>CM031624.1:39006728-39026728 GCA_018398815.1 Conus ventricosus | reverse complement strand
GAGAAATACGAAACTCACTCAGAACAATGTGTGAACATAGTTGCGAAATGCTGAATTCTGGTGAACTGTAACGATCTCATTAAACAATCTTCCCATTTTTTAGAAACTTACTAATATTCAAACAAATGCGTCTTCCTTTTTGAAATAAATTACAAAAGTTGAAAACAGACTTTGGTTTTAGATATTTTTTAGGGATGAATTTTTCACGAAGTTCATTATATTTTGGACATTCCATGATGCAATGGAATTCATTTCCAATTTCACCCATTTCACAGTTACGACAAATACGCAATTCTCTTGGAACATTATGGTGTCTTCCAAATTTCAATTTGCAATTTATGGTTACTACATCTAAATTTGAATAAAGGTATAACATAAATATCTGGTAAGGTAGAAATATAATGTTCTTTTCCAAAGACAGTCTTTATACTTTTATAGAATACACACTTGTTGCTGTTTTCAAGAGAACTGCGCCAATCACGAGCATAATTATTTTGCAACTCCTTTTTAACACACTTACATAAGTTATTTCTGTTTGTGAATGAATGAGATTCCCAAACACAATCAAAACCAGTTTCAAATAAAATGCTTTTAACATAACTAAGCCATGGTGAAACGAAAATTCCTTTTGTATATAGTTCATGTAAGATATTATTACTTTGTTTGAATACTTCTTAGAATCAGGAACAACTAAGTTAGCCCAGAACCTTATCATTCTTACTTTAATCAGTACAGATAAAGGATAGATTCCGGTTTCACCATAAATCATTGAAGTCATTGTACTTTTATTTAATCTAAATAAAATACTTTAAAAAACGTAACTGTAACTTTTCTAATATATCAACATTTTCATAACCCCAAATTTCACAACCATACAACAACACAGGTACAACTATGGAATAAAATAATTGTATGCAAACATCAATTGGCAATTTCTGCTTCCTTGCAATTTGTAATAATGAAAACATTGCCTTGACAGCCTGATATAAGCACATTTTTTTGCTTTGTAAAACGAACCTGTTCTGCTGAACTCGATGCCTAAGTATTTAATTGAATTAAGAACCTCTATTTTTTCATTCCCAAAGAAAAAAATTTCACGCATACTATTTCGACCATGAAAGACAACTATTTTTGTTTCTTTGGATTTACTTCTAATTGCCATTGCATGCAATATATATGTAAGGCATTAAGTTCTTTTTGCAAAGCTGATTTAGAATTTGCCAGTAAAATTGTATCATCAGCATATAACAATACAAGCAATTTAATAAACTGTTCAAGTTTTAACTCTTGCGTTAAATCATATTCTAGAGTAGAACAGTTATTGTCAATAAGGAACTGTTGTAGATCATTTAAAAATAATGAAAACAATAAGGGTGAAAGGTTTTCTCCTTGACGAACTCCCTAAAACTGCCAAAGAACTCTGATTTTTGACCATTTAGAAAAATGCACGATTTTATTTGATCATACATATTGATTACAACGTGCAGAATTTTCCCAGATATGCCTTGACTCAACAGTTTGTGCCATAAAGCATGTCTCCAAATAGAATCAAATGCCTTTCTGTAATCAATAAAAGCACAGTATAATTTTCCATTGTTGATTGCAAACATGTCAATCAATGATTTAAGAACAAAAGCACACACACACACACACACACACACACACACACGGAAACAGGCGCGCACGCACGCATGTGCATGCGCGCGTGCGTACACGTACCACACACACACACACACACACACACACACACACACACACACACTTATATAAACATATCCTGGCCTGAATGAAGACTTTTTGCAGCTTTTCGATTATCTACACAGCAGAAAATCATACATCAATTGACAGTTTGAGACATACTGACATGTTATTGTAAAACCGGTTACTTCCCATTTGGTCTACTCCCATTTCGCCTACTCAGAAATGTGTGAGCACGACTTGGGCCTAACGGCTTCGTTCATTCGTCCTTCGTCCTCTCTCGGGCTTCGCCCTACTCTAATCTAAAGACCATCGATTCTGCTTTGGAGTAGACGGGGACACTGGTTACGCCAGGGGGGGAGCCTTGCAGTATGGTCAGTATGGAAATAGACGAAATGGGAGTAGTAGACGAAATGGGAGTAGACCAAATGGGAGTAGACCAAATGGGATGTCACCTGTAAAACCATATGTAGAGCATCATGTTAAATAGAATTCCCCCTCCCTCTTCCACCCATACACACACCATTCTGCCCTATCCCAACAACTTACTGTTGTTTCTACCGCACCTCTGCTGGGCTACTAAAGAGGCCACAAGATATTACAGTTTTTCAAGAAAGTGAGAGGGAAAGGAGAGAAGTTTGTGTGTGTGTGTGTGTGTGTGTGTGTGTGTGTGAGAGAGAGAACACTCACTGTATGTCACATGTGTGCCGGGGAGGAGGAAGGGGAGAGAGGTCACACACACACACACACACACACACACACACACACACACACACACACACACACACACACACACATTGTATAGACTTCCTGTGTTTTATTGTACATGTTGGATATATATTAGTTCCTTAAATACCAAATTGTCTAAATAAAAACAGAAAGAAAGAAAAGAAAAGCCAAAGAAAATCACATGTTGTTTTTGATAAGACAAAACAAAACTAAGAAGAAAAAAAAGGTAAGTAAATAAGATTAATGGTGAAAAGGGAAACACTACTACCAGAATAAAAAAAAAAGACAAGACAAAGAAAACACTAATATGGTCTCATCATTTCAACTAGCCTCATCATTTGGGGGTATCTGTTCAAAACTGATGACAAGGAGGGCCTAATGCTAGTGTTAAATGAAGTCTTAAAAATTTTCAAAATTCACGTACAGGCCACACGCCACAATTCGGATTTTGCACTAAAACACTTTATCCTCCATGTAAGTGTTTTCAGGCCTACCATGAATTTGAGCCAGTATTTAATGTTACACTGATGATTGATCAAAGGAACAACTCCCCACCAATTACTTCCCTTGTGTAGGTGGATGTTCACCAATGAAATCACACTCTTCAAATATTCGACCTTCTCCTTAGTTGACAAACATTTCAGGCCTTTGCAAGCACCCGTGACCCTATCTAGAGTTCTTCTATTTGACGCCAGGAGCACAGACACAATCAACCGTGTCTCCCTGATGAGTCCGATCCAGCGGACGAAAGGCCTAGGAGCACGCAATACAAATAGATCTGCCTTCAAGGGGGATTACGATGGTTCCCTCATGCATGCAGCTAGTGAAGAGTTTTCATATTATAAAATATTTTCTTAATTTTATGTTCCCACTTTCTTCATCTTCACCACCCCCCCCCCCCCCCCCCCCCCCCCCCCCTAAGTTCAAATCTTTGCCAAGTCATTACTGTGATGACGAAAGGGTTGTTGGCCTGCACTTGTTTTTCCCCCACTATTAGATTGTTCGTCTTTGTATTTGTCTGACTTTATTCAAGTTTAAAAGGCTGTGCCAGTCTCGAATAAAAGTTACTCTGAGTTAGGTTTCCTTATGGGAACAAGAGTTACCCCACTTGTTTATTGTTTACTGTTCCCTGCCTCATTTCACGTTCCTTTAGGGACAAGTTTTCGCCACAGCAAGCTGCGGCATGGAGACATTCGTCTTGGCAAAGACTTGGTAAGTTGGCAGGTTGGGTCGAGGTGGTATTTGCTGGTGGGCGGAGGGACTCGGGAATGGACGGCGTCGTCAGGCAGGAGCCTGGGTGAAGGTGAAGTCGAGCGGTCGTCTGAAAGTTGTTGTTCAGTTGCGGTTGATGTTGTTGTTGATGTCCTCATCGTCGTGGTGGTTCCTCCAAAGCCGTCATCAGGGCTACCAAGCGGCCATCTTCATGCTGAGTGGCAACGGTCCTGTTCCGCGTGAGGCCGACTCGGGAGACGTACGGGACACAAGTCGCCAAGCTGCTGCTCGTAGGTCCATGCCCACTTTGCGCCCATGAGGAGGTTCCCACCCTCCCCCCACCACCAAAGGGAGGACCCTGCTGGACGTGCAGGCCACTGGGTATTTCACAGAGTGGCAGCGCCTCATCGCCAAAGTGCCCCGCCGCCTTGAGAGCCGTTCCCTGGCGACACAGGCTAATCCCGTCGTCACTCGTGGTGCGAGGAAGGAAATCAGTGCTGCCCTGTGACTACCTGCCACATCGCTGCCTTCTGCTGGTCGCTGCCACCTCGTGGCAGGAGTGAGTAGTTGCAATGGCCGAGCCGCCACTGTTACTGTAACGAATAAAATATATCAATTTTTGTGATTTCAGTGGCGTATATACAACTATGTAGGGGTTCTGAGGTATTTGTATTTTAAAGAGTTTACACAGAAAATTTGAGATTCATCAATCGAGGGAGGTAAGGGGGAAGGTAACTCTTGAACAAAACATTTTGTCTATGACCGGTAACCAAGAAATGTACCGTTAGCACCCGGCTACATTTTCTTTGACCTTTTCTGTATTTGTAAGCGTTTATGATGTAAGATTAAGCGCCATAAATGATCATTATTATCATTGTTATCAACTGATAATTGATCAAAAGAAAACTCCCACCAATTATTTCCCTTGAACTCCCCACCAATTATTTCCCTTGATTCGGGGGATTTTCACCGATGAAATCACAATCTTCAAATGCATGACCTTCCCTTTAGTTGACACACATTTCAGGCCTTTACACCAAAGACAGTACGCCCTACGGTTGTTTACACTAACCCGTGACCCTATCTTTGCGTTAGCTTGAAGCGCCCAAATAGTTCCATTGCTTTGATTTTAATCTGCCTGCTTGTAACTTACTTGGTAAGGAGTAAGAGACAGAACAACATTGGGATTCCAGACCTGAGAAACAACCAGAATAACCTAATACAGGACCTGAAGGGAAAGCAAACTTACTAAACAAGCAGTTTTGTTCAGTTTTCTCAAATCCCAAACCTTTAATTAACGTTAGACTAAAGGATGATGATAAACTCCCTGAAATGCAAAACATCAAACTAAACAAAGCAGGAGTATTTAAGTTACTGACCAACATCAATGAAAACAAAGCTACTGGTCCCGATGGCGTTCCTGGCAAGCTCTTAAAATTATGTGCCAATGAATTGAGTGAGGTATACCAACTACTTTACCAAGCTTCACTGGACCAGGGAGTAATACCTGATGAGTGGCGAGATGCGAGCATTGTTCCCTTATTCAAAAAGGGTGACAAAACAAAAGCAGAGAACTATAGACCTGTATCTCTTACATCCATATCAGCTAAACTACTTGAACACATAATATATAGTAGCATAATGGACCATCTTGACAAATATGACTTCTTAAATAACGCCCAGCATGGTTTTAGACAGCGAAGGAGTTGTGAGACTCAACTTATAACAACTCTCAATGATTTTAATAACTGTCTTAACAACAGACAGCAAATAGATGCAATTTTATTAGACTTTTCTAAAGCCTTTGATAAGGTTGACCATGAGGCCTGCTGCTTAAATTAGAACACATCGGCATTGGCGGTTCTTTGCTAAATGGGCTAGATCATTCCTCGTTGGGAGAACGCAGAAAGTTGTTGTGGAAGGGTCGACATCCCATTGTAAACCAGTCTTGTCAGGTGTACCACAGGGAACTGTTCTGGGGCCCTTGTTTTTCTTAATTTATATAAATGACATAAGTAGAAATCTCTCTCCTGGAACTACTATAAGGCTTTTTGCAGATGACAGCTTAGTATATAGAACAATCAGAAGCAAGAATAATACACGCATTCTACAAGAAGATCTAAACGCTTTACAAGAGTGGGAAAGAACTTGGAAAATGGAATTTCATCCCCAAAAGTGCCAAGTGTTGCGTATATGTAACAAACGCTCACCAATTAGATCAGATTATTCTATCCATAATACTATTCTTAAATAAACTAATGCTGCAAAATATTTAGGCGTGATTATAGATAGTCGTCTCAAATGGAAAGAACATTACAATTTAGTATGTAAGAAAGCAAATAACATCTTAGCTTTCTTATACAGGAATATCAATGACTGCCCCCAAAAGGTTAAAGACGACTGCTACAAAACACTGGTTAGACAAGTACTGGAATATGGTTGCTCAGTTTGGGATCCTTACCATCTAAAGGACATTGATAACCTCGAAAAGATTCAGAAGAGAGCAGCACGGTTCGTAACAGGGAACCACATCAGAGAAAAGGGGAATACTAGGAAGAACATGAGGAGATTAGAATGGAAACCCTTAGAAGAGAGAAGAGCTTTTATCAAACTTAACATCTTCTTCAAAGGCAGAGCTAAAGTAATTGATATTCCAATGGAACAACTAGTATTGAATAAAAGTAGCACCAGGAGTGGCGGTCAATGTTATACCATACCTGCATCAAATATTGACAGCCACTTACATTCTTTTTATCCCAGTTCTGTACGGCTGTGGAACTCACTGCCGGGTGCCATCAAGATTGCCACAAATGCAATCTCATTTAAAAAACAAATTGATTCGACAGTTTTGAGATCTGCATATTGACGATTTTCTATTTTTACTTCCCCAGATATTTTACCATTACCTGGGCCTGAATTTGGCCATTGCTTTTAACTTCTTGAATATCGAGTGCGACCCCTTGTTGCCAAATTTGCTCCAGGGCCAACAGTCTGAGTCGCACTGTTTTATGTTATTTTATTTTACTTTTTAACATGCGCGCTGGTGACCTACTCGTTTTTGAGTGAACCAGTATTTTAGGAAGAAGAAGAAGAAGAACTCCTTTAGCAAGGCCTTGGCGCATTGATTTGTGGTGTGCAGCCACTCCATGTGCATTTGCTATCGAAGGGATAACACGATCGCTTCCTCCACTGAGTGAGGTCGAAATAGCACCTCTAGTATATCTGCCTTCCACAAAAGGCGCACGATCATCAGCATACGATCCGCTGTCATCAAGCTGGCATTTCCTTCGCTTGCTCGTAACGATGTCTGTAAATTCACACTGGCCGACGCGACCTAACCAGTGAAGCGCCAACACTTCCAACACAGCGCATGCGCCACTCCCATCGCTGGCTTGACTTCCTCGTTTGCATCAGTGCAACCGCGGTATTCTCTATACAAAAAAGAAGATCATAAATACACACATACTGGCATAGGCCAGCTGCCCCTTGTTTTGACCTCTTGAATCTAGTTTACACAGCATCCTGTATGATTGGACAGACAATCTGTTTTCATCCATGTGAGCTACTTTCAGCCAGTATTATAAATGGATGTATGTTGACTGGGTGCCTATCTAATTTACCAGAAAGCAAGCCATAGTTCGTCCAAATGTAAATAATTATTTATAATATATATATATAATATATATATATATATATATATAATTATATATATATATATATATATATACGCCCCCATTTTAATGTACCGATTACGTCAATTTTTGCAGTTTTTGCATGTTAAGTTTGGTTGTAAAACAGGTGTTAATTTTGGCCAAAAGTGACATGAGAAGGACGTGATTTGTTTGTAAAAAGGGGGTTTTTCGTGCAAGATAAGATGGGTGAGCTTGAACCCGCATATTTACATTCTCTGCTATTGTGCCGCCATTGTCTCTGATTGGTAGGTCATTGGGTCGCTGGTCACTGTGTCGTGGTTGAAGCAGGTAGGCTCTAATAGTTGTCTGTTAGGAAAACTGTTGACGAGCGGAGCGTGCACGGTTACATTAGTATTCACATCCACAACCAATCCTAGCTACCCCTTGACCCATTACTGTATTCTTCTGGCACCATCGTGCATGGACTGAATCATTTATTTTTACTATTTACTATTATTTATATTATGTTATATTACATTATATTATATTATATTTATTATATTATATTATTATTATTATTATATTATTTATATTACTATTATTATATCATTTATGCTATTTACTCCTGTTTTTTGACCGGTGGTAATCACTGATGCAAAACAGCTATCAATCTCAGCATAGCATAGTTTTCTATGTGCCATAGAAATGTAAATAGTCCCGCTGTTTAAATAGATATGCTGTCAATAATTAGGTAGCCTACACGTGATTTATTATACTGCTGGAGTATTTCCAGTGTGTGTGTGTGTGTGTGTGTGTGTGTGTGTGTGTGTGTGTGTGTGTGTGTGTGTGTGTGTGTGTGAAAAGAAACATGTGACTTCAAACGCATGTAGGCTGCGTAAATACGTGCATGCTTTCGTGTTTGAGAGAGAGAGAGAGAGAGAGAGAGAGAGAGAGAGAGAGAGAGAGAGAGAGAGAGAGAGAGAGAGAGAGAGAGAGAGAGAGAGATCAAACGCATGTAGGCTGCGTAAATACGTGCATGCTTTCGTGTTTGAGAGAGAGAGAGAGAGAGAGAGAGAGAGAGAGAGAGAGAGAGAGTAGATGAGGTCGGGTAGCGAGAAGGAAGAGGAGTCTTTTGACTAAAAGCCGCAGACCGACAGGTGCTGATAGCTGACCATAATATGTGATTCTGTATGTGCCCCTGTCCACAGACGTTCTCGATCATCACCTACTCTGCCAGACAACAGAAGATGGCAACAGCCGACAACGTGTACCAACGGACAGGAAGATACACGCGGAGGATTTTTGATTATCCTGCTGTGGGTATATATTTCTGTTGTGAATAGTTCTCTGCGTTCACCTGTCGTGCGTCCCTGTAGTGAAAAGAAAGGTTGAAGTTCCCCTCTAGCCTCTTGGCCTTGGGGCAGTGAACCGTCAGAACTTGACTGTGTCTAGTGCACGGCATGATGGAAGGCGGAGCCCATCCCTTTCCTTCCGCCGCGTTTAACCCTCTCTGAACGAAATGTGACACCCAGTTTACCGTTGGGTGGACAGAGGTTTTCCAAGCCGGAAAAGAACATGACCCCACGAGTGATTCAAATTCACGACCGTCCGCACCTCAAGCAGCTGTCCTAACCATTTGAATATGTGACCGCTACAGACCCTAAGCTTCTTCGCTTTAAGGGAGCAAAATACCGATGGCTCTTGGTAGCAATCAAATAACATGACTACTGTTAATGCGGTGTGTGTATGTTGGAAAATGGCGGAACATAAATAGAAACAATCCTAGACAACATTCGTTGTGCTTCGACCAAAGATGACGTGGATTCTGGACAGGAAGAAGCTAAGCTGAAGACAAGATTGTTTATTTATTTTTCAGTTCTGGTTTGTACATGAATGCTGATATATGTGTTGGGCGATGGGATCCGCCGTATTTTGTAACCTTCTTTGCTGTTGGTAGAACAGCCGTTGAAGTGCGTCTGTTCTGAATGCGTTTCCAAAACATTCTGAGATTACCTGGTAGGGTGGGGATGAGGAGGGCAGTATGGAAAAACTAGAACAACAGCAGCAAAGATGATAATGATGATGATGATGATGATGATGATGATGATGATGATGATGATGATGATATAACCACTGCAATAACAATAATAGCAATGATGAAAATCATCATTATCCACATCGTTATCGTTATCATCAAGAAAGAAAAGTGACTAAGTGAAAATAAAAAAGTGTGTAAATAAGAATAAAAATACTTTCTGCGTGACATAAACATTTTTTTTTAAAACACGTATAGTCACTTCGTGACAGAAATCACAAATAGAATATTGACTAACAAGAACAGAAAATTACGTGAAAGGATCTGACTAGTATGACATCTATGATTAAAAGGTAAAAGCCTCATCAGAAGATGATCAACTTTTGGCCTTGGTGGTCTGAGACGTTTAGTGTTGACAATAACTATGTTCTAGGAAACATTTTTGAATGTCTGGTGTCGTATGCAATGGTGATCATTTTTCATGCCGCAGTTCTCTTTTGTGATCGGGTCAGTAAGGTTGCTGTAATTGGATGCAATGCGCTTGTGGGCCTAACTGTCTTTTTTTTAATATTTTTGTTCATAAGTAGAACAGAGCGAAAGCAAACATCAGTAAAGATTAATCGATTGTTCGATATTGTTGTTGTTTTAAATCGATAGATGAAGAATGTTGTTCAGAACAGAAACTAAAACCTACATAACTTTGATAATAACAGTCTGAAGTAGACAGAACAGGAGTCATCAGTAACCAGACATAGACAGACAGACAAACACACTGACAGACAGACAAGCAGAAGGGTTTTAGAAAGTCAGGTACGAGGAAATCAGGTTGAAGAAGAACGAGGGTTGAACGCAGGTAGCTGATGTAACAGTGTCTTCGTTGTCGTCATCTGACCAGTGTCAGTCTGTTGTTAACTAAATTGGTTGACTACGTTCGTACAACCTTGAGCAGTATATTTCTGCCAACATGTCGTTTTATGTTTCTCTCCCTGTCACTATATCAGCCATCCCCCCCCTCACCCCCCCCCCACCTCACCTCCTCCCCCACCTCACCCCCTCCCCCACCCTACCCTCTCCTCCCTCTGTGACGAGAGTTGGGAGTGGGTCGATGTGTCGTCTAGGGAAGGACTAAGAATGTTTTCTGTATTAGAGTTATGTTAAAATTTCACCTCCACCCTCTCTCTTACTAGTTATGGAAAGAGCAACTTTGCGGTACTCGTCATCGAAAGAAATTTTTATTTTTCTCGGGACTGTTAAAATACTCAGTGGTGGCTCAGGGATGAGTTTCCTTGGCATGTACTCAAAGAAGTACTTGTAGCTCTGAGACACGGAATTATAGACAAGTTCAAACATTCAATGCTGAATGAACAACAAAGACCTGGCAAAAGTTAAATGCACTTTCACACATCAACATTACTTGTTTATACAAGGGTGAAATATTCAAATCAATTTCACAAAGTCAGTCCAGGCTGAGGTTTGGTTCTCACTGTTTCATCATCAAAAGAGGGAAAGTTCTGGATGTGTTGAGTTGGAGTCCACTTGGAATAACAGAACTTACCTGATGTCAGAGAGGATATATAGTTGATCTCTCTTGTGTTGCTGGTGACTGATCCACTTCCATGAAGACCTACTGATCAATTGCTGGGCTGCGGTGTTTGTCCTCCACCAGGCATACCCAGGGTAGATAGGAACCCAGGTTTCTAGAACAAACAGAACCTGGTCTGTAGTTAAGTAGCTGAGAGTCTGGCTTGTTGAGTTCTCACACTGAGTTTAACCTTTTTATAGGCTAAGCTATCTATTCCGGTTCCTGCTCCAGTTGGTTTTGTGTCACTAACGACGAAGAAAAGGGGAGGGGGGAGGTTTGGTCCTCCCCCACCTCTTACAGTGGGAGAACAGTATAGAACATTTGAAAGTGCACTTGCGCCTAAATAGTTGGGGTCGTTTTCAGTGCGCCTCCACGCTGAGAGACAAAGCACTGTTTACCATAATTGCGTCATGCACATCCTGTCGCCATGGCACCAGGTAGGGAAGGCGGAGGGGATGGGGGGGGGGGGGGGGGGGGGGTGGGGGGGAGGGAGGTTGTTGTTGTTGTTGTTTTTATAAGCTTCACAACTGGATACAAATCTATTAAGTATTTTTATGCAACAATACTTCCGTTTGTTTGTTTGATTATTTGCTTTGTTTACAAATGGAAACAGTCATAACAAAATACAATTTCTATGTTTATTTGGTTAAAAATAGAAAACGGTCGTAAGAAATATGTTTCACAGCCAGAAACAAAACGGTAAAAAAAAGGGAAAAAAAAAGAAAAAAAAATCCAATGTTCTGACAATCCAACATCTTGTCTTTTTGACAAGATCATTCACATGGATTATGCAAAGAAAAAAAGGACAAGCAAATAATCAAATCAAGACAAATAACAAATCAATCAGTCATGTCATGCTACGTATGGTCAACAGTACCCCAAAGCAGCCAGCGAAGGGCAGAAAAGTAAAACGAAAAGAAAGTATCATATGGAAATAAGTTGCTGAAAACTAAAATTATAATGTAAACTGGATAGACGTTGGGAAAAAATATTTGAGTTTATGCTTGATGATCCATTTCAAAATGTAAGGAAGTCACAATGTGTCAACAGTCAGAGTGGTCAGCTCTGCTGTTTGATAACAGTGTGTGTGTGTGTGTGTGTGTGTGTGTGTGTGTGTGTGTGTGTGTGTGTGTGCGTGTGTGTGTGTGTGTGTGTGCGCGCGCGCGCGTGTGTGTGTGTGTGTGTGTGTGTGTGTGTGTGTGTGTGTGTGTGTGTGTGTGTGTGTGTTGTGTGTGTGTGTGTGTGTGTGTGTGTGTGTGTGTGTGTGTGTGTGTGTGTGTGTGTGTGTGTGTGTGCATGCAAGTATGTGTATGAATTTGCGTAATTGCATGCGCGTGTATGCATGCGTGAGTGTGTGTGTGTGTGTGTGTGTGTGTGTGTGTGTGTGTGTGTGTGTTGTTGTTGTTGTTGTTGTTGTTGTTGTTGTTGTCTTCAATTTAACGTCTATCCACACAGTGATATTAGACGGGTGTGTGTGTGTGTGTGTGTGTGTGTGTGTGTGTGTGTGTGTGTGTGTTGTGTGTGTGTGTGTGTGTGAAATGCATATAATTCAAATACTTATGTCTTAAGTACAGGGCAGCAAGTCAGCGCATATAAATTAAATGTATGTGAACGAGTGATGGAGCCTGACGGTGCATGCATAATCATTCCATGTACACTGTCATCATCTGGAAGAAAGTGAGTTCAATGATACAAAATGTTACATTTTCAAAAACGTTATTTGTATGTGCTGCCAAGCAGATAAAAATTAAAAGGTGTCTCCTCATAACAAGGGCTTATGGAGGGCTGATACCAGTAATTCTTTTACTAATGATAGATGCTTTCGATTTTGATACAAATTGAATGCACTCGTAGCACTTTTAAGGAGGTTTTTCAAGGATGAATCTCACGTGCACATCCAAAGTGAGAAGAGTGGATTTGAACACACACACACACACACACACACACACACACCACACACACACACACCACACACACACACACACACACACACACACACATACGCACAGAATATGGGTAATCGGGAGCCCTGCTACATTGTTGTTATGTCCACGATATCTTTTATGTCCACTGTCGCTTGATTGGTTCTATTACTTTCGCCCCCCCCCCCACCCCCCCCACCCCCACCCCCACCTCCTATCCCAAACCCTGTTGTTGTACCAGTCGTTTTGATTTGGGTACAGTGCGCCATTCCATGCCTACATTTATATTAAGTTTGTAGTCGGTTTACCTCGACCCCCTCCGTCCTTTATCCTTTATCCCTCGATCCAACATTCTTCAACTCCTCACGTCTTGTTGTTTTGTTTTATGTTTTGTTTCTTATCGCTGTTGTTGTCATTAGCGGCGGCGGTGGTGGTGGTGGTGGTTGTGTCTGACAGATATAACATGGAATGAACCAGTAATTAATGAAGAACATGATACAGTGGAGACAACAACAACAACAACGACGACGACGACGACAACCACAAAGGAGGGGGAAGGAAGAGAAAGAAAAGAAAAGCAGCCAGTGTATTGTGTGTGTGTGTGGGGGGTGGGGGTGGGGGTGGAGAAGCATTGCAGGGAAACTGATTGTTTGCAGAAAGTGCTGTATACCATCACGGGTGATGGGGATCAGAAGTGTACAAAGACACCTCTGCCTGGACCGTTCCTGCCTCACTGTGTGCCAGGTACCCAACAATAATAATGCCGACGATTCTTGCTACCAATCAGAGGACATTTGCTGAACAAAATCAGCAAAGATCTCCCTGACTCATACCTGTGAAAGGTACTATTCAACATCCTGTTTACATAGAAGACGAAAAAGATCTCAAGATTTAAACTTCGTTTTTCATTTGTTCCTCCTTTACTTACCGTAATTATGTAGGTGCCCCCCCCCCCCCCCCCCCCCCCCCCCCCACTTAATTCGCCGAATTTTGTAACATTCCTTACGATTTGTTGCAAGAGTCGCCGGAATTAGCCTGCTGATCGTAATTTGATGGTAAGGTAATGTAAGGTATGTAAGTAAGGCAAGGTAAGGTAAGGCAAGGTAAGGTAAGGTAAGGTAAGGTAAGGTAAGGTAAGGTAAGGTAAGGTAAGGTAAGGTAAGGTAAGGTTGCTTATAACACCCTCCTGTATGGCAGCGAGTCTTGGACTTTGCGTGCCCGACAAGAGCGAAAGCTCAATGCTTTTCATATGCGTAGCCTCCGACGCATTCTGAACATCACCTGGCAGGACAAGGTCCCAAACAACACTGTCCTGGAAAGAGCCAGATGCACCAGCATGTACACGCTGCTGAAACAGAGACGTATACGCTGGCTCGGCCATGTCGTGCGCATGGATGACGGACGGATCCCTAAAGACCTCCTCTATGGAGAACTTGTGCAGGGAAAACGTCCCACAGGCAGACCACAGCTGCGATTCAAAGACGTGTGCAAGAGGGACCTAAAAGCCTTGAACATCGACCAGAACAACTGGGAAGCAACAGCCCTCGAACGGTCAGACTGGAGACAGACTGTGCAGAAAAGTCTCTCCAAGTTCGAAGAGACACTCGCTCAGCAGCACGGGAAAAGAGAATGAGAAGAAAGGCTGCAGCCCAGGCAGACAAACCAGCGTCAGACTTCATCTGTGCCCTCTGCCACAGGGACTGTCATTCCCGCGTCGGACTGGCCAGCCACACCCGTCGCTGTACCAGAATAGACACCTAGAGCGCAACTCCATACTCTTCCGAGACTGAAGGATGCCTACTATAGGTGCCCCCCTACTTAATTCGCCGAATTTTGTAACATTCCTTACGATTGTTGCAAGAGTCGCCGGAATTAGCCTGCTGATCGTAATTTGATGGGTAAGGTAAGGTAAGGTAAGGTAAGGTAAAGTGAGGTAATGTTGCGTATAGCCTAGCCGACCTCAGTTGGCTGGGCTGGGTAAAGTTGGGCTTTGTGTCCTATCATTTTTGTGCTGTACCGTACTTACAATGTATCACTACTTAGTATTTACATTATCGTATCATATATGGAATTCAGTGTCTTGCTTTTCGTCCTGTGGATGATTTATTTTTCCTGACATTGCGACCGTAAGGATTTCATTGAATTAAAATTCTATAATTCTGGTGTGCTTTATTGCTATTAAGGACTTTAGATTAAGCCCCCCCCCCCCCCCCCCAAAAAAAAAAAAAAAAAAACAACAACAACAACAACAACAACAACAACAACAAGAAACAAACAAACAAACAAACAAACAAAATTCAAATAAAAAAACAACAAACACCCAAAGCATTTTAAAGAAGCGCTTTCGGTTTTGTAAACCTTCCTCAGCTAACCATGGAAGTCGGCGTCAAAACTAGTTGATGTAATGTGTGTTTTTTACGTCATCACCCCCCCCCCCCCTCCCCCTCCTCATTACTGTATGATAAATAGTGATGCCTGGGTGAAGTCTTGGTTCAGCGAAAGGCAAAATTCCCAGGGCAGATTGTTCACGTGGAACCAACTAATCCCACACATTGAGACCAAAAGGGTAGTTGGTCTTCAACTTGTGTCCCCACATCCTCTCTCTGTCTTTTCTTTTCTGTACATCTGTGGTCTTTATGAGTTCGATCACACAACATTTCAAATCTGACAGCTGATGTCCAGGTCCACAGAAATGGCGTGCCACGAGTGTATCTTGCTTTCTGATGATGTCAGAGCGATGACAACTGAAGCGCGTTTGTAGGGTGTTTCCCGTCTCACCAACATACTGTACATCCTGGCAATGTCCACAGTTGATCAGGTGCACTAAGTTGGTACTTTTACATGTAGCTGAGTCCCTTATTTGGAGCTGGTGACCCGTGCGAACACTCTTGAACGAGGTCGTTTCCCCGTTTCCTCCATGTGTTTCCTAGCACAGAACACATCGTTTCGCTGTGCATTTGAAGCAACCTGGTACCAATGAATCTGTAGCAAACGCTTGATGTTGTACTGCTGGTGGTTTGCTGGGCATCAGAAGGTTCCTCAGACTGCGACAGTTACGCTCACCAACAATGGGAGGTTTGGGAACGGCTCTCTTCATGCGTCTACTTCTGTGGAGTTCCGTCATTTTTTTCCTTCAGCCAAAAGGCCAGAGGAGGGTTGGAAGGGTTATGGCGGATAACAAATGGCACCCTGTCTGACTGATGGTTCCTCCGTTGGTACTGGAGTGCATCCTCCCCTGAGAAGTGTCTGTGCCTTGTTGATGGCAGAGTCCACCAGAGCTAGTGGATAGCCGCGGTTATGTAGGTGGGTTCTCAGCTCTCTGCATCGTTTCAGGAACACATCATCTTTACAACAGATTCTTCGCAGGCGGATAGTCTGCCCGTAGGGAATGCCTCTCAGACAGCGTCTAGGGTGGCAGGAGTTGAAGGGTAGGTACATGTGATCATCCGTGGATTTAGTGTGAAGGTCTGTGGTGATTGTATCCCCAGTGATGCTCATGTTGACGTCCAGGAAAGGGATGTTGGTTCTACCATAGTTGGCTGTAAACTTTATCGTGGCATGCTGGTTGTTTATCCAGTTGAGGAACAAAAGCAGCTGGCTTTCCCCATGGAACCAGAGCATGACAATGTCATCAATGAAACGATGCCAGAATTTTGGATGGACATGCCAGGGTGAAGTTGCCAGTAGCCGTTGTTCTAACCATGCCATGAAAATGTTGGCAATGGAGGGAGCCATTGGGGTCCCCATTGCCGTGCCATGGACTTGCTGCAACAGCTCACCATCAAAATCAAACACGTTGTTTTGAAGGACGTGTTCAACGATCTCCAGTAGTAATGGAACAGAGGGCCTTCTTTCAAATGATGACCAAAACTGGCGATGATTTCTTTCAGGGAAATCGCCACTTCATGATGAGGTATATTTGTGTACAACCCAACCACATCAACAGTGACGATCAATACTTCACTCGCCAGAGGCTGTTGAGTGATTTTCCATTCTTCCAAGATGTTCAGGAATTGAGTTGTGTCTTTGATGTAGGACGTCAGGTTTTGTACAAGAGGCTGGAGCCAATGGTCCACTAGCTTTGAGAGACGTTCAGTTGGTCCATTGACTCCTGACACAATTGGACGTCCAGGAGGTTTATGTAAATCTTTGTGGACTTTAGGAAGATGGTAAAAATAAGGTGTCTTAGTTTTCTCAGGCTCCAGCACACCCCACCTGTAGCAGGCATCGTCGATACGGTCCTTGGAGTGCAGCTTTTCAATCAGGTGGTTGGATTTTGATGCAATATCTGTTGTGGGATCAGCCGTCAGATGCTCATAGTGAGTTGTGTTGTGAAGCTGTCTGTGTGCTTCCTCTACATATTTATTGAAATCTTGCACCACAATTGCTCCACCTTTATCTGCTGGTGATATTCGTAGGACCCTGGTATTCACAAGTTTTTTCAGTTCTCTCAAATCAGCACGTTGTTCTTTGTTTAAGTTTTGTCGCTTGGTAGGTTGTGAAATATGGGATTCCACTCTGGATAGAATAGTGGAACAGTAAGCATCAAGAGCCTCGTCTCTTCCCTTAGGGGACACCAAAACTTCTTCTTGTAGAACAAACAAACAAACAAACAAACAAACAAACAAACAAATTCATGGCTACAAATGGTTAATGTTTTTAAAATTCATTTTTGCGAAGATTTAATGATGGTAATGGAATTCAGATTTTGAGGTACATTTCCATAATGAACATATCATCGTACACTAAATAAGAGTTTTGAAGTTTTTGTGAAAGTATGGTTTTAATACAAATAGATGTTTAAGGGAAGCAGTCTTTTTATGAGTGTTCCATTTCTTCGGCGTAAAGTTTGTTTAGAAGTATAAGTTTATTTGGAAGTAATGTTCAGTCGAAGTAAGAATCGAGCAGCGAGAATTCAAGAGAACTAAGATTGTTATGCATCTTAGGTTTTAATGGAAGTAAGAAGGGAAGGTAAACATGAAAGCGTGCGTAGGACTTTGATGATGGAAGTGTGTTTTACCTTAAGAATTTGATGGACTGACGTCGAGTTTGAAGTCGCGCAGACAGTGGCCTTGCTGGCCTGGTGCCTGAAGCACGGTTCCCGCAGGTTCCGTGTTCAATCCTTGCTGAAGATAGCAAGATCAGATGAGATTATGTTTTTGGACTATGCGTCTGTGTGTAGACTCCATCATCCTCAGTGTTGTGTGTTCTTTGTATAACACTCCATCTACAGGTACCCTATGTGGTCGCACACATTTAAAACAAACAAACGACAAACATACAGTCTTGAACACAAGCCAAATCCTGTTCCATTCTACTGTAGAAAAAGAAGTCAGTATGTACCAGTGGAATGGATCGCGCGCGCGCGCGCACACACACACTCACACACACACACACGCACACACACACACACACACACACACACACACACACACACACACACACACACACACACACATAATAAGGTAATGTTGCTTCTAGCCCAGCCGACCGCAAAGGGCCACATCAGGGCTGTCACCACGGTGAAGTCAACTCACAAGTCATAAAAAAAGAAAAAAAACAAAAACAAAACAAAAAAACGCCATTCACACATCTCTTTAAAACACACCTTCTAAAAACACACCAGAAACTTCGTTAAAAATCAAAATCTTTCTTCCGTAAAATCCTAGATCAGATGAAAAATGTTGATCTCTTTCAGACACTCAAAGATCATGTCAGATGGGACATCTTTGAACAAAGTTTTCATGGAGTCTGCTGTAAAGTGTTTATGTCTCACATCGTGCAAGTCCCAACAATCTAAAAGAATGTGTTTCACTCTGAGTGGAACATGACATGGAATGCACCAAGGAGTTTCTTCCCCTTTTAAAAGATAAGAATGGGTGTGCATGTATATATGTACACACACACACACACACACACACACACGTATGTATAATATATATATATATATATATATATATATATATATATATATATATATATATATGTATATGTATATATATATATATATATATATATATATATATATATATATATATATATATATATAGTATATTTAAAATGCCTAAAACAATTCTATAAGTGCTCAACCCCTTGGGAGCAACATTAGCACTCCTTTTAATACTTGTTTTTAATATATATATATATATATATATATATATATATATACTGCTGAACAATTAAATAGTGGGAGAAAACAAGTGCAGGTTAACAATTCTTCAGTCATATAGTAACGACTTGGCAAAGATTTGAATTTAAAAAAAAATAAATAAATATATATATATATATATATATATATATATGTGTATGTGTGTGTGTGTGTGGACAAAGAGAGGGGTGCGGGAGGGGATGTAGCTACCTTAGTGGTAGAAGCTATTTTTATAATGGGATTAAAAACAGTTACACATGAACCTCATTCATGGTGATCCTCGGCATTGTAGCCATGAATCGAAGAAAGAATTAAGATGCACGGAGAACTTAGTTCACCAGAACATAGTCAAGGACCCTCTTTGTCTGACGATGAACGTTTTATGAGAAGATGGAGGGGTATGCGGGATATAGATTGGGAAAGGAAAAGATACACCTCTGTGTGTGTGTGCGCGCGCCTGTGTGTGTGGTGTTGGTGTGTGTGTGTGTGTGTTGTGTGCGTGCATGCGTGCGTGTGTGTGTGTGTGTGTGTGCACGCCGAAGGATGAGGTAGGGAGATAGGAAGGGACGAGAGACGGGGCGGATTGCTAAAGTCGGTATGGGATTAGATCAGGGAGTGACTAGTCGAAGGCAAAACAGGAAAACGTGAAGGGCAGAATGTGGTGAGTGAAAGTTCCGACAACTGTTTCTACCAATCAAAGGATGTGCATGGGAGAAAATAATGGTTGAACATAACAATGAAAGATTTCCCTCTCGGCCTCTAGCCTTTGTTGGCAACCTCTGTAGCAAAATGAAGTGGATTTTAAACGGAAAGACACTGAACCAGAAACGTTTATTTTCCGTCTCTTGTCTCTTTTATTGATAAACATAAAAGGATACAATGGGCGACGTAAATTGCCGAATGAAGTCAGCTTACGACAGGTAGGATCTCCATGTACATTGCCTGATGCTGAGTTCCTTATTGCAGCGCTCCCGTCGTTCTTTGGGAAGACTCCGGGTCCCAGGAACTGATGATATCAAGAGAAATGTATAATAGTTTGTGC
>CM031624.1:38886728-38999228 GCA_018398815.1 Conus ventricosus | reverse complement strand
AACACTGAAGACCAGACAACACCACCACCCCCTGACAGTGCTGTCAACACTGAAGACCAGACAACACACCACCCCCTGACAGTGCAGTCAACATGAAGACCGACAACACCACCACCCCCTGACAGTGCTGTCAACACTGAAGACCAGACAACACCACCACGCCCCTGACAGTGCAGTCAACTATGAAGACCAGACAACACCACCACCTCCTGACAGTGCTGCAACTATGAAGACCAGACAACACCACCACCCCTGACAGTGCAGTCAACTATGAGACCAGACAACACCATCACCCCTGACAGTGCTGTCAACACTGAAGACCAGACAACACACCACCACCCCCTGACAGTGCTGTCAACACTGAAGACCAGACAACATCACCACCCCCTGACAGTGCTGTCAACACTGAAGACCAGACAACACCACCACCCCCTGACAGTGCGTCAACTATGAAGACCAGACAACACCACCACCCCCTGACAGTGCTGTCACCGCCCAACCCCACCCCTGACAGTGCACCAACCAACAACACCACCCCCTGACAGTGCTGTCTACACTGAAGACCAGACAACACCACCACCCTGACAGTGCTGTCAACTATGAAGACCAGACAACACCACCACCCTGACAGTGCTGTCAACTATGAAGACCAGACAACACCACCACCCCCTGACAGTGCGACAACTATGAAGACCAGACAACACCACCACCCCCTGACAGTGCTGTCAACACTGAAGACCAGACAACACCACCACCCCCTGACAGTGCTGTCAACACTGAAGACCAGACAACACCACCACCCCCTGACAGTGCTGTCAACTATGAAGACCAGACAACACCACCACCCCCTGACAGTGCTGTCAACACTGAAGACCAGACAACACCCCCCCCCCCCCCCCCCCTACAGTGCTGTCTACACTGAAGACCAGACAACACCACCACCCTGACAGTGCTGTCAACTATGAAGACCAGACAACACCACCACCCCCTGACAGTGCTGTCAACACTGAAGACCAGACAACACCACCACCCCCTGACAGTGCTGTCAACACTGAAGACCAGACAACATCATCACCACCCCCTGACAGTGCTGTCTACACTGAAGACCAGACAACACCACCACCCCCTGACAGTGCTGTCAACACTGAAGACCAGACAACACCACCACCCCCTGACAGTGCAGTCAACTATGAAGACCAGACAACACCACCACCCCCTGACAGTGCTGCCAACTATGAAGACCAGACAACACCACCACCTCCTGACAGTGCAGTCAACTATGAGGACCAGACAACATCATCACCACCTGACAGTGCTGTCAACACTGAAGACCAGATAACACCACCACCCCCTGACAGTGCTGTCAACACTGAAGACCAGACAACACCACCACCCCCTGACAGTGCTGTCAACACTGAAGACCAGACAACACCACCACCCCCTGACAGTGCTGTCAACACTGAAGACCAGACAACACCACCACCCCCTGACAGTGCTGTCAACACTGAAGACCAGACAACACCACCACCCCCTGACAGTGCTGTCTACACTGAAGACCAGACAACACCACCACCCCCTGACAGTGCTGTCTACACTGAAGACCAGACAACACCACCACCCTGACAGTGCTGTCAACACTGAAGACCAGACAACACCACCACCCCCTGACAGTGCTGTCAACACTGAAGACCAGACAACACCACCACCCCCTGACAGTGCTGTCAACACTGAAGACCAGACAACACCACCACCCCCTGACAGTGCTGTCAACACTGAAGACCAGACAACACCCCCCCCCCCCCCCCCCTGACAGTGCTGTCAACACTGAAGACCAGACAACACCACCACCCTGACAGTGCTGTCAACTATGAAGACCAGACAACACCACCACCCCCCTGACAGTGCTGTCTACACTGAAGACCAGACAACACCACCACCCTGACAGTGCTGTCAACACTGAAGACCAGACAACACCACCACCCCCTGACAGTGCTGTCAACACTGAAGACCAGACAACACCCCCCCCCCCCCCCCCCCCCCCTGACAGTGCTGTCAACACTGAAGACCAGACAACACCACCACCCTGACAGTGCTGTCAACTATGAAGACCAGACAACACCACCACCCCCTGACAGTGCTGTCTACACTGAAGACCAGACAACACCACCACCCTGACAGTGCTGTCAACACTGAAGACCAGACAACACCACCACCCTGACAGTGCT
This sequence comes from Conus ventricosus, assembly GCA_018398815.1. Lineage (NCBI taxonomy): Eukaryota > Metazoa > Mollusca > Gastropoda > Neogastropoda > Conidae > Conus > Conus ventricosus. Next base: position 38,997,003 of record CM031624.1, on the reverse strand, counting down.
GTCAACACTGAAGACCAGACAACACCACCACCCCCTGACAGTGCTGTCAACACTGAAGACCAGACAACACCACCACCCCCTGACAGTGCTGTCAACACTGAAGACCAGACAACACCACCACCCCCCGACAGTGCTGTCAACACTGAAGACCAGACAACACCACCACCCCCTGACAGTGCTGTCAACACTGAAGACCAGACAACACCACCACCCCCTGACAGTGCTGTCAACACTGAAGACCAGACAACACCACCACCCCCTGACAGTGCTGTCAACACTGAAGACCAGACAACACCCCCCCCCCCCCCCTGACAGTGCTGTCTACACTGAAGACCAGACACCACCACCCCCTGACAGTGCTGTCAACACTGAAGACCAGACAACACCACCACCCCCTGACAGTGCTGTCAACACTGAAGACCAGACAACACCCCCCCCCCCCCCCTGACAGTGCTGTCTACACTGAAGACCAGACACCACCACCCTCTGACAGTGCTGTCAACACTGAAGACCAGACAACACCACCACCCCCTGACAGTGCTGTCAACACTGAAGACCAGACAACACCACCACCCCCTGACAGTGCTGTCAACACTGAAGACCAGACAACACCACCACCTCCTGACAGTGCTGTCTACACTGAAGACCAGACAACACCACCACCCTGACAGTGCTGTCAACACTGAAGACCAGACAACATCACCACCCCCTGACAGTGCTGTCAACACTGAAGACCAGACAACACCACCACCCCCTGACAGTGCTGTCAACACTGAAGACCAGACAACACCACCACCCCCTGACAGTGCTGTCAACACTGAAGACCAGACAACACCACCACCCCCTGACAGTGCTGTCAACACTGAAGACCAGACAACACCACCCCCCCTGACAGTGCTGTCTACACTGAAGACCAGACAACACCACCACCCCCTGACAGTGCTGTCAACACTGAAGACCAGACAACACCACCCCCCCCCCCTGACAGTGCTGTCTACACTGAAGACCAGACAACACCACCACCCCCTGACAGTGCTGTCAACACTGAAGACCAGACAACACCACCACCCCCTGACAGTGCTGTCAACACTGAAGACCAGACAACACCACCACCTCCTGATGGTACGGTTAACAAGGGGGACCAGACAACACCACCACCTCCTGATGGTACGGTTAACAAGGGGGACCAGACAACACCACCACCTCCTGATGGTACGGTTAACAAGGGGGACCAGACAACACCACCACCCCCTGATGGTACGGTTAACAAGGGGGACCAGACAACACCACCACCCCCTGACAGTGCTGTCAACACTGAAGACCAGACAACACCACCACCTCCTGATGGTACGGTTAACAAGGGGGACCAGACAACACCACCACCTCCTGATGGTACGGTTAACAAGGGGGACCAGACAACACCACCACCTCCTGATGGTACGGTTAACAAGGGGGACCAGACAACACCACCACCTCCTGATGGTACGGTTAACAAGGGGGACCAGACAACACCACCACCTCCTGATGGTACGGTTAACAAGGGGGACCAGACAACACCACCACCTCCTGATGGTACGGTTAACAAGGGGGACCAGACAACACCACCACCCTGATGGTACGGTTAACAAGGGGGACCAGACAACACCACCACCTCCTGATGGTACGGTTAACAAGGGGGACCAGACAACACCACACCCCTGATGGTACGGTTAACAAGGGGGACCAGACAACACCACCACCTCCTGATGGTACGGTTAACAAGGGGGACCAGACAACACCACCACCTCCTGATGGTACGGTTAACAAGGGGGACCAGACAACACCACCACCCCCTGACAGTGCTGTCAACACTGAAGACCAGACAACACCACCACCTCCTGATGGTACGGTTAACAAGGGGGACCAGACAACACCACCACCCCCTGATGGTACGGTTAACAAGGGGGACCAGACAACACACCACCTCCTGATGGTACGGTTAACAAGGGGGACCAGACAACACCACCACCTCCTGATGGTACGGTTAACAAGGGGGACCAGACAACACCACCACCCCCTGATGGTACGGTTAACAAGGGGGACCAGACAACACCACCACCTCCTGATGGTACGGTTAACAAGGGGGACCAGACAACACCACCACCTCCTGATGGTACGGTTAACAAGGGGGACCAGACAACACCACCACCTCCTGATGGTACGGTTAACAAGGGGGACCACATACCACCACCACAGACCGTCAGAAAAACCCAGCTTTGTCAGCAGTCCTCCCTCAACTCACGCTAGCACCATCAACCCTGCAGTTAGTGCCGCTAGCTCTCGTCATACAACAACAGAAAGCAACAGCAGAGACATGGATACCCCTGTCCATTTTCTAGGCCCTTTCGCCCAGCAATGCAAATACATCACACAAGAGCGACTAACTGAACTGACTAGCACCATAAAACAAATGTCAGATGAAATGCTAGCTGTAAAAACTGAGCTGGCCACCTTAAGTGAAGACTATATGACACCACGGCACAAACACAGCAGCGTCTAGGGGTATTTTGATAGAGAGCTTGTGCAGAATTGTCCATTTAACGTTGATTCACCTCTGGCTGGTAGAAAGGTTTGACATGCAACAAGACGACCCTTAGACAAACAACATTCTTTCACAAAGGAGGGATTAACCAAATTCAACTTCAATATATTCATTGAAATTAGTTTTTTAGAAACCCCACTCCTCCGACGACCCAGTAGAAAAAGAAAATAGTAAAAAAGTTCAGATTTATATGTGTACCAAAAGTCCTCAAGCCTTCTTTGAGACTTACCTTGGAGACAGATATTAACGAGTCAATGGATCCTATTCTGCTGAAAAGTTGGTTAAGCCCCCTCCACCTTTTCTGTTTGTTGATGACCTTCCATTATACTTTCCAGATATCAACGAACCACGTGAATTGTTTGCTGATGATGGTACTGTACATACAGCAGATAAAGATATCAACAATATTAGTGATCGCTTGCGACAAAGTCTCATGGGAGTAGAAAACTGGTATCATCAGATCAGTAAGGTCAGGCAACACAGACCACTAGAAGTAGCTGCAGACTGCCAGCTACAGCTGGAATGTGTAATGGAAGGTCATCAACAAACAGAAAAAAGTGGAGGGGGCTTAACCAACTTTTCAGCAGAATAGAATCCATTGACTCGTCAATATCCGTCTCCGAGGTAAGTCTCAAAGAAAGCTGTTGCTTGAGGACTTTTGGTATACATATAAATCTTTTCTACAGAATGTCATGGTTAACCATCTCATACTGATTATTCTTTCACTGTATGAAATGACTGTGCTGATGTGTATCTGAAAAGACTAGACTCCCTGTATTGGAGAGCAGCCAAGCTTATTTTGCCTAATCCGCACCTTTCGACGAAACAAAGATGAAACAGTGACAAATCCTCTCTCTTTCGGAACATCTCCATTTTAACAAAGGTTTTCTGATGTACAAAGTTTTGAAGAATGAACTCCCATTACATCTGTTCACAAAATCAGCCCTGAAGAATTCTAGGTCGAGCCAGAGGTTGTTGTTGCCAAGGCCTAGAATTGACATCTTTAAAACAAGTTTGTCATTCACTGGAACATATCTGTGTTACTCACTCCCTGTGAATGTCGTAACAACGGCTACGCTCTCCTCTTTCAAGGATAATCTTTTCAGATACTTGGTTTAGTCAACTTCTATAACTGAAATTTTAAAGTATATGTCTAGTTTCCTCCTTACATGCCCTGTATGTATTCGGTGGGTGGGTAGATAGGTAGGTAGGTAGGTAGGCAGGCAGGCAGGCAGGTAGGTAGATAGGTGATGTAACCTTCCTCTCTTCTCTCTCCTCCTCTGATCGCGTGGCAATCGCGCACAGGCAGGGGAAAGAATTCCGTTGTCCTTCCCCTCTACTTCAGAGAAGCCGCTAAACTCTCTCTCCCCCTGTCTCCCACACTGCCCTGGTCACAGGAGCGACGGCCATAGACCATTGCACGATCTTCTACCCATGCTTTATGTAATTTCCATGGAACAGTAAGATGTCCCTGTCTGCACCTGTCTCAAGGGTGGAAACATTGTACATAGTTTCGTTAAATAGCATAAATGCTGATGAATACCAAAATCTTTAAAAAAAATAATCTGAAATAAATGTCAGCGAACCGCCAAGACAAACGTGGACAAACGAGTCACAAGACAGAACACGACGCGTTTCGACCTCTTAGGTCTTCTTCAGGCAAGACACAAACAAATAGGACAACGAAAATGAACGAATTTGTTACTTAGCTTAGATTTCTCCACTCTTCAGCGAAAGGTAGGCATTTGTTTGTGTCTTGCCTAAAGAAGACCGAGAAGAAAAGAAAAAAAATTCAATGACTAGTACCGGAAAGATTCTTCTTCCATCTTTAGTAAGAGAGAGCCTTAACTAAAGGAAAAGACAGAAGAAAGGAAGACTGTGCGTTCTACGTTGATATTCACGCCTGCTTTTCTTCTTTTTCTTCTCTTCTACACCTCCTCTTCCCCTTCCCACAAATTTACAGCCCCCCCCCCCCCCCCCAACCGCTGAAAAGGGAACTTACTTGTCGATAAAGTTTCTAGTTGCATCCCTTGTACATATAATGTGTCTATGACGACACATCCGGATAGGCTGTGGTTTTTGTGTGTGTAAACATGCATGATTCTGTTGTGGGTGTCCACCGAGAGAGCATCCACATATATTTTCAAATGAAAATACTTCTTGATCCGCTTTTCCTGTGAACGCAATGCACATATTTCAGGTGAGCATATACGACAAATTTGACAAGTTTCTTAGGGCAGGTTGGACACTACAAATAAGATTCATTCATTTGATATCAAACTAAAAGTTAGAATGAAAATAGTGACAGATCGTTGATTTTCGTTGTCCCGATTGTTTTGTATCTTGCCTGAAGAAGACCTAAGAGGTCGAAACGCGTCGTGTTTTGTCTTGTGATCTTCTTCTTCTTCCTTGATAGCGACCACAATCAACTTGATTATTCTGTCACTTATGCAAGGGGTCCGAACAGAAGAAAAAAAAAAAAAAACTGGGCGTGGCTTTTACTGGAAACGGGAGGCCCTTGACACAAAGGTGTCGATGGTCTTGGCCTCTACAACGTCCTGGGGCAGTTCGTTCCAGTCCTTAATGGTACGAGGAAGGAACGCCTGCTGTCTATACAGTGTTCTGCACTGCGGAACGGTGAACTGCTGATCGTGACCGCGGCGTGGACGCGGAGGTGCGGGGCGCAGGCTGGCTTTGCCTTCTGTGCTGACCAGATCATTACGGATCTTGTACAGCATGGATAGGCGTGCTGTACGTCGTCTGTCCTGGAGGCTGGGCCACTTAAGTTCTTCAAGCATGGCGGTGGGGCTGGAGGTGTTGTGGTAGCGCCTCATCACGAAACAGGCTGCCCTGTGCTGCACTGCCTCAAGCTTGCTGATGTTCTGCTCTGTGTGTGGATCCCAGATGCTGCTGGCATACTTCAGGATGAGTTGCACAAAGGACTTGTAGGCCATTTCCTTGATCTTCCTGGAGCTAACTTTGTGATTAGTTTGCCCACTTTTTTCTGGCGGTTCACTAACGTTTAAGATTTGTTTAGATTTCCGCCTGCAGTCGTCTCACTTTGCAACTAAAAGGCAGACACAAACAACCCACTTTTATTTGCCTTTTAATGTTTTATTATTTTTTAAAAAGTTTTATCTTCAACTGAAAGAGTGTGTTCTACCCACACAGTGCAATAATACCTACTGAATCAATCATCAGTTGATGATGGCTATTCTTACAAGAAATGTGCAAAGATATACTGGACATGGGAATTACCAATTGTTTCCATCTGTACATTGATTGCACTGCACCGGAAAGTGACTACCGTTGATAGTGTTGTTTACTTGTTTAATGGAAACTGACTACGTTGATAGTGTCGGTTTATAATGGAAATTGACTGCTGGTGAGGATTCAGCTCCCAATGTTTGTCAGAATGAATTATGTTATGATCGACACACAGACATGGCACACATGCCTACATTAATGAGTTTTCACATGCATTCATGCACATCTATTGACATACAGTATACACAGGGTGAGAGAGAGAACAAGTAAACCTGGAGTTTAGGTGACCAAATCAAACACTCAAGGCTTTATATATGGGGTAATCTGGAACCGGTTTAATAAACAAACAATCTCAGTTGATATATACCATGGTCACTGGAAGAAAAACATGGTTCTCCATGAAAACCATGTTTATTAAACAGCACACATTGTAACTTGACACTGTGGTTCATTGACGCATAATCAAGGGATGAATGATAGTTCAGCTCCCTACCCTTTACTGTTTAGTGTCTGTCAGAGAACCATGGTTAGTCAGCCCAAACCATAACAAATTGCATGTTTCTGAGGTTCCGGTTTGGCTACACAAGCACACAAAGACTGACACACACTCATATCGAACACATGGCTGTCGACATGTTGAAAAAAAAATCCTGTATGAACATATAACACTAAATACATGTGTGCTCAATTATTTACAATCATAAAGCATTATGCAAGAATTACTACAGACATTTAGTAAATGCACATAAAACTCTACCAAACTACACCTGTGGGTGCCAGCCAGTATTCAAAGATTCATCCTTCGTACACTGAACAGAGGTCATGTTGTTTGCTACATTGCAGGAAGAGAACAGATTGTCCCTGACTGGACAAGCCCATTCTAATTCAAGATTCATGTCATAATTATTGAACAGAAAGTATGTGTGTGTGTGCATGTGTACGTGTGCGTATGTGTGTGTGCGTGTTTGTACATTAAAAATGAGAAAGAATCGAGAGATATTTTGAATCACAATGCAAACATTCCAACTCGATTTTGAAGTGCCTAGTACCTACCTTTATTTTTGCCCGTGGGATTGTGGGAGTTTCATGCAACAATGACAAGGACTGACTGTCAAGAAAAATTCACAGTGTGGGTCAAAGGTCTCGAGCATCTGAAAAGGTGGAAAATTCCTCGGAATTACACAGGGGCTCCATGGACTGACATATCTGTGTTTCAGTTGCAAGCCGTTGATGACACTTCCTAGTCTGCTTATGGTGCTTGTGTCTTCTTACATGTGAAAATGGAGGATGGAACCTGGAAATCGTCTCTGGTGATTGCGCAAGCTAAAGTAGCTCCCCTCAAAAGACTGAGTTTGCCACGCCTGGAATTGTTGGGAGCCTTACTCTGTGCTCGTTTGGTGGTCTATGTGGGGCAGACTTTGAAGTTAGATGATGATGTGGTTTGTCACTGTTGGACAGACTCAGCCGTGACTCTGGCTTGGATCCAGAGTGACCCATATAGGTGGAAACCTTTTGTTGCACACAGAGTTGCTGAGATTCAGTCTCTCGTTAGTCCAACACAGTGGAATCATTGTTCGGGCAAAGATAATCATGCAGATTTACTTACCCGTGGAATCTCAGCAGAAGAACTGTTGTTGAAGTCAAAGTTCTGGCTTCAGGGTCCTGACTTTCTGTCAAACAAAGCTGCTTGTGGCAAGGAGGGCTTGAATGGTGGGAAGTCTGATGAAGTTCAGCAAAATGTTTCCGATGTTGTTTGTCCTGAACATGATGCAGAGGTTATCCGTCATGGTACAGAGAACATGAACAGTGAAGAAATCTTGTGTTCTAACTCATCAGTTCAAGACAGTGACTCAGTGACGAGATATGGACGTCGGGTCAAAAGACCAGTGAAATTGAATCTGTAAACTTTCATACCATTTGACAGTTTTCATTCCCCCTTCCCTGTTCCCTTCTCCATCCCCTCTCATTTCCTACCCCTTCCCCCATGTTGAACAGAGTATTGGATTTAATATGAATTTAATCGTTCAGTAGCATGTAAGCTCAGAAGATCGATGAAAAGTATGTAATTATGTATCTGACTTATCACATTCTGGGTGGTGTTATCAGAGGAATGGAGCCGTCTTGAACAGTGTCCAGAAGGAGAGGAAACAGATGGATGCGTGTGGTGACAGAAGTAGAGGAGTTGTGATGACACTCAGGTTAGTACAGTACCAATGAATCCAGCCATTAACTCTGTTTAGGCCATTTACTGCGTTTTTACCTTGACTGTTTGTTACCTGTAAGTTTTGGTGTCATTTGCCTTCGCTCATAAGGAACCCCATGCTTTTTTTTTTTTTTGAAAGAAAAAGGTCTTACCATGGTTTTGTTGTTTGTTTACTTCTTTGGTGGCCAAATCAGTTTCTGGTAGAGATGCTGGGCAAGCTGTATTGACACAGTCATACAATTTTATGCAGATAACTGGAAAACAGACACTGGTATCAAGTGTAAATGAGTGAGAGTCGTTTAATGCACAGGATGTATGGCAAAGGTTTAGAAAGTATCAGTGCTCTTTGTGAACTCATTCCTATTTGTAGTTTTTAAAATCACATTCATTTTAACCTTTACCAGACTCCTGGGGTCACCCACGACCCCACAACACACAAAAAGGGTTATATCTCTAAAAGTATTTGAGCAATCTTCATGAAATTTAATGACTTTGTCAAATACGTAATTGGCTTTAGGTATGTAAAATTTTACATGTATGTATAACTTACGAATGACGTAATTGGACGCATCTTTTTAACTATCTTGAAACGATGGCGGGGGTCGCGGAAGACCCCAACTCGCTTTAGGTATAAGCACTAAAATGGCTCTTTGCCGAGTGACGCATCTTTTTAACTATCTTGAAACGATGGCGGGGGTCGCGGACGACCCCTACAATTTAAAGAGTAGAATGCCGCTTATGCCTAAAGCGATGGCGGGGGTCGCGGAAGACCCCTACTCGCTTTAGGTATAAGCACTAAAATGGCTCTTTGCCGAGTAGGGGTCGTGAGAGACCCCCGCCATCGTGTCTGTGTAGTCAAAAGCTTCATCCGGTAAAGGTTAATACTGATGTCTACCAAACTTGAAAACACCCTGTAACCACCTGAGTTAATTAGTCATTCATATTCCATCCATCAAATTTTATGACTGACAAGGATAAACATCTCAGGAGAGTGGGAGGGAGGGGCCTTGTTTCTTACAAAACATGCTGATTTGTTACAAGAGGAGGAATTCATTTTAATAGTCGAGGCAAGCAGATTGGCAACGTTTTTTTTCCCCCTTGTTATTAAAGAGTCAGAAAACTTTAGGTAGTTTGCAGTAGAGCAGGCGTTCTTCCCTTTAATTTTCTTGATGATTTTCCACTTCTTCCTTTGATGTTTTGGAAGTAAGACTAGAGCAAAATTGTTTCCAAGACAAAATGTTTATTAGCTTTATAAATGTCTCTGGATTTTGCTCTCAATTTCTGATGTGCTTGAATGTTGGCCACCAATGGTCTGCAGAAGACCCAACATTGAGCTCTTTTGTGGGCTTTGTTAATTCCCTTACATTCAGAATTGAACCAAGGAACTTTTGGCATTTGGAGTTTCCTGGAGATGTAGGAATGGTTGATTTAGCGCAATTTAATATAAAGTCTGAAAGATTTCCTGCCGGATCTTCACTTAGCAGAATCTTTTCCTCTTCCAGATCATGAAGAAATTTAGTAGAAAAGAGGTCCTAATTTGCTTTGTTAAAATTGAGGTGTTGTGGAAAGAATTCACATTCTACATTTTCATACTTTAAATAACATAGGAAAGTGGTCCCTACCATGTACGTCGTCATCAACCTCCCAAACGAAATCCAGAAACAGTGAAGAATCACATACAGAAAGATCCAAACAAGACGTAGCATTAGTGGAATGAAAATAAGTCAAGGATTTCCCATTAAGGACACACAAATCAAGCTCTGAAGAGTGAATTAATATGAAGATTTTTCTATCAGTTGTTTCTGAAAACCAGCCCTGATGTGGCCCTTTGCGGTCGGCTGGGCTATAAGCAACATTATCTGTTTCTGAAAAAAGACAGCAGATATACTTAAGGAGGACGAGTTCTGTTGAATGGTGGAGACCAATAGATTGGCAATAGGTTGTTTGTCAGTGTTCAGAGCATTGGCAAGTTTCAGGTGATGAATTAATGGATTGGTGTGCTTCCCTTTGATTGTCTTGATAATTCTCCAGACTTTTTTTTCTTTCGACATTTTGGATGTCAGCTTGGAGCAGAAGTCTCTCCAAGACTAACGTTTACTTACTTTAAAAGTGTGTCTCATTCTGGCTTGGAGATTTTGAAGGGCTTAAACATAGGGAGCTGAAGGTCTTTGAAACACCTGATGCTGAGCCTGTTTCCATTCTCTTGAGATTTGTTGGCAGTCAGAATTAAACCAAGGTGTTTTGGGCAGTTCGAGTTTATTGGAAGACATACAAATTTTTGCAGACTTAATCAAAGTGTTCGAGATTCTGCTGGGTCTTGACTTTGAAGAATGTCAGTTTCCTGAGTTGGAAATATTTGCAGCAGAAAGATTCTAACTGGCATTTTTATAATTGAAGTGTTCTGGAACAGAGTCATTTTCAGTTGTTGTAGATTTTATAATTATACATAAAGACAGAAAGGACGTTAAACATTATCGCCATCACTCTTTCCCCCTCCTCCCCCCACCATGGCGGTTAAAAAGCACCCCCCCCCCCCAATATATATAAATATAATATATATATATATATATAATATATATATATATATATATATTAAAGAAAAGAAAAAAACATTACTTTGTTGGGCAACCCAGTGACTGATGTTTTACCGTGGTGGGTTTCAGATGATTTGGGAAATGCAGACTGAAGGTGTGTGATGAATACTGCAGCAGCAACCCTACCTACAGCCAGCCCCCACCACAGCTGACCGTCGGTCAGCATCACAGCCCACAGAGGACAGAGGAGCCAACAGCTAATCACAATTGGGGACAGTGGGTCAGCCATGCGCCAAGGACAGAGCAGCAGACGACCTGTCAAAGGTGTTGACTCCCTGGCAGCTTCGCACGATCTCACACAGGGACTGAGGGGCAGGTGGCCAGTCACAGCTAACCACAGATAGTAGGCGGAGGGGGATAAAAAATCACAACCGTGATAGCATGGGACAGAGAAGCGCACATCCAATCACAGTAAGGTCCATATCCAGTGACAGATTGGCAGATCCATCATCATCATCATTCATCCATGGCCATGGAAAAAATACACACAGCAGCCCACGCCAGGTTGAACACGACCTTCCCGGAATATGGCACACAGGTTTCATCGAGCACTGATAAGAATCTCAAGTGACCTGAGTAAATTTTATTTCAGATCATCTTTCAGCCACTGCTTGATGCTGGTCTTGGATGGAAGTTACTTCTGCTCGAAAAGCAAATTAGCCTGCCTGTGGTTTGATTACTTCTTTAATGTGATAATGAAGCCTGCAAGAGGCAGCTATTTGACAGCATGGGAGAGCAAATATTAGGACAGGACTGAACTGAGGAGTTCAGACATTCCAAACCAACACCTGAGGAGACCCACCGCAAGCCACAACCCTCAGGCTTACAAGCACACTTCTGACAGCAGATCAAAGCCTGAAGCAAAGCTGACAAAAAGGAAGAAACATTATAATGGGCAGCCCCAGCCTTTCATCGTCAGGATCATCCGAGTTCTTCGGCAAGACCTCCAGGAGGAAGGTTGCAGACAAGAGGAATCATGTACACAGGCGAAGCCCAGGTCGGTTGTCCTTGGTGCGCCCATCACAAAGGAAGTCTGGCAAGGTCATCACAGGAGAGGAGGCAGAGAAAGAAGTTCATGTGTGTGAGGTGTGCAAGTTCTCTGCCAGTCACCAGTCTGACCTGAAGCAGCATATGCTGACTCATTCCACGGAAAGACTCTTCCGTTGTGCACACTGCCAAGTGGCCTTCAAGCGACCCCATTACCTCAAGCGGCACATGAGAATCCACACAGGAGAAAAACCCTATCGCTGCAAAGACTGCTGTGCTGCTTTCACCCACTACTACTCCTGGCAGATCCACAGCAAGACACACACGGGAGAGAAACCCTGGTTGTGCACAGAGTGTGGCTTAGCTTTCTCCGAGCCCAGCAACCTGCAGAGACACAGACAGACCCACAGTGGAGAAAGGCCTTACCTGTGCTCCCTGTGCGGCCTGGCCTTTGCTCGGGCAGGCAACCTGAAATCGCACTTGAGAGTGCACACAGGAGAGAAACCCTTTTCCTGCAGTCAGTGCAAGGCCAGCTTCAGTCACCTGACCAACCTGAAGCTGCACAGGAGGTCCCACAGTGGAGAAAAACCATTCCAGTGTCAAGAGTGTGGAGCCAGGCTCAGCTCCTCTGGGGCCCTGAAGACACACAGGAGGATCCATACAGGGGAGAAGCCTTTCTCATGTCAGGAATGCGATGCATGCTTCAGACAGATCTCCCACTTACAGAAACATGTGAGGATTCACCATGGGAGACAGGTTCTGGTCAGTGACAAGCAGGCCACAAGAAAACCAGCCTCTGACCAAATCAGTGACCATCATTTTCAGTACGACCATGGAACAGGTCACAGCTGTTCCCTGATCACTCCTGGGGACGCACAAGTTGCGGCACAAACGTTTCATGTCGAGGGCCTAGCCAGTCCAAGCCACACGCAAGCCTCCATGATGACCGGTCAGCCTCACATTTCCCCACAGAACATGGTGCACAGTCTGTCTGTATCTGAACAAAGCTGTCTGCAGAGTCTGGTCATGATGCAGTCCCAGCAGTCTGCACCAGGCTCCACAACCTCCGTTTCACATCCTGTCTCGGTGCATTTACATGCACTGCATGGAACTCGGGCACAAAGTGCAGCTGCTGGGCAGGATTCTGTTCTATCATGCTCCCAAGCCACTCCGGCACAGAATACCCCTTCAGTCACCCCAAATACGGAAGGTAAAGACAGTGAAGAAATTCTTGGCTCCCATAGCCTTTCAAAACAGTCAAGTACAGGGATTCACTGTGGATCTGGAGCACAATGCACAGAGACAGGTATGGTCAGTGAGGAGCAGGACATCAGGCATATAGGCCAGGGCCGAGAGACAGACGTAGAGGACCAGCCCCAGGCCATGGTCAGTGGTCCTGGGCAACACAAGACACTCTCCAGGCACACAGACTGTCAGACTGTTCACAGTGCAGAAACAGCTGGGAGTAATCATGATACCATTCTTTGTAGAGAACACCAGTCTCTTTCTAGCATGCTTGGTAGGAATGTGCAAAACCTGGGACTGTCCAGTCATCTATCAACTGACCGTCCAGCTGACAGTCGTGAGTTGACGTTGGAAAATCAGAAACTCCATGTGATGAAATTGAACAACAGCCTTGCCTACGATGAGGTTCCAGCTAAACAGCTGTCTGTTGAGATGGCTGAACATGGTGGATATGACTGGCTGGAAGGAATCCCTGTACCAGAGCAGGGAAACGAGAAGTTCCCATCTCAAATGCATGCAGGTGTACCCGACCACAATCCCTGGAAGGTTGATCATATACCGGTGGAGGACACTGCCTCAGCCTTACAAAGGTCATTTCAGATGGTTGAGACAGATGTTGCTGAACAGTCCTCTAATTCTGATACCAACTCAGAAAATCCTGATAATGCTTTGGAAAAGCTATCTTTACATATGGATGGAATATCTTCCCAGACTGAAGACAGTGACATGCCAACAGATGTACATGTCCTGCAAGACTTACCAAGGAAAACCTGCTTAGAACGGAATGCAGAACCCACATCTACCTGTGGGGACTTTGTTGCTGCCCCAGGTTGTGAGAATAGCATCACTCAGCAACTGTGCCATCAAAGCCTGGAAGTTTGTGGAAAGACTGATGCCGCCGTTGCCACTTTGTTTTCTTATAGAGCTGAACGTCAGAACAAAAATGTCCGGAGAGATAAGCAGAGTCCCTACTCATTTGGAGATGGAACCACAATCGAAGTACGTCAGGATTCAGCTCCCACAAAACAGGAAAAGTGCCAAGAAGATGGAATGAAGACTTTGAAGGTCAGACCTTTCTTGTGTCCACATTTCTGTGATGCCTTCACACGGGCCGGAAACCTCATGACTCATTTTGCTGCTCACACAGGTGAGAAGTCCTTTGCCTGTGATCAGTGCCAGGCGGTCTTTAACCGACTCTGGAACCTCAAACCGCACATACAGTCCCACACAGGCGAGAAACGCTTTTGCTGCGAGCACTGTGGGGCCAGTCTCAGGTCGGCAGGAGCTCTGAAGGTCCACTTGAGAATTCACAGTGGGGAAAGACCATTTTCTTGTGATGACTGCGGTGCATCTTTCAGACAGGCCTGCCAGCTGCAAAAACATGCCAGTGTTCATCATGCCCACGTTTCAGCAGGTCTGGTTTCCAACACAAGAGATCGGTCAGGGGAGAAAACTTTCTCCTGCACAGAAAGTTTTCAGCACCAAAATTCCCTGAAGATTCACAGGAAAACTCACTCCAAAAGAAAACCCTATCCTTGCAAGGAATGCGGGGCTTATTTCAGTGAGAGAAGCAACCTGCAGAGACATCTTGCGACGCACACTGGCGAGCGACCCTTTTTGTGTGCGCAGTGTGGAATTGCCTTTGCCCGAGCAGGCAATCTTAAAAGCCACATGGGCATCCACTCAGGAGACAAACCCTTCGCTTGTGACAAGTGCAATGCTCAATTCAACCGCTCGTGGAACTTGAAGCTACACCTGCAATCCCACACAGGGGAGAAGGCCTTCACCTGTCAGCACTGCAGAGCCAGTCTCAGTTCTTCTGGCGCCCTGAAGACACACATGAGGATCCACACAGGAGAGAAACCCTTCGTCTGCAAGAGCTGTGGCGCCACCTTCCGGCAGATGGGGCAGTTGCAGAAGCATGTCAGGATCCATCACGCTTTCACCAGGTCTTGATTCCTACCCCACCTCCCAGACTCGTACATCACACTAGAGCTTGTGCATTGTGAACTCCACTGGCTTCCCATCAAATATCGATGGCAGTTCAAAATCGCAGTTTTTGCCTATCGTTACTTTGATGGGACACTCCCACAGTATCTTTCTGCTTTTCTGTCCACCTATCAAACTTCTCGGTCTCTTCGCTCATCTTCTCAAGAACTTCTAAAAATTCCTAGGCGCTCGTTAAAGACAGCTGATAAGAGAGCATTTAGCTTTAGTGGGCCCACTCTTTGGAATTCTCTTCCCGACAGCTTACGTGACCTGCCCACATTATCTAAATTCAAGTCAGAGTTAAAAACATACTTCTTTAGGAAAGCTTTCTTCAACCATAATATCTAAATGCTGTGTCTATTATTCTGACCTGACTTTTTATATACTGCATGCAAAACTGTATTGTTTACGCTTGAACCGATGAACTTGATAAGTGCGCCTGTGTTGGTAGGTGTGTGTGTGGGGGTGCGCGCGCGTATGTGTGTATGGGAACACAGGTCAGTGCGAGTGTTTGAGTGTGTGTTGTGCGCAACGAGTTGATCCCAAGAATTGCGCCATATAAAATCCATACATTATTATTATTATTATTATTTGTGAACATGTTCTCGAGAATCAGAAGAGGATGTTTGCTAATGTCGACTACTAATTCATAGCAATTATTGTTATCAAAAAGGGTCGTCACAGGTGTCCTGGAAATGTTTGATTTAAACAGGCACCAATGAACACCACCATGATGACTCTACTGCAGTACAAGATCTCTTTCAAACGATGTGCCCAATGATGCCTTGATATTGTTTGATTATCCAAGACCACCGAGATACAAGTATTGGGTAATTAGGGGGTTCAGATATGCCCCCTTTCCCACATGTTTGTGCAATGACATTGGGGTCTGGGGTAGAACAAATGTGGGTAAGGAGATGTTTGAGAGAGTAGGTAAAGGCCGTGTGAGAATGCCATGTGGCCGCAGAAATGATAAGACTGCAAAACGCAAATGATCTTGCCATTCATGGGAGCTGTGTTCATTATCAATGAACTAGAAACACACTTGTAAGAGTACAGACTTCTTGCTTAGATTGAATAGATATTAAATCCACAAAAGTGTGTTTACTGTCATATGGAAGAATAAAAGTTTGTTATATCACCTTTTGTTTAACTGTTTAAACTTTTGTGTGCAAATCAGTTCACCGTTGATAAACAAATTAACCACCAGGGAAGCAACAGTCTAAGGCCTGAAAAGTTAACTCCCATGATCTCTCTTTGCCCCACCCCCTCATCTCCACAGATTTGGAAAATGAAATTTCAAAGCTTGTATCATTAATCTATAGCCTGAAAATTATCTCCCACAATACACTCCCCCCCCCCCCCCCCCCCTCCCTCCCTCCCCAAGGTGCGGGTAGGACCCAGAGAAGTACTGTCCTCAACTGCCGGACAAACCAGCTGGGAGCAATCCTGCGCCACCCTTGGAAGCCTGCACTGCGTTCACGTTGGGTGCAGGCACGAACAGGGCATTCCATTAACACGTGAAGGGACACGATTGCTCAAGTATCTTTGAGCACTGTATGTGTTCACATTCAGTGAAAGCTATTATATAAACAGTAACTTTACAGTGTTCATGTTCAGTGAAAAAAAAACATTTTCAATTTGTGAATAGTAACTAAACAGTGTTATGTTCACTGAAACATTTGTGGTCTTGCCGAAAGGATCCTGCATCGGCCAGAATATGCACAAAAGATTGATAAGTTTGTCTTGAAGCCTCATTCCTTCTGCCTACCAAATCTGTTGAAATCGGTTCACAAGTTTTAACATGATCTTGCTGACAGACAACAGACGCAGTTCTAATCATAACCTCCCTTGTGAAAGTGATAGACAAAAACCTAGAGAATACAGTGCTCACAGATACTGCATTCTTGAGCTGCATGTTACTGTAAGATATGCTATATGCTTTGGAACAAAACATTTAATTCGCCCATTGGCTTAGAATTGATCTGCATGACATTTGAAATAAATTCAACAAAGCATGCATTCATCCATTTTTAAAGGACTGAAAGAATAAAATGTTGTTGCTATATAGCCCAGCCATCCTTGAAATGGGAAAAATGAGGAAGAGGTGTTAGGGAGATGAAGGGGCACTTGTATACATTGTATGTTGACCCTGTTTTCATTATCTGATGTGGCCTACTGGGTGTGCTGGGCACTAAAAAAAATGACTTGCATTAGTTGCATGACATAAATCTCCTACACATTTAACACCAACTAATTTGTCCAGTCTCTTGCATCAGATGACTGCAGGTACTGTGCTTCAAACCGCAACAATGTTGTGGAACGTGCGAGTTGCATCCTCAGGGTGTCCCAAATTAAAAAGTGCATGGTGGCTGCCCATCTGTATTTGTTGACGAGGTGGTAGCCATGTGTTGGCCAGAAAGTAGACAGGTCCTCACTACCATCTACAGGGTCGAGGGACAGTCAGTCTTAGTCTCAGTATTACCCAACGTGGGGGTGGTGTTCAACCTTCACAATACGTCACCTGAAGTTTAGCACACCATAAGTAAGCAGCCATGCTTTATGTATAGCATAGGAAGCAAGCTTTGACGTACGTTGTGGGTCTCCACGGATGCATGCTTTTACCAAAGGACTAAAACCTTGTGCGTTTACTTTTTTCTTTACTTTTGTTTGTTGACTGTTATGTGTACAGGTTCAAGGCCATGCTTTATTGACCGTCACAGAATTTTGTGGAAATATTTTATTACCCATGACGTACGGCAAAGGTTAATCCAAGACTTGTCTTTTGTTTTGTCAAAACATGTATGGATGCCTATTAATCATTGTTGTGAGAGTTGAACACCAATTTAAAAGCAAAGTTTGAAGTAGGCTGAGAAATCAAATGTACAGTCCTTTCGTTATAATAAAAAGCATGTACAATAATGATCAAATTGAGACAAAACTTTCTATTACGTTATTGCTTACCATTTTTTTTTTTTTTTTTAACCAAATGAAATTGGATAATCTTGAACCAATTTGCGTTTCACATTGAATGTGCAAAGATAACAATCTCATTGTCGTAACACATTCTATAATCCATTTATGTTTCACACTTAAAAATTTTTTTGCTTGATGTGACATAGATGTAAAATATACGAGTCCAGTGGCATTAAAAGGTTGTGTTGTTACTCAGATCATACCATTCACATTATTATTGGGAAGATGAGTCCATAATCGAATTTTCTTGTGAATAAAATTACTTCTTAATTGGTCACATACATTTTTAGCAATATACTTCCAGCAAAAAGCATGCTTGAAACAGCTATGTAACATGTATTCAATTGAAGAAAATGCAAACAACAATCAATTCATAGAAGCATCAGATGATTTTACTTGTGCACTTTTCTGATTTGGAGGAGAAAGTCCACCTTAACAAATTATGGTTAAAGCACACTTCACAGACCTTTGTCATGCTTACACATCTCAGGGCTTAGAGGGAGACTTTTATTCAATTAACTCTTTCATCCCTACAAACCGGTTTTCCGCTTTGCAGAAATTCTACCCTTCCTTCCTGCAGCCTGGAAAACCAGGCAGCACAAAATCCCTCATTTCCTTCCTGCAGCCGGAAAATCGGTTCTCGCGGTAAGCGCTTTGAACTTCGCGCGAGTCGCATCATCGGTACACGTCATGACCAGGCCGCTCGCGCGGCTGTGTTTATGAATGGAATGGATGCCAGACAGCCCCGGCCCCTACAGCATGGGGAAGTGGTTGCCGCTCTTTTGGCCGGTTTGTTACTGCATACGTGGCAGTTCTCACTTTACACTTCTTTTTTTTCTTCTTCTCTAAATCCAGGAATGAAGAGAATACTTGTATATAAATAAGAATCTAGGAACAAGACGAAGTAATGGTTCACAGAAAAGTAGGAAAGAAAGAGTTAACTCATTTATGCATACCATCCTCACACAAAGGTGGCATTGGTTTAGCTCGACATGCCGTTTCTTTTCAATATTGTTCCACTCTTCACCAACTCCATTAAGGAAGTAACAGTTTTCACAAGCATGCATCAGTTTATTGATTTGTCTGTCTGCCAGATAATGCAAAACCTGCTCAACTTAAGATGGAATGTGGTCCAAGAATGATGCACAGCCAGGCTGGATTCAGGACTGTTCATTCAATCCTGGTGGGTGTCTGCCCTCATCCACCCATCCCCAGGTGTTTTTTTTTGTTTGCTTTTTTTTTAAACTTTTTTTTTTTAAACTAGTGAACACAGCATGTTTCTCAAGTGAAATCCAGATGCCACAATGGACAGTCGGTTATTAAAATGCCTTAACTATGGTGAGCAAAGCACAAATGTCAAGCGTGTGCGTGCATGCACGCTCTCTCTCTCTTTCTCTCTCCGTCATACCGATGCTACGAAATGGTGTGACCCGAGTCGCCGAGTAGGCTTACCATGAAGATGAAAGTGCGACAATTTGCATTGGCGTGTGTTGATATATGTGACATCAGTTTCAAATGGATTATATTCAGTGATTCAAACAGGGAAGTACAAGGTCCGGTAAAAAGCATTTCATTGTTTATGACTGACATCTGCATGTGTAGCATGCTAAAATCTTGCTTTACTAAATAAAAAGCATGGTGTGGCTGTGATAGAATTAGTATCGGCATGCTTCACAAGCATGTACTAGTACAGCATACAGATAAACATGCAAAACATGCCTAGGCCGTGCTAGGAAAAGCGCCGCCGTGTTCCCAGTGAAGCTGACCAGTGCCGACAGTGACTGTTTTTTGGGGCACTCTACCAGCTGTCAGGTTGGCATACTGCGAATAATTCTCTGTCAGTTGTAAAGGAAAGATATGCATGTCCAATATGTTTGAGTTTGATTGAAATCAAGATGCATCCTCTCCACTGAACTGAACTTCCATTTCACTTTGTGTGTCCGTCAGTTTCAATCGTTTTTTGTTGGCAGCTCTTTGTGCTGCTTGCCAGCAATGCGTATGAAAGACCCATTCATGTTTGGTATCGTTCTGTCAGTCAAAGACCCCACAATCCAGTGACATCAATCGCTCACAGTTCGCTGCATTCTGGCACAGTGTGTTAATGAAGAAACACAGCACCCCATTTCCTGTCAGACAGTATCATGTTACGAGTAGGGAGGAAAGCTTGTAGAAGGTCAGCGCGAGGCAGGTGGCAACTGTGTGCTGTTTAATCAAACTGCTGCCACTTGCATTGCTTCCCCTCGCCTCTCCTCTGCCAACGGTAGGAGATCAGGGGCCATTTCCCTTCGCTTCTAACTAAATACTAGTCTGCAGACAAGTGTGAGGGGGCAAGGAGACCAATAAAAATGGCCTGTAAAAGATCCACACAGAAGGGGGCAGAAAAAACACTGGACGGAAGAGGATATCTAGACATAACATCCAACAAAAATGCAAACTGTGTTTTATTCATACTTACTGGGTTTGAATCGTTAAAAATATTGACAGACACATGTACTCAAAATCAAGCTTTTGTTTGTTTTTTTCCCCCCGATGTTTCCTTGGCAGATGAATTTATTTTCATTCTTTCCAAAGCTGTCATCAACCAAGAACAAAACAAAACAAAGGGGGAAATGAATGGCACAGAGAAATGAACAGAACTGTTGTCATGCCCGATTATTGTTGTACCCATCAAAATTACGTCGTTGGAACCGTAATACTGCCCACTTCCGAGTTCCCCCTGCAGAAAGGATTCTCTTGTTCGATTCATCAAGTATTGTGGCTGGTACAACACTGAGGCAGCCCATCACAAAGATCAAACATGTGGCTCATCCAACCACAAATCCATCCCTCTTCAACTCGTACACACACACACAAAACACAGGCGCAGTTGCTGTTAATTCTGCACAATATTTATTTTGGAACAATTCGAAAGTCGCTCAAAGTCAGAATAAAAAAAAACGGTAATCTGCATGTAATGCAATTCTGGAACTGTATGTACAATCTGGACAACACAACATACTCATCCTGATATCAATCAGAGAAGTTCAAAACAAGGGCAGAAATGGAATAAGCACGTAGTGACCGATTCCTTCCTCACAAACTTTATTTTCAACTGAAAAGAATTATTAAGATGAGTGCGAGTTAAGCAACAGAAAAATTCAAAGCAAATGCCTAATATCAATACCAAGACTGAATGAAATTTTCGAACAGTTGAAGTACTCTTTACAGAAAATTCATATCCATTTATCTGACAGAATTTTCAAAAGCCTTCTGTATCACTGAAAAACAAATCTAACTAACAAAAATGTCGAAGCTGTCAAATTGATATTTATTTATATGGCACCCTATCAACTTCGCTGTACTATGCCAAGCCACAGCAGACTCCACTTATAAGTAACTCTGATGTAAGAAAACTCACCTGCAGAAAAAATGTCCCTTATCAGCCTTCTTTGTTTGATTAACCCTAGATGTAAGATACTCTGCTGAAAGGAAAACCCTGCTGATAAGAAACAGTTTCCTTTCCCCGGGTGTGGCTGAGCTCAGCTGTAAGGTAAGCTTAGTTTGAGTTTTGTCAAGTGGTCTGTCTTTTCCTTTCAACTGGATTGTAAGAAAGTCTCTCTGTGTCGCAGTGGTACATGACAGGGATGATAACACCTGCACCCGACATAACCCAGCCAGAACTACCAAGAACAGGCCTTAGACTATCAGACCACCAAAAACTGCCTTTTTTGCTAATATACCACACATTTAACACAATAACAATCCAGGTCTGCATAGTTTTCTGCAGGTGCCAGTCGTTTCTTTTGTCATTCTCACCATTCCTGTTTCCAATGGTGTGTGTTTGTGTGTGTGTGTGTGCGCACACACATGCCCAGAGAGAATGAATCTGAGCATCCAAAGTATTATCACAAAATTACACTGTCCACCCGCCTTCCCCCCACTGATTTCCACTTCAGTAGTTGTTTTTGCTGTCCACTGCAAGCTCAACACAAGACAGGTTTAAGACAGAGCTGCCAACCTCTGAAGAGACTTGAGAGGAATATTCTTGAAAATTGAGATGAATTTCTGACAGTAGACAGGAATGCATATGCTATCGCACCCAAAACAAAACGACGACATTCCAGACACTTAATTTTCAATCCTTTTGTCAGATGCCTTCATCGAATCACTCTCTCAGCCAATATATTGTTGCTTTTTTTTATTTTTGAAGCACACTGTCAGTAAGCTTCATCTTATGACTTGGCTCATTTTCACACTTCAGGATCATCAGTGCCTCGGTAGCGTCTTGACAAGGCTGAACATTTCCAAAGACCGAATTATTGACTGGGATCAGCTGCATTTCCATCATGACAGCAACCTTTTCCTTCTTTTCTGCCTAAGGGGTTAATTGGTCCAGTAGGTTGTTTCCACATGATGGCAGAGGAAGAAGCTGAACTGGAAACAAGTTTCCAAACAGCTCTTTAGCTAAACCAATGGCACATGGGCAAACTCTGTAAATAAACACACTTTTTTTTCAGGGGCAGAATTTTTTTTCTTGTTAAGAGGAATAGCAGAATGATGTGCGTTTGAGCAGAATAGGATGGCTGGCAGCTCTGATATGATGATCATGATGAAAACAGTCATGTTAATGATGCATACTATGTCTAATTTTGATCTCTGACCTATATCTGTGCGCTTTACACTCGCACACATTTATTCAATGGGCTGTCTACCTAGGTAAGTTTGAGTCAAAGCAGTTTAATAACCCGATATTAATTCTTTACTTTCCGTTTTCATTCTCGGACATATTAAGTCATCACATTCATTGTTTTTTCTTTCAAAAAGGGTGTATACAGATTACTTCTCAGATCCGACATGGATTACATAGATGCATGCTGCATAGACTGGATGCTGTTTTGAGTCTCATTTGAAGGACCCGTTTTCAATTCAACAAGAATTTGAAATCAAACCCTGAAGAATAACAGTTACGTAATCATATTTTGAGAATTAAAAAAAAAAAATTCCTTGAACAAACAAAAGAGCGATTGACATAACTGTTTTACAAAAAGAGAGACCATACCATCAGAAGATCAAACAAGACCACACGCACAAACACAGCACGTATGCATGTGCTTATGCACACACGTACATTCTCTCACTGTCAGAGAAAGAAGTGGAGCAAGAGAGAATACACTGAAAGCACAGTCCTTGCTGATGAAACCTCAGCCTTAAGAGATGTGCCACCCCAAAACTTCCTTACATCCGAGGTATGTCAGCTCTTTCGTAAGAGACCTTTTATGTCAATAAGCAAAAAAAATCAATCTCCCCTCGACTTTCTTAAAATAAGCCTTCTGTTTTTCTTAGAATATTCATCTTTCAAGTCACCAAGTACATTTTCACCATTTTCCTTGGAGAAATTTTGAAGTCCAAAGCTGTCCAGCCTTTGAACTCTCCTACTAAAATGACCATGTTAACTAGCAACATTTCCAAGGATTCAGAGTTACCAAACATATCAAGTCCATATAACTTGCAGTCTACTAAGTCTGAAATCACTAAACAAAATAATGAAGTCTATTTCTTTTTCAGTTTAAAGGTCTTGAAAGAGTTATGTCAACCCATCTCAAATCATGTCCACCAACTTGAAAGTCGGAATGCCAACTGGAGCTGTGTCACTATTTGTTTTGATCTTCACATCAGCTGCTCTGTGGGAGAGACCCTCACACCACCACCTCCCACTACCCCCTTCTATCCTGCACTAGTCTTTCTTTATACAGGCAAAAGAAAATGCCAATCTTCAATCGGGCAAAAGAAAACACCTATTATTCTGACTTCTCTTCAGTGAGGTCTTTAACGTCAACCCTGTCAACTAGAGCCCACCCCCCACCTGCCGGGAACAGATTCTGTGGGTACTGGCTTTGGTGTTCACTCAGGTGCCCTTCAGACCAGGCCATGGATGTCCCCACAGCCCTTTCATCTTGCCTCTCACTGGCTTCAATCCCTAGCTGCCTCCTTTCCACAATCCACGCCTGGGCCTTTCCTATGTGCTATGACCTAACCAGGTAAAAGATAACAGGAGCACCTTGTAACCCAAAATGAGACACAACCACTACACACCTAACATATTAAATAAATGTGAACTCAAAAAAGAACTGGATTCATACCCATATGATTTGCATCAGGGTAAAAAAAACCAAACTGGATGGAGCACTGGCTTCTGTCTTCCATCAATGTAGGTTTACAACAACAAAACGAGGGGAAAAAATGCAGGGATCAGGAAAGAGATGCTTTGTCAGTTATTTTCTTTTACATACAATGCAATTCCATTTCACGTTTTTCATCTCCTTCCTTCTGCATGTCTTTCAGCAAGACAGACGATACTTGAACCAAAACAACAAAAAAAGGTCACATAAAACAAGGATCAAATGAACGTATGTGCTTGCCATGAGTTAGAGATGCCAATTCCCACAGAACAAAGAAACGGTACTTTTCAGTTTGGTGAACTGAAAAAAGCATATGAAAATCACATGCACGGAAAAATAATTCAAATCAACAGGCACAAACATTTACTTATTTGAGAATACTTTAACTATAAAACATGAATGCGAGTCGTAAGTGAAAAAAACAACAAAAGCCATCTAGTGTATTCTTTCAAATCTAGAGCATGAATGAAAAAGTGCCATCAGGTTTTTGTTTGTTACAATCTACTCCCTGAAAACAGTTGAAATTCATGAGCAGACCAAAACCGACACTTCAAAAACCGTTCTGACACTTACGGGCAATTGGCATCCCTGTTGCCAACTGCTAGGAATGAAACAGGTAAGCATGTTTTTGCACAAACAACGAACCCATTGGTACAAAAATGAAAGATTACAAACAAAGTACACTTAAAAACATGCCACTATGGAAATATGGTATGGGTAACATGTTGCTCTTCCATAAAGATCGTTACAACAATGAACATGAACTTGGAACACAAAAGTCCACATCACAAAGAACTTGCCCCAAACTTCATCACTACCTCAACAAACAAAAGATCCTGGTTTTTCTAAAGATTAACACACACACAAAAAAAAAACACACACACAAAAAAAAAAATTATCATGTCCATCAATACAAGAGCCTTAAGACAGAAGAACATTGTTCAATACCCTTCCTTTGCTATCCCCTCTCCCTGAAAATTGGACTTAAAAGAAAATCAAACTTGAATACATCCTTTCTAAATCAAAGACTGTCTGTGGAGTTGGGAGTTGAAGGGCAGGAAGAAATGGTGAACACCTCGTGTTCCCAAGACCAGCCTGTCCACTGCCAACCCTATCCCTCCCCAGGACTGCCTCCACCACCTACAGCTCAATGAGTGCACAACACATTTTTCATGTAGCCTAACTTGTACACCTATAAATGACTAAACTGCCACCCCACTGTAAGAACAAAACTGAAACCTAAAAATTATCCATAAAGTCACACACTGTCAGAACACCAAATTCCACCCACTTTGAAGTTACGATTTTGTTTCTGCGGCAAAGAATATCTTGAAATGTCAGTTTTAAAACGCTATCAACTTTTTTCCTTACCCTAAGCTTTCGGTGTTATCATCCTCCTAATATTTTCTTGCAGCCATTTCAAAACGAGCTGGAACTTGAATTTCAGCCCAAACCATCACAATGTCATTCAGATTCACCCAGAACATTCTTTTGTTTTCATAGGTAGACTGTGCTGTATGCCTGAAGACAGGACAAGGCAGAGAATGTTTTAAATGGACCTAGAAATTTACAACGGTTGCCCATCATTCCATTCATGGTGCATGGGGGGGGGGGGACCCCACATAATGAGAAATTTTCTTCCACCCTCAGCCCTCAAGATCCCATTTATTTGGCTTACTAACTAGATTAGAACAAGAAGCTGAATCAAGAGACTATGTTCTTTAAACTTTCTATCATCAGTCTCTGCGTTTTCTTTCATCAATCTCTATTAAAGCTACATTATTCTATGCTGGGCTATGCAATTTACCCAATTGCAATTTCCTCACAGCTAACATCAATCCACAACACTACGACTGAGAGAAGAGAGCTGGCCCTCAACAAGGTTTGTACCACCACCACTCCTCTTTCCCCCTTCAACTTCATAAGAAAACCACTGGCCATGTCAACCCACATGACCAACACAATGGCCCTGAACCAACAGAAGGGACGTCCATCCAGGGAAGACATCTCTATGTCTCTCTCCCAATCAGACCCCTTCTTTCCGCTTTACAATTTGGTATAGAAAAAAAAAGTACTATGCCTCTTTTCGTCCATTTGTATGTTCTTCCATCAATAATCTCTCTTCTGAGTCAGACCCCTTTGTTCCATCCAAAACTACAATCTGGTGTAGAAAACAAATCAATTAAATCATTACAGTCTACTGACATGTTTTTTCCATACATACTCTTTTCTCACCAGATCGCTTCGTTCTGTCCAAAAGTACTGTCAATTTTGTGAAGAAAAAAAATACTACTCAATGATGACCGTCTATAAGCATGTTTTGACATCCATATTCTACTAGTGACCTCATCAGACAGAAAGTAGTCTTTTATGGGAGGGCAGCAAAGTGGAGGATGAGGGGGAGGGTTTGACATTTGGAGGTCTTCCCAACAAACTAACCATGTGTTTTAGTGGCCCAAACCGGTAGAGGTATGGAGGAGGGACTGGCCACAGTGTCTGCCTGCCATCAAGAGACCTGCGTCACTACCTCTCTCTCTCTCTCTCCTCTCTCTCACCCACTCCAGTACTCACCACTGACCGCCACTTCCTTGTCCCCCATTACCGACAGCTCTGCCAGCCCAGCGCCCTGAGTGCAGCTGAAGGAAAGGGTGAGGAACTGAGGGACGGGGAGTGGAGGGTGGAGGGTGTCATTTATTTACACGTCAGGAGAGTGTGGAGGGACTGGGAGGTAGGAGGACAGAGGGAAGAGAGAGAGAGGCCCACCAACCTGAAAGAACATAAAACAACTGGTTATACGTTAAAAAAGACACACAAACAACCAACAACAGCCGCTTGCAAGCTAAGCTATTCAAAACATGGCCACATGCGTACAACGTTTCGCTAGCCATCCAGAGCGTAAAAAGGAGAGTCCACATTATACCTGAAGATCGCTTTGTTCTCTTTTTCAACTTCACGATCCACTCGCACACATCCCATGCTGCCTCTCTGCCTTGCACACTGCTGTCAATGCATACCAGGGAGTCTCAGCGTCTACATCCACACTGTTGGGTAATTCTCCTCCATTCTCATTCATCATCACTGCCCATTACCTTTTCTTTCTTCCTCTCCAGCATTCAATTCAACCACCAGAAAAGGTTGATACTTATTCGCAAGCCATTTCGTGGGCAAGCAGACCTTCCCAACAGTTACTCAGCCAATCAGATGCAGTCTTGCGCACAACTGCTCACCCCTTAGCTGCCGCCAACCAAGGACAGTTCTGGAACAGAGAGAGTTGCAGTCTTCAATCAGTGGAGCCATCAAGATCTGCAAACTTTCTCTCGACCAATAGCAACTCTCAACAGTGGGGTCATTTCTCTCAACCAATGGGATTCTCTGACACTCAATTCAGCAACATGCCACAAGCACTCTCTGAGGAGCAGTGTGGAACAGCGACTCTCAACCAACGGAGCTCTCAAATTATGGATTCATCAATTCCAGTATGAAAAGCCGACTGCCCTGTACCTTCTGTAAGAACTCAGATAGATGGATCTGCACGGCAGTTTATGTGCTTGTTCAAAAGAGAAAAAAAAAAATCATGTTTTCAACATTAACAAAGAACTCAAATGGATCTTCCACACATTCCAGTTTGCACCATCATTCGTCAGAATCAACCAGCATGGTTTGTTGCGACGTCTTTTATGCAACTGCATCCGTCTTCATTCTAATATTTCTCTCACTTTTTTTTTTATTAGAGGTGTGGTTCGCTCTCTCTCTCCTCTCTCTCTCTCAAGGATCTGAGAAGTCCCCAAATCCTCCACCCCTCTGGCATACGCCTCTCGCTTCCTTCACACTATTCAGATAGATTTATTGGGCCCCTCCTCTCCCTCTCTCCACCAATAAGAAAACTCATTTTCTCTCTCTCTGCGGTGGAGGGAGGGAGGGAGGGGGGGTGTTGTTTGTCATTTCCATTTTTTTTTTTTACTCATTTATAAGAAACAATTCACATCCTTCCAGTCAAGAGACTTTTCTCGCCTCTTGTTTCATTACCCTCCCCTCCCCCCACCCTTTCTCTCTCTCTCCACCACTCAGAAGGGTCATCTTTTCATCAACCGTCAGAAGCCTCTCTCTCTCTCCCGTCAGTTCTCTCTCTCCAGTCATCACCACCAGAAGCACCTGTCTCTCCACAGTCACCCAATCAAATGAGGAGGGCGGGGCGATGCAGAAGATGCTGTCCAGTGTCGCTAGTAGTTGTAGTAGCCCCCAGGGCGTGACCCATAGCCATCCTGCTGGCCCCCGTAACCGGCTTGCTGAGTGTAGGTGCCTGCCTGGTTATACCCAGACTGCCCAAAGCTGCTCTGCCCTCCATAATTCCCTTGACCCCCAAACCCGCTGGCCTGGTTGGAATAGCCGCTGCCCTGACTGGCAAACCCCGCAGTCTGGTTACTGTATCCATTTCCTTGGTTGGAAAACCCACTCCCTTGGTCACTGAACCCCCCCGCCTGGTTGGAAAACCCACCAGCCTGGTTGCTATAACCAGCAGCTTGCTGACTGTAACCCCCTGCCATCCCTCTCTGGGTGTTTGAGAAGTCCCCGGAGCCCTGGTAGGGGGTGCAAGTATAAGTCTGTTCTGCGCGATCATAGCCGCTCGAGGTAGGGGTGGGGGCAGCGCTGGAAGGCATCATGTAGCCCTGGCCGGGCACCGGGGTGCCATAGGCAGACTCGCTAAGGGCAGCCTGGGCATAACCTAGGTTGGACGCCTGACCCATGAAGTTCATCCCTGCCGACAGAAAAAAACACACACACATCAGCACCGTATCTTAGTTAAGGGCTGACCCTGGACTTTCTGGAAAATACCACTGAACTCTTGTCACTACGTGCAATATCTCAGCAAACCTCCCATACCCGTTCAGTATAGATATTGATTACTTCCGTTGGACGTTGCCCCATTTTCTCAATTCTACATCACTGCTATGATCTGCTCAGCAACTGATCTTTCCATACGGATTAAAGGACATTTATGTTCTCTCTGCAGGTTCACTTTCCTGCTTCTTCCATGCAAAACTTGATTGTACTGTTCAAGTTATGAAACAACTGGGCTTTTTTTTTTTCTTTTCTTTTCAAGATTTCCATCCCCATAGAATTAAACATATGCGCTGTTTTGGGATAATAAGCTTCCCTTTTTCATTCCAGCAGTCGACAGACACTGGTTTGTTCAGCCATTTATATTGTTCAGGTAATAAAGCATCCCCTGTTTTCCCACAAATCTACTGCCCCATTACGAGTTATTCTGGACATCGCCTACAATTCTTCTGCACACAGTCTACTCCTATGACATGGTATTATGATCAAACTAAATATACACCAACAGGGCCCATACAGGTTCACAGGTTAAAAATACCATGACTTTTTAGCCACATTTTTTTTAATGCCATTTTCAGAAATTTCAACAACTGCAAATTTTCTTCTTTCCCCTCACACAAAATGTACTCCTACAGATATCAAAAAGGTTGATTCAGTGATGCTTGTGCAAAATGTTGGTTTTTTAATACCGACACACATGCATCCACACCAAACTTTTGTGTTTTCTGAAGGTTTTATTTTTGCCGACGACTTTTCCATGGCTTGGACTGCAATTCCATGATTTTCCAGACTTTGACCCTAATTCTATCGTTCTCCAGTCCATGAAAATTATTTTTCAATTTCATGACTTTCCACCATTTCCATGACATGTATGGAGCCTGTATACATATGTACAGTTCTTTCAACTTTTGTTTCTTGATACCTGCCACTCTTATCTACATGAAGCACAGCAGAGCAGCTGGCTCACCTCATTAATCAATACTGATTGGTCGACTGGAGTCATCTTGTCATTCTCCAAATACTGATTGGTTAACTAAAGCCATCTTGTCATTCCCTCAACTTCTGTGTAAAAGCCTCCAGTCAAATGTGGCGCTTTTTTTCACCATTCTTGCCGAGATCTGCCACTTTTCGCACAGAATTCAGAAAACATCACTGATATACTGTACCTGCACCACAAATCTTTCAATCAAACCAAGACAGTAAGGAAGCCTACACCTTGGTCAAGTTAGTGAGGAGTGCCATTCAATGCAAGCAGGCGTCACATCATCAAGAGGAAAAACAGCTTTATAAACTTCACATTCAACCAAAATCAACAAGATCTTTCAGTAGATAACCGACATATATACATCATCCATACCCTCCAGAAAACCAGTTCCCTCTCTTCGCATTTTGCAATACATTTTTACAGCCTTCACTATCCCCAAACCAGTACAATAGCAAACCTCGCCTTTGTACAATCCTAACAAGAATACGTATCAACTGTGCTAAACTTGTAACCTCAAGATGATTCAGAGCAGCTGGAGCAGATTCAACATTGAGGCAGGGCTGCATCTCCATCACTAGCTGAGAAAGTTGCTTTGTTGTATCATGAAGTCGATGGATCATGCCATCACTGATGTCCGTTGATGTCATCAATGATCATGCAGCATATGAATAACCCAAAGCAAGCCCATCCTAAACTGACGTCGGATTTAACAAGTATCCAGTATTGACACCTGACTTGCCTCCGGACTATGCCAACTAAATTTTCCAAAACACCCTAGATGTCCCAACTGCCAGTCAATATCCTAGAGTCCATGAACATTTCAACTGTCAATCTGCATCGTATATATCCAATCAGCATCCCCAAAACCGATTCCCTCCAGCCAATCCACACCCCTACAGCTAATGAATGACACAGTACATTTGATCAACATCCCAATGGCCAATGACACAGCACACCAAATCACCACCTAAATAGCCAATGACAAGTGTTCATCCATAAACTCCATTTGAGCATCCGAAAGACTGCGATACTCTACTGCATAAAGTAAATCAGTCTTCAGTCGACCCCACCCTGCATCCACCCCCCCCCCCCCCCCCTCCCGGACACATCTTCACCATCGAAAGTGTACCGTCTTGTCCTTCTTACAGCATATCAAGTTGTGATGTCAAAGCATACCGTCTTGCCAGTTTGGTCCAAAGTTTTTGTGGTTGCCTGCTATGGGTATTTGGTTCGTTTCCTTACCAATGAAAGTGGATTGTTCTAAGCCACGAAGTTTCATTGCTTCCATATTCTCTGACATGCACAATGCACACAGGAATTGGTTACTGCATCATTATATATCAAGACGAGCATCTAAACCTCCACTTGAGGTTAAGGCAGCAGGGGTAAAAAAAATTATTAAAAAAAAAAAAAAATGAAAGAAAAACTCTGCCTTTTTCCTAGACTTGATGGATTATTCAGGATCTACTCTTTTCAAAAGAGAGCAAGTCATTCACAAGCTGTCACTCTAAAAACTTACTAAGACAAAAAAATGGGTCATGAAATCTGGAAGACCTACAGAGAGAGTTCACTTGATAAAAAAAAAAAACAAAGCCATAACAGGAACTCCGTAATTTTCAGGCTGACAAGGGGTATTGGGAGGTAAGGTAATCTTGCTTACAGCCCAGCCGACCGCAACGGGCCATATCAGGGCTGTCACCACGTTAAAATCAACTCACAAGTCATCCCCCCAAAAACTTTCACATACCTCTTTAAAATACATCTTCTAAAAGCATACCAGAAACTTCGTTAAAAATCTTTCTTCCGTAAAATCCTAGATCAGATGAAAAATGTTGATCTCTTTCAGAAACTCAAAGATCATGTCAGGTGGGACATCTCTGAACAGGGTTTTCATGGAGTCTGCTGTAACGTGTTTATGTCTCACATCGTGCAAGTCCCAACAGTCTAAAAGAATGCGTTTCACTGTGAGTGGAACACGACATGGAATGCACCACGGGAGTATTGGGAGAGAGGAGGAGCAAGGGAAAGGGGAGAATAAGAATCTGAGACCAACATGAAACCCATTTGTCACACATACAAAAACTAAATATCGACATGTATTTAGCTGGCGGTGGTTTGGGGAGGAAGAGCGGTGGAGGCCCATTTGGTAAAGTATTTAATTTGGGGACACAGCATTATGCCATGTCCTCAACTATGGCTGCCTCCAAGAAAGGGCAGAAGCATCTTTCCCAAACTTTCACAGAAAAACATCCAAAATCATCTTCAGACATCGAAATAAGTGTTTAATCAAAATCTCAACCTGTTTCCACTCAAAAAAAAAATCACTGCAGCTACCTATAACCATGCATGTGGTCACAGGGTGAACACACATTTACGTATACAATTTCTAATGTCTTGCAACAAAGACTTCAATCCTATGGTTTTGTATGAGCATGTACACACAAATCAGCAGTGGGACATCGTCAAATCATCACAGCATTAGCTTGTGGAACTGACAAGTTCGAACCATTCATGGGGTATATTTTCACAGTTTGAAAACCCTCTCTGTCCACCAAGCAGTGAATGGACTCCTAATTCAGGTCAAGTGGTTAAGGCAGAAGAAGGAAAGGGATAAGCTCTGCTTTTCATTATGCTGTGCCCAAGACAAGGGCAACTTGGAACAGTCCACAATGACAGCCATTAGCCTCCATGCTCCCTGGGTACCCTTGCACCCAGTCTTCAAGCCTCTGGAACCATTACAACCCTTATACTGACAGTTTAAGTACCTTTCAAAAACTCTTTGACAGCAAATGTTGGTGTCGGTGCATGAAAAGAAAAACAAGTAATCATTTACATCACTTCACTATTCACTCCCAGTCAAGCCCAGGTCCTGGTGGACCCATGCTTTAGAGTGGTAACTGTATACTCCAGGAGATCAAGTACGGATCCATGCGGACCCACACTGTCTGTTGTGTATAAATCCTCTGTGACGAGTATGGACCCACATCTGAAGAGGAATAAACATACAGAGTCCACCAGGACCCACATCTGAATAAGAATAAAAATACAGTCCACCAGGACCCACCACCACCTGAATAGAAATACAAATACAGAGAAAAATGTATGGGCACTGGTGGAACCACACCAAGCGCAAAGTTAGGCTGTGGGACTACCTCCCCAACCCAAAATACGACCCATTTTTTTCACCCACAGGTGCATGCTCATAGCTAAATACAAGTCTTTCTCCTCTAAAGCATCGTAGGATTTGATGCTTTGCTTCTCATTAGCTTCCCCTCCAGTTCTTTGATCATGTTCATCACAGTTGTGAAATGGTCGCCTGCCAATCCTGGTCTCCATGCATACACAACATGCATACACCCTCTTTTCTGTGCAGTGTTTAGCAGTGTGGGCACCTGCTGTTTTTTGGAGAAAATCCTTTACGTAAAATACATCAGAAATGCACGGGTGCTCAAGTTTGTATTCAGGGTTGCTGATACTGTGACCCCAAGTACTGCTGCGTTTTCGAAGAGGATGGAAAAGCAAGTTGCTATTGATTAAACAATAACTTACTGGTGCTTAAAAAAAAAAAAATGATGTGGGGGATGTGGGAGGGAAGGACATATTGTTAAACTCTTCCCACTTCCATCGGTTTTCTACTTCACATTACGTACTTCAGGTTCCTCTACACATCTTCCAACTTTTCAAAATTTGTTGTGCTTACCATTGGTTGCCCTGTTCCTACCCAATAGGACAATGAATAACAACAGGGGAGATTCCGCAACAGAGATGGCATTTTGAGCGTCAAAAAACAATCTTCCAAGGGGCAGCACAGGTCTTTACAGCCAAAGGTTTCGTCTTTTTCAACTGGAATAGTTGGCTCCTCTTCTGGTTGTAAAATATATGAAAGAAAACAAATCTTCAGTTTCAATTTTGAGAACAAATAATCTAAACGCGTATCTCTCGCTTCACTTTTTTTTTTCTTTTGTCAAGACAATTCAAGGTCAACATGTTTAAATGTCGGAGACGTCTTAATCATCAGTGTGTGGTGGAATGTTCCAATTCCTCTTCCACTAGCATGCCCCGAGAACAGACATTGCCACATTTATCTCTTTCACTCAAGACAGGTTTGTGGCTTTTAGATTCCATGACCCATGTCTGTACAGCACCAAGACCAGCATGGTCCACAGTGAATTCTGGGACGACATTAGGCTTCCCTGGAAAAGGAAATGGGAAAAATCCAGAAGCGGTGTCACCTCCATCAGCTCACCTTTCAGAGTTCTCGCTTCATTTTGCAAGATCCAATCTCAAGTAGTTCAGCGGTCTATCTTTTCTTTCACATTTACCATTCAACAAAGGCAAAAAGAACCCCTTGATTGTCACATTTACCATTCAACAATAGCAAAAAGAACCAACGCTCAAATACAGATAGATATACTTCATGATGGAATTGTTCTAGCATTGTTCAAGTAGTCTCATTTGGCAAGAGTTGACCCATTTGTCACTTTGTGAAATGTCGGTTCTGTAGATCACGTTTTCCTTTCCCCATTTGTTTGATCCTTTTTCTCTTCTTTTTTTTAACACTTTTGCGGATTTTACAGAGAGGTACACTGCTTGTGGGAACATTTTTTTGCGTGTAAAGAAAATTACTCCTCGACTTGCTTTCCCAGCACTTCATCTGTCCGTTTTCTGTGGAAAAAAAACTGTATTGATGAGGAAGCTGACCGAGTTTCAAACAGTATTAGAAAACTAGCAAGTGGCTCTTCCCTATTCAAATTCGGATTCAAAGTTCAACGCGGCAGTGTCCTTGGCAATCCTCAAAACAGCAATTTTTAAGACAAAACTGGCACTCCTATTTTGCAGACTATGTGAACCCTGTTCAGTGTACACATGCACCCTCTTTCGTATAAATGCATTTGTAACGTGCAAAGGAAAAATAATCAACTGTCAGCGCACAAGACAGAAGTATACTGTGCATGTGGTCTTCATACTGTGCTAACACAAATCAAGTTGTTACATTATCAATATACATTATTGTACTTGTGTCGAGCTTCTTGTTCATGAAAATGACTGTGCCATGTTTTTATGTGATCTTGCGCACAGCCGTTGTGCTCAAATGTTTGTATGCTACATCACCTCGATTGCTTTCAGAGCTCATGCATAGACAACTAGTCCAAGTGTTATCATACAGTATACACGTTTTATGCATGTATGTGTGTTGGTTGTTAAATGCATGCATGTAAGCGCATGTGTCCTTGAAAGAGAAGATACCATTTGTTGATGAAACAAATTTTGTTGTGCAAGACAAATGGGGTGTGGTTGGACCAAGAATTCTTTCACAGGCATCACATACACATTTTCCAAAACTAGAGCACACAGGTGTGCTCTAGCTGCACTGTGATGAAATCAAACTGTGACCAGCATTTGGAGAATGCAAGACCCAGAAATATCAACTATAATTTAAATTTACCAACTTACCATCTTTTAGTCATAGAACTTAAATGATCACCTTTCTGTACTTTTAAATTTCTGGTCTTTAGAAAAATTCCTTTTAAATATTAAGCTCAATATCCCCGTTACTATTCCCCAAGCCTATCAGAAGCATCAGTGTTAGTTATCCCTCCTCTCGAATCCAACATTTGCCGTTGTTTTTGTCAGCACCGTCTCCAGCAAATCGAAGTGGATAACCACCTCCATGGGGACAATGGACCATGGCTTCCCATTCTAGCAGCCCTGATTTTCCCCAGGATCTTTCCCAATATTCATGTTCGGCTCTTATACCAACTACCTTTATGTGTACGCACATGTACAATCGTGTATATGGTTTTGTAATGTATGTATGGCCTCATGGGTGAAATCAGGAAAAAAAAAAGAAAAGCAGGAAGGCTGCGGGCCCAGAGATCAAGAGGCAGAGCCCCTTGGCAAGGGTCGTGGGGGCAAGCCCCCTGAAGCTGGGTTTCTACACCTTTGATAGGGTCAAATCTGGGCTTTTGGATAAGATAAGATAATTTTGCTTATAGCCCAGCCGACCGCAAAGGGCCACATCAGGGCTTTTGGATACACCTTACCTCCTTTTCATCATGCAATTCACAAGACCACCATTAAAACCGACATTAATGTTACCGACCTGTATGCAGTGGAGTTCAAAGAATTCAAGAAACCAGAGGCAGCAATAATTTTAGTTGACCAAATTTATTTGTGTTTACCACTTCTGAAACTTATGAAGACAGTTTGCAGCTAAATTTAAGAAACAGTTTTTGGTGACCAGAATTTGTGCATCTGGTGTTAGACTCCCTGGTATGGAAAACTAGACTTTTTTCTCTCACTTCAATCAGAAACTTGTGTGGTCTTGTTTATTCCAGCAGAAGTTCAGCCTGCAACCCTTATCTCAGGGGAAAGGGTAAAAGAGGCGTTTACTTTTTACCAAACAGGTTCTAATAAATCTTATATACAAGTTGCATTAATAACAGATTGGTGTAACAAGCTTAAGAATATTCCAACCTCCTGATTAACATGAAGCAGATGTGAAAAATAGGAGTTGTAAGGTAATGTGACGTTTATAGCCAAACCAACCACAAAAGTCCGTATCAGGGCTGTCACCGCGTTGAAGTCATTCACACAACCCTTTAAAATATACCTAATACCCAGGAAATTTTGTTATGAATCTTTCTTCTGTCAAATCTTAGATCAGATGAAAAATTTTGTTCTCTTTCCGAGTTTCAAAACTTCAAAGATCACATCAGGTGGGACATTTCTGAACAAGGTTTTCATGGAGTCTGCAATAAGATAAGATAATGTTGCTTATAGCCCAGCCGACTGCAAAGGGCCACATCAGGGCTGTGAGTCTGCAATAAAATGCTTACGTCTCACATCATACCAGTCCCAATACACTAAAGGAATGTTTCACTGTTGAGTGGTACATGACATGGAAAGTGGTACATGACATGGAATGCACCATGGAGCTTCTTCACTCATTAAAACAAACAAATAAGTTAAAAACAAATAGCCAGTGTGCAACCGACATAAAACTGTTTCTTTGCGACCACCAGAGGTAGACAAGAGGAACTTTTTTTTTTAGGTTTGGATAGATCTGGAAAAGTTTGTTATCCGTTTGTGTATTCCAGTCCTGCAAGATGTCTCTGACATAACCTTTGGTTTCAAATCCGATTTGGGGATAAATATGTTGGACAGTTTCTTCACTGTGGCATTCCTGGCCAAACGATCAGCCATTTCATTTCCCCAAATGCCAACATGACCGGAAACCCTAGCTAGAACAATGTTGTTGCAACCTTTCGCTTTCAAGAGGTAAAAAGTTCAAAAACGTTTAAAAGTTCAGGATGATGGAGATTATGGCCAGCTATCGCCTCCGAACTTGATAGTGAATCAGGCAAAATCAGAAAGTTCTTGTTTGTAGATTGAGAAATTATCTTCAGTACTAGAACCAAAGCAGTAAGTTCAGCAGAGTAGACATAACTATCTGATCGAATATGCTTTGATAATATTTGAGAAGGAAAACTTGGCAACAGGCTGCACAAGCACTCCATCTTCAGACTTTGAACCATCAGTAAATATTTTCTGAAGGAACGGGAATTTGTACAGAGATCGGCAAACAATGCCTTGTATGCCTACGGACTGGTGGATTCTTTGCAAAAAGCAGCAATCAAAGCCGATTTCTGGTGTGAAAAAGGTCCATGGAGGCTTATCTGGGAATCTGGAGAAGTCGGATACAACTCTTAGATCAATCAAATTTTGTTCTTATGATTGGCAAAAATATGACGAATACGAAGAACTTAAAACAAAAAAAAAACCAATTCAGGAAAAAGTTCTAGAGACAAGATTCTTGAGTGGTAATCGCACTTGCGAATCTTACCGTAGGAGGGTAATCTGACCAAAGAGCTAAAACGCTTGGTAACTTCTGCGCACGAAATGACGTCAAGCTGTGCACAAATTTTTACATGCCCAGAAACATCGAAAGCAAATCGGCAAGAGAGCACGAGTCAATGCCAAAGTATGCCGATGAATCAGGTTTGAAAGTAATTTGTGTCAGAACGAATCTATTTCATCACAGTTAATTTAAGATTGGGCGGTTACTACCCAGGAGCCTCTGCTGTATGATGGCATGTGAAGATGAAACTTTTTCTGAACACTGGTATCGATCACAGACGCATCTTCACTAGGCTCAACGAACGGTGTCGTGACTATTGGCCGAAGCAGCATTTGCGCATTCTTCCAGCAAAACGCCTACGGGATCATCAGTTTGGAAGGGGGCCGGATAGCTCAGTTGGTAGAGCGCCGGACTCGTGATCCTGGGGTTGCGGGTTCGAATTTCGGTATAGGGGGATTTTTCCCTCGGAGTTAACATTGGTTCTGACTCCATTCCCCATATAGTCCTTCGAATGAGACTATAAACCGAGGTTCCGTGTGTGAACGCACGCACAACATCTTGCACACACGTAAAATCCCATCACCAACTTTCGGAAGAGAAGGCCAGTTTGGCTGTTGGTATGGATGACACGTGACACATAGCATGCACCTTCCCTGAAGATGGAGTATGGCTGCCTTAATGGCGGGATAAAAAAGGGTCATACACACAAAACTCCACTGCCTGGCTATACAGGGAGTGTCCGCAGGAGTATCAGCCTGCATACGCAGAAAGAAATCAGTTTGGAATAGAAAAACTTGGATCAGACAGAATAATCAGGACTTTTTCTTTTTCTTTCTTTAAATGTTCAGGGGAAAAAAAAAGACCAGGACATTTTGTGACTCCATGTGTTTCCATCAAAACAGCGAGGTCAAATTCAGGATGTGTGGTTTCATCCATGATGCTTCATTATGTCCTGCCACGTTTTCGCCCCTTGATCTAACCGATCTCTTGATATCCACAAACCGAATTTTCTTCCCAGTTGCTGGATGGTTTTATTACTCTCTACTTTAGCACAGTCAACTGTCAGGCTGCCCTACTACTCTTAAGTCTGTCTGGTCAGCATCTTTTTTCTTTCTTTCAATGATACTGCACACCCTATCCACTGTCCACGCCATGGATAACCCATTTCTCTGCATCAGCACCCCCCCCCCCCCCCCCCCCCCCCCCCCCATCTCCTCAAATGGTTCACGTCCAGTCTTCAGTAGTAGTCATACAGTAGTCAGGTTTGTGATAGGTTCCAGATGACACGTCATCACTCTTTTGGGGTCCTAGGATTTACACCACCATTTTGTAAGGCTTTCATGTATTTGCATTCTAATTGACGGTTACAGTCTACCTTGTAACTTGTCCTCATTCAGAAACTTATTTGTCAGGCTCATGGCTCTTCAGAGTAACAGAATAGCTCTATCTCTCTCTACCTATCAGGGCTTAAAATGATAATGCATGAAAAAGAAGTCAGTTGGTTGAAAGACATACAAGACATAATGGGGTAAAAAAAAACCTTTCAATGTGGGATGGGGAAGGGGACCAGGATACTCTTCCAAAATTGTGTTGAGTGTTTGTGTGTGTGTGTGTGTGTGTGTGTGTGTGCGCCAGATATCCTCCAAAACCCAAGTGTATAAGCATCAACTGGCCATAATTTCAGTCATATGATAACAGGTGTTTTAACCGATCAAATCAGCCCACCATGCTCCATGCTTTGTAAGCCTTAAGCCTTCGTGGAATTTTGAAAAGACCAAGAATTTTTTCTTTCTTTTTTTTTGGACAGGCAGAGAATGTGTTTCCAATGGTGGGTTTCTGCTCAAGATGGAAAATTTTAAGCCCTGAATTCCTTACCTACTATTCGCTTTGGTTATAGATTGCCTCCAGTTGGTCTCTGCAGTCTCTTGTGCCACAACCACTACTGTTTCCATTCCACACACACACGTGGTCCAAGCCCTATGTAATCTGTACTGTCTCGCCATGTTTCTCACAGACCCAACTCAAGTCACTGCACACTGAAGTCTTGCACATCTCCGAACCTCACACACAGCAATCTGGTCACTCTGCAGCTTCTCACCTTCACCACAACAACACTTTTCCTTCCTTTACTTTTTTTTTCCTCCACATAAACCCTCTTGGCTACCACTCACAATGCCTTGCTCACCAGTCTTCTCTCTCGCCAATTTCCAGCACTTCACCTGGTATCTTCTGTCATACACGAGCTGTTTGTCTTCATTCTTCCCTTACAATTGACACACACCCATTCCCTCTCTCTCTTTCCCTTTCTCAAGACACACAAGGAAAAACACTCCCTCTCACTCATCACAAAGAAAAAACACACATCCTCACTCTGATGAAAAAGTTTCATTCAAAGACTACAACACAATACAGAACTTAATTTGAAGAAAGAAAAATCAGTGAGTTGCCATACACAAAGATATACAACATGAAGAACCGTCAACTAGCTTTCTTTTTAATGTTTCCATATCTTGAAGGTGGAAGGTGAGGGGTTACTTTATGCTCATTCCCCCATCCCACCCGAGCAGTTAACACTTCAAACCAACATTAAGAAACAATTAAAAAACAAACTATTTCAGAGCGTTTTTTTTTCTCTTTTAATTTCCAACTTGTTTAAAGCCCTTTTCTTGGCCATTTTACACAAGCAAGTAAAATTTTCATTTTCTCAATTCACTCAGTTGCAAAGATGCTTTCAGCTTTCTCCTAACCATTATCAATGGCTTCAGTTTCCGATAATGGACTAAGAAAACTCCATTCATTCAACTTTGCAAAGAGGGCAAGCTATTCGTTTTAGACCGTTTCCTGTATGTTAATGGTCTTTAACAACAGTAAGTACTTTTCTCCTAACACTGCTCAAAAAGCAGGTTTACAAATCACACACAAAACATGAACACAACACACACTCCCCAATTGAAGCTAGAACAGAAAAGGAACTTTACATCAGGCATCTTTCTTTCTGCTACAGCAACTATTCTCCATGTTCCGCAACAGTAATCACCTTCCACCTTCCTGAACAGTGCTTATCATTCATTCTTTCTTCTACACTAGCATTCTTCACTCCTATTTCTACAACTTTTTTCCTCCTCAATCTACCCCCTACTATAACAATCTTCCACAACGATTACAAATCTTCTCTTCTGCAATGGCAATCGTTCGCTCATTCTACTTTGACCATCATCCACTCTTTCTTCTACAAAGGCTCATCATCCACTCTTTCCTCAATAAAGGCAGTCTTCCATCTCTCCTCCACAATGACAATCATCCACTCTTTCTTCCACAATGACAATCAACGTTCCTTTCCCCCCTACAATGACAATCTTCTCTTTTCCCCTATGATGACAATCTTCCACTCTTTCCTCAACAATGACCATTTTCCACTCTCTCCTTTGCATTGGCCATCTTTCCACAATGACAATATTCCATTCTTGCTCTGCAATGACAACCTTCCACTCCTTCCCCAACAATGATCATCTTCACAATGACAATATTCCATTCTTCCCTCTACAATGACAACCTTCCACTCCTTCCCCAACAATGATCATCTTCACAATGACGACCTTCCATTCTCCTACAACGACAATCTTTGCTCTGAAATGAAAATCTTCCACTCTTCCCTACGCTACAGACACAATATTCCACTCTTTCTGCAACCAATGACACTCTTACATTCTTTCCTTTACAATAACCACCTTCCAATCTTGTCCCTGTATCTTCATTTGTTTGTCATGTACACCCTTCATTCTCTCCTCTACAATGACAATTTCCACTCTTTCCTCTACACCATCTTCCACTCTTTCCTCTACACCATCTTCCACTCTTTCCTCTACACCATCTTCCACTCTTTCCTCTACACCATCTTCCACTCTTTCCCCTACAATGACACCAATCTTTCCTGTGCACAGCGACAATCTTCTACTCTTTCCCTACAATGACAAACTACCACTCTTTCCCCTACAATGACTATCTTCCACTCTCAACCCTCACAATGACCATTTCCCATTCTTTCCTCTACACCAACCATCTTCCACTCCTTTCCTTACAAACACTGACCATCTTCTACTCTTTTCCTTGCAATGACAATCTTCCTTTCTTTCCCCTATAATGACAATTTTCCACTCTTTCCTCTACATTCTTCTTCACACAATGACAACTCTTCCTTCCTCTTTAAACACAATGATCATCTTCCATTCTTTCTGCTACAATGGCAATCTTCCATTCTTTCTCTTCCACTCTTTCCTATGCAATGACATCTTCAATTCTTTCAGCTACAATGACAGTCCTGTATGCTTTATTCTACAATGACTCTGATGACATGCTTGTTGCAACAGGCTTTTAATTTGTAACGCTATCTTTCCATCTACGTTTTTTTCTTCTTCAAAACTAACTGCTTGTGATCTGGTATTTTCAGACAGTTAATGGGAATACCTTTCAGGAAGACCACTAATATTCTTAAAAAAAAAAACACCAAAAATAAAACCCAAACAAACAAAACCCACCAAGCAATTGAGAGGCAACAGTACCGTGTAAAAACAAGCGTTCACACAGATCTCGCCATTCTTACAAACCATTCCGCAAGTCCTATCTCTCTCATCGGCCATGTCATTAAAAAAAAAAAAAAAAAAAAAAAAATTCCCACTCCACACATGCTTCTAAAAAGAAACGACCATACAAAATCTCTCTCAACCTTCAACCAATAAACAAACTCACTGCTCCATTCCAACAAGGAAGCAAAACAAACATCCCTCTCTTGTCACCGATACAAAACAAATGCACAGACCTCATCCCGATCAGGCAGTCATGAACACTTGCACAACACAGTTCTTGCACCTCACTCACTGTCATTGTCTACGTCCTTGGATCCTGGGTCACACAGCTGTCCATTTCCAGTCCCCTGTCACTCACACTTTCACACTCTGGCTGTTGTACGTCTCCTCTCCCTCACCTACATATTTCATGCCATTGCTGTTGCCTTGATGTTACTCTAGTAAACACCCTGACTTCTTTCTGCC
The DNA here is from genome assembly GCA_018398815.1 of Conus ventricosus. NCBI lineage: Eukaryota > Metazoa > Mollusca > Gastropoda > Neogastropoda > Conidae > Conus > Conus ventricosus. The sequence goes on along the minus strand of CM031624.1, from coordinate 38,954,270 downwards.
TAGTGTAATATGTTTAAAACATTAATCAGCTCCCAGCCCATCACTACTATACAAGCAAGAGGAACGGGAAACCGGCGGCATGTGGAATGCAACTGTGATCTCTGTCTGAGCCCTTCCCATCACACGAACCCGGTCCCATTGCCAATGTTACATTGCTCAAACTTCCACCACTGCACCAGCCCTCCAGTCCTGAACTGCAAGTCTTCCTTCCTGCTCTAACACCAAGAGGAGAGTGCCTCCCTCTGCCCTGAAGGGAACCACCAATTAACACGTCCAATGAACAATAGAACGAAATACAACACAAAGGATGATTCTGCATCGAGTGTCTGTTCACGTCCAGCTGCACTGTAGGGTCCACATCCTACACTGATACATCACCCACTCCCCTCCCTACCCTCTACTGCCAGCCTAGTTCCATCCCCCGCTACGTCCACCCCATCCGCTATAGCCACCTCCAGAAGTGTTTGAATCAGACGTACCCCACCAAGAGCTGCCTCCGCTGCTGCTCTGCTGCCCTCCCCCCATACCCCCACCGAAGGCATTTGATCCTCCCTGCTGCAACTGGTCGCTACCAGATTGGCCTCCCTGCTGGCTGCCAATGTTGAAGCCTCCCCCTTGACCAGAGAGCATGGCCTGGGCAGCTGCCAGCATTGCCGAGTTAAGGAGGTTCATGCCTAGCGGACCAGCCGGCCCATCCCCTTTCTGTGCAGGCCCTCCTCCTCCACGCCCAAACCCACCTGAACCAAAGCCTCCCTGGCCAAAACCTCCAAAGCCACCACGGCCCATCCCAGCCCCCTGCTTGTCTGGCGTGCCCGTCTTTGGGGCCGCATTGCTGATATGAACTGAAGTGCCTTGGATGATGTGGTCGTCACCGCACAGGTTTTGAGCCACCTCCGCGTCCGCGAAAGTGACAAAGGCAAACGCACGGAAAGGTTTGGGGATGAAGACGTCCACCACCTCCCCATACTGGGAGAAATAGTTTCGCAGGTCATCAGCAGTGATGTTCTCTGTGCAGCGCCCGATGAACACCTTGCGGTTCATCATTGGGTTCTGACCCTCCTGTTAAACACACATATCATCATGATGATTAGACATTGCCTCCAACATGTTTTCACAACTCTCCTCTACATCCTTTACTACCATCCTCTTATCTATCTGCTGTATCACACACAACCATCCAAAACTTCCAAGACCACAGTTGCAACAACTAAATGAGTCTCTGTCCGAAAATCAAAGCTTCACTAATACCATCCATTAAAGGACAAAAAACTTGACTTATTAAACAACATGGTCATCCTTCTTCAAGTCTAAACCATGTCAAAGCACAGGTTGACTGCTGTCACTAACCACCAAGTCCATACATACTCGCCCACATGTCAACAGTCCTTTCATGGAGGAAACACCACTTTCTACAGGGCAGGTACCTAAAACAATGTCCATGACCAAAGCATGTGTGATGGTTCTGTTGGGTGAAAACCATTCCAGTCATGTAAAACTTGGCCCCACTGTTCTGTCTCCTGTAGACTGGGCTTTGGGGACTGTTCCTACGTTCTCTGCAGTCTTCCCACACTGTCAGTACTTCTGACTACACCTCCACTCTCAATTATTAATGCATACATTCAACGTTCTCTGCAGTCTTCCCATACTGTCAGTACTTCTGACTGCAGTCTTCCCACACTGTCATTACTTCTGACTACACCTCTACTCTCAATTATTAATGCATACATTCAACGTTCTCTGCAGTCTTCCCACACTGTCAGTACTCCTGTCTACACCTCTGCTCTCAATTATTAATGCATACATTCAACGTTCTCTGCAGTCTTCCCACACTGTCAGTACTTCTGACTACACCTCTGCTCTCAATTATTAATGCATACATTCAACGTTCTCTGCAGTCTGCCCATACTGTCAGTACTTCTGACTGCAGTCTTCCCACACTGTCAGTACTTCTGTCTACACCTCTGCTCTCAATTATTAATGCATACATTCAATATCGTATTAATACATCATGATACATAGCATTCGCTTTAAACTGCATTAATACCCCAAACGTGTAAACTAATCACTACCATTGTTTACACTTCTTTCTTGGCGATAAAACGATTAAACATCAAAACTTCTTACTTGGCTATGGATCAAAACTATCAAACTCAAAACTACACATCACATCACAGTATACTTTCTATTCAATCACACAAACCATGTACTGTATTCTTATTTACACTGACTGTACACTTCCAGTTCTGTATCATTCTTGGCCATTTTTCAGCAGCACATAACTTTCAACAAACCACTCTTTTCCTAAGACTGATCCAATCATTATCCGAACTTTTTCTTGCTCTTGCGCACGCACGCACACACGCGCGCGCACGCACACACACACACACACACATTTCTCTGCCTGGAATCTCTGCAGCTGCTGCAACAGCATGCATCTGAAGAACATGAACAATTAAAGACACCATCAAGAAAGACCCTTTCTCACTAAAATAACTTTTCTCACATACAAGAATTCTATGTGGGCATGCACGAGCGCGCGCGCGCACACACACACACACAGGTAAAGACACTTAAATTGCATGACCAACCGTCAATGGACAAGCTTTTCAGCTCTTCTTGAGGACACTGCTTTACCTTGCTAACATTGTAGCACTCTGACTGGGAGTGGGTGCTTCAAGAACAAGTGAAAACTTGGATTGGTCAAAGAATGAAAGTCGGTCTATATGCACTGCATCCTTAAACATAGTCTGCTGATGTTTCTCATTCATTTCTCTTTACTCTGCTGCCAATAGATAACCTAGCCCCCCCCCCCCCCCCCCCCCCCCCCCCCACCAAGTTAAAATCTAGTTTTATAAAAAATAAAATAACATCTGAACCTTGGACATTCTAGACTATGAACTGAACAGAATTATGCGCATTACGAGTGTGTAGCCATCAACAAAACATGTCCGCTTAACACCTTCGACTTCAGCCTAGCTTTCAAAGTTGTGATACTGAACCCGACTCGAGCTCTGTCTAAATAACTTTTCTGTTTCACTGCTTTAAGTAACTGCCTGTGATTTTTCTGTGTGTATAGTTAACACTTCTGTCATGATCAATAGTAGATGATCCGGGTCTCTTACATTTTTGTGGGCGGCCACTTGCCAGTCACTTTGATACATGTTGTAAGAATTGCTCATGTTTTCCTGCAACACCAAACAACATGGTCATGGTACCGGAATCAACACCTTGTCCCTTTTTGCCAGCACCACAGGGCTCCCCATCAAGTAAGTCTAACCAAACTGTCCCCCTCCTCAGATGAACCAATCTTTCATTTATCGTCCAATGTTCAAGTTACTGATTACTATCTGCAGTTCTCTAAGCACAATTCATTGTGCAGCTCTTTACATCCTTACACTTCTATTAGCCATAAAAACATGGCAGGGTTATATTTAGAAACTTGAGTGCTGGGTTAAGTCATGCTAACCTTTAAAACACCCAAGCCCATACATCATTTCACACTTGGTTATAATGCAAGAAGGCACTATTCATGTGAAGACAACTATAGTGCTAAGAACTCTGCACGACATCACAGAAAGGTACTTGTAAAAAATAAAGAAATTCAAAGCACACAGCCCGTCATTTTATCACACTATATATAGCTTCTTTACAAGCACCAATATGTGAACTGCACACAAATGGGGAGCCCTGCTGAGACATGGCAATACAGCAGCTGCCAACCTGAAGGGCACTGCTCTCGGTATTCCTTTGCCAAATCGGGTCTGCAGAGAAAAACAAGTCTCCTTGCCTCACTTGCCACCTGCAAAATCCTAAGATGCCAACTTGTGACAAGGAAGAAGGAAAAAGGGTGGCATAGTTAGTGAACATGGAGGGAAAGGGACGTTACAAAGGGCAGGCATAAAATTCAAAACAACATCCTCATCTTGCTCGGTCAGTTAGTTCCAAGAGATGTTAAAGTGCAGTGACGAGCTCTTCCTATGATTTCAGGAAACCAATGAATTGCAAAACTGTCAGTAATTTAATGCGCAATACCAAAGCTACAACACACCCAGTCTATTTTGTCCTAAATCTACTGAGCGAACGAAGGACAGGATGCATGGGGGTACAGAGTCTGCCTGATGATGTTTTTTCTGACTGCAGACTAACACCTGGTACATACGGTACCTATTGATGGACAGGCATACATAAAAACAAACAAAAAACAAACACACCAAACACTGACTTCACATACACAAGCATGAATAACACACACTCACGAAGAATAATGAATAGTTACTCAAAGTACACTGCACAAAGTAATTTCATCCTTATTGATCAGATCTATAATAACCGAAACTGGGGGTGGGTGGGTTGGGAAGAGGACAGGAAGTATAATATTCAACTCTTCTACAAAGGAGAAATCTGTATATCTGCCTAACAAGTATATCAAAACTGACCATGTTGCTCATTGCCCTGCTGATCGCTAAGGACTGTAACAGGGCTTTTACCAAGTGTGCCACTGTGTGATTAAAGGTATGAATGAGTAAAATACGAATGGCCAGTGTGCAGCTGGCATAGAACCGTTCTTTCTTTGCGACCACCTGAGGTGGATGAGAGGAACTCTTTTTTTTTTTTTAATAGGTTTGGACGGATCTGAAAGAGTTTTATCCGTCTGTGTATTCCAATCCTCCTGCCCGGTCTCTGACATAATCCTTAACTTTTGGTTTCAGATCTGTGCAAGGGATGGATATGTTAGACAGTTTCCCCGTTGTGGCATTCTTGGCCAAACCATCAGCCATTTCATTCCCTCCGATGCCAACATGACTGGGAACCCAAGCCAGAACGATGTTGTGACCATCCGCTTTCAACCTGGTAAAAAGTTTTTTAAAGTGTAAAAGTTTGGGATGCTAGAGGTTGCAACCAGCTATGGCCTCCAAACCTGACAGCGAATCCGACAAAACTAGAAAGTCCTTCTTTACAGATTGAGAGATTATCTTCAATGCAACCACCTGGGCTGTAAGTTCAGCAGAGTAAACAGAAGCATATGAAGGAATATGTTCCAACAATATTTGAGAAAGAACACCAGGGCAATAGGCTGCACAGGCTACTCCATCTTCAGACTTGGAACCGTCAGTAAAAATTTTCTGACAGAATGAGAATTTCGAACAGCGATCGGCAAACAATGCCTTGTATGCCAAAGAGCTGGTAGATTCTTTGCGAAAAGCTGCAAGGTTAAAACAAATTTCTGGTGTGGAAAAGGTCCACAGAGGCTGATCTGGAAACTTGGAAAAATAAGACACAACTCCTAGGCCTAGACCTGCATTCTGCGCACGAGGCTGCATACGAAGACCAAACGGCGCAAAACAGTTGGGATTTTTTTCGAATTTACTTTGAAACTGAGAGTTAAAGACACAGTCAAAGGCATGGTTTTCAGGTTTAGAGAGCAGTCTCAGATAGTAGTTCGATAGTTTCAGCCTGCAGTTGGACTGTGAGGGTTCATCTGCCTCTGCGTACAGGCTGTACACAGGAGCGGTGCGGAATGTTCCAACACAGAGATGAAGCCCTTGATGGTGGATAGGGTCCAAGAGTTTTAGGTAAGACGGTCTTGCAGAGCCGTACACAGCATAACCATAGTCCAGTTTAGAACGGACCAAGGCTCTGTAGAGGTGCAGCAAAGATTTCTTATCAGCGCCCCAGTCAGTGTGTGCTATGACCCGCAGAATGTTCAGAGCTTTCTGACAAGAAGTTTTTAGGTTTTTAATGTGGCTGAGAAAGTTCAGTTTTTGGTCAAAAATAACTCCTAGAAATTTGGCCTCTCTGACAGCTGTAATGGGAGATTTCCCTATTTGGATTTCAGGATCTGCAAAAAACTGACAAATTAAGGAAGTGAATACACCGAGTCTTAGTAGCAGAAAAGGTGAAGCCGTTTTCTTCCGCCCACTGATGAATTTTATCCACACAAAGCTGGTGCCTGTGCTGGACACTCAGGAAAGCTTCCAGTTGCATAGATGACAAAATCATCCACAAACAATGAGCAGTTGCAACCCTGTTGAACTGACTTAACAATGTTGTTGATTTTAATGTTAAAGAGGGCAGGTCCCTTGTGGAACACCCAACTCCTGCTCATGAACATCAGAGAGAGTGGTGCCAACCCGAACCTGAAACTGTCGTTCTGCCAAAATATTTTGAATAAAAAGTGGAAGATGACCCCAAAAGCCAAGATCACGAAGATCATGAAGTATCCCAGATGGTATTGTAGGCCTTCTCAAAGTCAAAGAAAATAGCCACTGTGAGTTGTTAGTTTAGAAAGGCGTTCCGAAGCGTAGATTTCAGACAGATCATATGGTCCACTAGAGTTCGACGTTTGTGGAAACCACACTGTTCTTTCGCCAGAAGGTTGTCGGTTTCAAGTTTCCACATGAGTCTAGCACTGACCTTTTTTCCATCAGTTTGCAAATACAGCTGGTCAAAGCTATTGCACAGTAATTTGATGGGTTCGAAAGATCTTTTCTAGGTTTGGGAATAGGTATGATGAGGGCTTTTCGCCAAGAAGGTGGACAGAATCCATAAGTCCATACATGGTTGTATACGTGTAGCAGGATGTTCAGACCTTCTTGCGGAAGATGTTTCAAAAGTTTATAATGGATTTCGTCTATACCAGGAGACGAATCGCTGCAAGAAAGTAAGGCAGATTTCAATTCGTTTACAGTGAAAAAAAGATTGTAGTCTTCCATGTTGTCTGATGAAAAGTTGCAGGGTGATTTTTCTTTGAGGGCTTTGTTTTTGACATGCTCTGACTGCCACTAAAACTTGGGAGTTCCCACTATAGTCCAATAATCTGGCACCACTTTTTTGGGAGCTGGCACTCCAACTCACAAAGGGAAACTGCAAGCGGGGAGTTGTGAGTGAAACTGATTTCCACAATGGCATCGTCTGATAACACCAGCAAGTTTGAAGATATTCCCAACTATTCAGCAGAGGAATGGGATCAAATTATACAAGAAATAGAGAAGCATGAAAATGGAGAGTTATAAGAATAAGAGTCTGATGTTGAAATTGGCACCGATTAAGGAGAGGAAAATGGTGAAAGTGACCCTGAGGACAACATGCCACTCACTGCTTTGTAAACCACATGGCAACTGGCTGCACATCCTGCCAACGTGGCTGCATTCCAACAGCCGACAGGCCCTGCGCACTCACTGCCACCCCACTAGATTATTTCTTTTTGTTTATACTCCTCACATTTTTTCAACTAGCAGCAGAAGAAACCAACAGCTATGCTCAACATAAACAAGCAGGTAAGGCGAACCTGTCTCCCTCTGGTTTGATGCAACACCTGATAAAATGCCAGTCTATCTCTCTGTACCGATTATGATGGGGATTAGGCGTCTGACATGTCTATATGTACTGATTAAGATGGGGATTAGGCGTCTGACATGTCTATGGTTCCACCGGTCAACCGATCGCTGCTTCAATGATTCCTGAATCAGCAGTATTATGCCCAAAACACGCTTCTTCAAAATTAACCAGTACTTCCATCTGTGCGACATCTAAAATACCTGCATGTGATAACCCTGCTTACAACCCTTTGTACAAGGTGAGAGATTTCATCAACCTGATTTTCTCCCTTTGTTCAAGACCAACTACCATCCAGGTCGTGAACTCAGCATTTATGTCGCATGTTTTTCAAGCAATACATGCCTGCAAAGCAAACCAAATGGGGTACCGAGGTGTGAGAGATGTGTTACGCAAACACAGGGTACTGTGTTGGTTTTGATATTTACACTGTGCAAGTTGCACAGACACCACCATCAGTCTCAGGCACGAAGTAGTTGACATGCTAGCATCACCTTTTTTTTATATCAAAACAGGCACCTGTACTTTGGTCGTTTCTTCACCAGTGTCCCCCCGAAATTGGACGTATGCCTGTGCCACTGTCAATGTCAACCGCATGGGCTTACCAGAGGAGGTCAAGACTGCCAAGTTGAAAGAGAAAGGAGAACTACTGCAGATGTAGAAGAGCTCGCTGATGGCCACTGTCTACAAAGACAACCGTCACATCTACTTGCTCAGTACCAACCAGCCGCCAGGTATGGCAGCAGTAGAGGACAAAGTGACGTTGACAGTCATCGCCAACTACAACAAATACATGGGTGGCGTCGACAGGTCGGACCAGTGCCATACCTACTACCCTGCCAGTCATCAGAACAAGAAATGGTGGAGCTACATTTCCATTCTCTGATCAGCTTGTGTATTGTCCAGGCCTACCTTACCTGGGAGGTGTCACCTCATGACCCAGTGCCCAAGAAGACATATGACATGATGTTTCGCACTAACATCGCTAAACAACTTTGTGCCGGACTCACCTCCAGCGCAAAACAGGGCGTAGCAAAGCAGTACCTGAACCCCCCATTTCCATGGCCAGCATCGACCATCAAAAATTAGAGAAAACCAAAGGCAGAGTGAGGGACTGTTGGAAATGCATCAAAGACGGCCATGTGACAGCTAAGGGATGATGCACAGAAATGTCATATTATGTGTTCTTTCTGCCAGGTGCCTCTGTTTTCATAAGAATGACCGTTTCCATGACTACCATGCGCTGAATGTGGCTAAACAGTAGGGCTGCTTGTGTGTGTGTGTGTGTGTGTGTGTGTGTGTGTGTGTGTGTGTGTGTGTGTGTGTGTGTGTGTGTGTGCGCGCGCGTGCATATGCGTGCGTATGTGCCTACCTGTAGTCTGGCTAACATCAGTGCTTCAACAACACTTGGCAGTGACACTCTACTCACTATCCTCACTGTGCAGCTATCCATTGTGTATAATATATAAGGATATGTATAAAGTTACTAAAACAGTGACAGAAACACAATGTGGGACTGTGCTTGAAACTATTAACAATAACTCTTCAGTAGTGACAACTGACACTAGTTGTGTGACATTCTGTGGATTAGCTGTGAGGACTGAACTGGCGGACAGAAGACAGATCTCAGGTAGGCCACAGCTTTCATTTGACAATACTAATGTGCATGTGCATGGGGTAACTGCATGTTGGTGTGCTGCATCAGAAGTGTCACCATTGCATGTGACACATTCAGTGACATTTTGGTGACCTGACATGACCTTTCACCTTGAGACATATGAAATCTTGCTCACAGTAAAGAACAAAGCCTTGTGACCATACATGCAGAATTTCGTAGCTCTACAGGCTTATCTTGGCTGTGGTGAAGCGTGAACCATACATAGTATCCATCCTAAGGCTAAACTCATCAAAAGAATCTGAAAACTAGGGGGAGTTTGGCCTCACGAGACTCTGAATACAAGAGGGTTAAAGACGATACAACATAAACTGTTCATGTATTATTCAAATTACATAAGAGACTTAAAAACAAATACAAGCAAAAGTAAGAACTGAATTACAGCATGCTTATGGTGCCCAGCCACAAGTGTGATGTTTGAACTGCAGTCGTGCAGCTGCTGTGTTTGCCGATGACGCAGTAAAACCCTACAGCAACTGATTTGTGCAAAACAAAAACACTGACAGTTATTGATATATGTAATCACTTTTTCTTTTAACATGTTGAATAATGCAAATTATGTTGAAAACACACACATGTAAATGGTGCAAGTGGTGGGACCGTTTTTGAAAAAAAGACTTCTAAGAAAAAAAAGATACAGCCACAAATATACACATGAAAGACAGAGAGATCAACAGATACAGGTCACTTCAAATCAATGGGTTATTAGAACTGTGTTTGCTTTCAAGTACTATTACAAAACAAAAAAGTCTTAATCAGGTATCCTAGAGGTTGATGACCCCTAAAGGGAAGAGGGTTTCAAGCAGACTTCAGCTCTTCCCAATGCAGCACATGAAGCCAAGCGCGGCTAAGGTCAGGGCTCACTTACCTTTGAGTTGGGGAAGGTGACATCACACCAGCGCCCATCAATCATGTGTCGTTGTGACATGCACTTCACCTGAGAATCTGGATCAGCAAAACGAATGAACCCAAAGCCTTTAGACTGTCCTGTGCGTGCGTCTCTTTTCACCTGCACATCACAAACACTTTCTGTTCACTAAAAGGTCATCACTGTGAATACAGTAGACTGACAAATGCAATCCCACCCACATCCAGAGAATGTGCCTTTCCATTCACTGCCCCAAGACAATGGAACCCACTATCAAAAGCTATTACATCATATCAAAAACTGCATTTCAATACGCATTAGAAAAAAATAATAACTGGGAAGCAAGCTAGAGTGAATCCAGCTGTGCTGGTTTAGCCCTGAATAAATAATTATCAAGTGTGAAGAAAAAAATAGGTGGGTAAACATGTTGTAAACAACATGGCAAATAGGATGTGATTGTGAGGAAGGACTCCTTCGTGATTCCAAGTCCCACTGTGGTGGCGTTTTAATTTTAGCAGTTAACTACAATTTTGAACTGTTCAAATTTTCCATTCAACTTTCCGATTCAGCAGAATGTGAAGGAGCTGCACAGCTGGACTGAGCACTGAAACTGGCCAGTAACAAGTGAAAAAAACTTAAAACTGATGCAACCGGTCTACTGGCTTTCTCGTTTTCTAGATGCTTCTTTCCTTTCATGTGGCTGGTGAGAGCCGATTCTCCCATCACCAAGATGTTGATCATCTTTTGGCAAACTGAGCATACAGCCTTGTGTTGTTCTACATCATGTTTCAACCACTTTCTATAAGGTTCTTTCTCAAACCACTTGAGATTGAAGATACACTTCCCCCCGAGCATGATTCTGGAATCTTTTGCACAAACTTGCAACTGAATATCCCTCGTCCTATAAGCCATGGCAACGTGTGCTCGAGACACGGATGTACCTGATGTTCTCAGTTAGGGTCATTCTTTCTCTAGCAGCCAACACATTCATGCTGAACCGTCGATCTCAATGTCAAAATAAACAAAGTAACAATCAGAAACAGACTCACACCAGATTTTTTTTCTGAAGAATATTTCGTTTTTTTTTTTTTACTGAAAATTTTAAATTCAAGAAGTTTTCAAGAAAAGTTCAAATTCAAGGATTTTCTAGGGTCCTTGAACCAATATTTGAAAATTCAAGGAGTTTGGAGGAGCATGTGAACCCTGTACAAAGTACACTGTCATATTTTGTTGATTTTAGTTCTTTTGCTTAATAAAGAAACTGTCAAGTAACTATTTTTTTTTTTTACACTCTACTGGGTTTCTCGAAGTGATTTATGATGAAAATGGGCCTTTTTTCAACAACAGAGAAAATTTCACCGTTATGCCTAGAGTTTCACAGTAAGTTAAAAAATAACCTCTTCTTCATTCGACTACAAAAGAGTATGGTATATGCTACAGCGCTGAAACTTTGCACCGACCCTGCTCAATCACACAATTGTGTGTCCAAATTTTAAGTATTTTTGTTGCGGTATAATTTTTTTTTTAATTTCTTTTTCAAATGTGTACAAACGCCTAGTATACAGAGGAATGCTGAATTTCATATTGGCCAGTAGGGAGTAAGTTAAAGAACATGCATGTTCAGTAGTTGTAATTGCCAACGTCTACATGTAAGCTAGTCACAAAAAGTTAAGGGCCGCCTTAGATTTTGGGGTACTCTAAGTAATGGGTCTGAATGCTCGTAAAACAAAGCGCAGCGTGTTTCATTCTGAGCTATTCTGACAGCTCACACACCACACTGTATGACCGAAATAATCTTTCAGACGACGCATTTTTCGGGTCGAGAATATGCGCTCAGCCAAAACACCAAAAATCCGTGAATAATGCATGAAGTTTGGCCAGGTGCAGATTACACAGCAGTTTTGAATTGAAAAATCGGCACAGTGCACGTGCAAGGCCTGCCTATGTTCAGGGTTCCACTGACTTTTTAGTTTTTGCGTCAAGAAACGCACGCCTCCGCAAAAATTGCGTCAGCGCTGAAAAAAATGCGTAACAAAGTAAACTGTACTCACTCCCGTCAAAACAGCTCTGAATCGTTTTCTGTGCCACACGAGTCCGGGATGATCGTGTGTGCGTGGGAAGTCATAACGTATTCCGATTGGAAGATGGCACCATCGCAGACGCGGGAAAGATTCCATTTTATTTCGAGGGAGAAAGGATGAGGCGTTTTGGAACATTCTTGATCTAGCAAAAAGTCAGCCAGTGCCACAGAGTAAAATGTGCTGACACACGAGCCTCCCCGCCCGTACGCTTCGGACGTACCGGTCGAACCCGATCCCAAACGGAGCGTCTGTCATAGTAAACGTACGTCTCAAACGGACTTCGGCATCCAGTTCGACCCGACCGTTCGAGATACACCGTGATCTATTCGAAACGGACAGCTAGTATCCTCCAACCAATCAACGCTCAGTATTGAGCGAACACCCATGACAACGGAAAAATGGCGTCGTCCAGCAAGGCGATCAGACTGTCCGATTCGGAGACCAAACATTTGATTGAATCGTACCAAGGCCATGATGTGCTTTGGAATGTCAACTCAAAAAATTATAAGAATCTAAATATTCGAGAAAAAGCTTCGTATTCAATTGTACAGTCCTTTGAAGCGGCATGTGGGATCAAACTCGAAAGGTTTAAAACTCGCATATAGGTCGGACCGCACAGGTTCAAACGTTTCGTGAAGCACTCCGTCCGTTCGACACTGACTGGTCGGAGCGCACAGGTTCAAACGTTTCGTCTCAACCGTACGGGCGGGGAGGCTCGTTTGTCAGCGGTGTCAAGCAGTCTGCTGTAGGTCTGTGCCGTGTTTTGGCCCTCTGACATAGGCTTGCGGTTGAGAACAGGGTCCTGGGAAAATTGCGTCGCTAAACGCACGGCCGCGAAAAAAATGCGTAGGAAGGCAGAAAAACGCAATAATTACGCAAAATTTTGCAATAAATGGAACCCCTGCTATGTTGAACACTTTTCAATGACAATTTGCCTACGGTGGGTATAAAATGACCGCTAATCGGGGCTGCAATAACCATGCCTCCAAGACGAAAACTGTCAACACTAGATCGCGGCCGGGCTCTGGGATGGCTCCAAGATGGCATTTCTGGAAGAGAGGTGGCAAGACGTCTGGGAGTGAGCCACTCAGTCATTCAACACCTTCACCAGCGATAACAAGACACTGGAAGAGCCGAGGAACGACCACGCTCAGGGCGGCCAAGAATCACCAACGGGCAAGACGATCGCTACTTGATGCTGACAGCAGTCCGCAGCAGAACCATCAATGCAACCACTCTGAGACAGGAGCTGAGAAGAACGACTAACATCAACGTAAGTCGCCAGACCGTCCGAGGTCGCCTTCACAGTTTCAACCTCCGCTCAAGAAGGCCCGCCGTCCGTCTCCCACTAACACAGCACCATCGACAGGCCAGAAGGAGGTGGTGTCGACGTCATCAGCGATGGACGAGGCAGCAATGGAGCACCATCCTCTTCACCGATGAGTCAAGATTCTCCCTGTCCCGAAATGATGGCCGGGTACGCGTCTGGCGTCGTCCAGGGGAGAGGCTTGCTGATGGCTGTGTTCGTGAGCACGATCGCTATGGAGGCGGCTCCCTGATGGTATGGGGAGGCATCCACCTTCATGGCAGGACACCCCTTAACCTTGTGCCAGGCAGACTTACTGGCGTAAGGTACAGAGATGAAATCGTGAGGCCGTTGATTATCCCCACTCTGCAAGCCATGGGACCCAGTGCCACCCTCATGGACGACAACGCCACTCCACACCGCGCCCGTGTGGTGAACGACTACCTGAGGCAGCAGCAGGTTCCACGACTGGACTGGCCATCGCGTTCGCCTGATTTGAACCCTGCTGAGAACTTTTGGGACCATCTGGAACGCCGCGTCCACGACAACCACCCTCCTCCTGTTGACCTCCACCAACTGTTCCAATTTCTGCTGCAGGAGTGGAACGCCATGCCTCAACAGACCCTTGTGACTCTGATCCAGTCCATGAGGCCTAGATGCGTGGAATGTGTGGGTGCAAATGGCAGACATACGCACTACTGAAGCTTTTCAATAAACTTTCTTGTGAATTGTCAATTTTGTGATTTTCAAAAAGAGGGGTTATGATGTTTGATCCTTGATTTTGTCCAGAAAAATTGAATTGACACAATTGGAATGGCATTGACATGAAAGCTAAAGACATGAAATAAAATACGGTATAAGCTGTTTTCCTGTGCGTTATGTTGTTTTATTTTGGTGAGAGTTTTTCTGTCTGGCCCTTAACTTTTTGTGACTAGCTTATCATTTTGGTTGGCCTTATTCTGCAATACTTTATCATCCCTATTCAAAAACAATCCCCTAACTCCGACATTTCTAAATCAACTTTGAAATTGTAGATTTTTTTTACTCAAGATTTCAGAAAAATGTGGAAGGGTTCACTACTAGGCATGCTACTATAACCATCTTTTAGCCTATGATTTAAAATAAAAAAAAGTGACAGGCAGGAGTCCAAATGCCACCCATGCCCCTAGCAGCCTGTAGGGGCACTACTCCTTTTGGGGCAGGGGGCACCAACAATCCCCTGAAGCTGGAGAATTTTTTTTTTCTTTTCTTTTTACTGTCCCATTTTTTTGTGCGACCTCAGTGGCACTGCACCCACACCACTCATTCCGACAACCCGTCAACAGCCACAGCCTGGTCAGTCCCACGGCAGCCCCGGCACCAGCAATTCAAAGGGATCAGTCAATGTCAAGTCAAGAGGCAACCCACCGGAGGAGACACTGCACTGCTGCCGAGTCACTTCAGTGGAGTTCAGTGGCACCTGTTCTGATCCAACATACGCAGGACACCACCTACTAATCCCCCTACTAACGACAATAACTGCTTAGTCGTGGAGCCGGCGTGAGTGAGCTCTCCCTTGGGAGGGCGCCACCACTTCCGTCCAATGACAGCTCCTATGGACCAAGGTGGAGAACATTTGATAACTAAACAAGAAGCTGAAGATATTTTTATGCAAATGAGCTTATTTTAGGACCAAAAGTTTGGCTCTGGGCAGTTTCACAGTTTTTGATGACACTGTTCCTATCAAAGTTGTGAACTTTGAAGCAATGCAACTTGACAAGATGAAATAAAACTTATCTTCTTAAATGAGATTACGAATGATGCTCTAAACTGACCATGAAAAATAAAAGTACTGAAAATAGCACGCAAATATTACGAAAATTGGACGGAACCCGCTAATGAAGATGTTTACCTATTGTCTTATTTCACAGTGAACAAAGAATACTGATGATATTACTATCTCACAGAGGAACACACATTTTGAAAACATTTCAGTTCATATGGTCCACCATTACTCAATTTACTGAAGTTACAAGGATTCAGACTTACAAGGATTTAGCCATTCCCACCTCCATTTCTATCTTCAGCATTTAGCCATTCCCACCTCCGTTTATATTTCACAGCCACATTGATCTTAAACATGGAGTCGCATTCCTTCAATGCAGGCATGTTTTAAGGTGCCGTTTTAACAACCATAGGGAACACCAAGAAGCTTGAAATCCTGAATGACCCTCTCATCGAATATTAGCTACAGCATGGGCTGAACTTCAACCACTCATTTAGTTTTCTGTTCTTGATGTCCAGGCAACTGTTTCAAGGGAATTCGGCACTAAAAAAGAAAACAAAACATCTAAGGTGAAGGCAACCAAAAATCAATCTAAGCAGATGTTGGTGCCAAAAACAGGTTACATCGCCATTTCAACCCTGTAGTCATACTCATGTTTTATCTCACTAAAGAAAAAGCTCTCAAGTAAAAGGAAGGGGGAGAAAGGGCAGAGCCAACGAAAAACGAATTTCACTCAACAGCAACGTTTCTGTTAAACCACAAGTTCTATATGCAGTTTGCTACTGGATGCACTTGTATAGTAACTGAACTAGTTGTTTTCTAGGGAACTTTAGAATTTGCTGCTTCAGATTCGAGACTGAATTAACTGTGTTAAACCGCAAGTTCTGTATGCAGTTTGTTACCAGATACACAACTGAACTAGTTGTTTTCTAGGGAACTTTAGAATTTGCTGCTTCAGATTCGAGACTGAATTAACTTTGTGTTAAACCACAAGTTCTGTATGCAGTTTGTTACCAGATACACAACTGAACTAGTTGTTTTCTAGGGAACTTTAGAATTTGCTGCTTCAGATTTGAGACTGAATTAACTTTGTGTTAAACCGCAAGTTCTATATGCAGTTTGTTACTAGATACACAACTGAACTAGTTGTTTTCTAGGGAACTTTAGAATTTGCTGCTTCAGATTTGAGACTGAATTAACTTTGTGCAGAAAGTTTATTTATAGCTGTCGTCCTATGCCTAGAATCACAAGTCTGAAAAAGCATTCTGTGCACAACATAATGTGTTCTTCAATAAGAGTTATTAGTCTGAAGTAACACTTGGTAGACATGAACTGCTGTTCTACTACATCTAAACATTAATCCTGTCATTAATGAAGTTTCAACATGACCATTTCGGATAATTAAAATGGCTCCATTCTGGATGTACGAATGTGTTGCTCACAAGCAAGAATGGCCAGTCTACAGTTTCGTCATAGGTTTCATCAGGCTTCTGATGATCATTGCATGGCCACTGGAATTTGGTCATACCATAAAATATTTCAACATTGAAGGAAATGGCTCGCTAAGTGGAAACTCTGTGATGATAATCGAAGAGGACATACCACAAATCAATTTTCACTTTTTAAAGTTCTGATAATGTAAGTGCTCATATTTACTTATGTTAGTAGATGACACTTTAAAAATACAGGAAATATGAATAGATGATATTAAGCACTATCTAGAATGTTTTATCAACTTTATAAAGTTTATTATAAAAACCTATCTCTATCATTAACACCTTTTCTCGTGTATTTCTATCCCTTTCTCTGTGCATTTATGTGTGAGAGCCAGCGAGAGCACGCTTGTGTATGTGTATGTGTGTGTGTGTGTGTGTGTGTGTGTGTGTGTATGTATGTATGTATGTGTGTGTGTGTGTGTGTGGTGTGTGTGTGTGTGTGTGTGTGTGTGTGTGTGTGCGTGTGCGTGCGTGTGTGTGTGTATGTGTTTTCACTACATCTTCTAGCAGTTATTAACGGTGACCCCCTAAATATTTTTGTGACCCCCTAAAAATCTGGAAGTGAGTTTTTCGTACCGAGTCTGACCCCTTACTTTTCGGGAAATAATTATCACTGCAGGTCTGTGGTCAGCACAGGTCACTGCTTAAAAGCTGGTTGCAGAGAGAATGAAGAACCACATAGCTCTGAAATAAATACACCAAATCCCCAAACAATGGTAAAAATATTTCTTTTTGCTGAACTCCACCTGAGCAAGGACCAGATCCCCGAACTGCCCAAAGTACTTCTTGAGATCATCCTCTGTGCTCTTCCATGGAAGCCCCAGGACGATTAGGTCAGAACACTTGCTGCTGCCCAGTCTCTTTTTAGCTGAGGGGTTATCATCCATCCCATCTTCCCCCTTCCTTTTCTGGTCTGCTGCAACAGTCAACACTGATCACCATCTACATTTTGTGATCTTACTTCTCGGGCAGAGATTCAAACACAACCACCAGTAAGCCATTCAGTTGCCGAACATCTGCCTTGTCCACAAAATGATCAAGTCAGCACAGGAAACCTTTGTCAAGTGGCAACCATATAACACAGAGATATATGGCGCCACCAACAGTTTTGCTATAAAAACATTCCATGTCAGCAAAAGCACATTTCAACTCTTAACCATGACCTTCAAGAGTCGTGCTATAGCCATTTCAAGCCAAAAATGTCAGTAAATTTTTCAATAAACATGCTAAGCAGATCAAATTCTCTGTAAAATTTCACTATTTAGGTAGTTCTTAACTCCTTTTCTGACACACCATTTTCATCATGACTATCAAGTATCATTATCAGCACTGTAATCAGAATCAGGTTAGACAAACAAAACCAAATAAGCATAGACTTACCAAATTAATACCAAATGCATAAAGAACATGACAGGGCAAAGCTGCTGTCAACACATGTTCTCTCATTTTCTGATAATTTCCCTTTGTCAGTTTCGAAAGTCCTGCTCCTAGCAATCTTGTAGCATACTGGGAGATCACTAGATAATACTGAATTCTATCTGCAGGATTACTCTATGTAAAATGTTATGTACATACACAAATACATAGTTTAGAAGACTAAATATGCAACAAATCTAAAAACAATCATTTATTCAAAACTAATAAAAGGGCAAACATACTAATTTCTCAGTATCTGGAGACAACTGACAGTAATAAGTTGATTTTTTAAAATCAAAGATGGTTGAACATGTTATTCAAGTATAATATCCCGTCACAAAAAGCAGATCTATACATTTTCATTTATAAACACAACCTCATTACATTATGTTAAGATATAATTTAAAAACCTGACAATACCAAGGTTTATACATTCTGACAAGAAGTGAGTTTAAACTTTAAACCAATGGATCTCGACGACCTAGAGTGTGATCTATGTATGTGAATGATTCATTTGTCTGAACCCCTGTCCTGTCATTTAATGGAATATTTGTGTCTTAATTTTGAACATTATTTTATAAATAGTTTTGCTTTTCTTTCATCAGACACTGTGCCGAGTCGAGTAATGTTTGTAAGCTAATGTAAGCTCCCATGATTGGACACAATCAATGACCAACTGTTTCTTTTCTAACGCCATTTTAATAGAATAACTTTTGTCCAGTTTCTTAAAATTTCATTTTTAATAAAGCGACAGTGTGAAAATTATTAATAAACACCGAAATTTGGCAACTTTTTAATGTAACTTTGACAGGAATGATAACAGTTAAAAAGTACTGTTTAACAGTCTTGAATCACAAAATGGAGAGTTAAATTTCATCGTAATAGCCAGTTGCATGAAAAACTGGGACATAAAAGGAGATAATTTTTGCTGTATTTGGAATGTTTTTTCCCCAGACAGTTCTGACTTGTTTATAACAATCTTGCAATAATGACAAAGTGTATGGAATGTCGGTGATTTTTTCTTCTTCATTTTTTTATATATAATTTGCGCATAAATGTGAAGGTTAATCTCGTGGCTGTTTTTACCTTTGGCTTTAGATCGTTGATTCAATGCTGATTATTTTGATACCTCAATTTTGCCAGCAGCAAGTTTCTTTCCGAGTTATGGATGATTCAGTCACAGTACCCTAAGTTTGCCATACAATGCAGACCTGTTTACCCTAAATCCGTGTACCTGTAATATCTCAGACAAAAACCTGTAATTTGAAAAAAACAAAACAAAAAAAAACCCACATAATCTTCTTAATTGCAATACTTTTGCAACTTTTGAAGATTTGAAAGAGACAGCCGTTTGCACGTAAGACCGCTTCGTCACCATCTTTGACAAGGTGAAAGACGCAAGGCACGCTGGGAAATTATGTCTTCTTACTGCTTTTTACTGAAACGGTAGCAGAGGAAACTTCACATTTAACAATTTTCTTGCTTTGATTTTTTCCCCGTAATATTTGGGGATGGAGAGGGGGGGACCGTAATTTCGATTTTTTTTCTGTATAAATTACGGCAAAATCGCAAGGGTAAACAGATCTGACAATGATGTGTGGACAATTTAGCACTTGTGCCATTTTTGAAGTGGCACACCTCAGGAATGAACAGTTACCAAGTAGTGACACACACAAAAAGAAAAGGCTGATTATGAAATAACATCTGCCAATTTGCATGTATATTGGATGTTTAGTTCAGAAACTCCAAGGGTCTAACCATGGCTGTGTCCAAAATGCGAAAAATGCCATTCATTACTGATTTTGAAGCTCAAAATCTGATGAAATTTAGCATGTATATTACTTTCAAAAGTACACAAAATTCCATATTTTTTCCCAGTTAAAAAAAAAAAGAAAGAAGAAAGGTCCTACCTATTCAAAGGTACTGAATAAATGACTGGTCCTACCTATTTAGCCCGTCTACTGCCCTTGGATGAATGGCTTCTAGGTGGTTTTTGGAAGGCTGTGTGCCGCACATCGAACGCTGTTCAAGGTATTTTCTATCATCAAAATTCGGGGACTTAAAGAAGGGAGTGAAGAAGAAAAATGGTCTAAACCGTTGTAGGGACCCTAAAGTTCCTTCCCTTACAGTTACACGGGTCGCTGACTGACCGCTACATGGTTTGTTCGGACCATGAACTTCGGAAATTTTCAGCCGAGTCATTCTCGGTTCAAGATGGCAAATCAAGCTGGCAGTTCATCCACGTGTCCTGTTTCCAAACATTATAATGCTCTTCAAGTGCTTCAAGAAGTTATTCAAGACTGTGAAAGTGATGGCAAAGACTTCAGGGAAGCGAAAGGAAATGATTTGGAGGAGGAAGAAACGATCACAATCAACACCACCCTCTGTTATCGGAAACTGATGTTGCTGACGAAGCTGTTCCCGACTTTGAACCTAGAGACACCGACACAAGTGCGGCAGAATCGGAGAGTGACGAAACGATTCCGTCCACGTCGAGTGCCCCCCACCCTCCTGTTGTGAGAGATCGGTGTGGGAGTCGATGAAGGGTAACTAAGGGGTTCAGGACAACGGCGAGGGTGAGAGGGCGTGGCAGAGGAAGAGGGTGTGGCACTTGTCAGTCTGAACTTTGTAAGATTGTCAACCACAGAACTGTACTGGTCAAAAAAAAGTGCTGTACCGCATACCAGTCTTCAGTTCAGTCATGCCAAGGAACCGATTCCTGCTAAATGTTTAACAAGTTTTCTCTTTCTCTCATCTTTCCTCACTACCTCTCACATCCCCACTATCTTCTCTTAAATAATGTTACAAGTACAGATGATGATGATGCTGATGATGAAAAAAGAGTGTGTGTGTGTGTGCGTGCGTGTGTGTGCTTGTGCGCCGCGTGTGTGTGTGTGTGTGTGTGTGCGTGCGTGCAATGTTTGTGTATGGTGTGTGTGTGTGTGTGTGTGTGTGTGTGTGTGTGTGTGTGTGTGAAGAGAGAGAGAGAGAGAGAGAGAGAGAGAGAGAGAGAGAGAGAGAGAGAGAGAGAGAGAGAGAGAGAGAGAGCAGTGCTTGTGCATGTGTGGGTATACAATGTGCGTGTGCGTGTATGTGTGTGGTGTTTGTGCATGAAGTGCGTGTGGTGTTTGCATGTGGTGCATGTGTGTGTGTGTGTTGCTTCTGCATTTGGTACTTGTGTGTGTGTGTGTGTGTGTGTGTGTGTGTGTGTGTGTGTGTGTGTGTGTGTTGTGTGTGTTGTGTGTGTGCGCGCGCGCACGTGTGTGTGTGTATGTGAGTGTATCCAACTGTGTGTCAAGTCAACTATAAGTATAACTGGCATTTATTGGCAGTAGAGTGGAATCCTGATCCTTCTGTCCGTAGGTTCTGTGGTGTGGTGTGTTCTCTGCAACACCGGTTTTATTTTTCAGGCTTTTGTTGCTCAGTCATATCTTTAGTAGTCTTTTTTTTTTTTGGGGGGGGGGGGGGGGGGGGGAGGGGAAGAAGGGTGGTGGTGGTTGGTTTTGCAATGTTTTATGTATTACCTTCTGTGATGATGGCTTTTTATCACTCACATTTAGTTCATGAATGAACCAAACTAATATGTGAAGGAAAACAAACAATAATGAATTGAAAGTTACACTGATTGTTGATAGTGTTATTTCATCAGCTGCTAAACAAGACCAGTTCCCAAGAGGCTTGCAAGATGTGCAGACTGATGCTGTGGATAATGTGTGATTCCCATCTTCTTTCCTGCTTTACCTGGACTGGAGTGCCCCCTACCATATGGGTTGCAAAACATTGAACTGTCAAGCTTTATTATGAGTACAGATGTTCACCCTTAAGCTCAGTGGATACTAACACCAGTTTTTGTGGTATTTCACTGTGAATTTAGTGCTAAATTTTGTTCGTTTTGAAAGTGTTTTTCAAACAAAATGTTCATTATACATTTTTGGTCTACTCATTACAAACAATATCAAACTATGTGATATCTGGCTGTAGCCAAGGATATAACAAGAAAATTTTCCAAGTATCTAAGATATATGTCAAGAATTGAATGTGCAGTGGGCATATAGTGAACCAACTTAGAAAACAAAATTTTGTCCCTTTACACCTGACTGCACTGTACCCCAGAAATACACAGATTTATCTTATAAAACAACAATTGTGGGTTGCAAATTCACTACCGGATATTTACACAGGTGTTCAGTAAACACTAAAACCACTTTTTGCTGATTTCTTTGTGTTTTTTTGCTGCTGCGTGGTTATGTATGTTCGTGAAGTATAATTTTTTTTTCCCCAGAAAGTTGAATTATAAGATTACTTATTATACTCCAAATCAACAACATCAAATATTTTGGGGGGATATTATAGCTCTGGGTATAAGAAGAAAACATGCCAAAAATCTAAGAGATATCTCCACAGATAAATGAGCAAGTGCTGATCAAATTAGTAAACCTACCACAAAAAGTCAAATTTTGCTCTGCCACAGAAGTACAAAACGGATACAAAATAGTGGCAAGTGTTCTTGAGGAACTAGCTAACGAACAAAGCAATCCATTAAGTTTTGTCTTATGAAACTTATGAAGACGGCTCCGTGCCACGGGACAGGAAAACAGCAAATGTAGTGGCCATATTTAAAAAAGGAACTAAAACTGACCCAGGAAATTATAGACCTGTGGGTCTGAATGTGTGGTGTGCAAGGTATTTGAATCTTTTGTCAGAGATGCGTTAGTAAACCATATGGTAGATTTTAATTTGCTTGCAGACAACATGGTTTCAGAAAACACCTGTAGATCTTGTGTCACACAGCTTATTGAGGTGCTTGATGACTTGACAAAGATGCTCGACAAGGGCTTGATGTAATATACGTTACTTAAATTTTCGCAAACCTTTTGATTCGGTTCACCCTCTAAGACATTTAACTCAAAGGTTATGGAATAACAGGTAATGTACTGCACTGGATTGAAGATTTCCTTTTAAAAGAAAAGAGATCAAGGGTTAGGGTAGGAAATAAATTCTGATCTGTTGAGAAAGTGACAAGTAGAATACCCCTGGGTAGCATCTTGGGTCCTGTACTTTTTACTCTGTACATAAATGATTTATCCAAGTCAGTTACTGGTCCATGCAAAATTTTTGCAGACGATACAAAGCTGTACAATTCTACACAAAACAGAGACAAAATACAAGATGACATAAATAGCCTAGGAAAATCGTATAAAAATTGGCAACTTCATTTTAATATATCTTAACATGTAAAAGCATACATCTTTGAAATAAAAATTTTTTTTAAATACTCAACAAATTACTTTTTTTTAAAATAAACAAGTGGGTAACGTTTGCTCCCATAAGAAAACCTAACACAGAGTAACTTTTATTCAAGACTGGCACAGCTTTTTAAACTTGAATAAAGTCAGACAAATACATGACGAACAATCTAATAGTGGGGGAAAAAAACAAGCGCAGGCCAACAACTGAACTGTCTTTATAGTAATGACTTGGCAAAGATTTGGACTTAAGGAAGGGGGTGGGAGGGGAGTTTAGGGTCGAGAAACTGGGAACATGAAATTAAGAAAATATATTACAGATATGAAAACTCTTCACCAGCTGCATAAGGGAACCATCGCAATCCCTTTTGAAGGCAGATATATTGTACTGCCTGCTCCAAGGCCTTTCGTTCGCTGGGTCGGAACTCATCAGGGAGACACCGCTGGTTGTGTCTGCGCTCCTGGCGTCAAATAGACACACCACACTCCATAATACTGTGGTGTTCTCACCACCAAGGGTGCAAAAAGGAATCCAATAGCACCCCCAAAGCAGCCAGTGAAGGGTAGTAAATGAAACCAAACGAAAGTGTGGGGAGGAAAAAAGTTGCTGAAAAACTAAAGACATTATGTAAATAGTATAAAATGTAGGGAATAATGTTTGAGCCTACGCTTGAGGATCCACCCAAAGATGCAAGGGAGATCAAAAGACACACAGGCGGACAGAAACAAATACAAGTAACCTCAATTTAATCAAAACAAATTAGAAATGAAATGAGGCAGGGAACAGTAAACAATAAACAAGTGAGGTAACGTTTGCTCCCATAAGAAAACCTAACACAGAGTAACTTTTATTCAAGACTGGCACAGCCTTTTAAACTTGAATAAAGTCAGACAAATACATAGACGAACAATCTAATAGTGGGGGAAAAAACAAGCGCAGGCCAACAACTGAACTGTCTTCATAGTAATGACTTGGCAAAGATTTGGACTTAAGGAGGAGGAGGGGGGGAGGGGGTTGAAGATGGAGAAACTAGGAACATGAAATTAAGAAAATATATTACAAATATGAAAACTCTTCATCAGCCCCCCCCCCCCCCCCCCCCCTCAAGTCCAAATCTTTGCCAAGTCATTACTATGAAGACAGTTCAGTCGGACCTCCAGCCACTGCTTTAGTAAGCGCTTAAGTATTTAACCCACAGAGAGCGATGAGCCACGATCGTAGCTTTCCCGACCGAGTGCGATAGGCCACTATCGTGGCTCAGACAAGAACCGTTATACCACCACCGCCAAACATCCGGGTTAATCATTTCACGTGACTTGATAGCATCCATTGTGCACCGGTTAGCCCTAACAGTCCGTCATTTGCAAGATTTTCAAGTGTTTTGACTGAAATAATGAGCGATTCCGAGACCGAGTACGAGCCGGAGTAGAGTGGAAGTGGCACGAGTAAAGAATCAGTTGCCGAAAGCAGGAGTGACAAAAGCGAAGCAAGTGAGTTGATAAATTTTGATTATTTTGTTAGTCGAGTGATGGGACACTTGCAGCCTGCGGTCATTGGGTATTTTACACTTTTTGGTCCGCCACATGAAGGAAGAGGGGGTGGAGGGGCAGGGAACATGGCTACTTACACGAGTGATTGGCTTTGGCCTGATCAAACTAGAATATTGTTTGTGGGTGATTGTAGGTGGTTTGAAAGCACTTAAGAAATGAATTAAAGAGGTGATTTGAATAGAACAATTTATAACCTTTGTTTGTTTGTTTGTTTTAGTTTGGAAACAATGTGGGCGTGTCAGGAGTGGGCGTGTCTCCGATGAAAATTATATCCCTTCCATGTTAGTGACTCAAGTTTTATTTTGTTTATGATTTTATGCATGCCTTTATTTTTCATAGAATGAATAAGTAATGCTGTTGATTTTTTTTCTTCTTCTGGAAAATCAGACTAATTAGTGGAAACTGAGTCAAGCTCTCTGTAACAACTCTTGCACCAGTATGAAACAATAAGACTGAACAGAAGACTTAGGAGATATGTTTCCTTGTATGGTCCAGAATCTGGGAGCACTACTGCTGAAGAGTGATGGTGAGAGTGAAGGAGGTGAAGATGGAGCAGCAGCCCCTGTAGCACATCCGTGGCTTCCTGTCATTGGTGATGACGCTGGTCCTGCCCCTCTGCAGTTTATTGCGCTCCTGGCCCCAAACATTCTCCTGCTCCCGATGCCAGGCCAATTGAATATTTCATTTTTTTTTTTTTTTTACTCCAGATCTCACTGGTCATATTGTCAGAGAGACAAATAGATGCACAACAGTGGATAGGTGCCAACCAGCAACACCTACAAGCCAGTCCTCGCTCAAGGGTCCATGTTTGGATCAGACAAGGTGAGACCAATGAGGAGGAAATTTAATAAGAGTATTTCTTGGCATCACATTGACCATGGGGTTGATCAAGAAACCCAGCATTCCTGCCTACTGGGATTCCACAGACAAAAGCCAGGAAACACCATGGTTTATCCACCATTTCAATCGGGACAGATTTCAGCTGCTCCTGAAGTTCATTTTGCAGACAATGAAGACATGCCCAATGCCCAGGATCCTGGATACAAGACCTTCAAGGTTCAATATCTAATTGATCATTTCAATCATAGGTTCCTGTTTCATTACCACCCGGATGAAAACATATGCATCGACGAGAGCATGATCGGCTACAAAGGCAAAACACCACACCGCCAATTCCTCCCAAACAAGCGACATGCTCGCTTTGGAATCAAACTGTGGTGCCTTTCTGACAGTACCAATGGCTACTTGTGCAGATTTGAAGTCTGCAAAGGCGCCTACAACCCTGCTGACAATGCCAATGTTCATGGTGCCACTTACGCATTGGTCATGCGCCTAATGCAGGATACTGCAATGTTGAACCGTGGCAACACCTCTGCTTGGTAACTATTTTTCCTTACCTGTTCTCTTCCAGGATCTCTATGATCAGCAAACCTGTGCAACTGGGACTGTGAGAGCTCACAGGACAGGGCTGCCCAGAGATGCCATCACACGGCGGCTGAGGAACAAAGAAGTTTCTGAGCTGCGCAAAGGTCCTCTTCTGTGTGTGGCTTACCAGGACAGGAAAAGGAAACCAGTTCTCCTGACAACAAAAGCCAGTGCTGGATTCATAGAGGTGCGGAACAGGAGGGGCAATGTGACTCAGAAACCTAAAATTGTTGCCCTGTATAACAAGACCATGGGAGGGGTAGACCTCAGGGATGCTGAACTCTTCAAGAACCTTGCAGAGAGGAAGACTATGAAGTGGACCATCAAGGTAGCCTTCTCTCTCTTTGGCAGAGCAGTTCTGAACAGCTACTTGCTGTACAAGGCCAACACCAGTGATGACCCCAAGCTCAGCAGACACAAATACAAGGTCTCTTTGGTGGCGAGTTTGGCAGGAAACTTTCACCCACCTCCAAAAGTAGCTCAGCGGAGACGCTGAGCTGCCGAATCTATACAGGCTGCTAGGGCCGACTTCCAAGCTGCATAAGTCCCAGCACCTCGAGCAGGTCCTCCTCATCCTCTGGAGGGTCATGACCTGGTCAAGCTGGCTCCAGGAAGAAAGATGAACTGTGCTGCTGGCCATCCTACTTGCATGCGCTCTGGGTGGGAATGTTCTGGATGTGACATGGGACTCTGCCCCGAGTGCTTTTCAGCCTTCGACAGAAGACCAAGGCCCTAACTTTGTGGTGTATATTTCAAGGACATGTTCTTGTTTTCTTTCGAGTTTCAAGTGTTTTGACATTCAAGCAGGAAAAGTGTGGTGCTTCAAACAATGTGACTGATGTTTTGGATTACCTTTTCGCCAATATTCTGGATTACACTTTGAAAAATATCTTCAGCTGCCACCAAAGTACTGTCTTGTAATTACTTTTTTCAAATTCCTCATTATCTCTAGTTTACAAAAACATAGTTTTTACCTATCTAGTTTCAAGACAAGCCTTGCACAAACCCTGTTTCCTAATATACTGAAATTTGATCGTCTGGATGTTGAATTATTGGTGTATCATTTGTAACACTATTTATTACAGCTGAGGTCAAGAGAAATTATTAACAGCCCTGATGTGGCCCTTTGTGGTCGGCTGGGCTATAAGCAACATTATCTTATCTTAACCCGTTCAGTGCCTCACAATAGTACAAACAAAGGTGTTCCCAGGTGCCGGGGAAATCTCATGATTTGGGGGTCATAATTAACAAAAAATTCTAGCTCAGAAACTACAAAAGATAGAAAAATGAAATCTATATCATTTTTGAAGGAAATTGAATGAAGATGTTGAATCTGGGCTTCTTTTGTTTTAATTTTGATAATACAAAAGTATTTAGGCTTTTAGATTTGGATAGATTTTTTTGCACGATCAAAAACATATGTATTTACCACATCCAAACAAGAACACACAGCAAAAAAGTTGAAAATAAAGTTTGTATTGTCACACTACACCTGTAAATGAAAGAAACAGTTTGGAAGTCTACAGGCATGGTACTGAAGGAAAATCATTTTTCCCTGAAAATGTTGGGGTAGGGGGTGCCCCCTGGCGGGGTCAAGGGGCAGAGCCCCTTGTGGGGGTCAGGGGACAACGCCCCCTGAAGCTGAAGGTTTTTCAGCAATTCTAGCCTGTAAAAAAGCCTCTCCTTGAACTAATTTCAGTTCTTCATACTAAGCAATTTCTGCCACAAAATAAGCTCTCCTAGAATCACTTTATCAGTCATTCCTTCAACCCAAAGGAGGTTTTAAACCCAAGTAGTCACATAGCAAAAATGAGTACATATCTACATTGCTTTAGGTGGCATACATTAAGTCAAATTGTAAACGTTTTACTTACTATGTCAGTGAAGCACACACACAGTGTACACACAGGAGACCCCTCATTTTGCACAACTTTGGTCATCATGTCCAGCACCACCAACACAGCATAGCACAGCACAGCAAAGTAGTGGTCTATTTCATGTCTTGAGTTCCAGTTTTGTTTACTATGTTCAATTCTTTTATGATCCGTCTCCTCTACATTAGTTACTCCTTTTACTTTTTACATCTATCTCAGTATCTGAATACAGTACAAAATGAGTTTAAGTTTTGTGTCTCTTTTAACGTACAAATTTTAAGTTATGTGTCTTTTCAGTGCAAGTAATGTGAATGAGATGAAGACTGGGCCTACTTTTTGCCCGATTTCTCAGCCATCTGCTTCACGAGCAGAGCCTACTTTTTGTAATGTCCAAACCTCATTCTCTTTGCCTCCTGTCTGTAATTTTCAATGGCTTTTCTCTTTGAAGCCAGCCAAATGTGTTCCTTCTGGAACAGTTCAAACTTTTTCTTTCTTTCTTCTTTTTCTTTCTCCAAAATGTGGTGGTAAGTCTATCAACTGTTCCAAGCACGACGAAAACGTTTCATTTTCGTGGCTCCTGTTCAGCCAATCCCATCGCCATTTGTTTGCCACACCAGCATCAATATCTCCTGTCGCAGAATTTCGCGGGAAATATGTCTGTACGCTTTGGCATTTTCATTTTTTCCTTCTTTTTCTTTAATCTTGTTCAAATTCGATCACGTCGACCCAGAGCGGAAAGCAGTGGCGAATGTCACGAAAGCGCATGCGCGGAAGTAGTCCTGCTCAATGCTACTTCTCGCGAGACGAAGGCTTGAAGTGAATAACCTGAAACGAACTAAGTGGGCTGGTCTCGTCGGTCACGGCTCGGTTTTTTTTTTTTTTTTTTGCTTTTCGCGGATTTCCGCGAATTCGCGGACATGTACCATGCCTGGTCTATCAAGACGCTCACACTCGATGCAGACTGACCAGTCCACGACCATGCCCCCCCCCTCCCCACCACACCCCCTTGCTCAACTTCAACCCTCTCTATCACCCCTCATCTTCCCCTACCTTTTCGTCTGCACCGTGTCACGCCGCGAGCAGGCCACGATCCCCTCTCGCACTGATTTTCAAATCACTGGACACCAGCACGCAGTGCAGAGTACACACTTGGCTGGCTCGTTCGACTGACGCCGTCAGCTGAACACACACTGAGGTCACAGAGCCCTACTCAATAACTGACGAATATGGTCGGCAATTCCACCACTATCATCATCTCACCTTCATGCTCGAGTTAGTCGTTGAATAAAAGATTATTGTATTTGTCAAAAATCATCAGCAGAGCCTGCTCAGCTGTGTAAATACGTTGATTTGGTCGCTGGGCTTGTCGAAGGTTGCGCCGCCATCTTTGCAAGCGAGACACGAAGTGCTGGCTGGTCATCCAGTCAGTGGTAAGAATAAATGGGCTTTCCCCTCACGTGTGGTCATTTACATATTATTTGAGACTACAGACATATAAGGCTTTCTACGCAAACTCTATTTGAGTCCGTTGATAGAAATAGTAACGAATGAAAACTCAAGAAAAATGCATGACGTCAGGGGACTGCCCATAGGCACATGGAAAGCACTTTTATTTCCGCGTCAGCTGACTGACTAAAGGCGCTCAACGGTTAAGAGAAA
The DNA here is from genome assembly GCA_018398815.1 of Conus ventricosus. NCBI lineage: Eukaryota > Metazoa > Mollusca > Gastropoda > Neogastropoda > Conidae > Conus > Conus ventricosus. Next base: position 38,924,573 of record CM031624.1, on the reverse strand, counting down.
TTATTACCTTCTTTCCCACGTTTCCAGCACAAACTTTTCTTTATTTATCGACTAAAGGCACTCAACGGGTTAAGAGAAATTATTACCTTCTTTCCCACGTTTCCAGCACAAACTTTTCTTTATTTATCTCCAGTCTGACGTGTTTAGGTAGTACAGAAGAAAAACTTCTAGGGCGAATGAGAATGGGTTGCATGATCAGCAGAAGGTGCACGTGGGAATGCATGATTGATGTGATGCGTGCGAACTGTGCGAACGGTGAGCAAATGAAGGTGTTGTCGGGAGATGTATGTGTGAGAATAGAGAGTTCATCCCCAGCCTCCAACGAGAAAGGAACTATGTAGAGAAAGCCTAATAAAGCCAAGAAAACGATTGTAACTGCGCTTGGTCTGCTTCCGTTAGGCTAGCCTATCGATCTCAGTCGGCTAATTATGACCCTAAACGTTCGTAAGGGTTTCTAAAAAATGAAACTAAGTACTTCTAGTAACTGTTAATCAGCTGAAAGATCCGAACATCGTTCACATTGACGCTGATACCTCCTGTCTTGGTCAGCTGAGTGATTACCGTGAATGGTTGAATCGGTTTCAAATTGGTCTCAATGGTCTATACTGATATCCAAGTCTTCATTGTCTATTTAGCAGTGTTTTGGCTGTTAAATCATCCACAGACCTGTTCCAGAGACTGTCCTCTATTACTGTCACCTTCCGTTCCCGCCAGTCGCACTCAACGCAGGCTAAAGAGGACATATCACTTCTGCAGAAACTAGGCCTAAAGCTACCAGTTCAAAACATTAAATCTTAACGCTGAATCATTCCCAAACGAAAAAACATGGAGTCATCACTAAAATCTAGATAGCTATTTTCTTGAAGCCACATTCCTATAGGCCTAATATTTCTAATTTTTCTTTTTTTTTCTACACAACTTGTTGACTACGCTCCACAATAGTGTTGAACTTCGTAAGCCGATATCATGGCTGCACAGAAACTTATCTTGTCGGCGACGCCAATCTGTAGCGTTGTGAGTGTTGCAGACGATCTTCACACAAGCAGACCAAGCGCAGTTACAATCGTTTTCTTGGCTTTATTAGGCTTTCTCTACATAGTTCCTTTCTCGTTGGAGGCTGGGGATGAACTCTCTATTCTCACACATACATCTCCCAACAACACCGTTTGCTCACCGTTCGCACGCATCACATCAATCATGCATTCCCCACGTGCACCTTCTGCTGATCATGCAACCCATTCTCATTCGCCCTCTCACACTAACTCTTCTAACATTTGACTTACTTTTCAAATAACTTTTTCAGAAATTTTCTTTGCTTATATTTTGAGGTCAGTCTCCAAGTAGACCTGTACCACCTAGTGTTTTCAATTACTTCACTGGAATTTACAACATTTCTAAAAATGTGTCCTACTTCTTTCTTTTCGTGTCCACAATCATCATGTTGGTTACTCTGACACTTTTGTGTGTATGACCATTTTTTATCCCACCATTAAGGCAGCCATACTCCCTTCTGGGAAGGTGAATGCTGTGTGTAACATGTCATCCATACCAACAGCCAAACTGGCCTTCTCTTAGTTGGTAATGGGATTTTACGTGTGTGCAAGATGCTGTGCGCGCGTACACATACAAAACCTCGGTTTATAGTGTCATTCGAAGGGCTGTATGGGGAACATCAGAACCAATGTTCACTCCGAGGGAAAAATCCCCCTGTACCGAAACGGCCCGGCGGAGATGCGAACCCGCAACCCCAAGATTTCGAGTCTGATGCTCTACCAACTGAGCTATTCCGGCCCCAATGTATAGGTTTGCATATCTAGTGCAAATAATATACATGCAGAAGCCAACTTCCCTAGTGTGGTGTGTGACGAGTTGCCCATCCTGGATTTTAAATACATTTCTTTAAAGTTTAAATTGATTTACAGAGCTGTGTCAGGGTTAAATAACGGTTAGCCTATGCCCTTTGATAGATTTCAGAATGACACTTTTGATAATTACATAAGCAAAGCATCTTTACAAATGAACATACTTTTGGAAAGACAGCAAGGTACTGGTGATTTCCCCACATTCCGTCTGGAGGATAGAGAACTCCTTCAGCAAGACGAATTCCCCTGTAAGCGCCCGTCTCCGACTTGTACTTCAAGCCACATGCTCCTGGGAATTGCGCCGAAAGTGTTGTCAGCAACAAGGTTCCATCATCCTCACTCGGAATTTCGATCACTTCTTCACTTGTGTCATCAACAACTTGAATAAACTGTGCCATGTTCAATAAATAACAAATAAAAATAAAAAAAGCCACTTATTCGCTAACACAACACAAAACTGGCAAAGCGTGTACCGGTTTCTTCTTATTAAGATGGCGCTGAGAAGAGAAAGGAAGTTGCGCGTTGACTCATTACGCATGCCCAGAATACGATTAACACGTGCGCGTGCGTAGAACTTATCAAGAGAGCAAGATGGAGGTGGTTTGTAAATAAGACACGTTGGCGTTTGACTGGAAACGCCGAGAATCGAATGGAAGTAAAATTGTAAGGGAATACACTGCCTTGAAAAGAATTCAAATGCTGTTTACACAATAAGAACATAATCTGCTATCAAGAAAAGGGTATAACTGACTGTTTCCAAGAGAAAATAATAATTGACACTGTTTCAAAACGATGATTATGACGTGAAAACAGCATCTCATTTAAAAGCAATTATAGTCAGAATTTTGACGCTGTGGAGACGTCAGACAACAATTCAAAAGACCGAAAATGACCTTATAATCTTGTTCTTGCCTGAAGAAGACCTAAGAGGTCAAAACGCGTCGTGTTTTGTGATTCGTTTGTGTACGTTTTTTGCGGTGCATTAGCCTATTATTAACATTTCAAATTTGTTTAGATTTCTGCCTGCAGTCGCCTCACTTTGCAACTAGATCTAACTTATAATCCTGGTCTCCGTTTGTATGGAAACGAGATGTTGCCAATATATGCTAAAGTTCTGTGCAAATATGCCAGTGAGCCTGCACATGGTTAAATTGCCCTCCCTCGCTCTCCTCTCACCCCCCCCCCCCCCCCCACACACACACACTCTCTCTCTCTCTCTCTGTCTCACTCTTTTGATAATAGGAGGGTCGCTTTCTATGTGTCTCTGTGGGTTGTGTAGTGTAGTGTGGTATGTGTGTGTTTATGTATGTATGTGTGCATACGTGTGTGTGTGTGTGTGTGTGTGTGTGTGTGTTTCCTTTTTTTTTTTTTTTTTTTTTGTAATCGATTCATTTATTCTTGATTGTTGTTTCGATGTCCCTTTTTCTTTAAGTTCATGTACTGTCAACGATGATAAAGAAACAGCTACCTGTGGTTTTGTAAGTATGTTTGTTTGTATGATTTAGTAGCTAGTCATGATAAGTTACTTGCTAGTCGCTCTTAGTCCCACGTCGGGTCAAGGGCTGGGTGTAAAAAAGCATACATTTGCTTATTTGCTACCCTTGGAAATATATATCATCATCATCGTCGTCATCATCTCTGTGTCTCTCAATTTGTTTATGATCATATTTATGACCTAGACAAATCAAACTCGCAGACACCTCACTGGGTGCTGAGGCCGATGAAACGATTCAATTGCAGGTAAGAGGTGGTTCTGAGCTCTCATTGAATCAATCCAAACAGAAAAGAGGCTAACTCTGGTACAAGTCCAACATTTTTAATTGCGGTAGAATATTCACAAATCAATACACAATGAACATTGTTCAAACAAGAAAACTGTCCTTAAAAACCTTTAAATTTCTTCACATCACCTCTCATTCTCTCAGTTACTTTCAGATTGTCAAATCAAAAGTTAGAGAAACACGGTGTAGCTTTGCAAATCAATGAACATGGAATATTCTAGAATGTTTGAGCGTTATGACTGCCGTACAGCAGCCAGTCAAAATGCGTGTTACCTTTCAGAAGGAACTGGGATCATCACGTGCTACGGCTAATCAAAATGATTGAAACATCCAACAATCTCTGGGATTTTCTGGCCATTTCTGTCTTATTTCGGTATTCTAAAGAGACCTCTGGCATGATTACTCAATTTGAGCATAAGTCATTTGAAATAGAAACGTCATGTGAAAAATACATATAAAGCAAAACCCAAGACATATAGATCTGAATGAATCGATGATAATAATAAGTAAAGTTGGACTGTTGGTTTGCCTACTCGAGTAGTTCAGTTTTACATAAATGCAGAACTTTCTTTCTTTTTCATGATGAGGTCTACTGACGGTTTTTGTTTGTTTGTTTTTTGCCATCATGAATGATGTGTATTGAAATAATGTGTGCCGTATGGTGATGAGCGTCACGACTGCTGTGAGAAGCCTTGAAGGTAAGCAGGACACTCAGTCGGTTCTTGGCAACAAATCGCGGCTGTCATCCTTGGAGAAGGAGAACGCCCACCCTAGATGTTCTAGAGGAAGTACAAGGTCATAACAAATGAACTTAAAATATGATTTCTTGCTTAGCCTACACTTTACCTTGTCATTTATTCATGTGTCACATGCCAACCCTTTGAATTCAGTTGTTCTGTTTTCCTTTTTATGAAATGGAAATAACACCACTGGACACACACACACACACACACACACACACACACACACACACACACACACACACACACACACACACGCCACACGCACGTGTGTGTGTGTGTGTGTGTGTGTGTGTGTGTGTGTGTGTGTGTGTGTGTACAAGAAACGTCGTGTACCTGCTCTACTGCACCAGATGAAGGGGGGCGGGGGGGGGGGGGGGGGGGGGGGGGGGGGGGGGGGGGCTCAGTACATAGGAAAAATACGCAACTCGATCAAACAACGCTTCTTTTGACATAGATCACACATCCAGAACATTACAGGCAACCCACGTCACACATCCTTTCAACATGCACAACCACTCACTTCAAGACATGCGTTGTATGCCTATTGAAAAATAGTACATAGACAGTGACATTCATAGAGATCTTGGAGAAAAAATCTGGATTTGTAAGCTACAAACAAAACATCCACAAGGCCTGAACACACATGACTGACCACTTTCAGGATCAGGATCAGGACTTCTACATTGCTGGAACCTTCCTAGGTTATAAACAGCAACGGAAAATAGAGAGAGCAGCCCTCCTCGGGTAAGTAAAAGCTTATTTTAAAATATTGGTTTATTTCCATTTTAAAAACATTCTGACCCAATGAAACTGACGCCCCAACGGCCATCCCCGAGTTAGGCTCAATGGACCCTGTTGCGGCTCTGCACCCACCTAGGCTATCAGGATCAATTAGGCCGATCTCCCGATCGAGCCTCTGCGACGTACTCCTTCCACTTGCTCCTGTCAAGCGTAGCTGCCTTATCTCATCGATGCTTTCGAGGCCAGTGTCCCTTTTAAGTCATTCTCATGACTCACTGTTGTAATGGTGATGCTACAATATTATGTGACTAGGCTAATCCTTACATTCTCAATTAGCTAACAATTGTCGTGTACAATGGAATGCCCTGTGTGTGTGTGTGTGTGTGTGTGTGTGTGCGTGTGCGTTGTGTTGTGTGCGCGCGCGCGCGTGCCTGCCTGCGTGCGTGCGTGCGTGCGTGCGTGTGTGTGTGTTTATGTGAGTGTGAATTCCTCCTGTTCTAGGTAAACCGCGTAATATTGAAAGAAGCAATCAGTTTCCAAAGGAAATTTGATTTCTTCGTCGGCTATCGGGAAAAAAGACTGTGCATTTTTCTCCTTCTTTAATTCCCCTTTTTTCTTCATTTAACTTTGCCAAGCGTTTCAAGAGAGGAAGGTTTATTAAACTTCACCTTTCCCCTCAACTGTTTAGTCCAGTGAGCAAGAGAGAGAGAGAGAGAGAGAGAGAGAGAGAGAGAGAAGAGAGAGAGAGATGGGGATTAGGCCTACATATTATGTAATTATACAATTATACCTTGTGCAATTCACACACTGGAGTAACTTTATCCTTTCCAAAAATATGTGCCATATGGAAACTGTCTTTTTGCTGATCTGGTATAGCCTACCCTTCAGATTAAAGATTATCAATCAATCGATCCGAATCATTCTTTCTAAGGTACATATGGTTAGTCATCAAAATTATACTCAATAGTGGAATGTTACCGCAGGCTGCGTTTTAAGACATATTGCACAACGCCAAGCTCATTCGATGAGCGTAGCAGAAGACTTTCCTGCCCGATAGGCTATATCTTGTGACCGAGTTAAATTCATATTCGCATACATTGTGTCATACATTCTGATTTCATAGGTACTACGTTCTATGGTCGTGTAATTAATTCATTTATTCATGTGTTTTTATCTTTCTTTCCCTTTTCTTATTCTTAAAAAAACTGGAGGTTAAATGTGAGCATCTGCACCGAAATTGCTCGCCATGAAATCCGTTCCACTTCTTGGTGAAGTACCAAAAAATGAATTGTCTAAACAACGGCGTCTCTGTATTGTTGATGACTCGTAGCGAAATATGATATGAATTCTTCAAATAAACAAAAAACGAAAACATCTGAAGCTATGAGCTGACCTCTATGCATGCATTACATTTATGAAAGGATGTAATTTCGAGAAAACGATGACATTAGTGATGGCAAACATAAGCGGGCGCAGTTATAAATATTTTTAAACCCGACAACTTCACGTCAGGCGAAATAGCTCCAATGGTAGAGCGTAAAACTGCACGTCTAGAGATTGGTGGATCTAATCCGAAATCGGGCTGGGAACTCACCGACGTTGGCACTTTTACTTTTTTTTTTCTTTTTCTTAAAATTACAACTTCACTTCAAATTTACTTGTACTCTGCTCCATTTTAAAGTTTAATATCTACATTAAAAGAAATATGTCTTAAAATTGGTGGGAAAAAAGTAAGAGCACAGCAGTGTGAAGAGAAGCCCCATCTCCACCTCCCCCCCCCCCCCCCCCCCCCCACCCCCGTTACTGTCAGTAAGTAAAAAAATGTACATGCACACAAACTAAACTCTCCGAGAACTTTGTCAACCAAGTCAAAGATTCTGTACCGTCTTTCTGTACACTAACTCTTCCAACTTCACTAGATCTTCAACACCGAGCTAGGGCTCTCGAGAGTCTGAAGGGAAATCTTGTTTCTAATTTTGTGCCATCGTAAGGCTTAATTGGCTGTTTGGTTGTTCTGTGGTTCTCAATGTTTCGTTCGTTTTCCTTTGTATTGTTTTTCATGAACCAGAAACCGTAATGTCCTTTTGTAGTGGTAAACACGGTGATTGGAATTCTAACTCTTCGGCAGCAGGGCGTTGAGGGCAGTGAGGATGTGCGAGAAAGGTGGGAGGAACAGGGGGGGGGGGGGGGGGGGCGTTGACGGAGATGGGGAAAGGGGGGGGGGGGGGAGAAGAAGAAAGGCGAAGAAGCAAGAACGAGAAAAGAAAAAGGAACGAAAGACCGTTAAAGGACATGGCATGCCCACCACATTTTGATCCTGATCTCAACGGACGAAAGTAAAGGCGAAAGTAATCATCGAATTAACACATGGATAAATGGACCATATCAAGGATAAGTCCAGATGACTCGACAAGTCATAACAGTCATAACCATTCCGTGTCACAGAGTCACTGCCATGTCCATAGTACAAATCACAATGAAAGTTGACGACAGTAACGACTTGGTAATGGCAGATCATTTTTCTCTTACCACGAAAACGCTCACTCACCTCCACCTCCGCTCTAGAACCCCCCCCCCCCCCCCCCCCCCCTTCTTCTCCCGGGATCACTGGCACCACTGCCATCAAGACCATCACCACTTTAATCCTCATACACAAACCACTCGCATTCAAGTCAAAGTCAACAGTATGTTTCGCAGTGACAGTGAATGAAGATGACTGCGGGCGAGTACAGAAGAGGGGGTGGGGGTTAAGGTGGGTGAAGAGTATTCAGTTTGGGGAAATTTTCAGCGACTTCACGGGAGACAATGGATGCGGAAGAAGGGGAAATAGGGGGGGGGGGGGGGGGGGGGGGGGGGCTGGTTGACGGAAGGAAAAACCACTGGAATTGGAGTTGGGGGGGGGGGGGGGGGGGGGGGAGTAAGGGGAACGCTTGTTTTCGCGTCTGCCAGAATGAAAGAGTGTGTGTGTGTGTGTGTGTGTGTGTGTGTGTGTGGTGTGGTGTGTGTGTGTGGTTTAAGGCATCTTCATTCAAGATCGGTCACATAATGTATCCTAAGTAAAGATTTAAAAAAAGAAAAGGACTTAAAGAACACATCAGTCATAATCATACACCAATTTACATTCTGAAGACAACAGGTTAAAAAGTATACTTCACTTGCTCAGAGAGAGCAAGAGCATATGAGGCTAGTACAGAGAGAGAGAGCATATGAGTATTGTAGAGGTTTACATATTTTGTTTTTTAAAGGAGCTGTGCAATTTCAACTCGAGCTGTGTTGGTCAACAAAGTAACAGTTAAAGAGGGCTATAATCATATCGATAATGAGATAATGTGCACAGTCAGTGTGCATTCATAATTCTGTCTGGGCCTGGAAACATCAACTTACATGGGAGCCTTCTGAAAACGAAATCTGTATATACTATTTTATTTTAATAATAATTATGCTCTTCAGTTTTGTAGTTTCATTTTAGCTTAGTGAAGAATGCTTGCAGTCGGAAAGATTTCTTGTTCCATTCCACACTAATATAGATAGTATTTAGCAAATAATGCAATGAAATTAGATACATGGTCCATGTGTACATTTTTGTCGAATCCAGTTTTGGCTAATGATTCAATACAGACAGGCATTTTTCGTTTGTCAAGTCCACCATCGTTTCCCCAAAAACATTGAATAACCGTACAGTGCCGAAACATATGTGTAATGCTATCCTTTAATCAGACTGCAGTAAGTGCATCACAGTTCAGTACACCAATTTTCTTCTGTATAACATTAGTCTTAAGGCATCTGTGTATAATTCGTAACTGTAACCATTTCAATTTTATGTAAGAATTTTTTGCTAAGATATAGATAGAAAACAAATGTTCCGTCATTTCAACTTTCAGTTTCATATCTCTGTGTTGTAGCCTACTTCAGACGAATATTTACTATAAATAAGTCAAAATGTAATTTTGACCCATTACCCAGAATGACATTTTGAACAACTTAAGATCGATCCCTAAGTGGACAGGTTTTGATGAATGGAGAAGTCCAGCACCCAAGCCTATCCTCCCCCCCCCCCCCCCCCCCCATCATCTCTCACCTCCCCCCTCCCCGCGACTCACCTCCCCACCCATCTCAGGTTGGTCGGAAGGGGAGACAAAACAGCGAGCACACCGGGTTTTTCAGTTTATTGTCAGGTTATCTGTCATGGATGCTGTCGATCAACTTAAAAGCAGGTCAGGTAGACGGTAGCACATGACCACGAGACGAGACCACCTGACGTGTGAGGAAGGTTAGGACAGCAGGTCAGCTGCCTGTATCTGTTCACCAGTGGCTGACCCCCCAAATCAGCACGGTCAGTCAGTAGGGTGTCCTTCAATGGGCTGATCCATGCCCGGCATCACAGTGTGCGGCAAGTTCCCTCCGCCATCCATTATCACGAGTGCTCTCCCCTCCCCAGCGTTCACTGTCCACTGTCAACACCATGTCTCCAGGTCAGACGACGCGGTCACCTGAGACGAGTTTTGTCAAACCTGACAACCCGCAAGGTTGCTAGTTTAACCACTTGCGGCGAGGGAAGCGAAAGACGAGGGGAGTCAAAAAACAAACAGCAAAAAAAGGACTCTAAGACAAAAGTTGTAATTAGCAAAGCGATTGCTCTTCTTGCTGTTAAAGGATCAACATTTTGAGAACTTTTATGTGACCAATCAGGAGAACGTTACCACTATTCGTGCACCAATCAAAGGTCGTTACAATTGTCGGCCAGTTTTCCCTCGCATGCGAGAGAGCCCCCAATCTCTCTCTCTCTCTCTCTCTCTCTCTCTCTCTGTGACCCAAATCTGTTCTCTTTTTTTCCGAGCGGGTTTCAGCCAACAATGATCGGTTTGGCTGTCATACATCAACTGGGGAAAGATCAGGATAATTATTATTTAAAAGACATGTGAGGGTTCTCCCGAGGTCTTCAGTTTTGAGACATAGGAAAGCGTGCAACATACCCAAGCAGAGATGGATAGTGGGGATGCAGATTTTCTGGAATATGAACACTTACGTGCGTGCGCACGGGCCACACACACACACACACCACACACACACACACACACACACATATATATATATATATATATATCTTATTTCATAAGACTCACGCAAGAATAGGTTTTGCCGTTGCTGCACTGGTTTGTTTAACTCATCATCTCCATATCCCAAAAGGGATAAAAGGATTAGATTGAAGTTCAAGAGAGCGAGAGAAAGAGAGAGAGAGCGTGTATATGTGTGTGTTCGTACTTGCGCGCGCGTGCGCGCGAGGGAATGGTAAACAGTAAACAACAAACAAGTAGAGTAACTTTTGCTTTCATGATGTTGTCGTTGTTGATGTTGCTCATGCTTGCGCCAGCGCAGAAATTGAGACTCGCAGCAGGTTCAGTGTTGTTTGCCCGTTGGTCGCCCGCCAAACAATCGCGGCCGAAGCGGTTGCAGTCTTTGAATGAACAATGATTCAACTGTCTGTCTGTCAAATTAACCCTAGAACAGAGGGCTCTGGCAGTCTGTTGTTAACGGCGTTCTCAAGCAGCGGAAAGACGATGATGATATACAGATATCCTCTCACCCTTTCTCTCCTTGAAATCTTTATTTCATTGAGTGTGCGTGTGTGCATGCACACACATGGCACTTTTCATCACGCCTACATACATAAAGGCAACAAACAGCTCAAGAACAATAATAATAGTTTCAAAGTGTAAGACCACAGGCGGATGCCAAAACATGAGCACAAATGTCAAATCATTTTTTGACGGCAATGAGAGACCATTACTACCATCACCACACCAATTTTACTGATACTACAGGTCCATGTAACTCTTTGGTTCGACCCGCCTATAAAACCGCTGATTGTCCGCTTTGAGCTGTGATAGGTCATCTGACTGACTGATCGGACCATCATCGATCCACCTGTATCTTCTTTTTGCCGGAATCCTGCAGTAAGTCGTGTCTTTTTAATGTGTCACTTTCTTTGATGAAAACTGCAGTCTGATATTATAGAATAACATTAACCGAACTTCTGTAGCCGCTTTTTCACCTAAAATAATATAAAGCCTGTGCCAAGCTAGAAGTAGACGTAGCAGTGCGAAGCAACATTTTCGGCTCAAGTCAGCTGCTGGCGATATATATATATATATATATATATATATATATATATATATATATATAATATAAGAGAGAGAGAGAGAGAGAGAGAGAGAGAGAGACTTTTTCTGTGGGATGAACATCTTTATAGACTCCAAGTCCGTCAAGGTCCTATCAGATGAGACTTGAAACCGAAGTTTCTTGTATTAATACATGTTTCTTTAACACAAGAATGCGCGCGTACGCGCGCGCGCGCGCACACACACACACACACACACACACACACACACACACACACACACATTAAAAGTATAGAAGTGTTTTTCACTGGGTAAAAATAAATCAGTTTTTACTGCGAAACTTACTGAAATATTAATAGCGTTAATTTATCTTCTAAATTTCTCACGATCTACATTTCAAGTACTTTTGTGATGATTCAAAGTCTGTGCTTCAGGCACTGAAACCATTAAAAAAAATAGCAGAATAGACCAGAAATGATAATTGAAATTAGCAATTTAATTCATGCTCTCTCTATACTAGGCACGGTAATTACTTTCTGCTGAAGACGGTCACATTGTTCGTTTTATTATAACGAGAAAGTAGATAGAGCTGCAAAACAAGGTGCAAAATGTAGTTCAGAATCTCTCAGGATGAATTTTCCACTTTCGATCCAGGACAATATAATATATGCTTGGAACCATTTCCAGAATTCTTTTTAAAAGTCTCACAATAAGCTTATTTACACAGATTTTAGTATTGCAAACATTAAAACACGCTCCTACATCTGCAGAAAGTTATCGTCCCTTATGTATGGGTGGAAAGTCGATGCTTTTACAACAAAACTGAGTAAAAATGCCTCGTGTGTGTGTGGACAGAACATCATAGCTGATAATATATTATTATCTCATGTGCCGCTATCAAACAATTTATTCCCATGCTTTCTACATATACAATTAGAAATATTTTTGAATCACCGGTAACTATGAATTCTTTCTTTCTTTATCAAAGAGTCCAATAAGTAAGTACTTATAGTTTCTCACATTTATCATCTCATACTTATGAGGTTACTTTTAAGTGAGTCAATCATTTACCTACTGCTAAACCTGCATAAAATATACGAAAGGACCATCTTCATCTGTCCCCTGCCTCTCACTCTTCTATCCCACATCAAAACCATTTGTAGTTTTCTAGCTTTATCACTAGGGTTTGGTTTGTTTGTTTTTGGGTTGATGAGGAGGTGTCTTCCCCCCCCCCCCCTCCCCCCGTCTAATATCACCTTGAGTGGATAGACGTTAATTTTGGAACACACACACACACGTGTGTGTGTGTTTGTGTGTGTGTGTGTGTGTGTGTGTGTGTGTGTGTGTGTGTGTCTGTGTGTGTGTGTGTGTGTGTGTGTGTGTGATGATCGCCCAAGAGAGAAAGAGGAGGTGAGAGGGTGGAGGAGAGAGATAGTAATGCGCGCGCGCGCGCGCGCGCGTGTGTGTGTGTATGTTGGCATATTGGTTGGGGTGGGGAGTGACAAAATAATCACTTGGAAATGACATCACTGTCATTGCGCAATTTTTCTTTTAGCATCGACACAAATGATAATCACTCCAATTTTGACGTAAACTATACAATCTGTCCTTGAAGAAGGGCAGCCACTCGAATCATTGGAATACATTTGTTTAAATTGCTCTCTTCGCCTTTTCACTTCAATTGTCACTTTAGGCCTATATATAGGCCAGCAATCCCTTTGTCATTCAAGCAACAACTTGGCAAAGATTTGTTAAGAAAGCTATGAAAGAAAATGGGCCATTAAAATATAACATTCTTTACTAGCGGCATGTGGGGACCGTGATCGCCAGTCAGTGGAATCATGGAGATCAAAAAGTGCCAACAGCCTGTACTTGGATCTCCTAAAAGTTGCGATTTTCCATAGACTGTCCAAACAGTAATAAGTGAACTAGCAAGTAGTGTGGAAAAGCAAATTCAGGCTAACATTTCCTCATATTCAGACAGAGAGAGAGAGAGAGAGAGATGAAAAACAGCATTAGAACATGCTCATAAAATCTGTTACAAGCAGTACATGGAAACCACCACAGCCTATCATGAAAACAGAATCATTTGTATGGCCAACATGGAGACCTTTGGGCTGATCAGTAGGATACGACTAATTGTGTCGGCGGTCCTCTTTTGGCATCAAAAACAAATACACCACCTATCATTCTGTGGTGTTATCACCACCAATGGTTCAAAAACAGATACGAATGAGACCGAAGCAGCCATCGATGGGTGGAGAAAGTAAAACGAGATGAAAGCACTGAAAGCAAAAATAAACTGCATAAAAACTGAAATCCTTTATCTACAGAGTTGTAAATGAGCTATGCTTGAGGATTCGCTGAATGACAGAAAGGGAGGTCAGAAGGTGTCAACAATCAGAGTGATCGGCTCGACTGGTTATCAATCCAAGCATTGTCAGTCACGTTAGTGACTGAGTCCGCCTGTAGAACTCAATCCACATCAGTGGGTCGGGCCTTGGGTCACATTCCATCTCTCCGCCAAGCTGTCTTCAATCAGCTGGGTAGTGTGCGTCATCTTGCCGACAGATGCACCAAAAAAAAAAAAAGAAAAGAAAAAGAAAAACAACAACAACAACAACAACAAAACAAAAAACGGATGTGAGTAAAAAAACCTAACGTTCCAGATGAAGGTCAACATTTGTAACTGACCGGCCATGTAAAATTGGTGACTTTATTCATTCCAGTAGATTTTGTTGTTCTGATATTGAGATAAACTGTTATTTCTATGAAGCATACATATGAATTGTTTGTTATCATGTACATGTAACTTAGGCCTGCAGGTTTCGCTGCAGGGAAGGAACAAATAATAACAAACAGCAATTCGACGAGTTGATAAGCAAACGAACAGCTAAACAGCAAGTAAGCAAGCAAGCGAGTAAATAGAACCTAAACTGTTAGCTGTTCGGGTAAGGACATGGAGCAATAAAGATTTACGTACGGAACTGATGACACCCTGGCTACTAATGCTAAACACACGTACAGGGGCATTGCTCCCAAAGGGAAACAATCACTCATCGCCTCGCAATCTACACCGTTCTTACCGAACTTGATCCCGCGACTTACTGAAGCCAACTAAGAATTGTGATTTTCTCTTTCTTCAGTGGGCCTCGCTATTGCAGAGGAGGAGAACCGCACGTGACTGCAGAAAGGAAAAACAACGAACTTTGATTTCTAAAAGCAGGAAAAACTACGCCAAATATTCGTGCTGAAAGGTACCATTTTTCCTACAGCTGGACTGAACATTACTGTCCGTCTTTTATGTGTAATCGTTCCAGTGATACAGTGTTAGATAGGTCTCCTCACCACCTTCTTTCCTTTGAGGGTTATCTTTATCTGCCAAGACACCCGAGACAGAGATGGATAGAAAACCTGAATGGAACTTCTGCGACCATGGGTAATACATGCAGTCTTTATTTACAAGCTATATAATGTTATTATACTAATAACTAAAAAAAAAAGTGTTCAAGTGAGAAACGGGGCCTTTCACTGTCATCGCGAGGTCATGAGTGGCTGAAGGGGCGAATCTGTCAAAACAAACGCGAGAAACGGGGCCTTTCACTGTCATCGCGAGGTCATGAGTGGCTGAAGGGGCGAATCTGTCAAAACAAACGCGAGAAACGGGGCCTTTCACTGTCATCGCGAGGTCATGAGTGACTGAAGGGCCCAATCTGTCAAAACAAACGAAGATAACACCGAAAGGATATTGTCAATGAATTCAAGGTCTGCCCGTTCACCTGATTTGAAGTCCAACGTTCAGCAAGTTAGGACAAAGTATACATTTGACATCAAGGGTGCTTCTTCTATTCATATGTAGATAATACCAGCAGTATCATGATGATAATCACTTCATGATATTTATTATCATCATCATCATCATCGGCCTGAGCAGCTGACTGATATCTGTTTACTGACTGAATAGCAGGGACTAGCACGAACCCGTTTTCGCCCATACTCTACGCGGACCAGAAGATAAAGCTCACGAGTTTCCCCTATCTTTGTCCTACAAGATTGTAGACCTTGGATAACCCTGTCGGGGCGCGTGCCTCTGTGTCTCCTGATGTTCACATCGTCATGTGAGAGGTCACTAGCTATCAGACATTTGTACTGAAGTCAGGCTGGTTCTCATCTGCACTTGTATGAGCGCTGCGTGTAAAGTGCTGCCGTACTTTAATTAAGGTGCATGGTTTTCATGGCGACGAACTGATCTGTTGCGTCCTCTTTTTGAAGTAAAGACTGAAGACTGATTCATAATTGAAGACTGGTTTTTAATTCTTTATAGATATTGAAGATGAAGTTCATTTTGTTCTACAGAGCCCCGTTCATAGAAATCTGTGTTTGAAATCGATTCCTGGGAAATTATAGGCATGTCCATTATGTTTGTTGCTGTTGTTGTTGTCGTCGTTGTCTTGTTGTTGTTGCTGTTGCTTATGAATGTCATCAGATCAGATCATCAGAGTAATGTCATCAAAGTAAGAATATGTTCGCAATTTAGCGTCATGTATACATACCGAGCTGTTCAGTTATTACCAACAATATATAATTGTGATTATCGTTCGTTAGGTTTATAGCACTTGAAAACATTTTCGTGAAATAGTATTGCCTCTTTTACATGGTGCTATGCCTTCACTGAATACATGAAAGACCATCGCACCAATCACTTCATTGCTGTCAGTTAGTTTTGATTAAATTACATCAAGAGGATATAGTTGAAAAATGATTTACATAAAAATCTTTTTAAGCTTATTCATATTTTTTTTCTTGGTAATGTCATTGTTGGCTTTGTTGGATTTTCACGTTCGAAAAATAGAATATGAAAGGAAACTGTCCATTACTATTAAAATAACATAGCAAAGATTTTTTTTATTTGGCGAAGATAAAGAAAAAGTAGTGGTTGGTTGGAGGTCGGTAGTTAGAACTCTATTTTTATTTAATGAGCAAAACCATTTGTTGCACCTAGCTGTCGTCGTCTCCTAGGTTAGACTCATTACGAGCCCTGAGTACTGGATTGGATTTTCTTATGTAATGATGAGAATCATACGTGGTGGGGTCTATGTTACATACTATGGGTCAATCGGACCACCACAGCCAGAACTGGGTTTGCTGATGAGGTTCAACCAGGAGACGAAAGTTGAGTACACACAGGAGTGACCAATGGCACCGTTCAGGGAGGAGAGGGCAACAGGTCCTCCGTGTGTCAAAAATACTGCTTGCTGTTTGACTTGCATACAGACTATAGTCTGTGTATAGTATGCATCTCAACGTCTCGTGATTGACAGCAAGTAAATCTCACCATTCAACCTCCCTATGCGTGTTCAGGACCAGGCCTGCTGCAAACGCGATAATATTAGGAGGCGGTTAGGGTGGAGAAGAGCAGATGAGAAAGGAGCAGTCTGGAATGCCCCCCCCCCCCCCCCCCCCCCCCCCCCCCCCCCCCCCCCCCCCCCCCCCCCCCACTTCCTTCTCCCTTGACTCTCTCCCCCTCCCAGCCCTCCCAGCCTCCAAGTTCAACCCTTGTCTCCATTTCATTTTGAAGAGAGAGAGAGAGAGAGAGAGAGAGAGAGAGAGAGAGAGAGAGAGAGAGAGAGGAGAGAGAGAGATCGGGGGGGGGGGGGGGGGGGGGGGGGGGAGAAGAAGAAGAAGAAGAAGAGAAGAAGATCTGAAATCACCTAAAGTGCATTCTGGGAGAAAAAGGAAGAAAAAGAGAAGCGGCATAGAAACACGTCGTAACCCGAAACAGCATTAACCTGGAGTAATATGCCTTTAACTGTTTTCAAATGTGAGCGAAAGCCCAATTGTACGAGTGGATTACGTAAGATGGTTGAAAGTTTGACATTTCACCGATGACGTAGACCTGATCGTTGACGTGTGACGTGCGGCAGATGATGCGTGCCTTGCTGTTTGTGCTGGCTGTCGGCCTGAGCTGCGGCCTTGACCTTGATGCCGAGTGGTTGACCTTCAAGAAGTCCTTCAACAAGCAGTATAAGGATGCTGAAGAGGAGATGTACAGGTACACACTTCTCCCCCACTTCTCAGTATATCTATGCATGATCTTGTGTGTGTGTGTGTGTGTGTGTGTGTGTGTGTGTGTGTGTGTGTGTGTGTGTGTGTGTGTGTTTGCCTGAATACATGTGTGAGTGTAAGCACTGTATGTTTCACACCCGTCTTTCGGTCAGAAAACCAGTCAAGAGGAGGATGGGCAGGGGGTGATATGGTGACAAGCTGTGAAGGTGAAAAACACTGCCATAGTTAGAGGTGGGAGGTGATTGCTTCATACCTGGACTTTATTCAGAGATAGAGAGAGAAAAGTGTGCGCGCGTTGTGTGTGTGTGGGTGGGGGGGGGGGGGGGAGGGGGGAGGCGGAGGAGAGAGAATGGATGGGTAAGGAGGGACGGGGGGCGGGGGGGGGGGGGGGGGGATCGGCAAGAGGAAGAGATTGCTAAGGTGACGAGCATCGCTATGGTTCCAGGCGAAAGGTGTGGGAGTACCACTTGGACTACATTCAGAGACACAACCTGCAGGCGGACCAGGGAATTCATTCCTTCTTCGTCGGCGTCAACGAGTATGCTGACATGGTCAGTCAGAGAGAGAGAGAGAGAGAGAGAGAGAGAGAGAGAGAGAGAGAGAGAGAGATTGATGTCTTCCATCATGTTCCATTGATTGGTTTGAACGCTCTCGTGCACACACACACACACACACACACACACACACACACACACACACACACACACACGCACACACACACGCACACACAGATTCTAACAGCAGCAAGATTTCTCTACTCGACAACCCAGCATTGACATTGTAGCTGCTTCGTAGTATACGTCATGATCTTAGTGGAGAACCTGTCCTAAACGGGGGTGAGAGCGCTGAGAAAGGAAGGCCACGTTGTCTGCGTTGTCTTTGGTTCAATGACATCATCACACTGTCTTTATGCCAATCGAAATACATTCTACTCGTTTATGTAGAGGGTTCAATATAACGTAATAAACGATGCAAATGTCAGAGTGTGCCTGTGAGGAGAAAAAAATCAATGATGCCATACACGCAGTAAACACCAACGACATATGCATGTATGTATATATTACAGCTGGGGTTTGACACAAAGAACATTCTGATTTAAAAAAAAAAAAGAATAGAGCTGGAATAGTTTGGGTTACGCAGATGGTAGATGATGAAAGATTATTCTTGTCGGAAATCCGACAACGGCTTACTGACTGTTTTCAACAAAACTGGCATGCTTATAGAGCAGTGTGCGTGGTACAGCTCCTTTTAAAGTCATTCCTGACTTTTTTCACCATGCGATGATTATCGCTTATCACTACTGAGAGGGTGAGTTGAGGGAGTGGGAAGGGTGGGGGACTAAGAGGGGCACATAATAATTCGTGGAAAAACAATCGTCCCCGACGTCTAGCCTTTAAAAACGATACTCGTCTTGTTTGCATTAAAACTGAACTGGATTATACACGAACAGAACTTAAATTAGAGACAGGGCCATTCAACTCTGTGTGTGTGTGTGTGTGTGTGTGTGTGTGTGTGTGTGTGTGTGTGTGTGTGTGTGTGTGTTCAATATCTTTCACGCATACGTGTTCGTGACTGAAGGGAAGACAAAGGGAATGGTGTAGGTGTACTTGTGTGTACGTACTCGCTTATGTGTATATTGTGGGGATTGTGTGCGTGTGTTGGGCGTGTGCTTGTGCATAATGTGACCTTTCTATCATCAAGTACGAATTCTACTTGAAATGTTTGTAGTTTGTTTTTTTTCCTCGTATGTTTTTCCTTCGTCGTTAGACTTCCTAGCACACAATATGCCAATTCTGTGGTTGAAAATATTTATCTGTTATATACTCGCGTACCTTCTATATAAGTGGGGGCTAGATATAGAGGAAGAATGAGGAGGGGGGGGGGGGGGGGGTAGAGGGGAGGAGAGAAAAAGTCAACTTGTGCGTGTTATTTTCCCTCATTGAAGCCAGATTTATTGACTGAACGTTTATCTCTCTCTCTCTCTCTCTCTCTCTCTCTCTCTCTCTCTCTCTCTCTCTCTCTCTCTCACTCTCTCTCTCTCAGCCCAACAAGGAGTTCGTGCAGAAGATGAACGGATACAGGATGCAGCAGGAACGGTCGTCTGGTGCCTCTCTGTACTTGCCCCCTCCAACGTGGGCAGTCTGCCCGACTCGGTGGACTGGCGCACTAAGGGCTACGTCACTCCCGTCAAAAATCAGGTCAGTGAAGCGCATGAGAGGGGGAGACGGGAGAGGGGGGAGAGGAAAGAATGGCAGAGAAAATGAGAAGGAAGGGGAGGAGGCTAGTGAACTTCTTAACAACAATGAGTTTGAATTGGGGGGGGGTTAGATTTTCCTGCTTTTGTGGAAAGGTACCATATATTGTACAGAATCTAAAAAGTGGTAGAAGCAACTTTTGTGAGGTACCGATCAGGTGTAATCGTGTTTGGAAAATCAGCCGTCAGCTTCGTAGTACAAACATTTGACGAGTTTTAGCGGCCATAGGCAAAACAGCCTCCTCACCCGTTTTTTTCCGGCCTACGTGACCTTGCTGCGCTCAAATTCCACGTGCA
The DNA here is from genome assembly GCA_018398815.1 of Conus ventricosus. Lineage (NCBI taxonomy): Eukaryota > Metazoa > Mollusca > Gastropoda > Neogastropoda > Conidae > Conus > Conus ventricosus. The sequence continues at coordinate 38,904,710 of CM031624.1, read as the reverse complement.
CGTTTGACGCGTTTTAACGAACGGAAATCACTGTAAACCACGACTAGTAGCAAGGCAACTGAAGTATATGATCTACAGTTCAGTTCTCAGTTATGAACGATAACATTTTGTGATTTGGCATCAAATCACAGCGAACACGTGCTCCAGCTATGGTGCACGGAAAGCATCAATAGGCCCATATGAAAATGATTATTCTCTCTCTCTCTCTCTCTCTCTCTCTCTCTGTATGTGTGTGCGCGACACTTGCGACACATGCGTGTATTTGTCTGTCTGTATTCGTTGACCTCTTCAAATCAAAGCGGAGTCCCTGCACATGTTTACCAGAACAGCTTCGTTACTGCCCGTTCATTATTAAAGACCTTCGTTACTGCCCGTTCATTATTAAAGACCTTCGTTACTGCCCGTTCATTATTAAAGACCTTCGTTACTGCCCGTTCATTATTAAAGACCTTCGTTACTGCCGTTCATTATTAAAGACCTTCGTTACTGCCCGTTCATTATTAAAGACCTCAATTTGTCGCCAAAGTTCTTCATTTCTAACCACTTACATCGAGAATTAAAGGATTAGTGCCGACCACTTTCGTAGAATTGCCTTTTTTTTTTTTTTCATCCAGCAGTGTAACAAATTGTCCACTTGTCTAACGGTTACCAAGTTTTGCCTTTCGTTTTTTGTACCCCTCCTGCAGGATACATAATGGCTAGAAAATATAGACAAGTGGATCCTCCTGGTGGTCATCTAGGCCATCCATCTTAGATTGGACTGACTGTGTTCTTTGTCAAGAGGAAACAAACAAAAACTTTGACATGCTCAGCAGTAGATACAAGAGGTGACCAAGGACATGTTTCTATGCATCGAACAGTTTGCTGAACGTGGTCTGCCTACCCCATGTCTGTTGATGTTGGTCATCTAAACGACGGGTCTGTATATAAACAGACACTGACAACACAACGCTTCATGGCATACATCAGTCATGATAAATGCAGCCAACGTATCTTCGACAGACTGATGGGGGACAGGGGCAGGGGCATGGCAAAGAAGGCAGATGATACACAGAGCTCCTGAAATCCAGCAAAGTCTCGGTCATCAGATGATCCAATGACATCTAAGTTGTTTTTCTGTGATGGGGGCACTAGCCATCGATAGAAGGCATCTATATTTGGTGTGGATGATGACGTTAGATGTGCTGGAAGTGTTCTGAGTGATCAATGCTGGATTTAAAACAAACGACAGCTGCGGATCTGGCTTCAGCAGATTCTCAGTAGAAAAGAAAAAGAAAACCCGAAGGTGCTGGGGAGGACCCAGAGAAGCAGTCTTCACCTGCCTTTAGAGCAGTCCTGTACCCCCTTGGAGGCCTGCGCTGTGTTGACGATGGGTACAGGCACGCGCAGGACACTCCATTAAGATATCAAGGGACATAACTGCTCCTGAACAGAGGTAAATTAGACTACAGGATGCAGCTCATAACAGCCTTAAAGTAGCATCCCCATGGGTGTACCAGCCCGTATTTCATGACTGCAGAGCCCACCGGCGAAAAACACCACCCTCCAGCTGCCGAGCACACCCCACAGACCCAACCACCCCTGCCCACGGACAGATGAAGACAGTGCCACTCCAGACACAGCCAAGCTTTCGCCATACGGTCTTATGTGCCCTCAAGAGAGAATCCAAAGTTGTAGTCTTTCCCACTGTCAACAGGACTTTCCCTGTGGTCAGTGGGTCTTTCCTCACCGTCACTGGACCTTTCTCCAGGGTCAGCCTAGTTAAGGCAAAGAAGAAAAAGAAACACCCGAAGGTGCTGGGGAGGACCCAGAGAAGCAGTCTTCACCTGCCTTTAGAGCAGTCCTGTACCACCCTTGGAGGCCTGCGCTGTGTTGACGATGGGTACAGGCACGCGCAGGACACTCCATTAAGATATCAAGGGACATAACTGCTCCTGAACAGAGGTAAATTAGACTACAGGATGCAGTTCATAACAGCCTTAAAGTAGCATCCCCATGGGTTGTACCAGCCCGTATTTCATGACTGCAGAGCCCACCGGCGAAAAACACCACCCTCCAGCTGCCGAGCACACCCCACAGACCCAACCACCCCTGCCCACGGACAGATGAAGACAGTGCCACTCCAGACACAGCCAAGCTTTCGCCATACGGTCTTATGTGCCCTCAAGAGAGAATCCAAAGTTGTAGTCTTTCCCACTGTCAACAGGACTTTCCCTGTGGTCAGTGGGTCTTTCCTCACCGTCACTGGACCTTTCTCCAGGGTCAGCCTAGTTAAGGCAAAGAAGAAAAAGAAACACCCGAAGGTGCTGGGGAGGACCCAGAGAAGCAGTCTTCACCTGCCTTTAGAGCAGTCCTGTACCACCCTTGGAGGCCTGCGCTGCACTAGCCATCGATACAAGGCATCTATATTTGGTGTGGATGATGACGTTAGATGTGCTGGAAGTGTTCTGAGTGATCAATGCTGGATTTAAAACAAACGACAGCTGCGGATCTGGCTTCAGCAGATGCTCAGTATTATTTAAATATCTGCAATCTGTCCATTGGCGCGTGAAACGTGTAGAGAAGGAGATCAGCACTAACATAAGAGCGCTTTTGCTTTTCACGGAGTTGTCTTTCCTGATGTGGTGTCATATAGTCAGAGTTTTGAAGATCACTCAGTAACAGCCCCTGTATTCCGAATGCCAGTTATATTTACTGTACAAGATGAGACTACAAAGCATAGGGATTGAGTGTAACGTGCACTCTACAAAACTCAGACAGAAACTTACTGGCTGCTTATCCTCAGTTATGGGAAAGACCACAGCCTTGTTTTTAAGCAGGATGTGCACCACGCTTTAAACAAGGTTGTTGACCGTGATTCCGACGCTCTGGTGCTTGCGTGTGCTGCTAAAATTGTCCGCCGAGATACGTTTCTAACACAGTCAACTTTCAATGGAAACCTTTCAGTGAACTGACCAGAAAATGCTGCACTCACTGTGTTCAAAACTCTTGTTAGTATGATTTTATATGGACCTGGAAACTTCACTGAAAACAAGGGAACAAACACAAGAAGGAATCCGCGGAATCCAAAGCAGACACAAGCAGTACTGACGATGTCTAACCTTTCTAACATTTGATAAAGTCTGCACCAAGAAATCCTCAGAAAGAAACTAGTCGTTACCGGTATACCATTCTAAGGAAAAAGAGACACCAGTTCCTGGATATTTCCTGGCTGAAAGTGCACGCCAATTCAGCAGGTGCTTGTTGACACTTTGTACAACTATGGACAATCAGTGTCATATGATAGGGTGTTAAGCATTTTAAATGACACTGTAATCATCGTGTGCTCCAAATGTCAGAACGATGACGGTGCAGTTCCCCCGTAACTTGAGAAACATGCATTTACTGTTGCTATGTTTGATAACACTGGTCACAACCTGAGCTCCACACTAACCCATGACTCCTTTTGTGTAACCGGCATACATGTAGTTCAACAAAGATCTTCTTTAAAAAATTTTTTTAAATCGATCATGACCTAGATTCAGGAAATAGCCACGCCCAAAAGGTCAAACAAAGGTCACAAACATTTGCTTCTACCACTTTTTGAATACAGCATGGTAAGAAGTATATCCACACCAAATTTCGTGCTTCTACCACTTTTTGAATACAACATGGTAAGAAGTATATCCACACCAAATTTCGTGCTTCTACCACTTTTTAAATACAGCATGGTAAGAAGTATATCCACACCAAATTTCGTGCTTCTGCCAGTTTTTGAATACAGCATGGTAAGAAGTATATCCACACCAAATTTCGTGCTTCTACCATTTTTTGAACACAGCATGGTAAGAAGTATATCCACACCAAATTTCGTGCTTCTACCACTTTTTGAATACAGCATGGTAAGAAGTATATCCACACCAAATTTCGTGCTTCTACCACTTTTTGAATACAGCATGGTAAGAAGTATATCCACACCAAATTTCGTGCTTCTGCCACTTTTTGAATACAACTTGGTAAGAAGTATATCGACACCAAATTTCGTGTTTTTACCCCCCAAAAACAATCTACTGCTGAAAACGTGTTCAAGCTCACTAGCAGTGGGAGAGGGGGTGAGCAGAAGTCAAGAGAAGGAGAAAGGGGGTAGGATGGGGGTTGGGTAAGTGTGTAAGAGAGAAATAAGCGAAAAATGTGTGTCCGAAGAGAGAGAGAGAGAGAGAGAGAGAGAGAGGAGAGAGAGAGAGAGAGAGAGAGAGGGACGGAGGGAGGGAGGGGGACACACACACACACATACACACACACACACACACACACACACATATATATATATACACACACGCGCGCGCTCAAGCACACACAAACACCTACAATCGCGCGCGCGAGTGCACACAAGCATGCACGCACGAACATACGCATGCACGCATGCACTCGCACAGTAACATGAACTCAAACACACAAGTGTGCGTGCACGTGCACGTGTGGCGTGCGCCCGCGCACAAAATCACAGACAGAGAGACAGACACACACACACACACACACACACGCACGCACGCTCGCACGCACGCACGCACACACACACACACACAAGCGCGAGTGCACACACGCATGCACTTACGAATATATGTATGCACACATGCACGTGCGCACTCACGCGATCACACACACACACACACACACACACACACACACACACACACACACACACACACACACATACACAAGAAAACGACGCAGTAACAATGACGACAATGATGACAATAACAAGGGGTGATTATGGTGAGGCTGATGACGTGGCAGGGTCAATGCGGGTCATGCTGGGCCTTCTCCACCACGGGCTCTCTGGAAGGGCAACACTTCAAGAAGACAGGCAGTCTGGTGTCCCTGTCCGAACAAAACCTGGTGGACTGCTCCAAGAAGCAGGGTGTGTACCTTCGTTCTCCTCTCCCTCCCCTCCCCCATTCTCCTGTGGCCTCCCTCCGTCTCCCTCCGTCTCCCCCCCCCCCCCCCCCCCCCCCGTTCTCTCTCTTTCTCCACCCCTTCCACCGACCCTTCTTTTCTAACATTAACATCTCCACCCCTCATTTCTTTGAATTCTGTTAGTTACAGTTACTTTTGAAAATTTAGGTAGCAACAAACGTTGGTGGGAAACAAACGAGTCAGTACATGAATGAAAACACACACACACACACACACACACGCACCTCGCGCGCGCTGTGATCATACACAGTACGTCTAGGATCGTCGAGGAGATGTGGAGCGTGTGTTGGCGCTCAATGCTCACAGCAGAGCCGTATCCTCACAAAAGCACCAAATACAGTACTTTGTGTTTATTTTCGGATTTTTTTTTTTTTTTGTCGATTAAGCGCACACCTGTACATTGTAATTAATGCACCGAGTACGGATTCCACCGCAAGGAAAGGATGTGTATAAAGAAATCAAGGTTTTTGTAACTGAACACAGCAATGCACTCTCCCTTTACCAATGAATGAACGCATTCCATAGTATGCCTCGGTCCGCACTGTCACTGGTCAAGTTCATTATTGCGAGAGGGGGGGCTGCACCTTTGTTGGTTTTCTGTGCCCCTGTTCACTTGTTGACAGTGGAGGAAAACGGAAAGGAGACTGTTGGGGTACCTACACTCAAATTGTCTTTTAGACTGACATATAATACGATGTACATGCCATTAAGTACAGTAAACAGCGTCTTTCCATGCAAGGGAATTTTGCTGAAAGCAAGCTCTAGATGAAAACTGGCCCTGTGATGGACAACACGTGCCATGCGCGTGGCGGTGGGAATGAATTAGGCCACACCCGCCAGGGAGTGTGCATTGTTGTTAGCTTACTGCCAGCTGGGAACGTAAGACGCCCACATGCGTGGGGGGTGGAGGGAAACGCGGGAAGAAGGGTGGGGCGGTACGTATAGGAAAGGAGTGATCAGTGCTGTTTAATAAAAAAGGGTATTAAAGAAGATTTCAAGGAGGCCGTTGAAGAAGAACGCCAGATGGTCGGGTAGAAGGGTATTTCAGACGGTTGGACCCTGGTAACAGAGACAATGGTAACCAAAGGGTTTTGTTCTGACAGAAGAAACATTATCCAACTCTTCACCAATGGCAAGCACCTGATCCAAGTATTTTTGTGAACAGACCCCTTTGGTTACCAATCAGCATTTGTCTTGTGTCTGAGATTCAGGGAAAATTTTACATTAAAGATTAATTTCTTACATCGTGGATCCTAACTCTCCATTATTTTATTATCAATATTTGACTGTGTTCACTTCATTCTCTTTAATGTTGATGTGGATAGGGTGGTACTAGAACCTTCATCTTCTTCAAGCTGACTTCTAGCCCGAAGAGCTGGGCAGCCTCTGCAAAGCAGGTTGAGATATGCTGCAAGGCTGTCTCTGTATGGGCAAGAAGGGAAGCGTCATCATCAAAGAGGTCTCGGATCAGTTGTTCCAGGGTCTTCATGTGGGTCTGTAGTCGTCTGAGGTTGAACAGGCTCCATTGAGATGATATCTGATGTAGATTTCATCCTCGTTATCAAGGTCTACAGGGGATTGTTTGATAATCATGCTGAAGTACATGGTGAAGAGAGTTGATCCAGGATTCGATCCTGCTTCACTCTGTTGTTGATAGGGGAGAGGTCACTTTTGAATCTGGCTTGGCCACGCTGATCTTCATACAGCTAGAGGGCGATGGCCATATTGAGGAACTTTGGAGGACAGCCGAGTGACATACACCACATTGCAACACTCAATCACACACACGACACGTTTACTCCATACGCGCGCGTCTACTCCATTCATCCAAAGGAGAGACTGGGGGAACATGAATTGACTTTTTTTTTTTTAGCTCCCTTTACCGAAATTGCCAACACAACAAAAAATTCACAATAAACATATATGAAATAGCTCTTTTGTTCGTGTACGCGCTCTAATCCCTTTTTCATTCACTTCATTAGTAGCTGCATGACACAATAGAGGCAGCTCGTTTTCTTTCTTGTTAATGAACACAAATACTATACTTCTCATCGTTCTTTTAAAATGCTGGGCAGTTGCATGGAATAAAGTTTCTGTTGCAAAAAAATTCCCCCAACGGGAATTAAGTTTTCAAGGGGGTGGTAGTTGTCAGTGTTTAGACGCTGGAAAGAAACTATTTTTACAACTCCCAAGGTTGAAAATTAACTACCAACTCGGCCCAAGCCAAACGCCCTATCCTCTTGTCTGGCAACTCCTGGTCTGCCATACATTTTGGGAACACACCCATCTTACAGAACAGTGAGCTTCTCTCACTTACACGTGCCTCAGCATCCAATCAACGACAAGAAAAAGTTTGGGGTTCAAACACTGTTTACATATGGTGTTGTCTTCGCGTCAAAAGTCCAAAACGTCAACGGCGCTTATCCACTGTCATGTCACCGAGTTGTGCCATGATGGCGATGGTGGGGACCAGCCTGTTCAGCAATATCCTTGCGAGGATTTTTCCTTCGGTGGAGAGCAGAGTGTGATGGTGACTGCATCGCAGAGATCATGTACCTCTTCCTCTGCATGGCTATGATTATGATAATCATCATCTTTATCATCCCAGCAGATGCCTATTATATTTTTAATTGAGGATTGTACCCTATGCTTAAGCGAGGACCATATGTATTTTTGATACTCTCATGGAATGTTCGTCTCTGGTATAAATGGAAGCCACACCTGTGTTATTTCTCTCTGCTGTTTTTGCCAGGCAACATGGGATGCGAGGGAGGGCTGATGGACCAAGCCTTTACCTACATCAAGCAAAACCATGGCATTGACACCGAATCTTCTTATCCCTATGAGGCCAAGGTAAGTCTGTGCCTATGCCTGTACGCGCGCGCGCGCGCGCGCGCGCGCGTGTGTGTGTGTGTGTGTGTGTGTGTGTGTGTGTGTGTGTGTGTGTTGTGTGTGTGTGTGTGTGTGTGTGTGTGTGTGTGTGTGTATGGGTGAGCGTGCTCGCGCGCGTGCGAGTGCGTGACTTATTTATTTGTCATCAAAACCTTCCAAAGAATTACGTGCACCAAGCAAGTGTGTGTGTGTGTGTGTGTATGTATGTATAACACATACCAATGTAATCGTGGGTATTAAGCAGTGTGTGTGTGTGTGTGTGTGTGTGTGTGTGTGTGTCTGTGTGTCTGTGTGTGTGTGTGTGAGAGGTCGTCATGAGGCAACCCACCAGAGGAGACACTGCACTGCCGCCGTGTCACTTAGGTGGTGTTCAGTAGTGCCTGTTCTAACTCAACATACGCAGGACGTAGGAATTGTTGTTGTTGTTGTTCAGGGAAAGAAAAGACATTTTCATGTTTCATAAAGATAAACAGAAAAAAAGTTCGCCTTGGTAAAATTTCATGTAGTTTATCTGGAAAGAAATGGAACGAATTCATTTATGGCGGGACATAAAAGAATAAGAATGATTTTTTTCATTCAGGGCTAGAAAAGATTTTGGGGAGATACGTTTTGTGTTGAAACGTTAATATTTCAACCACACAGTAAGGACATTCGATCTTCTTCTGCTTAGATAACCACACGTTTTTATTGTAGATTTACAAATTTTGAAGATCAATCGATTCCATTTTTAAGAGATTTTAATCCCAGTTTTTATTGCTAACCTTTTTTTTTTTAATTTTTTTTTTTTTGCACGTTTAATACATGAATAGGTTCTTCAAGCACGATTGCCTTTTGTGATATAGGCACGTCATTGTGCGTCACTCAAGTTTTCTATGTTCAGTCACTACACTTTGCGCATCCCTGCCTCAATCTGTAGGTTTGTTGATTCCTCATACCTCTTAATTTACATGCTGGCTTTTGATTGGTCAGAACGGGCGATGCCGTTTCAACCCAGCCAACGTGGGGGCCAACGACACAGGGTTCGTGGACATTAAGTCTAAGAGCGAGGCTGACCTACAGAACGCTGTCGCCACCGTCGGACCCATCTCAGTCGCCATCGACGCCTCGCACATGTCTTTCCAGGTGACTGAAATTAAAATTAAAAAAAAGTATCTTTAAATTCATTTGTTTTGTAAAATAACGAACGAGTGGGGGTAACTCTTGCTGCCATGATGAAAATAGTTACATGCCCATAACTCCAAACGAATGCTAGCTTGTAAGCGCCATTCGTTTGGAGTTAAGGGAGTGTACTCTTTCATCTTGGGAGCAAGAGTTACCTCCACTCGTCCGTTATTTACTGTGTATTGTGCGCCCCGTCTCGTTCGAGATCTTGTTTGTGAAGCTTCAAAGCAAGGTGAATGTGGAACACAACATGTAACCGATATTTAAGTTTCGTATATATGTTTATGTATAAAATGTGACAGATCTGTTGCTTATCGATGCGTGTGTGTTTGTAATGTAGACATATAGATATGTGTGGGTGTAATTTTTTCTTCCTTTTTATTGTGTGATTATAAAACAGCTCGCAGCAAGTATGTCCGGCCTTGGCGCCTTTTTACTTTGATGATAATCGTAATGAAGATATCAAGACAACAATATATATATTTAGTTTCATGATTGTATCTGTTTATAGTGCACTTATCATTATATTGTATTTGTTTAGAGTGCTCATGTAATTGTATCTGTGCATAGAGCGTCTGTCTGGAGTGCACAGGTGATTGTTGTCACTGTCCTTTTATTGCCCCATTATATGCTGCCAAAAAGTTGTTTTCCTCTGTTTGCATGTATTCGTATTAATGCCTAATTGGATGTCTATATTTTTGTATTCAACAAACACACGTTGGCTTGCTGACGTGCGAGTGCGTAAACAGATGTGTACACACACATGCGCGCACCCACAAACACACATGCACTCGCGCGCGTGCGCGCGCACACACACATGCACGCGCGCGCACACATATACACACACACAAGCACACACACACACGCGTGCACGCGCGCGCGCACACACACACACACACACATGCCCCCACCCCCAACACACACACACGCGCGCGTGCGCTCGTGCTCACAGACACACACACACACAGACACACACAAGACACAACGTGTTCACATACCTATACAAACAAAAATGCACACACAGACGCACACACACACACACACACACACACACACACATGCACATACACACAGACGCACGAACGCGCGCGCGCGCGCGCACACACATACACACACACACACACATACACAAATCACACACACATACGCGCGCGAGCATATGCGACACTATAGAAAAACAACAACAACAATAATAAGCTGTTTAATTGTTTATTCTTTATTCAACCTAGTTGTACATGACTGTATCAGCATTCTTGCTGTCTGTTTCATTGGTTATTTCTTATTCAACACTGTCATACACTATTACATGGGCAGGATCACTGTTCATGCCATGGGCTGTGTGTTTGCGTCTTTATTTGTTTTCATATTTATCAAGCGCTGATGTACGCGATCATTCCTCAATGGAATGAACTGTTCGCTTTTCCACTGTTTTGTGGGCACATTTCCCATTTTTGCAGACGAGATGATTGCTTGTCTGTTGTTATTTGCCATTTTCGCAAGTGTATTCGTCACAGAATATGTGAATTGTTTTTAAAAAAAAATCAATTTCATATCAACAACTGTGTGGTTCAGACGACAAGTCTGTGTTAATCTTATTTGCTTATTGTTGTTGCTGTTGAAGTTCATGACATTTAAATAGATAACATGCCCACAGATACACATGCGCACACGCACACACACACACACACACACACACACACACACACACACACACACACACATACCACACACACATACAAGCACACACACTCACAAACGCACAAGCACACACTGACAGGCTTTTTAAAAAAAAAATTTTAAAATGAATCTCCTGATCACTCATTCACACTCACGTACATACAGTACACGCTCACACAAACAAACACACGCACACAGTCGAACCTGTACACATGCACAGAGTCAATAACCTTCTTGAACACTCGATCTTCCTGTCTGCACTCTGAAGTGATATGTGCTCAGATTCCGGTTGAAGAGGTTTTCTCCTCTCTTCTTGTGGTTGTTGTTGTTGTTTTGAATGTTTGCCTCCCCTCCTTCCCCGTCTCTCTCTCTCTCTCTCTCTCTCCTCTCTCTCTCTCTCTCTCTCTCTCTCTCTCTTCCGCCGCCCCACGCCATGCCCCAATTTACGTCCGGTCCGGTTTAATTGTAAGATGATTTCCCTCCCCCCCCGCCCCCCCCCCCCCCCCCCCTCTGCCGCCGCCTTCAGATGTTCACCCATACATTTCCCTTTCGTGGTGGCAGTGAAGACATGTTGCCCAATGACTTAAAAAAAAGATGTTCTCCTTAGTCCATGAGACTGCAGTTTGCAAAGAAGATTTTCTCCTTAGTCCATGAGATCGCAGTTTGCATACAAAAGATTTTCTCCTTAGTCCATGAGATCGCAGTTTGCATACAAAAGATTTTCTCCTTAGTCCATGAGATCGCAGTTTGCATACAAAAGATTTTCTCCTCAGTCCGTGAGATCGCAGTTTGCATACAAAAGATTTTCTCCTCAGTCCGTGAGATTGCAGTTTGCATACAAAAGATTTTCTCCTTAGTCCGTGAGATTGCAGTTTGCATACAAAAGATTTTCTCCTTAGTCCGTGAGATCGCAGTTTGCATACAAAAGATTTTCTCCTCAGTCCGTGAGATTGCAGTTTGCATACAAAAGATTTTCTCCATAGTCCATGAGATCGCAGTTTGCAAAGAAGATTCCCCCCCCCCCCCCCCCCCTTAGTCCATGAGCTTGCAGTATGCATATTTCTTGCTTTGGGTTTTTTTTTGGTCTCCCCCTCCCCACCTCCCCCCCCCCCCCCCACACACACACACACACACCTGACTGAATTGTTCCTTGCACCCAATGCTCACTTGCGCTGTTTTTCTTCTTCTTCTTTTGTATACAAATTTGTCCTTGCGTGTGTGTGTGTGTGTGTGTGTGTGTGTGTGTGTGTGTGTGTGTGTGTGTGTGTGTGTGTTTCTTCTTCGATGCTGTTGCATTTGTGTGTTGCATGTATATGTGTGTCCGGGGCTATGATACATTTTTTATCTGCTCGGGTTGAATGGACATTTTGTTGGCTTTTTTATGGTTTTATGTCTTGAAGCTGTCAACTGTTCCCTTTTTTCTGGATTCATGTGTCAAGCAAGTTATTACAGTGCATTTAGTGCTGCCCTTTTCTCTTTAATTGGAAATGGATAGGAATCTGTCTATTGTGTCTGTTAACTGTCAAGGTCTCAATACTTCAAAAAAGAGACGCGAAGTCTTCCACTACCTCAGATAAAAAAAATATTCAATGTATTTTTTTTGCAAGATACACACTTGGAGGAAAAGTACATTTTATCAGGCTGGGGATATCAAGGTCATTTTTCTAGTTACTCGTCAAATGCAAGAGGGGTAGCTATCTTATTTAACAACAATTTTGATTTTAAAGTTAAGCCTGTTACCAAGGATGACTTAGGTAACTATGTTACAGTTCTTGTTGAACAGTCCTGGTGTGGCCCTTCGCAGTCGGCTGGGCTATAAGCAACATTATCTTATCTTAGTTCTTGTTGAAACAGAGAAAAGCAATTTCCTTTTGTTAATGTATGTGGGCCAAACAGAGACGACCAGGAATTTTATAATGATTTAGAACAAAAGAAATTGATGGGCTGGGAGTAGAGAATGTTATAATAGGTGGGGATTTCAATCTGGTCCTTGACCCTGTCAGAGACTATCATAATTATACGCACGTGAACAACCCTCAAGCAAGACAGGCCGTGGGAAACATGATTGAAACGTGAGCTTTGAGTGATGTCTGGAGAGAGTTTAATCCGGCGGAATGTCTCCGCTTTACCTGGAGAAGAGCTAACCCATTTCAACAGGCCAGGTTACATTTCTTTTTTATCTCAGATACAGTGATCTCCTATGTAGAGGCTGTAGACATCGGGTGTGGTTATAGAACAGATCATTCAACTATTTTGCTGAACTTGAAATTTTATGACAATATTAAGTATAACACTTTTTGGAAGCTGAATACATCCCCTTTAAGAGATGAAGCACATTTAGACGAAATCAATGCCAAAGTAAAAAGAATGTTAAAACAGAATATTCAACAAATGATTATGATATTCAAATATCTGATGAAGAGTTTAAGTTTGTCATTTCTGATTATCTTTTTCTGGATTTCTTGTTGATGAAAAGTAAGACCCAAAGCCATTTCATATGCAGTAGCAAAGAAAAGGAAAAAAATCGAAGAGGAAAAACAATTAGAATAAGATATTCTCAGATTAGAAAAAAAAAGAAAAGAAAAAAAGAGAAGGAACACGAGACCGATACCAGGGTCATTGACACACACAAAAGAAGAATTAAAGAACATCAGATCAAAACGTATGGAAGGAGTACTGATAAGATCAAAAACTGGAGAGAAAGTCAGCAGTTATTTTTGTAATCTATAGAAACGACATTGTATTAGTAAACACATGGCTGAAATCATTGATCAACATGGTAATGTGGTGACAAATCAAAAAGGCGTCATTAAAGACGTAGAAAATGTTTATAAATCTTGGGCTGTTGTTGAGGATTGTGATATTAAAGATCTAGTAAAAGACATTCCGTGTTTAAATCAAGTTGAAGCTGCCGAATTAGGAGTAATCACTCTAGAGGAAGTGACGTCTGTCCTTAAGACAATGAAAAACAACAAAAGTCCCAGTTCTGATGGTTTTAGTGCCGATGTTATATACTCCCCTGACATGCATACACTTTGATATATTCGTAATTAATTCCTGATTGAACGATGCCTTATTGTAAACCACATTGTATCCATGCAAAAGGATAGCTACATGTATAAGCAATGTCTGTTCAACATATTGTCAACAGCTTGACTGAAGGAGGGGGTGTGGGGTGGGGGGAGTGGATTGGGGTGGGGTGGAACGGATGAATGTTTGTGTGTGGGAGGGTAGGTAGGGAGGTGATGTTTGTTAGTTTTTATATAATTGTTTGTTTTTTTTGTCTTTTTTCCCCCTCCACTGTAAAAACATTGCAAAAACTTAATAAAAATGTTATTAAAAAAAAACACCAAAAAAAAAACCCCACGATGATACATACATATGATGAAGAAACGAAAATGATTATGACGAAGATCATGGCAACTAGGATGGCTATTACGAAAGGACAAAGTAATTGATATATACAATATGATGACCTCGACAGTTATATGCATAACGCGACGACGATGACTCTCCGCAGAAAGAGTTGTGCATGAAAATGATACCGACGACAATGATGATGCCGATCCTGTGCACACGAAGAATTGCTTTATAGATGATAATGAGGTGATCTGATGCGAGAGACGAGGAACTAATGATGAGAGCGGTGATGTTTCAGCTGTATTCCCATGGGTGTACCACAGTCTCTTCTGCTCCCAAACCCGACTGGACCACGGTGTGCTGGCGGTGGGCTATGGGAAATATGAATTGAAGGACTACTGGATGGTCAAAAACAGGTGAGTGTGTGTACATGAGTGTGAGAGAGAACGAAGAATGGGACAGGGAGTGAGAGGGGGACTGAGGGGAGGTAGGGGGAGAAAGGATCGGGAGAGGAGACGGGTAGCAAGAGGAAAGGGGTTATTGGGAATATGGGAACAAGGACTGCTGGATACTCTCTCTCTCTCTCTCTCTCTCTCTCTCTCTCTCTCTCTCTCTCTCTCTCTCTCTCTCTCTCTCAGTCTGTCTGTCTCTGTCTGTCTCTTTTCTCTCTTACACACAGAGACAGACACAGAGGCACACGACAGAGATTCAGGTTGGCGGAAACGGTCAAAAGCTGAACTAAGCGCTTGCTGAGATTTAACATCTCTACAAACAATATGACCAACCAGCCGCCGTGGCGAGGTGGTTAGCGTCGCGAACTCCCGGCTGGGAGGTCGTGGGTTCGAATCCATCAGAGTCATGTGGGTTTTTTCTGCCCCGACCGGCTCCTACCCAGAGTTGAGTTTGCTGCGGACTCAGTTGGGAAGACTGGGACCACACAGTCGAGTTTCATCCACTTAATGGATGCGTTTCTGAGAGTGTGCTCAAATTTCCTGACCAACACTGCAGGTGCCTGTATATCTCGGGCCTGGTTGACGCCAGGATATATTATGAAAGGAAGCGTAGAGTACAGCCCTGTCATGTAGTCTCAGACCGAAATGGAAATCCGTAGCATCATCTTAATCATCCTCATTCCCATTGATCAGCATTAAAAAAAAAGTCTCAAGTTCTGTGGCCCTTCATGCCCTGCTCTCATGGTGACCTCAATTTCGATGTCCTCTCCACGTCTGTGGCCTTGGTTTGCTTCCGTCGGGGTTACCGGTATCGGCGAGTCCATGGGGGCTGTCGTTGGACGGACGTGGTGGCGCCCTCCGGAGGGAGAGCTCACTCACGCCGGCTCCGCGACTAAGCAATCGTGAGTAGGGGGCTTAGTAGGTGGTGTCCTGCGTATGTTAGATCAGAACAGGCGCCACTGAACACCACCGAAGTGACTCGGCGGCAGTGCAGTGTCTCCTCCGGTGGGTTGCCTCTTGACGACTTGACATTGACTGCTCCCTGTGGATTGCTGGTGCCGGGGCTGCGGCGGGGCCAGCCGGGCTATGGCTGTGGACGGGGTGTCGGAATGAGCGGTGTGGGTGCACTGCCTCTGAGGTGGCGCAGAAGTTGGGACAGCAAAAAAAAACAAAAAAAAAACAAAACAATATGACCAGATCCACAAGTCTATGAGGTAGTCACACCGACTCGACTCCTAGAAAAAGAACGTAGCAACCCTTCAAAACAAGCTGCGAGGCAAGTTCAAGCTAACAGTGAGAACAACCAAAATGACGATGAAGCGACCAACGAAAAATATCACGTGAGTGAAATGAAGCAACCAAAAGATTTGGTCGAGAAACTAGCCGACATGATCTCCTCACTAGCAAGAACGTGAAAGAGCAAACTGATCCAAGTGCTAGCTTTGGAAACAATTCGAAAAATACAAATCAGTTTACTAAATCTAACCTTGTTGACAGACCAACACAAACGTCGACAACGAGTTCCACGTCGTGTCGCTCTTACGCTGAAGCAGCTAGACCCTCTCCATCACCCTGTGCCGCCATATCATCATCATCAACAACGTGTACAGGCATGGGGGAACAGAAAAAAACAAAATGTTATATACTAATTATCGTTCTTTGTTACTCGTTAATTTGGCGTTAGAGTTATACCTCTTTTGGTTTCTATTGACACCGGGTATGATTAGAGTGGAGCGGAAATAAAGATGGCACGACTTAACTGCTGTTCGTCTTCTTTTCAAGTTGAAGGCGCACTTTGCATACACAACAAATGACGAGGAGGATGCTAGTGATAGAAGCCTTTACACCAGAAGAGGACTGGTCTCAATACAAAGAAAGACTGGAAGCGTTTTTTTTTGTTGCAAACGACGTGCCAAGTCGAAAGAAGGTACATGTAACGACCTTCTTGTTAGGTAAACAAACCTACTCAACACTTAGAGATCTTTGCCTTCCAGATACTCCTTCAACTAGAACATTCACTCAGACATGTGACCTCGTAAAAAATCACTACCAGCCGAAAGTAACAGTAGTTGCAGAAAGTTACAGATTTTTTTTTTTTTATCAAACAGTGCAATCAGAAACGGAGAATGTTGCAGAATTTGCTTCCAAACTTAAGAGAGCAAGCGCGAAGTGTGATTTTAGTACACGCTTGACAAGAGCGTTGAGAGATCAGTTTGTCATTGGAGTGAGAAGTCGGACAACCAAGAAAAAATTGCTAGCAGACGATAAAACTTTTGAGGAATGTCAAAAGATAGCCATTGCCGATGAAACTGCAGACAGAGAAGCACAATGCATTGAAAATGATCATCTACATGCTGCATCAGTCAACAAAATCCAGACTAATAAAATGAAACGAAGGAAAATTTCACATGGCCTTCACAGCAAAAACAATTCAGTTGCTACAGATATGGATCCTTACAACACAATGCCCAAACATGCAGGCATATCAGATCTATTTGTCATTATTGCAGAAAGCAAGGTCATTTGAAGACTTTCAAAAAACGAAAGGACAGTCAACAGAAAAAGGTACATGCAGTAGATGCTCATTTGCAAAATATCTTTGAAGCTGATGAAGAACATGAAACGGCTACACATACATTGTACCATGTACATTCTACCTCAAATGCAAATAACCCATATGACAACTATAAAGTCACCATAGACGTACCAGACATTCCCATCACCATGGACATTGATACAGGAAGTCCAGTGACACTTATGACAAAAACAGATTTTTTCGAAACTCACAACACCTGTGATACATTGAAGCCATCGTCTGTCACACTCACGGGACATGGAGGAAATACTGTAAAATGTATTGGTAAAAAAGAGATGAAGTTAAAAACAGGAGAACAGGAAGATATACTCTTTGTGAGAGTGGTTGATACAGAGGGACGAAATCTGCTTGGTAGAGACATCATGGCCAAATTCATGTTGCCATGGAAGACAATTTTCAAAATAACAAGTACAGGAGAAGACATCATCAAGCAGTATCTAGAACCTTTTTTTTTTTTTTTTAGAAGAATCTGGGTAAACTCAAAGATACACAAGTCTCTCTACATGTCTGAAATGACAAACCCATTTTCCAAAATGCAAGACCAGTACCTTTTGCTGTCAGAGACAAATATAAAGCTGCACTAAACAAGCTGGTTGAAGAAGATATCATTGCAATGACAATTTATAAAGTTTTGCAAATCGAATTCAGATAATTCTATTTTATAGGACATTTGTCATTTAATGCTTATCTTGATATGTAAATAAACTGACTTAACTTTCTTGTGGTTTCCTTTACAGTGTGGAATCTTAGGTAATGGACTCGTTGAAAGATCTGCGAAAAAAAAGGTGCTAGAACTGAAATGTGTTCACAACAACTTAGTATATCCTTCACTTTACAAGAGAGTCGTCAAGGAGGTGGATCAGGAGAGGGGAGTGAGGATGGACGGTG
>CM031624.1:38881728-38884228 GCA_018398815.1 Conus ventricosus | reverse complement strand
TAACATAGCTACCCACCTTTCCATCATCACACCTTTGTGTAATGAAAGATCAAACATAACGTCCCACCTTGATATCATTACATACCTTAGTTTAATGAACGATCTAATATAGATATCACTTTCACATCATCACAGCTTTGTTTCATGAACGGTTTAACATAGCTACCCACCTTTCCATCATCACACCTTTGTGTAATGAAAGATCAAACATAACGTCCCACCTTGATATCATTACATACCTTAGTTTAATGAACGATCTAATATAGATATCACTTTCACATCATCACAGCTTTGTTTCATGAACGGTTTAACATAGCTACCCACCTTTCCATCATCACACCTTTGTGTAATGAAAGATCAAACATAACGTCCCACCTTGATATCATTACATACCTTAGTTTAATGAATGATCTAACGTAGCTACCCTCCTTCACATCATCAGACTTTTGTTTCATGAACAATCTTACATAGCTATCCACCTTCACACAATCACATCTTTGTTCAATAAACGACCTAACATAGCTACCCACCTTCACATCATCACACCTTGTTCAATAAACGACCTAACATAGCTACCCACCTTCACATCATCACACCTTGTTCAATAAACGACCTAACATAGCTACCCACCCTCACACAATCACATCTTTGTTCAATAAACGACCTAACATAGCTACATACATTCACTTCATCACACCCTGTTCAATAAACGACCTAACATCGCTACACATTTACCTTCACATCATCACATCTTTCTTTAATGACGACCTAACATAACTTCCCACTTCACATCATCAACCCTGTGTTCGATAAACGACCCAATATAGCTACATACCTTTACATTATCACACCTGCTGATATTCACATCATCACATCTTTCTTTAATGACGACCTAATATAACTTCCCACCTTCACATCATCAACCCTTTGGTCAATAAACGACCCAATATAGCTACATACCTTTACATTATCACACCTTTGTTTAATAAACTACCTAAAAGCTACTGATATTCACATCATCACATCTTTCTTTAATGAAAGACCAAACATAGCTGCCAATCTTCATATCAACACACACCTATGTTAACATAGCCACCAACCTCCACGTCATTACACACCTTTGGTGATATAGCTACCAACCTTCTTATCACCACACACCTTTGTTGATATAGCCACCAACCTTTCTTATACATAGCTTGCAATCTTCACGCCATCACCCAACTTTCTTAACGTAGCTTCACGTCATCACGCTTTATTAACATAGCTAACAACCTTCACATAATCACACACCTTTTTTTAAACACAGTTAGCAACCTTCACGTCGTTACACACCTTTGGTTCACAGTCAGCAGCCTTCAAGTCATCGCACACCTTTTTTTTTTTTATAACACAGTTAGCAATCTTCACGTCACTAAGCACCTTTGTTACACAGTTGGCAGCCTTCAAGTCATCACATACTTTTGTTACATACTTGTCAACCTTCACGTCATTACACACCTTGTTAACGTAAGTAGGAACCTTCACGTCATCACACACGTTGTTTACAAAGTTAACAACCGCCACGTCACCACACACCTTGTTAACATAGCTAGCTACCTTCACGTCATCACACACCTTGTTAACATAGCTAGCAACCTTCACGTCACCACACACACCTTGTTAACATAGCTAGCAACCTTCACGTCATCACACACCTTGTAAACATAGCTAGCAACCTTCACGTCATCACACACCTTATTCACATAGCTAGCAACCTTCACGTCATCACACACCTTGTTAACATAGCTAGCAACCTTCACGTCATCACACACCTTGTTAACATAGCTAGCAACCTTCACGTCATCACACACCTTATTCACATAGCTAGCAACCTTCACGTCATCACACACCTTGTTAACATAGCTAGCAACCTTCACGTCACCACACACCTTATTAACATAGCTAGCAACCTTCACGTCATCACACACCTTATTAACATAGCTAGCAACCTTCACGCCATCACACATTTCGTTAACATAGCTAGCAACCTTCACGTCATCACACACCTTATTAACATAGCTAGCAACCTTCACGTCATCACACACCTTGTTAACATAGCTAGCAACCTTCACCTAATCACACACCTTGTTAACATATCTAGCAACCTTCACGTCATCACACACCTTATTAACATAGCTAGCAACCTTCACGTCATCACACACCTTATTAACATAGCTAGCAACCTTCACGTCATCACACACACTTTATTAACATAGCTAGCAACCTTCACGTCATCACACACCTTATTAACATAGCTAGCAACCTTCACGTCATCACACACACCTTATTAACATAGCTGGCAACCTTCACGTCATCACACACCTTATTAACATAGCTAGCAACCTTCACCTAATCACACACCTTGTTAACATAGCCAGCAACCTTCACGTCATCACACACCTTGTTAACATAGCTAGCAACCTTCACGTCACCACACACCTTATTAACATAGCTAGCAACC
>CM031624.1:38864228-38871728 GCA_018398815.1 Conus ventricosus | reverse complement strand
AGCTATATGACAAATGTAGAAAGACATCTATATGACAATGTAGGAAGACAGCTATATATAATGTAGAAAGACAGCTATATGACAATGTAGAGAGACAGCTATATGACAACGTAGAAAGACAGCTAATGGACAATGTAGAAAGACAGAAGTATGAGCAGTTCAGAAACCACTGGACAGGGGCAGGGACAATCCACACAGCATAAAGCGGTTGTCAAGCCCTCTCAGAAGAGCTCCTTGTCTCAGCCCGTGACCCCCTCACGGAGGGTTATATGCCTACTCATGCCGCGGAAGCACCACTCTCTCACCGTCTGAAGTGATTCACCGGAGTGGGGCGCTTGGGGCCAGCATTGAGACAGAGGCTGAGGAGCAGTCAAGCAAGACTAGAGGTGGTGTCTACCACGCCAGAGATCAAAGACGTCACCTCTGTCCTGAGCTCCATCCCGCTCCCAGCGTTCATCAAGCTCGAATTACAAGTCGATGTCTTCGAATTGTTTTGCGCTGCTCTACGGTAGTTCTAGAAGAAGAAAAAAGGTTTAATGCTTTCTGCCGAGACTCAAACAAGCGATACCTCCTCCCCGCTTCCAACCTCTTTCTTCACCCCCCCCCCCCCCCGCCCCCCAATTCCTTTCTTTTTCTCTTCCACATGAACTTGTTTGTTTGTTTGTTTGTTTGTTTGGTTGGTTGGCTGGTTGGTTGGTTGGTTGGTTGGTTGGTTGGTTGGTTGGCTGGTTGGTTGGTTGTTTCCATTTAATAGATGAAAGGACTGAACCGGCCCTAAGAAATTTAACCTTGATTTTATGTATGATTAAGGGCTTACAGTGACAACGATAATGATGATGGTAATGGGGATGGTGCATGGGGGTGGGGGTGGTGGTGGTGGTGGTGATGATGATGATAATGATGACAATGATGACGATAATTATGATGAAGATCGATGATAATGATGATGATGATGATGATGTGATGATGATGATGACGATGATGATGACGACGATGATGATGATGATGATGATGATGATGATGGTGATGATGAAATGGTATTGGTGAGTGGCGTGAGGCTTGACCTATCTTTATCATCATCGTCGTCGCCGTCGTCGTCAATGTGTTGAATAGATCGCTTTGCATGGATTCTCAACAGCATTATTTCAATTAGATACACCCTCTTAGGTTCTCTTTTCAATGAAAAAAATGAGGAAATGAAGCGGTGCAAGTATGTGTCTAGGGAAGTGGGGGGGGGGGGGGGGTATTATGGCAACTGACACCGGTAGCGACCACCTTCTTGAGAGCGGACGGAGACCGGCCCAAAGGGAGTGACTAATAATTCGTAATCAGTCCCTACGCGATGCAGTTCATCACCTGTGCGCACGCATGCGCGGACACGTACACACGCACGCATAACGCACACACTCAGACAGACGTGTACACACACACACACACACACACACACACACACACACACACACACACACACACACACACACAAAGTTTGTGTAAGCACACAATGCATGCATGCACTTCATGCCCGCATTTACGCACGCACGCGCCTACGCATGCAAACACACACACACACACACACACACACACACACACACACACACACACACACACACACACACACACACACACAGAGTTGCAGGTGCTTGTGTACGCGTGCATGTGTTTTAGATCGTCTGTTACTCAGTATCATGTCTTTTTTCATCACCCACACACCCACTATCTCTGGCTATCTATCTATCTATCTATCTATCTATCTATCTATCTATCTATCTATCTATCTATCTATCTGTCTGTCTGTCCGCTTGGAATGGATCGTGCGTTTTCCGCTGGTCTGATATACCAGTTAGAATCAGACGCTTTGTCGTTGGCGTCAGTCCAGCTGAAGTGACAAGACATCATCACTTTCACAAACAACAGTATCTGGATCTTCATCAGAAGTAAAACACATAATAAAACTGCCATGGTGCCGGATAAAAGTGGTCTTTAAAGCCAAAATATCACAGAGCGATAATCTTCCCGCCCACATTTCAGGGGAGATCACCTCCAAACCAGAAAGAAAGAGAGGAGAGAGAGAGAGAGAGAGAGAGAGAGAGAGAGAGAGAGGGAGAGAGAGAGAGAGAGAGAGGAGAGAGAGAGAGAGGGAGAGAGAGAGTGGGGTAGGGAGAGGCATGGGGGCGAGGGGGGGGGGGGTAGGGGGGAGTCAGTTACATTCTGGTTTGATGTCCAAACCCACCAAGGTTGAATAATCAGATGGGGTGTCACGATCTTAGAGGACTGCGGAGGGTGCGGAAGGGAAGGAGTTGCCTAACAGTACACCATGCCGCTAGAACGACAACATAATATTAACTGTAATGGGTAGCACCAAAGCCTCTTTTTTTTTTTTTTTTTTTTTTTGTGATAATCAGGCCCTAGCGGGATTCGAACTCGCCACGACTGACTGCGAACTTGGAGCCCTACCACTGAACCAAGCAGGTCCCAAAGGGAGGCGGCGGAAGGGGGATGTCTATCGGGACAGAGAGAGAGAGAGAGAGAGAGAGAGAGAGAGAGAGAGAGAGAGAGAGAGAGAGAGAGAGAGTATCAAATCAAGCCATGCTGTTCGTTACTTTGCCGAGGGCGATGTAAGGGGACGGGGGATGGGGGTGTGCGTGCTTGTATGCAGGATGGAGGGGTGGGCAAGGGGGTACGAGAGGGGGGGGGGGGGTTGAGGGAAAAAAGGGATGACAGGAGGAAGACTGGCCGAGCGATCAGCCCTTGGTACCAGCAGGACCAACGTTCAGAAGAAAGGCTGGACTCCTCATTTGTCTGACGACCCCTATAGTCACTGTAGAAAGCAGGCCCGAGGAATCACATACTTACCCTGGGAAATCACACATTCTCGGACACGTTCCGTTTTCTTTTCCCCTTCTCTCCCCCTCCCCCACCAAGATCTTCCACCCTCTCCCTTCCCACACCTTTTCCACACGATTTAAAGCGGTAAACTTAGTGTTAAAGTCTTTGGGATAATTCGAAAATGGTTCCGTGTAAAGCTGGAAGAAGCTCGTGCAAGAACCTACGACAACCTAGAGAATTACTGGGAAAAGGGAAAGAAAGGAAAGGGGCCGGGAAGGGGGTGGGGGGGGGGGGGGAGAAGGATAAAAAGGAAAATTTGTAGGGAAAATCATTGTGACAGGTAAACAAATGTACGCAGGCAAAACAAACAAAGAAACAAAATAAATGGCGCCTGACTACAGCGACACGGTCTCCCGGCAGGGGAGAGCAGCCCGATACAAAACAAACAGAAAGCTGTTGTGACGATGACGTCACATAGTACAGTGAAATACAGTGGAATACAAAATGCTATGACAGCTACGACAAACTCCGTCAATGATGAGCACTTTCAGTTCCGGTGTCGTATAATATCTGGGAACCGTGATATCTGGGAACGCGTTCCCAGATTTACCGTGATATCTGGGAACGTTTCCCAGATTTACCGTGATATCTAGGAACGCGTTCCCAGATTTCCCGAACTTCCAGTCGTGAAATCTGGGAACTTTGTGAAAATCATGCCAAGAAATTAATGAAAAAAAGTGACAAGAAGGCCAAAGATCTCAACTGCACCTAAATAAATTGTTTCCTTCCTTATCTCGAAAATCCATTCTTTTTTTCGTCTTCTTTCTGCCCTGCTGAGGTCTGAAAGACCACGTTCCCAGATATCACGGGCCTTCCCAGATATCACAGTACATTTTGGGAACGCGATCCCAGATATCACGTTCCCAGATTTCACGCGACACCGGGCGATAAGTGTGTAATCTCCATTCTCTTGCAACGTGCACGTTCGAGACTCCACACCGACCAGCCATGGAAAATTTAGTGTCCATAATTATTAGATCGTTTCATGACCAGAAGGAGTGAGTTTTACGTTCTCGCCATGCGTTCCGTGACCTCGTCTATCAACAAACGGGGATCTCAGTTCTACATTTAAAACAAGATGGTGGATACATGCAGAATGTCATCCACAGACACAGATCAGACACAAACCATTGCAAGATGAAGATCAGGCAAAAACCACTGTAACGAGTTCCCGTCCCACAGATTCAGATCATGCATATGATATATTTTCTATTACAATCAAAATGTTTGAGTCAAAACTGCGCTTGATATCCCCCCCCCCCCCCCGGCAATGAGCGCCCCGTCTCCATCCCCTCCACTATTCCCCACCCCCTTCCACCTCCCCCCAGACACTCCTGGTACCACCTGGACACTCCTGGTACCACCCGGGCCTTTGGGCACTTCTTGAGCGGACTCTGCAGTTGTCGTTGGATGTTTGTTACGTAAACACAACCCACGTCCCCCATTCCTTCCTTGCCCATTTGTCCACCCACCTTTCGCTCTTCATCAACTTCTTCGTTAATTCCCGCGGAACGCATTCCTTCACACTTAAGTCCAAATTGCAACTTTTTCTCCGGCGTTGGGCTTTCACTCACCCTTGCTCTGCGGTTGTCGTCAGTAGGGGAATCAGTAGATGGTGTCGTGCGTATGCTGGGATTAGAACAGGCACAGCTGAACATCAGCCGAAGTGACCCGGAAGCAGTGCAGTGTCTCCTCTGGTGGGGTGTTTGGCGGTGCTGGGGCTGCAACAGGAAGCTCCTGAGCGTGGTGGTGGTGGTGGTGGTGGTGGTGGTGGTGGTGGTGGTGGTGTGTGTGTGTGTGTGTGTGTGTGTGTGTGTGTGTGTGTGTGTGTGTGTGTGTAATAGCTAAAACGAGCGGCATGTGAGTAACGCCACTGACGAGACATCGAACACGATGACACAGCTAACACACAGAGAAACAAATAAAAAAAACTTCTCTCTCTCTTGTTAGAAAGGCCAGTAGGAAAAAAAAAGTATGGATTATTCATTCATTCATTGAAATGTGCACGGCAAAAACAAAACAAACAAACAAACAAACAAAAAAACAACAAAAAAGCAAAACGACAAGCAAAACAAAACAAACTAAACCCAATTTATTCATTTGTTGACTTTTTTTTTCATGGCTACAGTTACAATCTATGCGGACTTGGCTACGTCGGTCACTGCCCGGACCCAATTCATTCGTTTGTTGACTTTCTTTTTTTTTTCATTGGCTACAGTTACAGTCTATGCGGACTAGGCTACGTCAGTCACTGCACCGGGAGCGATTCAGCGTCAGAGCAGTGTCTCCTCTGTTGGGGAGTTCATCGACGTCGATCGCTGCCATGGACAAGACAGCTTCGACACTACGACAGAATGATCCAGGGTACAAGGAAAGGGTGGCTGTCGGAACGAGTGACGTCGGTGTAAACGTTGCTAGGTGTAATGCAGTGGAAAGGCCGAGGACACCCCCCCCCCCACACACACACACATATATAGATACACACACACACACACACACACACACATGTATATATATATATATATATATATATA
Organism: Conus ventricosus; assembly: GCA_018398815.1. NCBI lineage: Eukaryota > Metazoa > Mollusca > Gastropoda > Neogastropoda > Conidae > Conus > Conus ventricosus. The sequence continues at coordinate 38,866,308 of CM031624.1, read as the reverse complement.
TATATATATATATATATATATATATTATATATATATTATATATATATATATATATATATAAGACCGTATGGCGAAAGCTTGGCTGTGTCTGGAGTGGCACTGTCTTCATCTGTCCGTGGGCAGGGGTGGTTGGGTCTGTGGGGTGTGCTCGGCAGCTGGAGGGTGGTGTTTTTTCGCCGGTGGGCTCTGCAGTCATGAAATACGGGCTGGTACACCCATGGGATGCTACTTTAAGGCTGTTATGAGCTGCATCCTGTAGTCTAATTTACCTCTGTTCAGGAGCAGTTATGTCCCTTGATATCTTAATGGAGTGTCCTGCGCGTGCCTGTACCCATCGTCAACACAGCGCAGGCCTCCAAGGGTGGTACAGGACTGCTCTAAAGGCAGGTGAAGACGGTGCTTCTCTGGGTCCTCCCCAGCACCTTCGGGTGTTTCTTTTTCTTCTTTGCCTTAACTAGGCTGACCCTGGAGAAAGGTCCAGTGACGGTGAGGAAAGACCCACTGACCACAGGGAAAGTCCTGTTGACAGTGGGAAAGACTACAACTTTGGATTCTCTCTTGAGGGCACATAAGACCGTATGGCGAAAGCTTGGCTGTGTCTGGAGTGGCACTGTCTTCATCTGTCCGTGGGCAGGGTGGTTGGGTCTGTGGGGTGTGCTCGGCAGCTGGAGGGTGGTGTTTTTCGCCGGTGGGCTCTGCAGGCATGAAATACGGGCTGGTACACCCATGGGGATGCTACTTTATGGCTGTTATGAGCTGTATCCTGTAGTCTAATTTACCTCTGTTCAGGAGCAGTTATGTCCCTTGATATCTTAATGGAGTGTCCTGCGCGTGCCTGTACCCATCGTCAACACAGCGCAGGCCTCCAAGGGTGGTACAGGATTGCTCTAAAGGCAGGTGAAGACAGTGCTTCTCTGGGTCCTCCCCAGCACCTTCGGGTGTTTCTTTTTCTTCATATATATATACATATATATATATATATATATATATATATATATATATATATATATATATATATATATATATATATATATATATATACATATACATATATATATATTTTGCTTCTTAGGTGGCACCTTTGGTTGGTTTTTTTGAAAACTCAACAAACATACTACGGTATTGCACACCAGCCTTTTCTGGGATTGCATTCTTTTTAAAACTGAAAAGGCAGAGGAGTCAAATTACCACTTTCTGCGGTCACTGAGGAGAAACCATCAAGTTTCGAAATATCGGTATATGACCAGGAGTTATATGTTAGTGAGTTTCCCTCCCTATTGGAGGGTGTCTCCCCCTTGGAGACTATAAGCTTGCTGAAGGTTCATTGTGAGAAGCATTTTTCCCCCCCCCCCCATTCACCCACTCAAGCACATACTGTTAGTTAGGCAGAATCATCTACCACTGCAGATATGAATGCTTATCTCCCCCTATTTCTTCAATCTAAGACATAAGAGCAAGCTTTGTTTATAATTTATAATTCAATATTTCTTGCAGTCATTGCAACACCAAGCTGCTCTGTAAGTTGCTGGAACGGTGCTCGGTACTTATCCTTGGAATTTATTAGTTTGTTGTATATATATATAATATATATATATATATATATATATATATATATATATATATATATATATATATATATTATAAATAGATATAGACACGCATATAGATACACATACAGATACTAGCTAGCTAGCTAGCTAGATGCGTGTGTGTGTGTGTGTGTGTGTGTGTGTGTGTGTGTGTGTGTGTGTGTGTGTGCAAAATAGGTTATAGATGTGTTGCACAGAATTTGCTTTTCAACTGTTACTATCCAGATAATTTTCACACAGTCATTACTAGTTCAATTTTAAACGTTGATTCTAGGCACTGAAAGAATGAATTGAGTAATTTTTGACGTATTATGTGATATGTGTTACAATTATTGACATTGAATTATTTAACGGTGACTAGTTAAAACCGTGAATAGAAGTGACATTACTGAAAATGTAACACACACACACACACACACACACACACACACACACACACACACACACACACACACACACTCACTCACATCACACCATCCAAACTACACTGA
>CM031624.1:38845771-38864128 GCA_018398815.1 Conus ventricosus | reverse complement strand
CCCCAACCACCCACCCACCCCCAGAACTTTAGACACCAACCACCCACCCCACCCCACATCCACACAGGCAACGCGTCTGATAATTCAGCATATAGTAACAGTTTTATAGTGTAGAAGTGTACAATACTAATATTCTAATCACTCTTCGGGGTTGTTGATAAGACTGTTTCTGTTGGTTTGGTTCTGGATTTGGAAAACCGAAATGTAGCAATTCGTAATATCTTGAAAGAGGATGACTATGATTATTCACAATCTATCTTGCCTTCATCTCTCACGCAGCGTTCATACAGTTCAGTTAAGATTTATTTACCTCTGTTACACTCACCATCTTTTTGCGCACATTTACCAATCTTTTTAGAACATTCTTATTTCTAACACGTAAAAGGAAACGGTCAAAATCAATTAAATAAACAGTGATTAAAAACCTTCAAAGACTTATGAATCAATGTATTTGTTTCTTAGTTTTTAAAAAAACTATCCGTGATACTGGCATTTTCTGCTGATATGAATCGTATTGGATATAAGCTGAAGATTCGTTTGAAACTTTGTTCATTTGGTGAGGGAAAAAAAGAAGACGCATTTTTTACTACTTACAATTTCCTCCCACTTCTCTTTTATATATGTCCCAAGCAGCAAGAGAAATCTCTGTTGCATATAAACGGTCATTTGTGTGTGTGTGTGTGTGTGTGTGTGTGTTGTGTGGTGAGGACATGAATGATCTAACCTTAGGAGAGCGATCATTTCTCGTCATCAATGTTGAAAGGAAATAAGTGTAAAAAAAAATCAGAGGAGAGGTTCGGCCCCTTCACCCGGACGGCCGGGGAAAGCACGGTTTGCTTAATTGCAACGACCGGCCAAATCACGGCTCTCATCACGCGGGCGGGCCGGGATCACCGTGGCCAGTAAGCTGGAATAGAGAAGAACCGGCAGCAGTTTTTTCTTCTCTCCCCGGACGGACGGGCGCACAGAGCACGGCCGGGTCTGAGTCCACTATGCACACAGTCGGCCGAACAGTGAACAGAAAGATTTCGAAAGGTTAAGAATTTTGTTTTTTTTTCACCCTCAAAAACGGCAGTCCCAGTTTTCAAGATTACACCAAAGGCCACCCAACCATGTAATGGGCTTGCAGCAGAGCAGGTCTGTCAAAACTTCTCGTTTGATTCTCCCCGATCGGATATCTAAGGATTGAGTTCTGGCGTTGCTGCTGTGGTGTCCTCACCTCCAAAACTACTGGACTTCTTACACTTCTCTTTGGAAGCCTGAATGGTTGCTGCCAGTGTCGACGGCCTCGCGCAATATAATCGCAATTTCATATTCTTCCGCTATTTTCTTTCTTCTGTTTTTGCTGGATTCTTTCATCTTTTTTTTTAAATAATTTTGATTTTTCGCCTTTAGCGACAGACCTTTGCAACGTGCATCGCCATGTTTGAAATGGGCCCCTATTAAATCAACGGCCTGACACCCCCTTCCCTTCTTCCCAAACCTCTCCTTCGGGCATCGTTCCTTACAATCGCTGAGCTTTGACCCCCATGTCAGTCGACTGCTCTGCTTCCGACAATTACAGGCACTACGTTACAAGGGATATCAGAATACGATTTTACTGCTTATGAATTAGGAGGTGACTATCGTTGAAATGATACTTTGAGCAAGGAGAGAGGTTTTCAACCACCAAAATGAATTCGTTACAAATGTATTAATTCCCAAAAACACGATCTTTAAAAGGAAAAGAAAATGATGGTTTTCTCACAAAATGTTTTCATTAGAAAGATCATTTATCCATTTTTTTTTTTGGTTAATCACATCATTTGTGTACATTTAATTATTACAATTTTTCCTTTTCTCTTTACGTATCTATTATTCCATACCTGGCTGCTTACCATAGGGAATCAATATTTTTAACAAGGAAACCCTAGCAGGATTTCTGTCTTGACGTGCATTCAAAATAGGCTTTACTCCCTGGCCTCAGGGAAAGCGAGGTTTTTCCGTTTTACAAACCCCCCCCCCCCCCCCCCCCCCCCCCCCCCCCCCCCCCCCCCCCCCCCCCCCCCCCCCCCCCCCCCCCCCCCCCCCCCCCCCCATACCCCCCCCCCCCCCCCCCCCCCCCCCCCCCCCCCCCCCCCCCCCCCACCCCCCCCCCCCCCCCCCCCACCCCCCCCCCCCCCCCCCCCCCCCCCCCCCCCCCCCCCCCCCCCCCCTCCCCCCCCCCCCCCCCCCCCCCCCCCCCCCCCCCCCCCCCCCCCCCCCCCCCCCCCCCCCCCCCCCCCCCCCCCCCCCCCCCCCCCCCCCCCCCCCCCCCCCCCCCCCCCTCCCCCCCCCCCCCCCCCCCCCCCCCCCCCCCCCCCCCCCCCCCCCCCCCCCCCCCCCCCCCCCCCCCCCCCCCCCCCCCCACCCCCCCCCCCCCCCCCCCCCCCCCCCCCCCCCCCCCCCCCCCCCCACCCCCCCCCCCCCCCCCCCACCACCCCCCCCCCCCCCCCCCCCCCCCCCCCCCCCCCCCCCCCTCCCACCCCCCCCCCACCCACCCCCACACACCCCCCCCCCCCCCTCCCCCCCCCACCCCCCCCCCCCCCCCCCCCCCCCCCCCCCCCCCCAAGCGTTTGAAACATAGACTGACGACTCGGGTCAACCAAGCACTCTTTCCTCCTCTGTCTGGCAACTGGACTGTCGGACATATCGGGTACAACCGTCTCCAAAACTGTGAGCTTCTACTCACCCAATCAGGGGATGAGACCTCAGCGTCTAATCGAAGTTAGGATTTCTCAAACATGTTGACCTATGGTGGCGTTTTCTTGTCACAAGTTAAAAAAATACATACTCCCGTGTCATACATTGTCTCAATTGACAGTGGACGTTTACTGTATACAACAACCTCACATATTAAAAAAAAATACTCTGTACTATCTGTCTACTTGTGTGTGGAGTGGTGTGTGTGTGTGTGGTTGTTTTGTGTCTGTGTGTGTGTGTGTTGTTGGTGTGTGTGTGTGTGAGAGACAGTGGAGAGTGAGAGAGATGAGGAGGGGAGAGAGGAGAGAGGAGAGAGATTCAACGTGGTTTTATTGTCATTCCATTTCGGTCTGATGACAGGGGGGGGGCGGGTTAACAAATAGGCTCAGAACAGAAAGGCACGTTGTCTTGTCACAAGGGTTAAAATCATCTCCGTGCACATACATTTGTCATGACCGTGACGTTTACTGTACAACAACCACACAATAAAAAAATTACTCTGTACTATCAGTCTACCTCTGTGTGTGTTGTGTGTGTGTTGTGTGTGTGTGTGTGTGTTGTGTGTGTGAGTGTGTGAGTGGACAGAGATGAGAGGAGAGATACGAGGTGGGGGTGAGAGGGAGAGGAAGAGAGAGAGAGAGTGATTCAGATGTTTGTATTTGTATTACCATTTACGGTTTGTCTGAATTAGACAAGGGGTGGTGGTAATACAATAGGCTCAGAAAGGAAATACTGCTGACTTATAAAATCCAAATTTAAAAAAAAAAAAAATCTCAACAAAACTTCAATCAGTTATAACATTATAATCTTTTAATCACATAAAATGAACTTTATGGACATAATTATCGGGAAGGAGAAAATAAACACTCACCCACCAGCACCCTGTTTCACTGTGTGTGTGTGTGTATGTGTTGTGTTGTGTTTCGAGAAGAGAGAGAGAGAGAGAGGAGGTGAGTGGGTAGAGTCTGACGGAGAAGGGAAGGAGTAGAGAGTGAGATGGGGAGAGAGTGTACTATCTCTCTAACGGCGCTCCTTGATCTCCTGGATAAAAAAAAAAAAAAATGCTTGAAAGCAATTATACATCGCAGCGATCTAATCCATTTGGTGAACTTTTCACAGGGCCCGTAACACTATATGATTCGCAAGGTGGCGGCAGCTTCCGTTTATAACAGGCGTGGTCGCCCCGCTGGGGACCCCCAAAAACCATTTCGTTATAAGCGGCATTTGGTTATATCCGATTGTGTTCATCCGATCGTATTGTTTAGTCATGTACAAGAAGGATTTTTGCCTTCGGCACTTGTTATAGCGGACTTCGACAACACACACACACAAACACACACACACACACAAATTTATATATATAATATATATATATATAGTTCTGTGTGTGGGGGGTGGGTTTGTGTGTGTGTGAGTGTGTGTGTAGGACAGACAGACAGATAGATACAAACTCACCCACCAACTAAAGGTTTGGTAACAACCGGCTAAAGTAGGAACATCCAGTGCGTATTATTGCAATGCACGGCGGTGTCAGTGCCTTCATCGATACTCCCAGCTCAAACTCCATTCCGTCCCTTCCCCCGCCCCCCCCCCCCCCCCCCGCCCCCGCCTCCTTCCCTGCATTCCCATTCTCTCTGTTAGTAGGCCACCCGTCCTTCCCCCCCTCCGCCATTCCCTGCCTTCCATCTCTTAGTAGGTAGGTATGGCGCATGCGTGGTGCGTTGCTGCGTATGAAAGACAGCATCAAAGACAACGAACAATCCTGTGACCTACGAAATAAAGAACCTTTTCCCGATAATTATGTCCATAAAGTTCTTTTAGTGTTCGCATTCCTTCGTCTTCAAATAACAGAGAGAGAAGATGAAGAAGAAGAAGCAGAAGCGAGAGAGTGAGAGAGAGAGATGGCGAGAGGGAGAGGGAGAGGAGGAGAGGGAGGAGAGAGAGAAGAGAAGAGTGAATAGAGTAGGAGATTGGACAGATGAAGAGATAGAGACGGAAGAGAGAGAGGAGAAGAGAGAGAGGGATGGGAGGGAGAGGAGGTAGAGAGAGAGGAGAGAGAGATGAGATATGAAGGGAGAGAGAGAGAACAACGGACAGAGAGAGAGATGGAGACAGGGGAGAGAGACGGGATGGGAGGCGATTCGTTAAACTTGTCATTTGAGAAAAAGAAGACAGCATTTTCTACTACAATTCCTCCCACTTCTCTTAATATTGTCCCAAGCAGCAAGAGAATATCTCTGTTGCATGATATACGGTCATTTTGTGTGTTGTGTGTGTGTGGTGTGTGTGGTGGTGTGAGTGTAAATGAATGATCTTAACCTTAGGAGAGCGATCAGTTTCTCGTCATCAATGTTGGAAAGGAAGATAAGTGTAAAAAAAAAATCAGAGGAGAGGTTCGGCCCCTTCACCCGGACGGCCGGGAAAGCACGGTTTGCTTAATTGCACGACCGGCCAAATCACGGCTCTCATCACGCGGGTCGGGCCGGGATCACCGTGGCCAGTAAGCTGGAATAGAGAAGAACCGGAGCAGTTTTTTCTTTCTCCCGGACGGACGGCGCACAGCACGGCCGGGTCTGAGTCCACTATGCACACAGTCGGCCGAACAGTGAACAGAAAGATTTCGAAAGGTTAAGAATTTTGTTTTTCACCCTCAAAACACGGCAGTTTACAAGATTACACAAAGGCACCCATGTACATGTGCTTGCAGCAGGTCTGTCAAACTTCTCGTTTGATTCTCCCCGATGGATATCTAAGAATGAGTTCTGGCGTGCTGTGGTGTCCTCACCTCCAAAATACTGACTTCTACACTTCTCTTTGGAAGCCAGAATGGTTGCCAGTGTCGACGGCGCAATTTCATATTCTTCCGCTATTATCTTCTTCTGTTTTGCTGGATCTCTTTCAACTTTTTAAATAATTTTGATTTTTCGCTTAGCGACAGACCTTTGCAACGTGCAGACGCCATGATGAAATGGCCTATTAAATCAAAGCCTGACACCCCCTTCCCCTTCATCCAACCATCTCCCTCGGGCATCGTCTCCTCTACAATCGCTGAGCTTGACCCCATGTCAGTCGACTGCTCTGCTTCGACAATTACAGGCACTACGGTTACAAGATATCAGAATACGATTTACTGCTTATGAATTACGGAGGTGACTATCGTGACAATGTATGAGCACGGATGATGTTTTCAACCCCCAAAATGAAATCTTTACAAATGTATTAATCCCAAAACACGATTTAAAAAGGAAAGAAATGATGCGTTCTCACAAAATGCTTTTCATTAGAAAAGATCATTTATCCATTTTTTTGGTTAATCACATCAATTGTTTACATTTACTTATTAACAATTTTTCTTTTCTCTTTACGTATCTATTATTCCCTACCTGGCAGCTTACCCATAGGGAATCAATATTCTAACAAGGAAACCCTAGCAGACTTCTGTCTGCGCTGCATCAAAATCGGCTACTCCCTGGCCTCAGGGAAAGCTAGGTTTTCCGTTTACAACCCCCCCCCCCCCCCCCCCCCCCCCAAGGTTGAAAAATAGACTGACGACTCGGTCCAAGCCAAGCACTCTTTCCTCCTCTGTCTGGCAACTGGACTGTCCGACATATCGGGTACACACCCGTCCTCCAAAACAGTGAGCTTCTCTCACCAATCAGGAGACTCAGCGTCTAATCGAAGTTTGGGATTCAAACACTGTTTACCTATGGTGGCGTTTTCTTGTCACAAGTTAAAAACATCTCCCGTGCTCATACATTGTCATGACAGTGACGTTTACTGTACAACAACCACACAATAAAAAAAATACTCTGTACTATCAGTCTACCTCTGTGTGTGTGTGTGTGTGGTGTGTGTGTGTGTGTGTGTGTGTGTGTGTGTGTGTGTGTGTGAGAGACAGAGAGAGAGAGAGAGGAGAGAGAGAGAGAGAGAGAGATTCACGATGTTTTATTGTCATTACCATTACGGTCTGATGACAAGGGGGGTAACAATAGGCTCAGAAAGGCGTTTTTTTGTCACAAGTTAAAAACATCTCCCGTGCTCATACATTGTCATGACAGTGACGTTTACTGTACAACAACCACACAATAAAAAAAATACTCTGTACTATCATCTACCTCTGTGTGTTGTGTGTGTGTTGTGTGTGTGTGGGGTGTGTGTGTGTGGTGAGAGACAAGAAGAGGAGAGAGAAGAGAGAGAGAAGAGAGATTCACGATGTTTTATTGTCATTACCATTACGGTCTGATGACAAGGGGGGTAACTTTTAGGCTCAGAAAGGAAATACTGCTGACATATGAAATAAAAATTTTAAAAAAAAAAAAAAATCTCAACAAAACTTAAATCAGTTATAACATTATAATCATTTAATCACATAAATGAACTTTATGGACATAATTATGGGGAAAAACACTCACCCACCAGCCCACCCAGTTTCACTGTGTGTGTGTGTGGTGTGTGTATGAGAGAGAGAGAGAGAGAGAGAGAGAGAGAGAGAGAGAGAGAGAGAGAGAGAGTCCCTATCTCTCAAACCGGCGCTCCTTGATCTCCCTGGAATAGCATGAAGCAATAACATCGCAGCGAACTAACCATTTGGTGAACTTTTCACAGGGCCCGAAAAACATGATTCGCAAGAGGGGGCAGCTTCGTTATAACCGGCGTGGTCCCCCCGCTGGGGACCCCAAACCATTTCGTTATAAGCGGCATTTTGTTATATCCGATGTCGTTACATCCGACGTATTTTTAGTCATGTAAAGAAGGATTTTTTGCATTCCGACTTCGTTATAAGCGGCTTCGACCACACACAACACACACACACACACACACACACACATATATATATATATATATATATATATATCTGTGTGTGTGTGTGTGTGTTGTGTGTGTGTGTAGACAGACAGACAGATAGATACAAACTCACCCACCAACAAAAGGTTTGGTAACAACGGCTAAAGTAGGAACATCCCTTGCGTATTTTGCAATGCACGGGTCAGTGCCTTCATCGATACTCCCAGCCTCAACTTTCCCCCCCGCTTCCCTTCCCCCGCCCTTCCCTGCCTTCCCATCTCTCTGTAGGGTAGGCCACCCTTTCCCTTTCCCCCGCCCTTCCCTGCCTTTTCCCATCTCTCTGTAGGTAGGTATCCATGCGTGCGTTGCTGCTCTATGAAAGACAGAAAACAAAGACCAACGAACAATCCTGTGGACCTACGAATAAAGGACCGTTCCGATAATAGGTCCATAAAGTTCTTTTAGTGTTCGCATCCTCTCGTCATCAAAAAACAGAGAGAGAAGAAAAAGGGAAGAAGAAGAAGAAGAGAGAGAGAGAGAGAGAGGGGAGAGAGGGGAGAGAGAGAGAAGAAGAGAGAGAGGAGAGAGAGAGAGAGAGAGAGAGAGAGAGAGAGAGAGAGAGAAGGTATGAGAGGATATTCTCATCAAAAGATCCTAACTACTTTTCATGACGGAAACTCTTAATTATTTACAAGAACGCATCTATGATTACCATTTTCACGCAAAAACCAATGGTTATATCTGTGAGAGGCCGGTAAGTTGTATAGAAAAGTTTATTTTTCACGTAAGAACAAATGCATTTGTGACCCTGACGCGGTAAAGGCATCATGATTCCAAAAGAAAGAACACTGCTTCATGAACTATTCAGTGAGGATCAACGAAAACAACAAGTTCCGGTATTCCGCGCCTTAAACAAGCAATCTTCATAAAGGCGTGCAGTCTGCGTAATGATATCAACCATACCACTGCGCATGAACATAAATTTTATCATAAGTTACTTGTTTTCCTGCGTCATGATTACTGTTGTCGTGATGATCTCCTCTGGCCAGCCATATTGGGCCAAAAAGCTGAAAAACTAGTAATTATGAAGTGTCGGCATCAGTTTAATTATCACTGAAGGCGAAAATTACTATTTTCATGAAGAAAACTATTCTTACAGAGTTCTGAGACCTCTGGTTTTCCATAGGTGGGGATAGTGTGATGAGACGCCATCGTCCCACGTGTTCATAACCTTTTTTTTTATGACAGTGTTTACTTCCAAGACTAAGATGGCGAAGACTGTAGGTAAATAATCCACGCTGCTGATGAAAGGACTCAATTACGGGTTATTTTCGCACACCAGCACAGGGGGGAAACAGCAAACGTTTTCAGTATGCAGCTGAAAATAGAATGCAGCTAACTGGCAATATACATGCAAGGTACTTACTTTTCTCTCCCCCCCCCCCCACCCCCACACCCCCAACCAACCCCCCCCCCACCTCCACCCCCCCCACCTCCACCCCCCCCCCCCTCCCCCACCCCCGTCTTCTTTCTTTTTTTTTATTTGATGCTGTATGAACGCAAAGTCTTGCAGTGGAAGGCATCATTTTAACCCCTTCCCCCCTCCGCTTTCGTCCCTCTCCCCTCTTTCCACCCCTCCCCTTTTCTTCTCTTCCTCTTTCTTAACTCCTCCCTCCCTCTCCCCCCCCCCCCCCCCCGCCTCTCTCTCTCTCTTTTCTTTCCTGAACCATTCTCCTAATCGGGGAAAATTAACGCAGAGAGAGAGAGAGACACAGAGAGAGAGAGAGAGAGAGAGAGAGAGAGAGAGAGAGAGAGAGAGAGAGAGAGACGCTTCCGTAGGTAGTTGGAACTCGCTTTACGGTACTAATCCAGTTATTGTTTCCTAACTCATTCTGTTGCTGCAGCATGACATACGCTTGTTTACATCATCTGTTGTTGGCAGCTGTGTAAGTTTTAACTAATATTTGATATATACTGACTTCCATAAAAAACGCGAAAACAAAACAAGCTGAAGGTTGGGGTGAATTTTATTGGTCACAATTGTACAGAGTGGAAGCGAGAATTCAACGTGATTTGATTCATTACACCGGTAATGTGTGAAAATGTCATCAGCAATATGTCTTTGTGTGGAAAATCCAAGGTCACGTGACAAACAAGCTTGAAGTCTTAATACCGTCTGTGGCCACCATTTGCGTTGACAACTGCTTGACACCTGCGGCTCATTGAGTGGACCAGGTGGTTGATGCGTCCCCTTGGCACACCAGCCCAGACATGGACGATGGCCTGGTGAAGTTGAGCCGCTGTTGCTGGACGTGGACGCAGGAGGTCCAACCGTCTGCCAAGTTCATCCCAAAAATGTTCTATTGGGTTTAAATCGGGACTGAGGGCTGGCCAGGGCAGCACATTGACGTTGTTATGCTGAAGAAATTGCTGGGTGGCCCTGGCGGTGGGTGTTCTTGCATTGTCCTGTTGGAATGTCCAGTTTGGGTGTTGCGCAAAAAAAGGAACGACATGGGGTCTGAGCACCTGGTTGATGTAGCGCTGTGCATTGACACCCTGTCCGCGACCAGGGCCAATGTTCTGAAAGATGACTGGTCCTATGGCGTGGTTAATGCCAATTGCACCCCATATCATAACGTTCGGGCCTCCCCAGGGGTTCCGCTCTACCAAATGGGAGTCAGCATAGCATTCACCAGGTCGACGCCATATTCTGGCACAACCGTCAGCCATGTCAACACAAAAACGGCTCTCATCTGAGAACAGTATGCGTCCCCACTGCTGCCTGCCCCAGTTGATTCGGGCTTGTGCCCACTGCAGCCTGTCCTGCCGGTGTGTTGGTGTCACTACCGGACCTCTGCGAGGACGCCTACATGCCAGCCCATTCTCCTGAAGACGCCGCCGCACAGTGTTGAGGCTGATTCGTTGCTGGAGATTCCCAGGCACCTGTCGAGCAGTGTTAGCGGCTGTTTGCCGCCTGTCCCGCAGATGGGTTTGAACAAGATGGCGATCTTCTCTTGGTGTGGTGACCCGAGGACGGCCTGGCCGGGGACGATCATCAGTGGTACCAGTGACTCGCATGCAGTGCTGCAGACGATAGATGGTTGAGATGTGGACGTTAAAGATGTTGGCGACCTGCCTGGCATCCACACCAGCCTCCAGATGGCCTAGGGCACGATTGCGTTCCTCTGCTCGTAGTCTTGGCATCTCTGTAGCGCTCAGACGGCAAGTCGTTACCTGAACCTTGTAGCGCGGCTTTATAAGGGCTGCATGCCTGTGTACTTGTAGCTGGTTAACTTTGCTCTGCATAGTGTGCACGTGCCTCACATGCAGCAACCAGTTTGCCATTTTTGTTGACCCTCCAATGCCGGGATTGATGTCTTGCTCACACAATGTTTTCACTGCACGTGAGTCTTGGACCCAAACAATGGTTCAATATTGTATATTCACCCCTTTTCACCCGAAAAATAGCCTTTCAATTTTTCGCGTTTTTTATGGAAGTCAGTATATTTTCCGAGAGCTAGAATATAAAGACGATATCTTCCTGAATCACCGTATGGCATTGTGTTAGATGAATGCAACGGAATATTCATGAATCGTTTAATAGCTAAAGTTACCCATCTTACGATTCTCTTCAGCTTTGTACATTGCAAAATCATTAACAGAGATGACTCAGAACCCTGGTTTACTGATTTGACAATGCCGTTGATTTTGATACTGAAGAGAGCAGGAGAAAGAATGCTGCCTTGAGGTACATCGCACTTCTGCAAATGGATGTCAGAAGTGTGGTGCCGATAAGGTGCACGGGTAAATGCCATGAGAAAAGACTGCCATTTCTCTTCTAGGTTACAGAACTGCATTATTTCTCTCGAAACTAGAAAATAATCAACAACGTTGCAGCCATGGGGAGCCACAAAAGTAATTCTCCCTCTCCATCTGTTGCACATTCATGATCAGGAGATCATACAGAAAACAAAGATCTAGCAAAGATTTACCAAAAGTATTTACACCTTCATCCTTAAAAAAAAGACGTTTTATACAGTCAACATTATCATCATCATCATTCTGTGCACTCTCCATGAAATCACACATTTGTTCATTCTTTGGCTGTTCACTCCCTGTCCTAGCATTTATGTCGCTACATGTAATGTAGAAAACATTATCATATGGAACAGACTGCAGTATACCATCTTCAAGAATAAGTATTCTGTTTTCTTTAATTCTGTCTCTCTATAGACTGGGCCTCCGTCTGGCATATAGAACAACCAACAAAAATCACATCTTTACTCAAACCAAACACACATTTCTCAATCTTAACAACAACTGTCTTATCACAATCCAGTTTAATATTTGTTGTCAAGTTTGCAAACACTTTCTTTATGAGTCCCAAAACACCAATAGAATGTCTTCCACGACGTGACAGTTTTTTTTTAAGCAGACGTACTACATGCAACATGTTCTTTGAAATGAAAACTAAAATCAAAAGAATGATCGATGAACGTCTCCGTCAAACATCTAATATCAAAATTTCTCACAAAATTAATGAAAGAAACGTCAGCAAGTTTGGTCTTCAAATTCTCTACATTATAATTCAGAAAATGTCAATTCAGATGTTCAATGATCAGGTCTGTCCTATATATTTCTACTGGTTGCTGGAACGTGAAGTAGGCCTAAGTCCATCCAGCGCTGCGAGTGGTTTGTTCACATGAGTAGTCTGCCCCCCTCCACCCCCCCCCCCCCCCAAAGTATTGTCTGTTAGGGTGCGGCTACATGACAAGCTGCGCTGTAGCCGCACTGTGCGTTAGCGGTAAGCGAGCTGTTGAGCAGTGAGCGGTGGGTGGCCACACCAAAAGCGGCGACAGCTAGCGGCTAGCCAGCGAGCAGCCAGCTGCGCTGCTGGTTAAAGCTTGCGTGGCCACATGAATAGCTGCCGTAGCTAGTTGTATGCTAGCCTGCCACTAGCTGTGCACGGTTTGTTGTAATATCTGTTTACAGCTGTACGAGACAGAATCAAAATGGCAGAGAGGAGGTATCTCCTACTTTCAGAGTTGTCTGAACCATCGCCATATATACAGCGAGGAATTCTTGTTGATGACCGAGATTATTGGGTCCATCCCATTAACACGCAACGGAGTGTGTATGGAGAATATCGCCATTTGGTTCCCGACCTCAAGCAAGATGCTGAAAGGTTTCTTTCCTACTTCAGAATGCTACCAACCACTTTTGCAACACTGCTGGACCTGGTTCAACCTCACCTTAGCAAACAAGACATTGGCTTCAGGCGACCAATATCGGCATATGATATGATATGAGCATATGAGGACATTTTCAAAAGGAGCTTCTCCTGCAAGCACTGACGTTGCGAAAAAAAAGACACAAGGGACGTAAACAAACAAACAAAAACACCATTGCATCACATCTATTTTTGGCCGGCAACCGCCGCTCGAGCTTTGAGCGGTAATAATTGTTTGGAACATACCACCGCTCGACGCTAGCAGTGGCTCGCTGTAACCGCGCGGTGGTAGCGAATCGTGTGGCCACTCCAACAATAACCCCTATTACTATTTCTGCAGCGCGGCTACAGCGCAGCTCAACCGCTTTACATGTGGCCGCACCCTTACTCTCTGCTTTCTGCTTCTAGCTGTCGATGCTGAGTCGTTAGCTGAACGCTGCCCAAGCGACTGCCTGCCCGCACGTGGAATATTTACCTTTTGGGAGTCAGTGCCACTGGCTATCATCGTGTCACTTTGGGAAGTTGCACGTGAATCACGCCGTGGAGCACACTCACAGCCTATTGTCGTTTCTTGTGCGGACTAAGAGGCATGATCCAGCAATACTCTGGCGTCATCGTTTGTGAGTTTGTCATGTGGCTGGGAATCCCTTGAAGTGACGTCACCAGCAGCACGAGACGGGAAAACTCTGGGTTCCTTTCATGATATGTGGAGATGGGATTGTTGACAGTCACTGACATTTCCTTAACTGCCTCGTAATGTCAGATATCCAGTCTCCTCGGTTTGATAGTTAACTTGCCCTTTACAAAAACTGCGACTTTCCCCTCCCTGCTTGCCATAGCAACCGAGTTCTGTCTGTCTCCGTGTTGAGTCACTGGCCACCCTTATCCCCATCTCCTCTACTTTGCCTTTGAACTCCCTGTCTCTTAACATCATTTCGTCTTTCCTTTTTTTTTATTTACTGTCATGGTCTTTGGTTCCCCTACCTTTGATAGTTTTTGCTCTGAGTGCTCGTATGACGTCCCCCTCTGTCCACTTTCTGACCCCATTCACCCCATTCAATGTCTCACATACCATCGGGGTGCGTAGCGCAATCACTACGTATCTAAAGCACTACCAGTTATTAGCCCTACGACCAATAGATCTACGTGTCGTAAACCATTACGACCCTTTAAGACTACGTGTCTATATCACTACAATTGACCATGTATCGAAAAAGCTATTCATGTTCGCGTTCTCTAAAACTACGTGTCTATATCGCTATGCCCGTTTGCTCTACAGCAGAAAGAAAGAAAAACAGTGACAACGGCCCGTTTGTATGGGGATGGTGTAGCGCAATCACTACTGGATAATGTCAGTAGGTCCCCACTAGGGAGGCGCTATATGTTCCCCCATGTCTATGTTCCCCAGGTCTATGTTCCCCACCTCCATATTCCCCCAGGTCTATGTTCCCCCACCTCCATATTTCCCAGGTCTATGTTTCCACCACCTACCTACCGTGCCGTACGTGACCTCGCGCCGTACGTGTCCTCGTGCCGTACGTGATCTCGTATCGTACGTGACCGGATTGTCATACTTGTTACAGAATCTAAGTTGTATCCTGACTAGATATGTTGCAATGTTCATATGGATTGTCATACTTGTTACAGAATCTAAGTTGTATCCTGACCAGATATGTTGCAATGTTCATATGGATTGTCATACTTGTTACAGAATCTAAGTTGTATCCTGACCAGATATGTTGCAATGTTCATATCTTATGCTTTAAACCGAGATAAGAGACGGAATACATTTAATTGTCACAAGATTGTATTGATCCTTTCTTTGCTTTGCTTTGTTTTTCTCTGTATTTGGTGACAGGAGTCATTGTTACTCATTAATTTGTTGTTCATTTACAGTTCTTTAGTTAATGTGTCAGTACACGCGTGTTTCCATAGCTATACGGTTGGTGACCTTACGTTAAAATTCCTGAGTCCCTGAGTTATATGTGGATGGTTTAGTGCGTCAAAATATATATTTTTTGTAATCATTTTCTTTCCTAGTTCCATCCCTCCTCCACGTTATATAAGGCCAAGAGCCCCTGGCCTAAGACCAAAGTACAATAATAAAAAAAAAATGTTCCGAGTTCCGAGTTGTATTAAATTACGATAATTGAAATTACCAAAATACAGAAATCGAGAGAGAGAGAGAGAGAGAGAGAGAGAGAGAGAGAGAGAGAGAGAGAGAGAATTAGAGAGAGAGATAATTAGAGAGAGACAAAGACAGAGACAGCGATAATTAGAGAAAAGAGGAGGAGAGAGGAGAGAGAGAGAGAGAGAGAGAGAGAGAGAGAGACGCGGAGACAGAAAGATGCGGAGACAGAGATTCAGAGAGACAGAAAGAGATAATCTAAGAACTCTCTCTCTCTCTCTCTCTCTCTCTCTCTCTCTCTCTCTCTCTCTCTCTCTCCCTCAACAAGGTGGGCAGAAGGCATTGTGCTCAAAACAGTATCGGTATATAATTGATGAGTAATAGGCCTGGTCTGTCCAATACAAAAATCTGCGCTGCCAGTGCAGCAGTTCTAAATTTCATCATGTAGAGCTATTGCCACGTAGTGCTAAAGAAAGAAATAGAAAACAAAACACACGAAAGTATGTAGAGCTACTGCCACGTAGTGCTAAAGGACAGTAGCCAATAGAGATCGCAAGTCAGCCTTCGAGCTTCTTTCTCCTTCTTTGCCATCTATATAGAGCTAATCAAAAATGTCCATTAGTGACAGAGGGCAGTCGCTTTTAGCTACTTTTCGTTACTTCTCGTAGTGCCAAAACAAGGTAGAGGTTTGAAATACGTAGTGCTATTGCTACATGACTAAGCGAAGACTCTCTCTCTCTCTCTCTCTCTCTCTCTCTCTCTCTCTCTCTCCTCATTAGATATTTATTCATGGGATATTCATGAAAATTCTATAGGAACAACAAAAACAAACAAAACAAAACAAACAAAGAAAAACAAACAAAACAAACAAAAGAAAACATAGGCATTACTTTTAAATTTAGACATCTGTGACACTTAATTGGAATGAGAGAGAGAGAGAGAGAGAGAGAGAGAGAGAGAGAGAGAGTGAGAGAGTTAGTGTGAAATGCAAAAATTCACTTTCGTCCGAAAATCGATTTTCATCAAATTATTGATCAATAGGCCCGATAATCAATAACCAGGTGCAAATAACGCCTGATAATCGATTATCGAACCGGTTATTGATTTCTACACCTTGTATTGATTTTGGTAAATAATTTGCACATAAAATTGTTTTTTTGGCCCGTTATTGATTATCGGGGCCGGTCATTAATTTCCGGCGTAATTTGCACCTGGTTATTGATTATCGGGTTTGTTGGTAAGTAATTTGCACATAAAATCGATTTTCGTACCATGAAAATCGATTTTCGTGAAATGCACACAATTCACTTTCCGGCCGAAAATCAATTTTCATAGTATGAAAATCAATTTTATAAGCAAATTACTTACCAATAGGCCCAGTAATCAATAACCAGGTGCAAATAACGTCTGATAATCGATTAGCGGGCCGGTTATTGAATTTTACACCTAACATTGATTTTGGTAAATAATTTGCACATAAAATTGATTTTCGGCCCATTATTGATTGTTGGGGCCTGTTATTGATTACCGGCGTAATTTGCACCTGGTTATTGATTATTGGGTCTATTGGTAAGTAATTTGCACAGAAAGTCGATTTTCATACTATGAAAATTGATTTTCGGCCGGAAAATGAATTCTGTGAATTTCACGCTTCAGAAGAGAGAGAGAGAAGAGAGAGAGAGGAGAGAGAGTGAGAGAGAGAGAGAGAGAGAGAGAAGATAGAGAGAGAGAGAGAGAGAGAGGAGAGAGAGAGAGAGAGAGAGAGAGTTTATATATGTGTATCTGTCATGCCTTAAAACAATACCAACAATAGCAAAAAAGAAATTAGAGAGAGAGAGAGAGAGAGAGAGAGAGAGAGAGAGAGGGGAGAGAGAGGAGAGGAGAGAGAGAGAGAGAGAGAGAGAGAGAACGAACGAACGAATTTTATTTTCAGAGGGTAATGGAAGTAAGCATCACTGCTTTTTTACATCCAGCCCTCCGGGGCCAAAAGAAATTTAAGAAAGGAAAGGAAAACAACAACAACAAAATATTGATTAATATAAAATAATGGAAATCACTCTTAAATATGACATATGAAAATACAAAGGATACAAAATCTATGTACAGAGGGAACACCGACAGAAGGTGTGGGAGACGTGGGAGTGGGAGTGGGATGGGGTGGGATGGGGGACAATTAAGAATGAGAGAGGGGGGGGAGAAAAGGAAGAACTGATAAAGAAAATGAAACATTTACACAGAACAGTTATTGGTACATCTTTGGGCAAAGTGTGTAAGATCAGGCAAATACATCAAGTACGTGAAAAGATGGATTTAAACTTACTAGTGTTTGGTTCGTTTTTCAGTTTTTCTGGATATTAATTCCACAGCCACCCACCAGAATAAGCAAGGCTTGATTTGCATAAATTAATTGATGGGAAAGGGAGATTTATTTTATGCGAATGACGATGATCATTAGAAGTAAATATATTCCTTAAATAGGAAGGAGCACTGCCGTTTAGTATTTTATGCATAAAGAGTGATTTGTTGTACAATAGTTTGGTCTTAAATGGAAGGATACCTGCTCGTTCATAATCAGGGTGCCCTAGCGAGGGTTCATCAATTATTTTGACAGCTCTCTTATATATACTATCAATGGTTTAAGCAACTTATTGCTCGCTAAATCCAGAGTGTCGAGGCATAGTCAATATTTGGGTTGAATATAAGATTGAAAAAATAATAAGAGGAGAGGAGAGAGGAGAGAGAGAGAGGAGAGAGAGAGAGAGAGAGAGAGAGAGAAAAGAGAGCGTTATAGTAAATGTCAGTTATTGGCTGCTGTCGCAGCAGGTTATAACAAATGGGGGTGGACGAGAGAGAATGGTCGAAAGAAAGTGTGTCTGTCATGCCTTAAAACAATACCAACAATAGCAAACAGAAAAATTAAAAGGAGAGAGAGAGAGAGAGAGAGAGAGAGAGAGAGAGAGAGAGAGAGAGAGAGAGAGAGAGTTGAACTAATATTTACCAGTATTACGTATACTATATGGTGACAGAGAGAGAAAAGAGAGAGAGAGAGAGAGAGGAGAGAGAGAGAGAGAGAGAGAGAGAGAGAGAGAGAGAGAGAGAGAGGAGAGAGAGAGAGTTGAACTAATATTTTACCAGTATTACGTATACTATATGGTGACAGGAAGAGAAAAGAAAGAGAGAGGGGAGAGAGAGGAGAGAGAGAGAGAGAGAGAGAGAGAGAGAGAGAGAGAGAAAATTGATAGACATTGCGCACGTGCGCGCGCGCGCACACACACACACAACACACGCACGCCGCACACGCACACACGCACACACACACACACACACACACACACACACACGCACACACACACTGACATTCTTTCGAAATTTGTTTCATTTTTTTTTTAATCGTAGTGATATAGAGTGAGATAGAGACGTAGCGATAAAGACGGTGTCTGGAATCGTAAGTGGTAATCATAAATAGTTGTATAGGTACAAGTTATGAAGTGAA
>CM031624.1:38813271-38843271 GCA_018398815.1 Conus ventricosus | reverse complement strand
TTGGTATTATTGTTCTTTAGTTTGTTTTTTCCATACAATGGGTGGTTTTTGTGAGTCTTTTCTGTAATAAGTATGGCAGCACGTATGACATGCAAAATAACAAGCAGAGGCCTATGTGTCGGTAGCCTGTTCTCTCTACCCCTGTCTGGTTTGTCTGTTTATAGTTTTCCTCCTGTCGGCAGCTTGCCTCTTAGTCTTGAATGTCGGTATCTTGATCGTTGGTTGTGCAGATTTGTCCACTTTTATTTTTGATAACATGTTGGAAAACATGGTTTGATTTGCATAATGCTAACCATTTGCATCCCATGTGAGTTCAACAACAACAACAAAAATGAATAGAAAAGAAACTTAGACACTATAGACCAGTATGTTAATGTTACTTTTTTCATTGAGGAGGTGAGGAGGAGGAGGAGGAGGAGAAGAACAACAACAACGAAATTAATAATAACAATGACCACAACAGCAACAATAATGATAATAAGAATGATGACGACAACGATAGCAATAATATCAATAATGATAATAATAATACTAATAATAGTGACAATAATGGTAATAATAATGATGATGATAATAATGATAATGATAATAGTGATTATGATGATAAAAATAACGATGATGATGATGATGATGATGAGAACAATGATAATGATGATGATACTTACATTTCTGCGGTACATGCTCTAGATACCTCATCATGATGCTTTACAAAATCACTCTATGACTCAATTTCATCGGCTCACGTTTCGAGCATATAGTCGAGGCATGTACACCTGTCATTGACACTCTGCAAATAAACATGGCAATATGATACATTCTCAATATGAAAGAGATGTGGTTTTTTTTAAACCTGTCTTAACTTTGGTAAGAGTCTCTCAGTGTCTGAGCGATAGTTCAATGCAGCTGGGGCTTGGAAAGAGAAAGCACTGTCACCATGACTCTTTGTTTCCTATGCGTGTGACGTGACAATTGACAGCCACACCATCCTCTACAACCCCCCACCCCATCCCACTCCACCCCCGCCCCTTACTCACCATCCCTTCCCCCTCTCTCTTTCTCTCTCTCTTTGGAGCACGAATGGCAATTAATTGTTATTAAACTACGTCAACTTTCCATCTCTTGCCCCTCCCTGTCGTCTTTCAGGTTTTCTCTTTTGACCCAAGCGATTAGCTCACTTTGCGCCTTCCCGCTCCCTTCTCTTTGTCCCTCGCGTATCTGATAGCGCAGCGCTAAAGCCAGGCCTCTCTCTTCCCTTCCTTCACCACCAAACTCCCCCTCCCACCTCTCCTTCCCCATTTTCTTCCTGTTTCACCGTGGTCAAGGAAAAACAGCCCACTCGTGTCTCGCACAGGTGCAGACGATGTAGCTTTGTCAGTTCGCATGAAGGCTGAAATAGCGCCCACATCTAAGAGATATTGTTCTTGAATCTTCTACACAAACGCTTACACTGTAGGTGGTGGGGGATGATCAACACCCACATCCCCCGCCCTCTCCCCTGCTTACTATCACCTGCCCCTTTTTTTTGTCTGTAGCGACACGATCGGCTGTCATTAGTCTCTGACAGCCTACCAATCAAACAGATACCGGATGTGTAGCTTAGCATACTAAAAAGGGGAAATGCACAGTCCTCACTCCACTGCTCAACCAAAGGCTGTAAGACTGATCACCACAGTGAAACAAACAAAACACAGCCAGATCGGGGAAAGATTGTATCTTCCGCTATGAGATACCCCGTGTAAGATTTCACTGGCCAAAACCCAGAGAACTGTAAGTTGAAACTATGTTTCTAAATTTTGAGAGTGTGCATTGCTTGTATGTATACCGTGTGTGTTAACGGTGTAACTTTATGCTAATACTTGGTGACATCTATCAAGATGATGAATGAGTATCCTATTGTAACAGTGTGTTTGCCACAACTTGGTAAAAGCTGTTAAGATGCTTGATTAACATTCTATGTAAACAATATGACTTTTTGCCATTTTTCACTACTACCTGTTCAGATGATCACTGCATGATAGATTCTGACAGGAAAAACAGTCTGTCTGTACTGGGTGAAAAACTTTTAAGCTGATTGACAAATCCTGTCCTTTGTCATAATGTTTTGTAGTAGGCAACTCTAGGTCAAACCGACATGTGTATTTGGGCTAAGTGGATTCAAAGTTACTTCAACTTAATTTGTAAGTTGATGAGGTGTTTCACTTCAATTGTTTCGCTTTTGTTTTACAGTCTCCTACCCTCTTTTTTTTTTTTTTTAAATCCACTCAAAATCTGAGTGAAATTGGAGATTGATAATTATGACAGATATATTTATGCTAGTCTAATCCTGTGTTGGCTGAAGTCTCACACATTTACTGAAAGCCAGAGGGCAGGTGTGAGAACTCGACTAGCCGGACTCTCAGATGCTTAACTACAGACCAGGTTCTGTGTGTTTGAGCAAAGCCTGGGTTCATACCTACCCCAGGTGTGCCTGTTATTGACCCAGTGAGACAGCACTCCAACCCGACCAGCCAGCTAAAGAGATGGTGGACCAGTCACCAGCAACTAGAGAGAGATCAACTATCCTCTCCCACATCATATATTGATAAGTTCTGATATTCCAAGTGGGCTCCAACTCGATTCATCCAGAACTTTCCCTCTCTAAATGACGAGAAAAAGAGGCAAAAAAAGTCAGCCAGAACTGAATCAGTGAAATTGATTTGAATATTTCACCCTTGTATAAACAAGTAAAGTTAATGTGTGAAAGTACACTTAACTTGTGTCAGTTCTTTGTTGTTAATTTAATATTGAATGTTTGAACTTATCTCTAATTCTGTCTCCGGAGCTACGAGCACTTTTAAGTGTACAAGCGTAAGGAGAATTATTCCTGACTACTCTTTGAGTATTTCTAACAGTCTCGAAAAAAAAAAAATTCTTTGATGACTAGTACCGGAAAGTAGCTACTTCCATAACTAGTAAGAGAGAGGGTGGAGGTGAAATTCTAAAATAACTCAACTAGAGAAAACACTATAGTCCTTCCCCAAGAGGACAACACCGACCCACTTAACTCCCAGCTCTCGTCACAATGCGGGCCACGGCAGGAGACGGCATCAAAGGAAGAAGGGAACTGAGGAGAAGATGTGTTGAAATACACACACCTAAGGGAAACAAATCACAATACACTGGTTTCCAGGCTGGGGGAACCTGGCGCAGTAAACTACACATTCGCCTTAACAGCGAGCAACTCCTGAGTCCGTGTATTGACTCTTTCCTCTCTCTCTCTCTCTCTCTCTCTCTCTCTCTCTCTCTCTCTCTCCTCTTGTCTCTGTCCCTCTCTCATTTTCTCTCTCCCTCCCGCCTCTCCCTCTCCCCCCTTCACAAGAACTTAACTGGACATCTGTGTGCTAGTCTTTCGGATGAGACGGTAAACCGAGGCCTCGTGCACTTGGACCACACTCCGACTACACGCCAGTTGTTGGCCTTGACTACATCCTGTAGAACCCCCTCCCTCTTCCCCACACCCCTTCCTCCGCCCTCTCCTTCCGCTCCCCAACACGTTGACTGAGATGAAACAAAATAAATTGTTAGTTTTCAGAATACAAAAACAAGCATGTACGAAGTCAATATTTCTCTGATCGTGAACGTTCTACGTAAGTACAAGCCAGATTCTTTGTATCTTCATTTCATTTTGAACAAAGTTATAACTTATTCTGTGCACGCACTGACATCCGTAATATTTATATGGAATAATTTTTTTTTGCGAAAAGCTACAAGAATCGGAAAACATAATGCAAAATGAATATCATTCCTTCCTTACTTTTGTACATTGGACGAATTATAAACAATTTTCTCTATGCTGTCTATACCTAAAGTGGTAAGTATTTAGTCGAGAAACGCCAAATCTGAACTTGATAACCAGCCTTACCAAATGCATGTTCCGATCCATTTTTAAAAGTGGCTGTCATTTATCACACCAGCAAAAAAAAATGGTTGGTGCAGCAAATCTAATTGTTGGGGCCTGCAAATTTGATATGAATAACAGCAGAAACAAGTTTTTGCGGCAAAAAAAATAATTGCCAGCACAAAATATAAATTTTACAGCAAAATAAACACTTTTGTAGCATATTAAATGGGAAATCAGCAAATAAGATGTCCGAATAGAAACAAAATACAAAAACAGCAAAAAAAGTATGTTGCAGCAAAATTGATTCAATAGCAGCAAACACATTAAAGTCATCAGCTATAATAATGACCATTGCCGTCTAGTACAACTTGGTATTCAAAGGGAAAGTGAGAAGAGAAAGAGCACACGTGCGCGCGCGCATGTGTGTGTGTGTGTGTGCAAAATTCACTTCCCTGTATACTGTAAGTGAACTCAGTTACTCGGTTACAATTGGAGATCACTTGACCTTTTGAGTGATACTTGAGGATGTGTGAGCAGTAGTTACCAAGTCTCATGTCAAAGTCAAATGGTTGGGCACACACTCAATCGACATAGCAACCAACAATGGAGCTTGAAGTTATCCAGCCAGTCACCCAGGATCGTGATTCAACGGATGATGAATTGCCAGCACCAAAAAGAAGACGGGGAGTGGGCAAGGAGTGGCATGTCGACAAAACATTTCCAGACAAAAATGCAGCAATTGCTTTCGTGAAGGTAAGAGTTGTGGTTGTTCAAAAGGACGACGATGATGAGTGATGATGGGTGAGGTGTGTGTGTGTGTGTGTGTGTGTGTGTGTGTGTGATAGAGAGGGAGAGGGGTAGGAAGAAAAGACGAGGGAGGTTGAGATGAGAGATGGGAGATATGAGTGTGCATGTGTGTGTGAGTGCGTGCTTCGTTCCCCATGGTAACGTACCATCCTACCAAATTTTGTTGCTGTTGCAGGATGACTGGGCCATCGCATACACTCACGCAACGATGTCAGGGAGCAAGGTGTACTACAGATGCAAGCATGCTGCCAGATGCCCTGCAGAGATGCACCTCGCATACAGCGCTGACTGCGACCAAGTTTCCTTGAATCTTAATCAAAGGAGCATGACCATGCACAAGAGGAAACATCACAGGAAACACATCGGGGCATTCATCCGCAGACAAGGGAAGTTATTAACTCTTTGTTCATTGACGGTGTACGAAAACCAAAAGCAATATTTGCGGCTTTGCGTAATCGGAAATGTTCCCACATGCCCTCAAAGGTCCAAATGGCGAACTATCTTGTTTCACTGAGAAACAAACATTTAGGAAAAACTACCATTTCCCTTGGCGAGCTTTCTGCATGGGCAGAGGCACGCAAAATGGTACCAGATGATGACGACCAGGCTTTTGTTTGTGGGTTTGACTGTTCATATGGCCAAAGAAAGAAAGAATCTGCATTTTTTAGAGTCAGTATCTCTACAAAACGTCTGTTGAAACTTGGGTCACGATCATCAAATATTCATGCAGATGCAACTTATAAGTTGATATGGCAGGGCTACCCGGTGCTCATCACCGGTACAGTGATGCAAACAGGAAATTTCACCCAATTTCATTAGCAATCACAATGAATGAGGCTAAAGAAGATTACCACTTCATCTTTGCGGCTGTTGCCAATGGTGTTAGTATGATTTATCCTGATGATCATCCTGGATTTGCACCCACACACCTCATCTGCGATGCAGCCCCTGCCATCAAGAACGGTTACACATCTGCCTTCGGACATGAGCCAGAAAAGACCATTTCATGCTGGGCCCATGTCGTCATGAATATGGACAAGCAAATTGTGCGAGTCAGAGACAAAGAAACTCGTGCGGCAATACGTGAAGACATCTTCGAGTTGCAGCTGTGTCCGGATGAAGACTCATTTCAACATGCTGCTGCCCTCTTTCTGACTAAATGGGAGTCTTCAGACAAAGATGGAGTAGCGTCATTCTGGAGTACTTCCAGGGATCGTGGCTTCAGCGGAATTACACATGGTTTGAAGGCTATGCTCCAGGTTTTCCCTCTACAAACAATGGGCTTGAGGCTCTGAACATGATCATCAAGCGCCAGCACACGTTCCGTGAGCGGCATGACTTAGGTCGCTTCCTGAGCATCGTGGAGCACGACATCGTCCTCACTTGGTCCAGAGACCGTGATGATTCCCAAGCTGGCCACACCGAGGTTGCATCCCAGCCAATGAGGACCTTGGCATGCTGGACGTCTGCTTACCAATGGCAGGTTCAGAGGCAGAGTCACTGAAAAGTGGTCAAAACGTGTACGTCTCATCACATTCCCTGACAAACACAGATCTGAAAACGTCTGTCATTCTGCAGAAGGAATGTTTTCAGAGAGCATCATGGCATCTTTCGATGAATACAAGGAGAGCAGAAATTCAGTCTGGCATCTTGTGCAACAAGAAGACAACAGGTTCTCGTGCAATTGTCCGGCCAATATGAAAGCCAACATCTGCAAGCACTCTCTGGGCATAGAGATTCGTTTGGGAATCTCTGAGCCTCCATCCGAGGCCAAAACTGTGCCACTCGGTATGAAGAGGAAGAGGGGGAGGCCAAAATTGAGCAAACCGGCATTGTTGCGCCAATGAATTCATCTCTGAGCCTCCATCCGAGGCCAAATCTGTGCTACTGGTTATTCAATTTGTTGCTTTTTCCATTATTTTTGCATATTTTGCATGATTTTTGCTGGATATCTTTTGTTGATAGTGCTACCTATTTTGCTGTTTCATTATATTGTTTGCATGTTGAAAGTAAATAAATTGCTGATAAATCATTAATTTTGCTGCAATTTTGCATTTATTTTGCGGGTGAAATTTGCTGTTTGATTTATCTTTTTTGCTGCAATTCAATTTCTTTTGCTGGCCAAAAAATTATAAGCCTTTTGAAAACAGCTATCATGAATAATAGTATAGTTTCTGTACATATATATTTCGCTGTAAATCTATCTATCTATTGCGCCTTAATTAATTATCCTTCCACTGTTACAAACAAGGATCGTTTTTTCCACAGTCTGGCGGACGGAAAATTAAATTTACAGCGGTGGTGTTCGACGAGGGAAAGCGCTCGTTACTGGCATCGTGCCTCGGTTAACTCCCCTTAAACGCGAACGGTGGTGATTACGGAACCTGAGCTGTACAGAATTAAAGAACTCAAAGCCACTGTTGATGTTTAGGGGACAGGGATGCACGGAGCTGTTTTGTTGTTGTTTGTTTGCTTGCTTGTTTTTTTTTAGATGTGATAATTCAAAATGAAATTAGGCTATTATATTCGTGACAACAGAGGATTTGTGTGTGCTTACATGAGATTGAAGAAAATAATCCTGTCCTTAACTCCTTTCCCTGACACCCTCCCCCTTCCTCCCCTTTTCTCCTCCGCCATCTTCCCCCGTTCCCTCACCAGCGTCTTCCGCGCTACTTCACCCCTTCCCATCTTTTTCCACCTTCCGTCCTCCATGTCCCTCCTTCCTCTTACCCCCCCCCCCCCTTCTCCTCCTTCCCTTTCCCCTCCCCTCTTCCCCTCGTGCCCCCGTTTCACCTCTCCACTCTGCTTCAGTCCTGCTCAAATCCCCTAAAAGAAGAAGCAAAACGTTATTCTGAACCTCGGGTAGAATCAGAAACCTTTCGTTCTTCAGGATAAGGCTGTACTGTCCCACCTGTGCTGGTCCCACTGGCAGGAAGCAGTGTTTTTAATCTGTACGAACGCCAACAGCGAAGCATGTTTGACTCTTCAAATCCCCATATTGCTTCGCTTCGTTTCGCTATAGGGTCGCATTAAATATAGCTGACACGATTTCTTTTTGTATAAAAGTCATTCGCTCTTCATCTGCCCTGTACACTAACGAATCGCCGTGCAAAATTTTCGTGAAGATCAAACGAAACCCGTGGCTTTGTGATAATAATCATCAAGCCCGAAGATGATACACAAAGCAGATGTGACGCAAACAGACAGACTATACACAGAACACGCTGGACAAGTAAGATGACAGGAAAAGGATGAACTTCCTCCCACCTCCTACTTCACTATTTCACTATCCCATCTATCTCACAGTTGGTTCCAAAGTGACTGCATGCAGAAACTGAAACGGAAGAGCAAGAATAGAGTTAGTGAGCTGGCAAATGAAGGAACAAAGAAATCGCAAAACGGGCACAACGCGTTTCGACCTCTTGGGTCTTCAGGCAGGACAAACAACATTGATAACCGAGGGATAAAGGACGAACAACATTGATAACCGAGGGATAAAGGACGAACAACATTGATAACCGAGGGATAAAGGACGAACAACATTGATAACCGAGGGATAAAGGACGAACAACATTGATAACCGAGGGATAAAGGACAAACAACATTGATAACCAAGGATAAAGGACGAACAACATTGATAACCGAGGGATAAAGGACGAACAACATTGATAACCGAGGGATAAAGGACGAACAACATTGATTACCGAGGGATAAAGGACGAACAACATTGATAACCGAGGGATAAAGGACGAACAACATTGATAACCGAGGGATAAAGGATGAACAACATTGATAACCGAGGGATAAAGGACGAACAACATTGATAACCGAGGGGTAAAGGACGAACAACATTGATAACCGAGGGATAAAGGACGAACGACATTGATAACCGAGGGATAAAGGACGAACAACATTGATAACCGAGGGATAAAGGACGAACAACATTGATTACCGAGGGATGAAGGACGAACAACATTGATTACCGAGGGATAAAGGACGAACAACATTGATAACCGAGGGATAAAGGACGAACAACATTGATAACCGAGGGATAAAGGACGAACAACATTGATAACCGAGGGATAAAGGACGAACAACATTGATAACCGAGGGATAAAGGACGAACAACATTGATAACCGAGGGATAAAGGACGAACAACATTGATTACCGAGGGATAAAGGACGAACAACATTGATAACCGAGGGATAAAGGACGAACAACATTGATAACCGAGGGATAAAGGATGAACAACATTGATAACCGAGGGATAAAGGACGAACAACATTGATAACCGAGGGATAAAGGACGAACAACATTGATAACCGAGGGATAAAGGACGAACAACATTGATAACCGAGGGATAAAGGACGAACGACATTGATAACCGAGGGATAAAGGACGAACAACATTGATAACCGAGGGATAAAGGACGAACAACATTGATTACCGAGGGATGAAGGACGAACAACATTGATTACCGAGGGATAAAGGACGAACAACATTGATAACCGAGGGATAAAGGACGAACAACATTGATAACCGAGGGATAAAGGACGAACAACATTGATAACCGAGGGATAAAGGACGAACAACATTGATAACCGAGGGATAAAGGACGAACAACATTGATAATCGAGGGATAAAGGACGAACAAACAGTGCAAAATGTGGCGGGCTGAAAAATTCGACTACGCAATGGAACTGAAGAGACGAGAGAAGAGGTTGAAAAGAAGATACAGATTAAAACGATGATCATAATAACAGTAGTATTAGTAATAATGATAATAACGATGATCATAGAAGACAAAGAAGAGGACGAAGAAGAAGAAGAAGAAGAGAATCGTTACAATAATAGATATAATAGCAATGATAATAATGATACGGATGATAATAATTAGGATGATGGTAACAACAACAATGGTAATAATGATGATAATAATCACAATAGCAATAACAGTTATAATGTAACATGGGAAAGATAGCAAGATAAAATCCAAGAAGTATATAAATAGTTACTGATACTAATAATGATACAAATAATAATAATGAGGAGAACATAAATAAAACTAATAAAGATGATAATAATAATGATAAAGGAAATGGGAAAGATAGTAAGATAAAATCTATTTAAAAAAAACAAAACATGCAAAGACATAGAAATCTAGAGAATAAGCAAAGAATCACGTCATCATAAATACGTCTAGCAATAATAACAATAATTATAATAATGAAAATAATGATACTAGTAATAATAATGATAATAATAGTGATAATAATAATAATAATAATAACAGCAACAACAACAATAGTAATGATGATAATAATTGTAATATGACAATAATAACGATCATCGTGATTATAATAACGACAACAACAACGATGATGATGACGATGACGATGACGATGATGATGACGATGACGATGATGATGAACAATGACGGGGGGGAACATTGGGACTGGTGCTCCTCTTGATAATTTTCTTAACCAGAAGCACCTGGATGTGGTCCCTCACTTCCTGGACCTAAGTGGAGGATACCCGTTGGAGTTAAATGATAACAGAAGCGCCACCCACTACCCTGGTTCTATGATTGGTTCTCTGTGTGCATCCTAGTCCTGGTCGTCCCTGAACTGGTCTTACAGAGTCGTTCTAGTTGCTCAGGCCTGACGTGTGCAGCAGGCCTCATTAACAGCCGGTGGACCAGGGACAGACCCTGACCTGATCCGTGGCCAACTGTGGCAGTGCAGGGAAAAAAGTAAGATGAAGACTAGAAACCCGCACAGGTATGGACTCACAAAGGGCTACCCACAACTGACGGTGTTCACTCCAGAGTGCACGAGGTTGTAAGAAGACATCCTCGTCTGACGGGTTTACAACATCCACACAGAAACATTCTCCCCCTGTATGTCGGGTCAAAATACTTTGAAACCAAACAATCCCACAACTGTCACCTCTAGAAGTGAGTCAACTCGGTCTTGGTCCAGCTGCCTTTGCTTCCCCCGATTTTCAGTTCCGGTGGTAGGCACATAAGCCGAGGCTCTTGGCGGGACGAAAACTGGAGTTTCATCAGGCTTCAGCGAAGTTCTGCACTGTCAATGGCAAGGAAACTGAGGGACTTGCTACCTCCAAAGGCACTCCTCCCCTGGATGACCTTAGGCGTGAAAACTAGATTAGGAGTCAGGAATTTGTCCCCTAGTTCCTGGTGGTTGCTTGTGTGTATTTGATGGGGACGTGTGTCGACGGAAAAAACATGTACTGCTTGTTCAGGCTATAAAAAAAAAGTAATTTTAGTCTTGTGCCCGCGCTCGCCTGGTCAAGGAAACCGTGCAGCATGGATGCATGGTGAGCGGTGAACAGAGAGTTCAGGGAGATTTATGACCTGTAAGGTGTGTAGTTGAGGCAGTTCAGGGAGATTTATGACCTGTAAGGTGTGTAGTTGAGGCAGTTCAGGGAGATTTATGACCTGTAAGGTGTGTAGTTGAGGCAGTTCAGGGAGATTTATGACCTGTAAGGTGTGTAGTTGAGGCAGTTCAGGGAGATTTATGACCTGTAAGGTGTGTAGTTGAGGCAGTTCAGGGAGATTTATGACCTGTAAGGTGTGTAGTTGAGGCAGTTCAGGGAGATTTATGACCTGTAAGGTGTGTAGTTGAGGCAGTTCAGGGAGATTTATGACCTGTAAGGTGTGTAGATGAGGCAGTTCAGGGAGATTTATGACCTGTAAGGTGTGTAGTTGAGGCAGTTCAGGGAGATTTATGACCTGTAAGGTGTGTAGTTGAGGCAGTTCAGGGAGATTTATGACCTGTAAGGTGTGTAGTTGAGGCAGTTCAGGGAGATTTATGACCTGTAAGGTGTGTAGTTGAGGCGGACTCGGGAAGACCGGTCGGCTGTGCCGTGGTTACAGAAAGGCTTGGCATAAACGCATTACCTCGTAGTTTTCGTAAAAGACAGGGGTACTCTGTTGCAATTTCGTCCAAATCAGACAGAGTCCGTACGTTACAACCTATTCCGGGCGGAATAGCCAGCCAGCCTACTTTTCAAAGCTCTGGTACAAGTAACCAATCACTGAAGGGATTAAACTATCATGTGGTACAAATTCGTGAATATTCATTAGATAATGACCTAAAACCAGTGCAGGTGTTGCTGTGCCAATTTCGTCCAACCCCCATACAATTTCGTCCATGGTGAAAATGCAATTTCGTCCAAAGGCAAGGAGCAGCAAACGCATGCATAAAAATGAGTGTTTATTACTTATTCCTGGCAGATTTTTGTCGTCTGCGATGTATTTTACGCCTAAAAGAAACAAAGGAAGATGATTAAGACAATACAAAGTGAGTAAAGATAGAAATCAGAGTACACATAGATATCCTTACATGTACGCGTACACTCACACACGCACATGTCTATGGCTGTACACGCACTCAGACACGCACTCAAACAAAGTAACACACCTTTACAAGTATTTAAATGCTGGTAGTTACTTTAAATCAGTGGAAATATGAATCAACAGCTAGACTCATCCTGTCTCATCCATGCCTTTGAGAGTATGGACGAATTTGCATACAGTACATTTTTTCATGCCATGCAATTTTGCCCACCAAAAATTTGTTAATTTATCATAATTCCCTTAATACACAGCATAAACAACGTTGAGGTTTGCAGGTAAGGGAGGAAAGGTCTTATAGAAATTTTTTTTTTCTAAATTCAGGAGAAAAAAAAACACGCAAAATTATTTTGGAAATTGTTTGAATCACAAATTGGACCCATTTTGACAGGCAATGTAGAAGCACAGGATTCGGAGGAACAATGTAAACAGACTGAAGCAATGCATCTGAATATCCCCCAACACACCCCAAACGAACAAGCGCACGGGAAACTGAACGATAATCTTGACATATCAAAACTTCTTCAAAATAATATTATGTTAAATACTGGCTAAAGCTTGTAGACTTACCCACACCTGGACATTGTAGGTAAGCATGTGACTGCTTTAATCCTAACAATGAATTTCAATGTCTTTCGCCGTGAAGGATGGTTTGACTGCTTTTGGTCGTCACCCTAAGACTGCCACCTGCTCGGACCCTGTCGTCGGTTAGACGGTTAGAACGTGGACGCTGCTTCAGCCACCTCCTCAGCTGTTGGGCCTTCATGATTGTCTTACCTTCTTTGCAGGTGGTAGACCTGTCCTGCCCTCATGGTGATCCCTTGTTTGCATGTCGCAGGGAATCGATATCCATTGCAGGACCGCTGTGTGACCTCTGCGAAGGAAGGCAAAATGCGAGGGCAAGTCGCTCAATTCTTTGTCATTGGTAGTCTGAAGTCTCCACAGGATAAACTCAGCGTCTATACAGGAGACGAGACCGTTGAAGGTATCAGGGTTATCTGCACCCGTCTTAATGGCCATTGTTGTTGCATTGTAATTGATGGAGTAAAGGCCAGTAGCGAAAGAGATCCTTTCTTCTCTTCCTCCTGGCTTTCTGACATTGATTCCGGCACCACTATCTCTGACTACCTGTGTAAAGGAGCCGTCGGCCTAGATGTGAATCCCGTTCTCTTGTAGATGGCTGCTCTGAAGGTGTTCATGGTGTAGAACGTCTTTTCTGCACTGGATTGAGAGTCTCCAAAGCTAGCGGCAGGAGTACGGCATTTTGTCTCAAAGCTGACTTCGCTTCAGGCAGGGTGCTCGTAGCACTGAGAGATGTCCTTGTTCTCAAAATCTACGATATCCCAATGCCTCCTTTCAAGGGCTTTAATCTGGTGAACAGAAGTTCTGCTTTTCAGTCTTCTTTTTGTCGGCTGGAACTATCTGTCCTTCGTTGGGTGGTCTGAATGTCTTCAAAGCATGGCCGCTTAGACCAGGAAGTTTGTGAATCCTCTATTCCCAGGAGATCTTGGCCCAGTGGTAGTTAAGTTTCAAGCGTTCGAATAAAGGTTGACTATATGGCTCTAGTGATGATTCTGAATGTTTGTTTCTGCACCTTGCCAACTATGTCAAAAGTGGTGTTGGTCGCGGTGCCCCACTCCACGCTCGAGAATTTGTCTCACTCTGCCCATGTACACATTTTTTTCTTTCTCAGGATTTCAGCATCTAAGCCTCAGCTCAAGCCAGTGATTTTGTTTTGTCATAAGTGCAGGTCACATCGTAGCTTTAGCTCCCGCTTTTTTTCGGTCTGTTGCTTTCAGATCAGTCTCTTTTCAAAGATCACCCCCGTGTTTGAGGGGCTCTCCTCAGCAGGCAGAGTGAGGGCAGTCATCTGTGTGTGTGTGTGTGTGTGTGTGTGTGTGTGTGTGTGTGTGTGTACGTGTGTGCGTGTGCGTATGCGTGCGTGTACGGGTACGTATATATATATATATATATATATATATATATATATATATATATATATATATATATATATATGTGTGTGTGTGTGTGTGTGTTGTGTGTGTGTGTGTGTGTGTGTGTGTGTGTGTGTGTGTGTGTGTGTGTGTGTGTGTGCGAGACTAAAAATGGTGTATGTAGTCTTTCTGGATTGATTTTGACAACCACTTCTTAGTCCATCCAGTCCTCCACAACTTCCAGCAGCGATTGGATTCTGTAGATAGCTGTAGTCCAGAGAACGAGATCGTCAGCGTCGATGGCTCATAGACACACCGAGGGAGGCTTCCGACGATGCCATTAACTAAGACGAGGAACAGTCTTGGACTGAGAACCCCTCCCTGAGGAATTCACTTTACCAATGCTTTTTTTTTTGCTGGATGCTGCGTTTATGTGAACATGGGCTTTCCTATCATTCAGGTACTGGGACATCCACGGGACGTTGAAGCCAGACACACGACTCTTTAGAAGTTTCAGTCTTCGTTTTTCTTGAGGACGGGCCCCACGTCTGCTTTTATCCAGACTTTAGAGACATGGCCGATCTTCCAGCTGTGTTACACGGCAAGGGCGTTGGTCTTTGCTGTATTGCCTGAGTGTTAGAGCATTTTATTGTTAAAATATGTTTGAACCAGGATATTCTTCCCCTTTGAAGGTCTTTGAATCGTGCTCAAACTTCCTTAAGTTGAATGGCTTGTCCGCAGGATCTTCTTAGAGCATTTTATTGTTAAATATGTTTGAACCAGGATATTCTCCCCCTTAATTCAAGGTCTTTGAATCGTGCTCAAACTTCCTTAAGTTGAATGCTTGTCCGCAGAATCTTCTACAGGCTCCTGGTTGCTAATGTTTGTTCGCTCTTTACGAACGTGGTGTTTCTTGTCTCTGAGCAGAGAATGCCTCTTGGGTGGTCTGTCTGTGTCTCTTCTTCTCTGTCCAGTTTTCTCTTCCGCGCTCCGTGTGTTTATTTGTTTCTCTCAATGTAAAGTGTGTACATTTCTTCTGAGTAGACATGTGGGTATGTCCTGTAGATTTCAGAATTTAAGATCGTTTGTTTTAGGTCTTTACAGTTTTCTTCTGCAAATTTGATCGGTTCTAAACAGGTGTCTGTTTGTTTTGTTTTGAAAAGAGAAAGGGATACACCTGACTGGGCCAAAAGGATTTCAACACAAACGAAAAGAAAACCATAAACTGTTATTTAACCTTTCCCCTCGTGGGCAACTGCAGCACGATTTGCACAGATTTATAAACCCTTTGATAAAGATTAAGATTTAATCTCATCTCTCTGTCTCTGTCTCTGTCTCTGTCTCTCTCTCTTTGTGTATGTGTGTGTTTGTGTTAGCGCGCGCGCACGTGTGCACACTGAGAGAGAGAGAGAGAGAGAGAGAGAGAGAGAGAGAGAGAGAGAGAGAGAGAGAGAGATCACAAGTATATGCACGAACGTCTGTTTCTAATTTCTCAGTTGCGGGGGTGGTGTTGAACGTTTTCTGGTATCAATCTCCATCCCCCCTTACCCTCTCCGCACCCCTCTCGCCCCCCCCCCCTCGACCCCTTCTTTGTTTTTTCTCCCCCCCCCCCCCCCTCCCTCCTTCCCCCTGCCCCACTCTTCTCCCGTCCTCCTCCCAGGAACCAAGCCAGAGCACGCTGCCTATCGTCTCGGTCCCATCCGGCGACGAGGCGACGAGCCAAAAAAAAAAAAGAAAAAAAAAAAAAAAAGACCAATCGATACGCACAACACAAACACAGCGTGGATTCGTCCAATCAGCCTGGGCAAGACATGGTTCCAAGCTCGCGAAGCGACTCTCGCTTCCTCGCGCCGTTCAGCGTACTATAAAAGATGTGAGACTCTGGCACTGGCTTTGTGTCGGTTGTTTTCCCTCCCTTCCCCCCCGAGTCTCTGGGCGATTTCAGTGGAAATTGTCTGCCACTGCGCTGTTGTTTTCCCAGTCTGCGCTACTGGTACTGTGCTCCGTTGAAGGCAGTGACGACAGCAGTGGGAGAGTTCAACACTGCAACGCGACGGGGTTTTTTGGTTCCTTTTATAGGGCGTGGCAAGTGCGTTTTGTAGAATAATTTCAACGACATTGTTGGATTAAGTTGTTTGTGTGTCTGTGTGTGCGTCAACAGTAGTGGAACCCACCTCTCTCTCTCTCTCCTCTCTCTCTCTCTCTCTCTCTGCCAAACGTCTTTTCTTTTTTAATGTATACAGAAGAACACTTTTAAAGACTCGTAAGAGAGGAAGGGGTGATTGGAGTGGGGTAGGGTGGCGAGGAATAAATATCAACAAATGTCAACACTTAGGACTTTCCTTTGCTTAGTAGTGATAAGACATGAAAGAGCCTTCGAACCCCCAGCATACTATCTAGACCTAGTAGTGACATTGGCTAACGTCTTATGAAAGTACGGGTTCAACCAGTCACCAAAAGCCAAGATGCTATATAGCAACGAGGAGAAAGCCAAAGTACTTTTTACACCAGAATAGCTTATGTGTTACTGTCGCTCAGTCCAAAATTTCGGGAGAGAAATGTTTTGGGAAAATTGTGAAAGTGGGGATCCGTGTTAAAAACTGTAGTAGCTTGCTTGTGTTGGTTTATTTATGTACTTATTCATTTCCGTGCTTACAGGTTTCATTTTCACAAGTAAAGAGAAGTTGAAATTGTGCTGTGCGAGTCGGAAGAAGAAAGCAGCAAAAAAGCTGCATTGTAAACTCGAGCATTTCATTTCTGTGACGAAACATTTTAGGCACGTCATTTAAGTTACTAGGTTTAAATTTGTCAATTCAATACAAGTTTACTTCAAAGGTTCAGTGACCTGACGAAACGCATGAAAATATGATGTCCGTATTTCACAGCTTGGCTAATGACGTCATTGACACTAGCCGCATGACGTCCTTGTGTAACAATCGTCACAGCCACTAGGCCTACTGAAAACGTCTGGCCCGGTGTGAAATGACTGAAAATGTTTTGATTTGAAATGAAATACGTGATTTCACAATCTGGCTGTGTCATGTACACAGCGGAAATAGCTTCTTGTGTGTCAAATGATTTGTTAATAGTCTGTTGGTCAGTGATCTGGACATCACGTAAAAGCAGAAGGGCATGGTCTAAGACTGGGTATTAATATTAATATGCTATCTGGGATTCATCTTGCGCTCCAAAGTTGTTGTTTTTTTAGTTTGTTTGTTGTTGTTGTTTTTAAGGTCAAAACCAAGTGAAGATCTTCCGATCTGTCAAAATTGTAACATGCGCAAAGCATTCAGTGTCAATTGTCATTAGATCAGCCACCAGCATGGACAAAAGTAAGACCGACAGCCAACACTTTAGGAATTTCTGTAAAGGAGGTGAAATGCAGTCTATTATGCGTTGAATTGTCACCAGCCATTTTCCAAAATTTGGTGAAGAAGTTTTGTATGTGTGTGTGTGTGTGTGTGTGTCGCAAAATCAAGACAAAGATATCTAATGGCGGAAGGCCGTAACAACCTTTCGGGGCCAATCAGAGAAGTGTCTAGCCTGTTCTCGTGAATCTTTGCAGCCCGTCGAACTTTCGAAAGTCTGGAAAAATAACTCGGCTTGTCTTTTCTCCTGAGAAAAACCGGACAAGCGATGAAGGTAGGCGCACGCCTGCATGATAATAAGCCATAACGGCAAAGGGGTTAGACAGAGTAATTCTATACATCTCAGCGATTGTTTTAAAATAAAAGTAACTGGTGGGAAGAGAGAGAGAGAGAAGAGAGACAGATAGAGATCTACGGAAATCCAAAAATATCTGAGAGGAAAAGGAGAGGATTAGATGAAGAAGAAGAAGACTCAGGTGAAATTGAAATTGAAAAAGAAGAAAATAAAAGGTTGACCAAAGGAGAGCTGGAGGCAAAATCATGACGTCACATGCGTCAGCTCTGTCCCGCAACACACCAGGTTGCCAGGAGAAAAAAAAAGCGCAAAGCAAACAGAAAATCCGAAAAAAAGTAACGCTGTTAGGTAGGGAAACGCTTTCTTGTTCGGGGAGTTTCCGGCATTTAGACAATTCCTGCTGGACAACGACGAAAAATGCCGATCGACAAGCCAGACAGCGACATCAGTATACAGATCACAGGCATGGGAGATTTATCGGGAAAATAATGACAATGCCGAAATCGAGCAGCAACCATGTCGAGGAAGTCAGGTTCCTTGTTTGAGTTGATCGTGAACAGAAGGCCGATGGTGCGTTGTTTGAACATGGAGGAAGGGAGTATCATCATGTTTGAACATGTATATTATGTTTGAACATGTATTTTGGATATATACTAAATGATTGTCTAACGATCGACAACGACTAGCTGTTCAATTCAGTTCATGTTTTCACCGTGATGTCCCATGTTTAGAAACCAAGCAACAATGATGGGTTGGTGCCCAAGGTCTTACCACTGCGCTGGGCTTTTGCGTACATCAGGCTTCTGCTAATTGTATCATCATCTGAGATCCTTTCATCCTAGTTTTCAATTCATTTATCAATCCAGCTGTACATCCTAAGCAGTGTGACCTCGTAACTTGGCAGATGTTGTGTAGCGTGTATGGACTAGTCCGCATGCATTGACACCTTGATGAAACTGAAAACAGAAACTTGGTCAGCCAGACGAGATTCAGGGACCTTTTCCATGCCCTCAACAGCATGCATTGACACCTTGATGAAACTGAAAACAGAAACTTGGTCAGCCAGACGAGATTCAGGGACCTTTTCCATGCCCTCAACAGCATGCATTGACACTTTGATGAAACTGAAAACAGAAACTTGCTTAGCCAGACGAGATTCAGGGACCTTTTCCATGCCCTCAACAGCATGCATTGACACCTTGATGAAACTGAAAACAGAAACTTGCTTAGCCAGACGAGATTCAGGGACCTTTACCATGCCCTCAACAGCATGCATTGACACCTTGATGAAACTGAAAACAGAAACTTGCTTAGCCAGACGAGATTCAGGGACCTTTACCATGCCCTCAGCAGCAGTGTGCCTGTGCTGTGTAGGATCAAGGCTGACCTCCAGCTGACTCTCCTTGTTCTATGTTCCCAGTCGTCCGACATGGCAAGGTCAGCATATAGGGCAGGCACGCAGTCTGCTTTTAACTGATCTGGCCCAACGTCTAAGGTTGGTTGGTTTGTTTCCCTGGGGATCCTCCAGACCGGACAATGTTTGTTGCCACAGGGATTTCGTGGGATTTCTGCTAATTGTATCATCATATGAAATCCTTCATCCTAGTTTTCAATTCATTTATCAGACCAGCAGTTGATCCTACGGAGTGTGGTCTCGTAACTTGGCAGATGTTTGGATATATACTTAATGATTGTCTAACGATCGACAACGACTAGCTGTTCAACGTGGGATATGACTGCGCAGTGTGGACAGTGATCCCTATACATCAGTGCTGCACGTGCATTGATCAAAGTAGGTCATGATCTTGTCGATAAACATGGGAAAGGAACTGGTTATGTCGTGTTCTGAAACTGGAGATGATGGTTTCCAAGTCGGGTGCAGCAGACAGGAAAGTGTTTTGTAATGTCTGTTCCTTCGCTTGGCGGTCCAGTAATTCCGTTTTCGCACTGAAGATGGCGACTTACTGGGCTGGGTCAGGCTTGAGGACACTGTCTCCAACTGACCATTTGGTGTCGTCAGCTGTGAATCGTTGTTGGCGTTATCTGTTCAGATATTTCACTCGCTAGTTTTCCGGCGTTGTATAGTTGCCACCTTGTCATGGTGGTCGTTTGAAAACGGATTCAGGGACTCCACTCATCATGAAAATCCGAGTGGGCGGGGGATGGGGGCGAGGCGGGGGGGGGGGGGGGGGGGGGGGGGGGGGGGGGGGGGGGGGGGGGGGGGGGGGGGGGGGGGGGGGGGAGGGGAGGGGGGAGCTGTCTTCTATCCAGCATGAAATCAGCACAAAATGATAGATAAGTCGAACTTTGAATTTATTTAGATATGTATATCAACAGAAAGAGGAGAAAAAGACCTTTCCAATGATATATAAAGAATTTCTGTATGTTAAAAAATGAAAAAAGTTATGACCTTTCAAAGTGTCCCATTAACACGGTCGCCATTTTAAGAAAAATGGCTTTAAAGTTTCCCTACTTTCTCCAACCATATTTCCTTGGCAACCAAGGTTTAATTTTGCTGTAAACTTATGAAAATGTGGAAAACCATCAAAATAATCATTGCAAATACTTTGATAATTGAATTTTATCCCCAGTCAAACATATACTGATGTGTTTAATGGCTGTTCAGGGTGCTGAAAAATGAAAAATCTGATTTGTTTTATTTAATAGATACTTTTGTTTTTAATGTTATCTTAGCACAGATACACTAACTACAATTGATTGAATTAATATGTATTTTCTAGTTTTCATTTTGCCCAGCGTTTAAAAAAAAGAAAGAAGTGTGTTCTTGGAGGGAAAAAGGGTAGCTCTCTTGCACTGTGCGTCAACACATACCGGACTCACAATTCATGACATCCTATGATAAAAACTATACTCGTAATTAACACAACATACCTTAACAGAAACAAATGCTTGTGCATTATTCTTCCTTCTTCCTTTTCAGTTGCCTGGTGGGGGCACACCAAATTTCTCTTATCCTCTCGCACACGCACACGCACGCACGCACGCACGCACACACACACACACACACACACACTATATCCCGACGTTCAAAACCAGTGCTCCCTCTCCTCTCCACAAACATGCACACACGCATAGCCTAATATGTTGGCCATCAGCAGCTGGAATGCATTAAATGATCATTTTGATCTGCATGCAGTTACAGGAAACTGTTCTGCCATTTGTAGATCTGATACAGGCTGCCCACTGCAGTTCATACCTGTATCTGTTGCATACGTCGCTGTCACCAAATGTTTGGCATTATCGCGACAGCATTAGATTCTATACCTGACAGATCTGCACGTTCTTCAATTCATACCACTGGCTCCTCATTTTCTTTTTCATCTTCGATTTCGAGTCCAACAGACTGAGACTGACACACGCCGGTCGAAGTCGATGGGGAGATCCCTTCGTCAGCTTCTTCGTTGGAATAATCGAAAATATTTCCTGATTTTGATGAATTTAACAGCGTTACAATACAATGATGATTTTTTGAGTGAAGCGACGACAAAGGCAAAACGCAGTAGATTCCATTAAGCTATGGCCAATGAAAGAGAGCGTCTCTGCTGTTAAACAGCTGACTTACTTGGGCCATTTCGGTATTTGATTGCTGATTGGTTGGAAGGTTTTCATTTGTGTACAACTTTGAATGCCTCCTAAAGGCCTTCTGATTGGTTTATTTTAGAACATTGTGTACAGATTCTGAAAATAGACACATTGAGCTTTCGAATGATGTGCGACGCGTCAGGGCTCTGCTAGGGATGTGCACTCGATTATCTGTTGAAAATGAGTAACTTTTCGCAATCGGTGCTGCTTAAAATCGATGACATGGAGTGAAAAAAAAATCATTTAATCACATTTCTAGCTTTACCTAGGTAAAAACAGTGAAACATAATATGCTTTAATGCTTTTCCTATGTGTTGGTTGAAAAATTTCATTTTACCCCAAAATGGCCCTCACCACTCTTTGTTGCCTGCAGCGGCGATCAGCCAAGCGCGACTTACCGATCATGTCGTGGGAGGCCGTCACAAATGACTAATCCATATTCGTATTTGACAGAAAAGGGAGTACGTGTCGCAGCATTGAAAAACAATCCTAACATAAATCCGTGAATTTGAGCTCTGAAAATACCCAGGTGGTTATCTCGAGTTTATAGCAAGGTAATGAAATCAAGAGGCAGTCATGGCATTGAATCCATAGAATGATGAAACAGACAGTTGCAAAAATAATGAAATAAGAGTGATTTACAGGAAAATGAGCATACATTTTTGTGTGAAATATGACATCATAAGTTCGACAAAAAACATAGATAGTACACTGAAAGGTTTAGAATGTGTTAACAAAATGTAAAAACAAAACAGCTTCAACTAAATATGTGTTTGGGGTGCAAATTTCAGTAGAAAAAAACTCGTGGAGAGCGTGGCAGCAGAGTCATCAGAAGAGAAGCCCCCTTCAAGCAAGTGTTTCGGCCCTTATCTCCTGACACTCTAGGGGGTTGGGCCACACCCGTTCATGACTCCGGATGTCCCTCTGCTGCCCCCTTTTTTCCATCTTGGGACGAGCCATGGCTGGGATTCGAACCCATGACCCTCTGGACATGCTCATTTTCCACTTAATGACTCGCACTCTGACCACTGAGCCACTGGATATTTGTAGGGAAATTAAGCCTTATGAAGTTCACTTTTGTTCCTCCTTGACCAGATCCAGCTTGAACACCTCTCTGCCGCTTCTGCCATTACTTTCAGGGCTCTGGTTTTTTCCCTCATTTATCGTCGCGAAGCAAATTACAGATCTACTAAAGAATTGAAGACTTAGAGAGAGAGAGAGAGAGAGAGAGAGAGAGAGAGAGAGAGAGAGAGAGAGAGGGTGGGGGAGAGAGAGAGACAGAGACAAAGAGAGAGAGAGAGAGAGGTAAGGCGAGAGAGAGAGAGAGAGAGAGAGAGAGAGAGAGAGAGAGAGAGAGAGAGAGAGGCAGGCCAAAAAAATGAGTGTAAACACGTCCTTTTGGAGTATCTGGCTGCAGTGACAGTAGAGTGAACATGTGATGTTGGAGTGCGTGGTATCAGCCTTTGCTTTCTGCTTCACTGCTGGTCCGTAGAACACCGTTTTGCCTTAACCTCAACGCGAGAAGTCAGGGGCGTCATTGGTTGGGCACGATGGGACGAACTTGGTGATGGAACACGTTTCAGTCTGGCACTGAAAACGTCATCCTGTGCCGTCCTTCATCAGTCCATAAATCCCAAGTTTTATCTCTCTTTCTCAGTGTGTGTGTGTGTGTGTGTGTGTGTGTGTGTGAAATACGAATACGAACGCTTAATCAAAGGTGATATAAAAATGCTGACAGCTTCCTGCTCTCGCTGAAACGTGAGAAGAGAGAGAATAAACCATCGATAATATAATAGTTTTCAAACGACTCGCACAGCATATACGATCCGAAAATAACACGTGGAATGATATGAAGAGAACAGACAAAGGCTCTAATGATTGATGATAGGAAAAAGAGGAAGAGTGCTTACGCCGGACCAACGTGGTGGTGAGAGAGAGAGAGAGGGGGGGGGGGGGGGGGGGGGGGGGGGGGGGGGGCGGATGGTAGTAATAAGAGAAAGGCAGAAAGACGGGGAAAGGAGAGGGAGCGGAAATCCAAGAATAATGATCCTGTTCTTAGCGTAAGTGAAGGATCCTTCGACAATGTGCTTCTCGGAAGAATGGGAGAGGCTTGAACAATGCTTAACAAATAAGAAAACAAAACCTCTGCGCGCGCGCGCAGTGTGTGTGTGTGTGTGTGTGTGTGTGTGTGTGAATTCCACTTAACCTTCCTTCATATTGCGCTGCGGTTTCACAAAGGCGGCGGCAACAGCGACAATGATTTCAAAATGACCACACGCCAGGTACCCCTTATGTCCGTCCTCCCTCCTTTTCCACCTCTTTTGAATTCTCCTGTTTTTAGCCATCCCGTCGACAACCGCCACCCCCGCCTCCTCCCTGCCCCCCCCCCCCCCCCCCCCCCCCCCCACCAAGGTAACCCCTTCTCCTTTTCCTTCAGAGTGTTATCCCCCACCTTTCCCTTTCTCTTCCCACCTCTATTTCTCTTCTATTTATTTAGGTTCATCCTTTTTTCCCGCCTCGACCATCCCGCTCCCCACTCCCCCTTTCCAGCCTTCGAACCTAGTCTCTTAATTTCTCCGTCTCTCTGTTACTCATTGCCTCTGTCTGTCTGTCTGTCTGTCTGTCCGTTCATCCGTCCGCCCGTCCGTCCCGTCCCGTCCGTCCGTCCGTCCGTCTGTCTGTCTGTCTGTCTGTCTCTGTCTGTCAGTCTGTCTGTCTCTCTCTCTCTCTCTCTCTCTCTCTCCTCTCATCTCTCTCTCTCTCCTCTCCTCTCTCTCTCTCTCTCTCTCTCTCTCTCTCTGTCATAGTTCCTGTACTATCCGGCTGTCTGTTTGAATCTCGAAGCATGAGCTGATCGTTTCTAAGAAAATGAACCTGTCCCTTACCTCTCTCTCTATTTGAAGTCATGCGCTATTCAACTCTTCTGTCTGATG
The DNA here is from genome assembly GCA_018398815.1 of Conus ventricosus. Lineage (NCBI taxonomy): Eukaryota > Metazoa > Mollusca > Gastropoda > Neogastropoda > Conidae > Conus > Conus ventricosus. The sequence continues at coordinate 38,819,072 of CM031624.1, read as the reverse complement.
TCTCCCTCTCTGTGTATCTGTCTGTGTGTCTGTCTGTTTCTGTCTGTGTGTCTGTTTCTGTCTGTCTGACTGTCTCAGTGCTCTTTGTTATACGCTGCTTGTGTATGCAACGATTTCTTTTTCAATTAATTGCGTTTGTGTTTCTGTATTTATGATTATCTATACAACTGGTTGCACTTTCTGTATCATTCCTTTAAGTGAGGGTTGGACGCAAAGAAGCCAGTTGGTTCTTTCTTTTTCCCATCATAATATAATGTTTGTCAGTTTGTTCGTTCAGTCTGTCTGTTTGTCTGTCTGCCTGTCTGTGCTTTTGGACCTGATGTTTTATTTTTGTTCAGGTCCTACTGTCGGTTCTGTGTCTTTTTTTCAGAGTCATTTGCGGAGGTTCGTCATTGCTGATCAGATGTGTCATCATCACAACGGCCTTGGAATTGAGAAACATAAGTAAGCCTATTTCTTCATTCATTCATTCATTCTTTCTTTCATTCTTTCTTTTCCTTTTCTTCGGCCTTTCTTTGTGCTTTCATTTGAGTGGGTTTGCCTTTTTCCCTCCTTCTTTTCGATTCTTGTTCTTATTTTTCATACTTCCTTTGTTTTGTCCTCTCGTATCCATTCTCTGTCTCTCTCCCCCCCCCCCCACACACACACACCCCCTTAGAAAAAACTGTGTCCTTTTCTTTTCTCTTTGCATAAATGTGAAGTTCTGTGGCACGAGACACTGACAGAAACCTTGTCAATTTTTTTAAATTTTTTTTGTTAGACAGTGTGAGCAGATACGCGCGTGTGCGGACACACAGACGCGCGCGCCCATACACACACACACACACACACACACACACACACACACACACACACACACACACACACACACACAAGCACGCACGCACGTGTGTACGCACGCACGCACGCACGCCCTCCCCCCTCCCCCCCCCCCCGACACACACACACATAAAAAGAAAACAAGATTAAAACAGTTGGGATGGCCACTTTCCTGGTAATAAACCTTCATTCGTTTAGGGAGTCGCCAACCATCATGTGTCGGTAAGGAAAAGTCTTAGCGTACAAAATGACTAACAGCCCCCTTCCCGCCAACCCCACCCACTACTATTCTTCCTTTGGTCCCCCCCCCCCCCCACTCCCATCTCCACCTCTCAACTATCATCACCTTTTGCGACAGCTGATTTATGACATACCGTGTTTTGATGGGAGAGAGGAGAGGAGGGGGGGGGGGGGGGGGGGGTGCTGGGTTGGGAGAGTGAGGAGGGAGAATGGGAAGAGGCAGAAGAAGAGGATTACAGAGATAAGTAAATGGGTGAGGGCAAATTTGTGTTTGACTATGTCGGCACATGCATACTATACAGACAAGCTGTCGTGTAAGCAGACTGCATGAGGCAAAGTAGACGCGCATGAGGCAAAGTAGAGATTCATGAGGCAAAGTGGAGTGTGTCTTTAATAATCTGCTCACAGCTGGGAGATGTGTCATCATCTTTGAGATGAGTTCTCATGCTGTGCTATTCTTCTTGTGCTTTGCGGATTATTATTCTTCCACACTCCGTAACTGGATATAATTAACTGTGTGTGTGATTTGGTGTGTTGTGATTCTTCTCTGTGCCGTTTGATATAACGTCGGTTCATCCCGCGTTCTTGAGGTGTTCTTTTTTTCATTGAGAAGTTGTTCGTGTTCCTAAGTTGGCCAGGATCCGGCACGTGTATACGTGTATCAGCAAGCCGTGTACGTGTGTGGTACTAGCTGCTCGAGAGGAGACATTCTACCAGGCGATTACTTTCCTCTCTCTCTCTCTCTCTCTCTCTCTCTCTCTCTCTCTCTCTCTCTCTCTTGCTGTGTGTGTGTGTGTGTGTGTGTGTGTGTGTGTGTGTGTGTGTGTGTGTGTGTGTGTGTGTGTGTGTGTGTACGTACGTGTGTACGTACGTGTGTGTGTGTGTGTGTGTGTGTGTGTGTGTGTGTGTGTGTGTGTGTGTGTGTGTGTTTGAGCGCGCGCGCGTGTATGTGGGATTGATCCTGCATTGGCTAGTCTTGTTGCTGACGTGTAGGCCTGCTTCATTCCGATCTTTTGTACGTGCGTACGCGTGCGTGTTTGTAGCGCCAACAATGGCGGAGGCGTTTGAACACAACTTCAGTGAACACAAAAGACGTGTAGATTTGTTGTGCCGTGTGTGCGGCAGTCGTTTGCTCAGAAAGGTACAAGATAAAGGATTAAACTTCCCGAATGATTTGTTGCAGTATTTCAGTCTAGATATTTCTGGTGATGAAGAAGGCAAACAGTCCAAGTGTATTTGCATAAAATGCTACAATAAACTGGGGGAAAAACGAGACACATGTCAGCACATTCTCAATGTTATACTACAAAAGAAAATGCTGCTCGTGACATAGAGAGAATGTCGGAAATCTGGACAACTTTCGATCCAGATCTTTCTTTGAGTCAGTGTACATCGTGTCGATTCTTTAAATCAGCCGGACTCATTGGCCATCGGAAAACAAAGAAGAGCTGACCCATCAAAAGATCTGCTCAAGAATGTTTAGATCAGTCTGATCTTTGCTTGCACACAGATGAAAGCGTGTCATCATTTTCTCCGTTGGTATCAACCCCCGTGAAAAAGCCTAGAACATTCTGTACACAAACCTCACCAGTCATAGCTAGCACATCCAACTCGGCACTTGAATGTGTTGACATGTCTGATGTATGTTTGGATACTGATGAAAGTGTGTCGACGTCAGTTTGTCAGTCACCATCGACCCCCAAGCCAAGAACATTCTGCACACAGACATCTCCTATCATAGCGAACACATCCAAATCTGCACAAGCAAGTTTTGATCAGTCTGATATTTGTTTCAACACTGATGAAAGTGTGTCGACGTCACTTTGTCAGTCACCATCAACACCAGTTAGAAAACCCAGAACATGGTGCACACAAACCTCTCCAGTTAGTGCCAAAACCCCTGTCACTGACGCCGCAATATCCCCCTTCCCCATCTGAAACGCAAGACAGTATACTTAGACTCAGACGATGAGGACATCGATAAACCTCTCACTGCATGAGAAGAAAAGTTGCTGACGCGGCTTGTGAAAAAGAAAACTGCGACAATCCGAAGACAAAGTGACAGTCAGGTGCAAAACCAGAGGCCAGCCTACAGTGTTGAAAAAGGTCACACAGCCCCGTAAATCTTCTGGTCTGGCACCGTCTCCACTGCGGAAAAAGCGGTCTCAAATGATGCAGAAAATCAGAATAAACATATCAGGAAATAGTAAAGAAGACGTCATCAAACAACAGGGCTCTGAAATCAGGAGATCAGCTCAGTCTCACAGACAGAAGATTGTGGAGGCAGCTGGGTGTGGCCCAGTGAGAGTGACCAGAGAACAAGGGTCTGCACTGCGAACTGCCCTGGGGATGAGCTGGACAGCACACAGAATGCAGAAGAGATTTTTTAGAAGTGTTGGGGTGACGTTTGAATGTGAACAGAAAGAAAGAGAGGCACAGAAAGAAGCACTGTTTGGAGAAATAGAAATAGAAAAGACAAACCGTGTGTATGTAGATGAAGAAGGGAGACAAAAAGAGGTAGAGACAGCAGCAGGAAAAATCAAAGACATCCCCCAGACTCTTAGCAACTTACTAGATGAGTATGACAAACATAACAAACTGACATGGAATAACAACACAATTCCACAAGATGAGGTCTGGGTGAAGATAGGAGGGGATCATGGAGAGGGCACATTCAAACTCATGCTACAAATTGCAAATCTTCAGACCAAATTCCAAGCGTAACACGTGTCTCCTGGCCATTGTGGATTGTAAGGACAGTCCATGCAATTTGAGAAGAGTCATAGCACCGTACCAACAGCAGCTGGAGGCTCTGAAGCCCCCAAACATAGAGGGACAAAAGGATCAAAGTGTTCCTGTTTGGGGACTATGACTTTCTCCTCAAATTGTATGGACTGTCAGGTGCTCAGGGAACACGCCCATGTCTCTATTGCAATGCATCAAAGTCACAAATACAGACACCAGCACGCTGCAATGAAGGCAACATCACACAGCGCACATTGCAGGGCATCAGTGCAGATTACAGAAAATACAGACACTCCCAAAAGAAAATCGCCAAACTACACAACAATGTTATCAGGGAGCCCATCATTGATGTAGAGTTGACCCATGTTGCACCCCATACCTGCATATTCTGCTAGGCGTGGTCAAGAAACATCATGACCTGCTGGAAAAGGACTGCCACAGCCTTGACCAAGACATAGGGCAATCACTAGCAAACAGCCTTGACCAAGACATAGGGCAATCACTAGCAAACCAGGGGAAATAGGTCGGCTCTGACTCAGCCTTTTCTGAGTTCGTGAACCATCAGAAAGAGATGCTAGCAGCTGAAGAAGAAAAAGGAATGTTAGAGGGTAAGATTGTTTTCAATGAGCCAGTAAATGAAACAGAACCACTCAATGTTTTCCAGAAAGAGCAGCATGACCTTACAGAGTTAGTGTGGGAAAAGCAACAAGAAATAGAACTCCAGTCACAGCATCTTCCAAAACTGGCCGGCCCTCTCACCAAGCACTTGGATTTTGTGCTTCAGCAGCGTAGAATACATCCACAGGCCTACCATGGACGATCGTTTGTTGGTAACCACTGCCACACCTACCTGAAGCCAGACACAATAGAACATCTGTGTAATAGTGTAGTGGACAAAACAGCAGAACTGACTCAGGACACAGACATCATTCTGAAGGCTAGGAACATTTGTCAGAAGTTCAAAACATTGAACACACTGTTTTCCCACATTCACGCAGACATCTCCCATCAAACACCCATGACTGACACAGATGAGGTCGACGCACTGGACAGCAATATCAAGGAATACATGGCTTTCTTTCGAAAATCATTCCCAGAAACGCCTGTCATTCCAAAGCAGCACATTCTGGAAAGTCACTGCGTTCCGTTCATCCGATCTCACCGTTTCGGTCTGGCATTACATGGTGAACAAGGGGGGGGGGGGGGGGGGGGGGGGGGAGACACACGCACTCGTCAACTTACTGAAAAGACAGGCATGGTCACAGAAAACACAGGATGCAAAACTGCAGGTGATAATGGAAAAACACATGGCCTATGTCTCCCTGAAAAAACAGATATACTTCCCTCAGTTGGAGCATTTCAGATCCAATAAAATCCCGAATGCGTATGAGGTGACAAGCATTCCCGGTTAAATCTTTTACCCCTCTCAATTAAAACCAATTAATTGATTAAGCCAGTTACAGTTGAGATAAACAGAGAGAGAGAGAGAGAGAGAGAGAGAGATGCTGTTTTTGTTGTCATATTTGTGGATGTGCTTGCGCACATGTGTGCACACTGGCGGGTGTCTGTGTGTGTCAGTGTGTCATTCCAATTAAAGTAGGTGTGGGTGGAAATAAATTTCAGTGTGTGTGTGTGTGTGTGTGTGTGTGTGTGTGTGTGTGTGTGTGTGTGTGTTGGCGCGCGCGTGCATTTGTGTGTGTGTGTTTGTTAGTGTAAATGTTAAGGAGAAAGGCCCCATTAGCCGTAGTGCGGATAAACTTTCAGAGTTTGATGTGTCTGAGGCACGCATGATGGGAAGCGGAGCCCATCCCCCTCCTTCCATTTTCTCAGCCCTGTCACCCCTCCATCAGATACCCGTTTTTAAGGTTTTCAGGCCCTAAAAGTCCCACCCACAAGCGGTTTGAATTCACGACCAATAACCTCGCAGGCAAATGCTGTATATCATTTGACTATGGTCCCCCACAAGTGGTTTGAATTCACGACCATTAACCTCGCAG
>CM031624.1:38803271-38808271 GCA_018398815.1 Conus ventricosus | reverse complement strand
CGTTTCCAGCCAGCTGCACAAACAGCCCGCAACACTATTGGGACTAGAGAAAGACCAATCAGCAGCCGTACCGTGCGTCGGCGTCTGGCAGCAGCAGGGCTACGGGCACGTCGACCATACCAAGGTCAGATCTTAACCCATCGCCATCGACTAGCACGCCAGCGATGGGCTGCCGCAGGTGGCTTTCTGGGGAACAGGGTTTGGGGGAATGTTGTTTTTTTCGGATGAATCCCGGTTCAATGTCTCTTTCCCGGATGGCCGTGATCGTGTGTGTATCGACGTCAGGGTGAACGTTTTGCGCAACCCTGTGTCATTGAGCGAGATCGTTATGGGGGTGGAGGGGTAATGGTCTGGGGTGCCATAAATGCTCAATTTCGATCGGAGCTTGTGTTTGTGCCAGGCAACTTGACGGCAAGGCGTTATATTGACACTGTTCTTGAGCCAGTTCTTCTTCCTCTCTGGAGACAGCATGGTGGCAACAGACTAGTGTTTCAGCAGGACAATGCTCGACCCCACACAGCCGTTCTCACACGAAATTTCCTTCGGGACAGCAATGTGGATGTCATGCAGTGGCCCTCCGTGTCCCCAGACATGAATCCCATTGTACATTTGTGGGACGAACTTGGACGACGTGTGCAAGGTCAGCAGAATCCCCCAACTACCGTTGCTGAGCTCACCCAAGCATTGCAGCATCACTGGAACGTGATACCGATCCGTATCATCCGTCGTTTGTGCGCTTCAATGCCCCGACGTTTGCAAGCTTGTGTTCGTGCTCAAGGGGGACACACCAGATATTGACAGTGTATTCCTTCTGTCGCGCCTAAATGGGCTTCACTTCAGGCGAATGTGCACCTGTTATAGGCAAACTAATGTACAGTGGTCGCACTTTTGTCACACGTATTTGCTTTGATGTGTGTTTGTTTCATTTCAATAAAATTGTCAGTTGACAATGGAATTGCGTTTTCTTTGCCTCTCAGTATATGTATAGGCACACGAATGAATGTGAGAAGAATGACGTCATCACCGTGATGATTTGCCTCGGTTTCGAGTTTACGATGAAGGGGAAAAAAAAAACAAGTGCTCGCTGTTGAAGAATTGCATGTGTTAGGAGCACTGCCCCCCCCCCCCCTCCCCATTTTTTGGTTCCAGTTTTATTCTATTTTTGGGAATGTTTATTTATTCGTCTATTTATTTATTCATTTGTTATGAACTCTTTCGACCTTGTCCTCTTTTTGACAGTCAGACGTGATGTACCGTTCATGATCATGTGGTTTATCTGGCGGTGCTTACGTGATGTACCGTTCATGATCATGTGGTTTATCTGGCCGTGCTTACGTGATGTACCGTTCATGATCATATGGTTTATCTGGCGGTGCTTACGTGATGTACCGTTCATGATCATATGGTTTATCTGGCGGTGCTTACGTGATGTACCGTTCATGATCATATGGTTTATCTGGCGGTGCTTACGTGATGTACCGTTCATGATCATATGGTTTATCTGGCGGTGCTTACGTGATGTACCGTTCATGATCATATGGTTTATCTGGCGGTGCTTACGTGATGTACCGTTCATGATCATATGGTTTATCTGGCGGTGCTTACGTGATGTACCGTTCATGATCATATGGTTTATCTGGCGGTGCTTTTTATGTACGCTTCTGCATCGTAGTTCAGTTTAGAGCAGACAGACCAGCCAAAGTACATCGACAGCGATGGTGACAGAAGTCATCAGGCCGGCGACACAACAGCAGCTTTACATAGCTTGATTTTTTTTTCATGTGCCCAACGGAGACAGTGCTACGGTTTTTTTTTTTAAATTTTTTTTTTTTTTATTAGGTGTGTGTTCCAATGTCCCAAGCGCTGGTGCGTTGTTGGAAAGAAAAACAAAAACCTCTTCGCCACGTGGAACAGCCTTCTTAAGGTTAACAAGTGTTTCTGTCATAGCTTTCCGATGAACAAATGCAATGTAGATTGGTGTGTGTGTGTGTGTGTGTGTGTGTGTGTGTGTGTGTGTGTGTGTGTGTGTGTGTGTGTGTGTGTGTATGCGCGCGCGCGCGCGCGCGAGCGCATTTTTGCCCATCTGTGCTAACCACAGTTTTAGCTAGTAGTTGTAACTAGTTTGAAAATCACGACGACACTATTGACAGACTGACACAGCTTTTCTCATCCACATTTACAGGCACATCTCTCTCTCTCTCTCTCTCTCTCTCTCTCTCTCTCTCTCTCTCTCTCTCTCTCTCTCTCTCTCTCGTGTCTTTGTTAATGCATTTTTTTGCTACAATTTTCATGAAATCGAACCAGCTGTCGTTATCTTTTCTTCACATGCCCCGTTATTGGGGATCGGATGCTAAAAATGCGAGTTGGTTTTAAATCCATTCCCCCCCCCCTCCCCCCCCCCCACATCCCAATCGTCATTTTCGTTTGCTGTCTGTCTGTCAGTCTCACTCTCTCTCTCTCTCTCTCTGTCTGTCTGCGTTGGACTCTGTATTTGTGCGTGTGCGTGCAATGGCGTGAATCCCCCCCCCCCCCCCCCCCCCCCGTCCAGTGACCCCACTACCAACCGATGACCCGGGAGGAAGGGTGTGGTGGCCATCAAGTGATTGGCTGATGTCTTGTTCAAACACACCCTCAACCCTCTTCGTGGAATTGGGATTGCTGTCCGGGGGGGGGGGGGGGGGGGGGGGGGGACAGAACCTGTCTGAGGAACCTCCTTTTTTTTTCTTCTTTTTTTTTTCCTTCAAAAATTTGATCTCCATACACTCCCTCTGCACGTCCTCCTGTCCCACGATTCCTCTGCCCCCCCACCCCCACCCCCTCCCACTGTCCTCCCCGTCTCCTCCCGCCAAAAGTTTCAACTGGATTTCAGTCCACAAGTGTTTTTATTGCCTAAAGCGGCGGAGTCTGTGGGGGGCTTCTGTTGGTGGGCATGTGGCCTCCACGTTTGGCTCTCCTCTTTCAGGGCATGCGAAGGCTGGTGCAGCAGGGAAAGGAATCGGCAGAGAGAGAGAGAGAGAGAGAGAGAGAGAGAGAGAGAGAGAGAGAGAGAGAGAGAGAAGAGAGGGAACAGGAGAGAGAGAGAGAGAGAGAGAGAGAGAAGAGAGGGACAGAGAGAGAGAGAGAGAGAGAGAGAGAGAGAGAGAGAGACAGAGACAGAGACGAGGAGAGAGAGAGAAAACAGGAGAGAGAGAGAGAGAGAGAGAGAGAGAGAGAGAGAGAGGGTTAAGAAAGAGGGAAAAGCGTCACAGCGGGGTCACGAACAGGTTGCGAGGACTGAGAGACCTGGAACAATCATCTGTTCTCTTGGTCATACTCTCAACTTGTGACCTTAAGCAACGCCTACGTTTCTTTTTCTTTCTTGTTATAAAAATCTTTTTTTTTTTTATAAAGAGATTTCCTCAACACGCTTGTTAGTACATCTCTTTTCAACACTAGAAACTGCAGTCACACTAGCACTGAGAGAACAGCGACGGTCTGCCAGAGAACACAATAGTCTCTCATGTATGATTGTAAAGATAAGAAAATTCTTACGTGTTAAATTTTCAAACATTCTCTAGGATGGTTTCTACACAAGTATTTTTAAAAGGCATTTCTTGGTCATCTGTAGAATTTCAGCCTTCCCGTGTTATTATCACACAGAATTACAGACGTTGTGTCTTCCCGTGTTATTATCACACAGAATTACAGACGTTCTGTCTTCCCGTGTTATTATCACACAGAATTACAGACGTTGTGTCTTCCCGTGTTATTATCACACAGAATTACAGACGTTCTGTCTTCCCGTGTTATTATCACACAGAATTACAGACGTTCTGTCTTCCCGTTTTATTATCACACAGAATTACAGACTATCTGTTTTCCCGTGTTATTATCACACAGAATTACAGACGTTCTGTCTTCCCGTATTATTATCACACAGAATTACAGACTATCTGTTTTCCCGTGTTATTATCACACAGAATTACAGACTATCTGTTTTCCCGTGTTATTATCACACAGAATTACAGACGCTTGAATCCAGATCGACATGATTTAATCATTTGACACAGATTTAAATATAAGAAAAAAAAGGGTAGGGGGGAGATAATAAAAATATTGAGTTAGAGAAATATATTTTGAATGTTATAAACACTTCTCTAGCAGCATATGAGAATCATTGTAATCTGTCATGAAGAGAGATCTATTAATTTTCCTGCTCCTAAACCTTTCGTCAGCTGAATCGAACTCATCAAGGAGTCACGGCTGATTGTGTCTGTCGTCCCTTGTTATCAAATGGAGATACACCACAGTCTATAATTCTGTAATGTTCTCACCACCAAGGGTTCAAAAATAGAATCCAACAGCACCCCAAAGCAGCCAGCGAAGGGTAGAAAAGTAAAACGAGAAGAAAATGTTGTAAGGAACTAAGTTGCGGAAAAACTAAAATCATAGTATAGACTGTATGATATGCTGGGGAAGATCTTTGAGCCTATGCTTGAGGATGCATTCAAGGATGCAAGGGAGGTCAAAAGATGCCCAATAGTCTGAGTGGTCAGCTCTGCTGTTCAGTACCCAAGCATCGTCGGCAGCTAAGAATTGGGCAGAAAAGCCTTTATTTGGGTCTCTTAAGAGATGCAATCTCCACTGATTGACCAAACAGTATAGTGCTAAACAAGTTAGTAGTGGCGGAAAACAACCGCAGGGTAACAATTCTTCCATCATTACATTAATGACTTGGCAAAGATTTAAATAAAAGAAAAAAAAAGGGGTGGGGGGTGGGGGGGGGGGGGGGAGAAAAGGGGGGACATAGAATTAGGGAAATATATTTTAGATTTATACTCTTCACTGGCAGCGTATGGGAACCATTGTAATCCTTCAGGAAGACAGATCTGTTTAATAGCCTGTTCCTTGGCCGGATCGGAGTCGTCAGGGATAAACTCTTCTCTTGTATCTAGCCTCATTAATTCAATTCATTTTTTTGACAAATAAATTTCCTTTCGCATTGTTGTGTCTTAAGGATT
>CM031624.1:38760771-38793271 GCA_018398815.1 Conus ventricosus | reverse complement strand
TCCGGATCCTGCAATATGAATATACTCCGCGTAACTTTTATTTGTTTACTCAAGCCAGTTCCTTAGAATTTTACTTCTGAATATTAAAAACCAAACTACTGAGATATGTTCATATACATAAATACATACGCACAGATACGCACGCGCGCGCGCACGCACACACACACACACACACACACACACACACACACACACACACACACCACACACACACACACACACATATATATATATATATATATATATATCTATATATATATATATATATATATATATATATATATATATTATATATATATGCATATGTATATATGCATATGCATATCGTAGATGGATAGATAGCTAGTTCGATCGATAGATAGATATTCGTATAACACTTTGAAAAGACTGGCTACCGTGCCTAGCTGAGCAGTTTATAATATCCTTCTTCTATGCTCATCATGCTATACAGTTCAGTATGATGCTACGACAGATTGTCTGTTATGGCTGTTTGTAGTTGGTTTTGGAATTTTAGATTCTGTGTCTGTTTTCACTATCATTCCCGACCGTTGCAACTTCAGAAAGGGTTGGACCTTGTGGCGTATTCTGAATAAATGTTCATTTTATTTAATCTCTCTCTCTCTCTCTCTCTCTCTCTCTCTCTCTCTCTCTCTCTCTCTCTCTCTCTCTCTCTCTCTCTCTCGGACACGCACGCGTACGCGCCTTCCGTCTCTTCCTGTGACCGGAAAATAGTTAAAATAATTTTAATGCAAACCGTCTGAAACACTTCTTCGTTAATGGAAAAAAAAACACGCAGTTCTACAACCAAAGTGCATTGTTTCGTGAATTGTTGTAGCAACGCACTGAAGGCCCCAAACTCTGTGAAAATCTGCACGTTTGGTAATTTACATGCAAACATTTTGTTTGCCAGAAAACTAACATCCGATTGTTGAGTACAATTATTCTTTTCCAAACACAAACAACACAGACTTTCTTTTTGCAAGCGGAAAACAATCATTTGAGATATGTATAGATTATACTGGAAATATTTAATCATAGCTAAGATTCGCGTATGAATCGCTGAGGGAAAAACAAATGGTTTGCATGTTTTGGGCGATGGCTGAAGTACACAGTTAGCCTTTGGAAGGCTCATCCTCCCCCTCCCCCCTCTTCTCTACTCACCCCACTCTCAACCCCAAACCAAGGGTCCGTCCTTGACAATCAGTGTCTTATCCTGGTTCTGCGTCCACAGCTCTGCCATCTTCTCTTCGATGAGGTCCTGATGTTCTTTCGACTCCCCCCCCCCCCCACCCCACCCCATCTGGCCCTGAAGATAAGATGGCACCTCCTCGTCTTTTCGCTTCCCTCCCCTCTTTCCATACATCCACAATCTCTTTTTTTTTTATATGCTGAGTTGAAAGGATGATTAAAATGCTTTTTTCCAATCCAAAAAAAAAAAAAAAGATGATGGGAAGTGGAGGGGGGGGGGGGGGGGGGGGGGGGGGGGGAAGAAGAAAAGATGCTGGTCACGTGACCGGCAATTTCGTTTATGTCGGAAAGGGAGGGAATAGAAAGAGGAGATGATCCAAGCGGAAGGCTGGGGAATTAAGGGGCCTGGTGTGATGAGGTGTAAAAGAGCATTTTCCGAGAAGGAATCGTTTTCCTGTACTGACAATATGAAGTTTTGGCCCCCACAAATCTCTCTCTCTCTCTCTCTCTCTCTCTCTCTCTCTCTCTCTCTCTCTCTCTCTCTCTCTCTCTGTCTCCGTCTCTCTCTCTGTCTGTCTATTTCTGTCTGTCTGTCTGTCTGTCTGTCTGTCTGTCTCTCTCTGTCTCCGTCTCTCTCTCTGTCTGTCTATTTCTGTCTGTCTGTCTGTCTGTCTGTCTGTCTGTCTGTCTGTCTCTCTCTCTCTCTCTCTCTCTCTCTCTCTCTCTCTCTGTCTCCGTCTCTCTCTCTGTCTGTCTATTCTGTCTGTCTGTCTGTCTGTCTGTCTGTCTGTCTGTCTCTCTCTCTCTCTCTCTCTCTCTCTCTCTCTGTCTCCGTCTCTCTCTCTGTCTGTCTATTTCTGTCTGTCTGTCTGTCTGTCTGTCTCTCTCTCTCTCTCTCTCTCTCTCTCTCTCTCTCTCTCTCTTTCTTTCTCTCTCTCTCTCTATGTCCCTGTCTGTCTGTCTGTCTGTCTGTCTGTCTCTCTGTACTTTCGCTCTGTTGATTTCATCCTGTCTGACCGCCGTACTCGGCGCAGTTGTGAATAACATAACAACATAACAACATGTCTTTCTGTATTTGCTCCCCCCCTCTCTCTCTCTCTCTCTCTCTCTCTCTCTCTCTCTCTCTCTCTCTGAACAATTGTCCACCCATGTCATCTGTGTCTCAAATAACTCTCTATTCCAGTTCTGCCAGTTTCTCTTCTTTGAGGCTGGTTGTGATCAGGCGACCTTCCTAGGTGGCGCTGCAGAGGCTGGTTGTGATCAGGCGACCTTCCTAGGTGGCGCTGCAGAGGCTGGTTGTGATCAGGCGACCTTCCTAGGTGGCGCTGCAGAGGCTGGTTGTGATCAGGCGACCTTCCTAGGTGGCGCTGCAGAGGCTGGTTGTGATCAGGCGACCTTCCTAGGTGGCGCTGCAGAGGCTGGTTGTGATCAGGCGACCTTCCTAGGTGGCGCTGCAGAGGCTGGTTGTGATCAGGCGACCTTCCTAGGTGGCGCTGCAGAGGCTGGTTGTGATCAGGCGACCTTCCTAGGTGGCGCTGCAGAGGCTGGTTGTGATCAGGCGACCTTCCTAGGTGGCGCTGCAGAGGCTGGTTGTGATCAGGCGACCTTCCTAGGTGGCGCTGCAGAGGCTGGTTGTGATCAGGCGACCTTCCTAGGTGGCGCTGCAGAGGCTGGTTGTGATCAGGCGACCTTCCTAGGTGGCGCTGCAGAGGCTGGTTGTGATCAGGCGACCTTCCTAGGTGGCGCTGCAGAGGCTGGTTGTGATCAGGCGACCTTCCTAGGTGGCGCTGCAGATTAGATGCCCATGCAAGGCGAAGAATTTTTTGTTTTGTTTTCTGGCTGCTGTAGCAAACCACGGTTCACGCGCCTCAAGAGGTCTGTCTTCACAGCTGCGGTCGCAGTTTTTTTAAAGACGTACAGGAAATCGACCAATTCTCCAAAGATTCCGCCTATATTTCCACCCCCTTTCCTCCCTGTCATTTTGCTTTGTTTAGTTTTGCTCGGTTAAAACACCGGTAAAAAGAATTTCTCCAACCCCGAAAGAACCGCGAATAGTTAACACATCACTGATGTGTGGTCACGAGCCTCACCATCTCATCATGGGTGAACAGTGAAGATGAAGGTCACGAGCCTCACCATCTCATCATGGGTGAACAGTGAAGATGAAGGTCACGAGCCTCACCATCTCATCATGGGTGAACAGTGAAGATGAAGGTCACGAGCCTCACCATCTCATCATGGGTGAACAGTGAAGATGAAGCTCACGAGCCTCACCATCTCATCATGGGTGAACAGTGAAGATGAAGGGAGGGCACAGAATGCGGAGTGAAAAACAAAGTAGAAAGAAGGAGATTGAAAGGTTTGATGTGTGTGCGTGTGTGTGTGTGTGTGTGTGTGTGTGTGTGTGTGCGTGCGTGTGTGCATGTGTATGTGTGTTTATGTATGTGTACGCGCTCGCGCGTGTAAAATACATCCACTCATATTTCCACATGCATCCATACATAGATAACTACTCAAATGTGAACCACATGTAACAAAAACATGCAAGTAAAGAGAGCTTACAATGGGATGAGGTATTCAGAATGTATTCATGTCAGATCTGGAAAGCCATAAACATGTTTAGCAGTAAGAGCGTATCAAGAAGTAAACAAATTATCACGAACTTATCCGCAGATCAGTTAAACAATCGCTGTGCAAATAGCACAGATCATACCACAGGACAGATCGGATGAAATCGATCTCTTACACTCAGAACAGAACCTCGATTCAAAGGATAATCATTATTCATTTAATCCACAACGAAGGGCTCTTCTGGCGTCAGTTGAATCTTGCCAGTTTTAAAACAGACGGTCAATCCTAACAACGAAAAAAAACAAATCATGCCCGATGAGTAATGATACACTGACACGTTTTGTGATATGTGCACAAGTAAACAATCTTTCCCCGCAGAATGTAGGGAAGCTGAAGCTACTCTTCTTTATGAATCGGTGATTCTTCAAATCCATCACATCGTAGATCAATATCCATTTTATCCACTTTATCAAAGCCAGTCGAAAAAAAAAACATATTCAACGCCAGTAGGAAAAGACACCCAAAGTGTCTTATTCTTTCCGTGATAAAAAATAAAAAGCCATCTCCATGCAGGTCAGGCCGGCTTCCGTGAAAGCAATTCTGTCCGTACAGCCTTCATACAGCTTCTCTTCTCTGCAGAATAAATGAAAACCAATTTGCAGATATTCTTCCAATAAACCGTAAAAAAGCCTTTGATATAATTTACTACTCTCTCTGTGTGTAAAATGGAACTTTACTAATTCCAGAAATAACCTGTCTGATGTCATCGTTTCATGAAATAAGAAACAATTAATGATGGAATGTCCAAATTTTTATCTATCAAGTATGGAGTATCACAAGGATCAGTTAGGGCCCTTTTGTTCTGTATCTATGTCGATGACTTGCCCTGATTAGTAAAATCTAAATGCGAGAAATATGCAGATAATGCATATTTTCATTTAAGCGATTCTGATGCCTGTAAACAAACAAGAGATATTTTGACTTGACCAAACAAAATCAGTATGTCTTGAAGCGACCCCCCCCCCTTCACCTCCCAAAAACGTGTATGCATTTATCCGCCCGTCAAAAAGACAAAGTTGAAGTAGCAGTTTTAGCCATGGCTTATGTGTGTATCAAGGAGAATGAAAACGTGGATTCACATGAAATACTAGGTGTCATTATTGACAAACAGTTATCTTGTCAAGTCCTGCAAGCTCTTTTGGCCATGCGCAAATTCTATGAATGACTGTTTATATTATGCATTATCCTTACCGGACAGCCGCGAATATAAAAAAGTCAAAAATTTATACACGGTTTGTATAAAAGAGCAGTAACGTCAGTATTGTTGAAATCAAGCTCTCTGGCTGCTGAAGATTATAAACAACTTAAAATCTTAACATTCCAAATAATGTTAAGAATTTTTTCTTTTACGCTTTGGTGGAAATTTACGCGACAAATAACTACCAATTTTGAAAGAAATATACAGAAAAACAAACACTTTAAAAATCTGACATTTTTTTCAGGAATGGATGACTTAAACATGTCTCTTCCTAATCGCATTGAAAACGGCATCCTGCGTGTGTTCGTTATCTATGCATGAATGTATGCATCTTTAGGTGTAGGATTGCATGTGTTCGTTATCTATGCATGAATGTATGCATCTTTAGGTGTAGGATTGCATGTGTTCGTTATCTATGCATGAATGTATGCATCTTTAGGTGTAGGATTGCATGTGTGAACATATGCAATCGCCTACATTGGTATTTGATACGAAGGAAAGGCTATGCGCATGAAAATATTCTTCTGGCCAATGTATATGTCACACATGATTTTAGTCTATTTTCAGACTGATTCTTTCATTCTCTTTCTTTTCTCTCTTTTTCTCCTTTTCTTTCTGACGTTAACAAGCAAACATGCTACTTGCTCGATGTAATATTTCAGAATAACAATTTGACTTTGGGTTTGACTGTAACTGGCACGTATTAACAGGCGAGCGCGCGCGCACACAATCACAAACATACGCACAACAAAACACACCACACACACGCGCGCGCGCGCTCGCTGATGCACACACACACACACACACACACACACACACACACACACACACACACACACACACACACACACGCGCGTGTGCGAGTACACACACACGCGCGCGCGTGCACACACACACACACACACAGCACACACACACACACACACCACACACACACACACACACACCACACACACACACACATGCATGCACACACACACACATACAGTACCAGGTCTGGGGTGGTACCAGCGATAGTCGGGGAAAACAAAAGCCTCTCAGCAACGACGGGCAGCTGCGCTGATTTTACCGGCAACTGTTTATCAACCACACAAACCAAGCAATGATTCTACCCGGCAACTGTTTATCAACCACACAAACCAAGCAATGATTCTACCCGGCAACTGTTTATCAACCACACAAACCAAGCAATGATTCTACCGGCAACTGTTTATCAACGACAGAAACCAAGCAATGATTCTACCCGGCAACTGTTTATTAACCACAGAAACCAAGCAATGATTCTACCCGGCAACTGTTTATTAACCACAGAAACCAAGCAATGATTCTACCCGGCAACTGTTTATTAACCACAGAAACCAAGCAATGATTCTACCCGGCAACTGTTTATAAGCCACACAAACCAAGCAATGATTCTACCCGGCAACTGTTTATTAACCACAGAAACCAAGCAATGATTCTACTCGGCAACTGTTTATTAACCACAGAAACCAAGCAATGATTCTACCCGGCAACTGTTTATTAACCACAGAAACCAAGCAATGATTCTACCCGGCAACTGTTTATTAACCACAGAAACCAAGCAATGATTCTACCCGGCAACTGTTTATCAACCACACAAACCAAGCAATGATTCTACCCGGCAACTGTTTATTAACCACAGAAACCAAGCAATGATTCTACCCGGCAACTGTTTATTAACCACACAAACCAAGCAATGATTCTACCCGGCAACTGTTTATCAACCACACAAACCAAGCAATGATTCTACCCGGCAACTGTTTATCAACCACGGAAACCAAGCAATGATTCTACCGGCAACTGTTTATCAACCACGGAAACCAAGCAATGATTCTACCCGGCAACTGTTTATCAACCACACAAACCAAGCAATGATTCTACCCGGCAACTGTTTATCAACCACACAAACCAAGCAATGATTCTACCCGGCAACTGTTCATCAACCACACAAACCAAGCAATGATTCTACCCGGCAACTGTTCATCAACCACACAAACCAAGCAAAACTGAGAACAATTGCCACTTACACATGCTAGCCTACAGTCGAATAATGCTTACGCTCACAGTTCATGGCGGACACTACAACACCGTCATAGTTTGGTGACTAGGCAACAACACGTGATTCCAAGAACTGTATTTTACAACGCGTGAGCATCGATTTATTCAAATACATCTTTGCTTGTTTGGGGGCTGTATGTTTGCAGCTCTCCCCCTCCGTCCATCAAGGCATGCCAGTCACTGCAGCCCATGAGGAAAAACAAACAAAAAAAACAACAACAACAACAACAACAACAAAAAACGTGCGAAAAATACTAGTCAAGAAATGAATACCACTAGCGTTTGACTTCCATCCTAACCACGCTACAATACACACTTCTCTTTCCCTCTCCCTCCTTCCTGATTTCTAATTCCCGATTTGCTTTCCTGTCTTCAGTTCACATTATAATCTACCCTGACTGCATTTGCTCGTCGATCTTGTCAGATCTAAGCTTTCTTTAAAAAAAAAAAAAAAAAAAAAAAAAAAAAAAAAACCGCCGAATAGGAGAAGATAAGTGATTGCTCCGTTTTTCGTGTCCATTGTCCTGCATGTTGTTTATGTTGACTGAAGAAGATCTGAGAGGTTGAAACGCGTCGTATTTTGTCTTGTACTGTTGTTTGTCCCTGATGTTTGGTGAACTTGCTATCAATTCTTTTTACACTTTTGTTGTTGTTGAAAATCGGATCTTCTTATTTCCATCATGCTTTGTTTATCTTGTATTCCTTATCCATTTGATATTATTTTGATAGTTTTTTGTATTATGTTAGAATTGTTGTACTATCATCATCATTATTGGTGTTGCTGTCATTGTTTGTTGTTACTATTATTGTTACAGGTTTTTTTTTCCTCTTCGTTTTCTATGTTTGGTCACATTTTTAGTTTCACTGTGAAAGAGCAGAATAGCAATGGTAGATTAGGAGACTAGTCGTCGCCTAAAATTTTCATCATTAGATCATATCTTTTTAATTTTTTTAGTCTAATTGTCTCCAGTGTTGTTTTTACCCCCGCTTTTATTATCAACGGCCGTCGCCATTCTCTCAGAAAAAAAAAAAAAGCACACAAGCCTTCTCTGCATTCCATTCTACCCTACGGCTGAACAAATTTGTTCTCCCCAGAAAACAAACTTCACAAGGTAGCTTTCTTCACCCACTTTCCTCAGAATCAACACTCGCTGGCCGGGGGCTGTTGGCGCATGTCCGGAAGGAAGTGAGGATGGATTGACTGGCACTGGGCGAGCGGCAGTTTCCAATTATCAATATAAGGAAAGCGCTTCACACTGTCGCACGACAGCGTAGTGAGGCCCAGTGTTAAAAAAGTTACTTTGGCGGTGTTTGGAAAAAAAAGAAAGAAAAAAAAGGGGGGGGGGAGGTGCGGGGGAAGTTCAGGAATGTTTTCAGTTAGGATTGAACCCCTCCCCCTCCTCTCTTTTTCTCTCTCTCTCCCCTCTCTCTCTCTCTCTCTCTCTCTCTCTCTGTGCGTCTCTTTCTCTCTCTCTCTGCCTGTCTCTGTGCCTCTCTGTTTCTGTCTGTCTGTCTCCCCCTCCCTCCCTCTCTCTCTCTCTCATTTCAGTTTGGGCTGACATCTGTCTTTTGATTTTATGAGTTGTGGTTAGAATTGCTTCTGTCTTTGTTGGTTTGTCTGGCTGTTTCAGTCAAGACCGCCCACCTGACCGACTTCTGTTTGTCTGTCTGTCTCTCTTTTTCTCTGTCTGTCTCACTCTGTCTCTCTCCGTCTGTCCGTGTATCTATCCGTTTATCAGTCTGTTTATCTGCGCGCGCGCGTGTGTGTGTGTGTGTGTGTGTCTTTCTATCCGTCTGTCTGTCTCTATCTATCTGCCTCTCTCTCTTTCTTGCACGCTCGCTGTTTTGATATTTACGAGAACACACACACACACACACACACACACACACACACACACACACACACACAGAGCACACGCGCGCGCGCACCCATGCACACACGCACGCACACACGCGCACGCACGCACGCGCACGCACGCACGCACGCACACACACACACACACACACACACACACACACACACACACACACAACACACTAATCCTCGAGAGGCCTCGACAGGCTCCTACTCACAGTTGAGTTTGCTATGAGCACCGACATGAAGACCAGAAACATCACTAAAGTCGAGTTTCACGCACTCATTGGATGGGTCTCGGAGCATGTTGCCCAAATTTCCTGACGAACGCTGCAGGTGTCTGTATCTCTCGGGCGTGTTTGATACCGGGGCATATTATGAAAGGAAGCTTTGGTTTTATAGAGTAAGCTTTGGCATGTGGTCTCAGACCAGAATGAAAGATCGTTACATCATCTTCATCATCCACATCGATCGACACACAAATAAAATTCTGTGGCCCTTCACGCTCTGCTGTCGTGATAATTTCGGTTAGGATTTTGTTTTGGAAGTCCTTGCCCTTGAAACGTTCGTGTCGCCATCCTCGTGGGGTGGGGGTGGGGTGGGGGTGGTGTGGGGGTGCGGGGGTGGGGGTGGGGGTGGTCGGCGGAACAAGCCAGAGTGTTGTTTGTACGGGAAGTCGGAGTGAGCGGCGTAGGAGGGATGCCACTGCAACGGCATGGAAGATGAGGCAGCGAAAACAAGCAAACAAACAAAAACCAGGAGAGGCAGTTTCTGTCGTATTAGCTTCTCGCAATATCTTTCCAACAGAACCTATCCTGAAGCCAGGTTCCGTGCGAACAAGAAAAGTGGGAAGATCGCTTTATTTCACCCACACCCCTTTGAATCATCACATGAAGCCCACGAGCGGCTGAGTGCATGTCCCGGAGGAGGAGGGAAGTGGCGGTTTTTTTTAACCGTCTCATTTTTTCCCCCTACCCTGCAGTGGCCTCACTCGACGCGGCTAATTTGAATTTCTCTTTCACACAACCAAATCAAGTTCGGCCTAGCGGGGTCACGTGGTTTGACATGAAGCGACAGGGCGCCATTTATTTCAGCTGCGGCAAAAAACAAACAAACTGTATTTTCCTGTGACAGTGCCAGTTACTGGACTTCAGCGACAGCGGAGACAGCCCTGAACGCCCTGCTGACTGACAATACCGTGTCCTGCTGGAACATTTCAGGTGAAGGCGGCAACACGGTGGTCGTTTTGCGACTGAAGCCAGTCACTGCAGTGTCAACAACAAGAATGGCGGATCCTGTGCCGAACCGGGCAACGCAAGTTCAGTACTATAGGAAGAACCCCACCACCCCCACCCCCCCCAAAGCCAGGTGCGTCGAGATCAAGAGAGGGCCAAACAACATAACAGTCAACGTGAACAGGTTGGTGCTAGTCTCAGAAACAGCAGTAATGAAAATGAACGGCTTAACATCGAGTCAAACGAACGCAGTACACAGCAAAGTACACAGGACATTGCAGAAGAAAACATGTCTACCTGCGATGATGATGACACGCCACATATTCCGGATTCTCATCAGTCATTGTGTTCCCATCAGTCGGGAGTGCAACATCTGCGATTCAGAACTCCAGCAGCCGGACGTCGACATAAGCTTAAGTGTTGAACAATCCATCGACAAAATAGTTGCCGGTTTTGACACTGGAGTAGTAAAGCATTAATTATGTTGCTACTCTGACTGATCGACAGGTTGCGTGAACCGCATAGAAATAGAGTTCCGGAAGGTTGTGCTTCATCGAACGGACAGTAAGGGTGTGCTGCTGTGTGAGTCTGATGATATTGTTTTGCAATATTCCTGCGATCCGCACTCGGACTACGGAGGACGATTGCTTGCTCTGGTTCGTGAAGCAGGAAGAAAGAAACATGTCATCCGAGGAATGTGTCAAACTGGCCAGTCTTCGGAAAGGAAGACGTTCCCGCTACACAGAACACGCAGAGATCCAAGCACGTGCTTTGCGGCGGCTGCGCGCTCTCCACGGATTGATCCAGTTCTACCTGGGGTGACCGTCATCTACAGAACTGACAGTGAACGCATACCAGTGATATTTTCTCGTTCGCGGTTTTTTTGTTTGTTTTTGTCATGTAAGGTGAAAGAAAACGACATTGCTGTGGTTTCCATGTCAATGGAATCGAGTCGCGTTTTGTCATTGTACATCGCGCCGATTTGCTCAATGGCTTAACAGCTTGTTAGCATTGAGCTTCGTTCGTTCGTTCAAGTTCGGCCTAGCACCGACATTTCAAAGGGAGCTGTCGGTGTCCTTTCAGAACAGACAGTGCACTGATGCCAAGCCACGTCGGTCAAGTTTTATAGTCACACTCATGACTGAACTATCAGCATAAAGTCGACTGATCAAGTTTTACAGTCACAGCTCATGAATCCGATTTACAGATGGCGGAACGTCTTTACGACTGGTCTCTCGTGAAGGTACGAGAAGTTGACTTATTTTGCAGCCATGGGTTTTCATTTGTGCACGCTTTGGTCTCGGAACATTTATCAGCCCTGATGCGGCCACAGTGGCCGACTGGGCTGGAAACAACGGGAGAGGGGAGGTAACTGCCTTCCAACAGCTTCTCACAAGCTGGCCGTTTCTTTTCTGCTAACGTTCCTTGAAGATGCACAGACATGAGGTCAGCAGCAGATCTGCAGACTGCTGGCAAACAGCGAGGTGCTGCACAGGCATGTTAGTCAGGGGATTATCACGTGATCGATCAGAACACTGCATCTGTGAGATCCGTTGTGTAACGATAGTCGCCATTAAAAAAAGGAAAAAAACGTGGTGATATTGGCAGTGGGAGGAATTGTGCATAAGTGTGTAGTTTAATGATGTTTTTTTTTTTCTTTATGAGAATTAATCAACATGATTGTTAGTTCTAGTTGCAAAGTGAGGCGATTGCAGGCGGAAATTAAAAAAAAAAGTGAAACATTACTGCTAAAGCTCCGCCCCAAAAAACGTTGACAAACGATTCACAAGACAAAACACGACGCGTTTCGATCTCTTAGGTCTCCTTTAGGCAAGATACACAACACTCGGGACAACGAAAATGAACGAGCAATCACTTATCTTCATCCACTTCGGCGCAAGATGGGCGTTGAATGAAATCAAGAGTAATGATGATGATAATAATACTGATAGGAGTAATGATAATGATGATGATCAGAAATGTTGAGAAAAAAAAATAGAGGATTAACGCCAATTTAGGTGATATTATGACAATAGCAGTTGTAGTAGAGGAGAAAGGAGGTTAGAGGATTATTAAACTGCATGGTTTGCCATGGCAACAGTCTTGGTGGCGATGACGATGGTGATGTCAATGGTAGTGATGGTAATTTCAACACTAACGACGGTCTTGATAATAATGATGATAATGCCGTCAACAATAGTAACAAATAAGAATAATAAAGTTAGTAGTGTTTCTTTTAATTTAATGAAGATTGATGATAATAGTCATGATGATGTGATGAGAGTGCTACTGATAGCAATGATGATAAAAGTAATATTGGTACTAGTAATAGCAGGTGCAAAGGATTATAGATGGTCAATGAGTCGAAAGTTAACAGTGCTACTGGAGCAGGGAGAAGGTGGTGAGGATAAATATTGTAATGTTAATAATAGTAACGGTGAAAAGAAAGGGGGATGATCAAAGAGTGAAAGGTTAACAGCATTATTGGACCAGGGAAGAGGGGGGGAGGGGGGGGGGGGTGGGGGCTGTAGACTGCTGATTTGTCGCAACCCGCCGATTTGTCGCATTTGTGACAAAATCGCGGGCATCAGGAGGGATTAGGATAAAACGGCAGTTGACTGTCCGCTGATTTGTCGCACGTACGACAGATCGGCGGGTTGTGACAAATCAGCGGTCAATGTGCATAAATTTAGAATTAGGCCCGCTGAAGTGTCGCAATTCGGTACACGAATGTCAAGTATAATCACTGTCATTTTTGGACATGTACATTATGCTGCGACCTAACTGCTGCTGTTCTCGCTGTCTGTGGTTATGATGACGACGATGATGATGATAATGACGATCATTACAAGATGATTATTATATAGCCAACGCCAATAATAAGTTTTAAAATGAGCTCTCTCTCTCTCTCTCTCTCTCTCTCTCTCTCTCTCTCTCTCTCTCTCATATAAAGTTGTTTTCTATATTCTATTGTACTTCATTGCACAAATGCGACAATTCGGCGGGTTGCGACAAATCAGTGGTCTACATGGTTGGGACAATTCGGCGGGTTGCGACAAATCAGTGGTCTACATGGTTGGGACATTCGGCGGGTTGCGACAAATCAGTGGTCTACATGGTTGGGACAATTCGGCGGGTTGCGACAAATCAGTGGTCTACATGGTTGGGACAATTCGGCGGGTTGCGACAAATCAGTGGTCTACATGGTTGGGACAATTCGGCGGGTTGCGACAAATCAGTGGTCTACATGGTTGGGACAATTCGGCGGGTTGCGACAAATCAGTGGTCTACATGGTGGGACAATTCGGCGGGTTGCGACAAATCAGTGGTCTACATGGTTGGGACAATTCGGCGGGTTGCGACAAATCAGTGGTCTACATGGTTGGGACAATTCGGCGGGTTGCGACAAATCAGTGGTCTACATGGTTGGGACAATTCGGCGGGTTGCGACAAATCAGTGGTCTACATGGTTGGGACAATTCGGCGGGTTGCGACAAATCAGTGGTCTACATGGTTGGGACAATTCGGCGGGTTGCGACAAATCAGTGGTCTACATGGTTGGGACAATTCGGCGGGTTGCGACAAATCAGTGGTCTACATGGTTGGGACAATTCGGCGGGTTGCGACAAATCAGTGGTCTACATGGTTGGGACAATTCGGCGGGTTGCGACAAATCAGTGGTCTACATGGTTGGGACAATTCGGCGGGTTGCGACAAATCAGTGGTCTACATGGTTGGGACAATTCGGCGGGTTGCGACAAATCAGTGGTCCACATGGTTGGGACAATTCGGCGGGTTGCGACAAATCAGTGGTCTACATGGTTGGGACAATTCGGCGGGTTGCGACAAATCAGTGGTCTACATGGTTGGGACAATTCGGCGGGTTGCGACAAATCAGTGGTCTACATGGTTGGGACAATTCGGCGGGTTGCGACAAATCAGTGGTCTACATGGTTGGGACAATTCGGCGGGTTGCGACAAATCAGTGGTCTACATGGTTGGGACAATTCGGCGGGTTGCGACAAATCAGTGGTCTACATGGTTGGGACAATTCGGCGGGTTTGCGACAAATCAGTGGTCTACATGGTTGGGACAATTCGGCAGGTTGCGACAAATCAGTGGTCTACATGGTTGGGACAATTCGGCGGGTTGCGACAAATCAGTGGTCTACATGGTTGGGACAATTCGGCGGGTTGCGACAAATCAGTGGTCTACATGGTTGGGACAATTCGGCGGGTTGCGACAAATCAGTGGTCTACATGGTTGGGACAATTCGGCGGGTTGCGACAAATCAGTGGTCTACATGGTTGGGACAATTCGGCGGGTTGCGACAAATCAGTGGTCTACATGGTTGGGACAATTCGGCGGGTTGCGACAAATCAGTGGTCTACATGGTTGGGACAATTCGGCGGGTTGCGACAAATCAGTGGTCTACATGGTTGGGACAATTCGGCGGGTTGCGACAAATCAGTGGTCTACATGGTTGGGACAATTCGGCGGGTTGCGACAAATCTGTGGTCTACATGGTTGGGACAATTCGGCGGGTTGCGACAAATCAGTGGTCTACATGGTTGGGACAATTCGGCGGGTTGCGACAAATCAGTGGTCTACATGGTTGGGACAATTCGGCGGGTTGCGACAAATCAGTGGTCTACATGGTTGGGACAATTCGGCGGGTTGCGACAAATCAGTGGTCTACATGGTTGGGACAATTCGGCGGGTTGCGACAAATCAGTGGTCTACATGGTTGGGACAATTCGGCGGGTTGCGACAAATCAGTGGTCTACATGGTTGGGACAATTCGGCGGGTTGCGACAAATCAGTGGTCTACATGGTTGGGACAATTCGGCGGGTTGCGACAAATCAGTGGTCTACATGGTTGGGACAATTCGGCGGGTTGCGACAAATCAGTGGTCTACATGGTTGGGACAATTCGGCGGGTTGCGACAAATCAGTGGTCTACATGGTTGGGACAAATTCGGCGGGTTGCGACAAATCAGTGGTCTACATGGTTGGGACAATTCGGCGGGTTGCGACAAATCAGTGGTCTACATGGTTGGGACAATTCGGCGGGTTGCGACAAATCAGTGGTCTACATGGTTGGGACAATTCGGCGGTTGCGACAAATCAGTGGTCTACATGGTTGGGACAATTCGGCGGGTTGCGACAAATCAGTGGTCTACATGGTTGGGACAATTCGGCGGGTTGCGACAAATCAGTGGTCTACATGGTTGGGACAATTCGGCGGGTTGCGACAAATCAGTGGTCTACATGGTTGGGACAATTCGGCGGGTTGCGACAAATCAGTGGTCTACATGGTTGGGACAATTCGGCGGGTTGCGACAAATCAGTGGTCTACATGGTTGGGACAATTCGGCGGTTTGCGACAAATCAGTGGTCTACATGGTTGGGACAATTCGGCGGGTTGCGACAAATCAGTGGTCTACATGGTTGGGACAATTCGGCGGGTTGCGACAAATCAGTGGTCTACATGGTTGGGACAATTCGGCGGGTTGCGACAATCAGTGGTCTACATGGTTGGGACAATTCGGCGGGTTGCGACAAATCAGTGGTCTACATGGTTGGGACAATTCGGCGGGTTGCGACAAATCAGTGGTCTACATGGTTGGGACAATTCGGCGGGTTGCGACAAATCAGTGGTCTACATGGTTGGGACAATTCGGCGGGTTGCGACAAATCAGTGGTCTACATGGTTGGGACAATTCGGCGGGTTGCGACAAATCAGTGGTCTACATGGTTGGGACAATTCGGCGGGTTGCGACAAATCAGTGGTCTACATGGTTGGGACAATTCGGCGGGTTGCGACAAATCAGTGGTCTACATGGTTGGGACAATTCGGCGGGTTGCGACAAATCAGTGGTCTACATGGTTGGGACATTTCGGCGGGTTGCGACAAATCAGTGGTCTACATGGTTGGGACAATTCGGCGGGTTGCGACAAATCAGTGGTCTACATGGTTGGGACAATTCGGCGGGTTGCGACAAATCAGTGGTCTACATGGTTGGGACAATTCGGCGGGTTGCGACAAATCAGTGGTCTACATGGTTGGGACAATTCGGCGGGTTGCGACAAATCAGTGGTCTACATGGTTGGGACAATTCGGCGGGTTGCGACAAATCAGTGGTCTACATGGTTGGGACAATTCGGCGGGTTGCGACAAATCAGTGGTCTACATGGTTGGGACAATTCGGCGGGTTGCGACAAATCAGTGGTCTACATGGTTGGGACAATTCGGCGGGTTGCGACAAATCAGTGGTCTACATGGTTGGGACAATTCGGCGGGTTGCGACAAATCAGTGGTCTACATGGTTGGGACAATTCGGCGGGTTGCGACAAATCAGTGGTCTACATGGTTGGGACAATTCGGCGGGTTGCGACAAATCAGTGGTCTACATGGTTGGGACAATTCGGCGGGTTGCGACAAATCAGTGGTCTACATGGTTGGGACAATTCGGGGGGTTGCGACAAATCAGTGGTCTACATGGTTGGGACAATTCGGCGGGTTGCGACAAATCAGTGGTCTACATGGTTGGGACAATTCGGCGGGTTGCGACAAATCAGTGGTCTACATGGTTGGGACAATTCGGCGGGTTGCGACAAATCAGTGGTCTACATGGTTGGGACAATTCGGCGGGTTGCGACAAATCAGTGGTCTACATGGTTGGGACAATTCGGCGGGTTGCGACAAATCAGTGGTCTACATGGTTGGGACAATTCGGCGGGTTGCGACAAATCAGTGGTCTACATGGTTGGGACAATTCGGCGGGTTGCGACAAATCAGTGGTCTACATGGTTGGGACAATTCGGCGGGTTGCGACAAATCAGTGGTCTACATGGTTGGGACAATTCGGCGGGTTGCGACAAATCAGTGGTCTACATGGTTGGGACAATTCGGCGGGTTGCGACAAATCAGTGGTCTACATGGTTGGGACAATTCGGCGGGTTGCGACAAATCAGTGGTCTACATGGTTGGGACAATTCGGCGGGTTGCGACAAATCAGTGGTCTACATGGTTGGGACAATTCGGCGGGTTGCGACAAATCAGTGGTCTACATGGTTGGGACAATTCGGCGGGTTGCGACAAATCAGTGGTCTACATGGTTGGGACAATTCGGCGGGTTGCGACAAATCAGTGGTCTACATGGTTGGGACAATTCGGCGGTTGCGACAAATCAGTGGTCTACATGGTTGGGACAATTCGGCGGGTTGCAACAAACAAGTGGTCTACATGGTTGGGACAATTCGGCGGGTTGCGACAAACAAGTGGTCTACATGGTTGGGACAATTCGGCGGGTTGCGACAAATCAGTGGTCTACATGGTTGGGACAATTCGGCGGGTTGCGACAAATCAGTGGTCTACATGGTTGGGACAATTCGGCGGGTTGCGACAAATCAGTGGTCTACATGGTTGGGACAATTCGGCGGGTTGCGACAAATCAGTGGTCTACATGGTTGGGACAATTCGGCGGGTTGCGACAAATCAGTGGTCTACATGGTTGGGACAATTCGGCGGGTTGCGACAAATCAGTGGTCTACATGGTTGGGACAATTCGGCGGGTTGCGACAAATCAGTGGTCTACATGGTTGGGACAATTCGGCGGGTTGCGACAAATCAGTGGTCTACATGGTTGGGACAATTCGGCGGGTTGCGACAAATCAGTGGTCTACATGGTTGGGACAATTCGGCGGGTTGCGACAAATCAGTGGTCTACATGGTTGGGACAATTCGGCGGGTTGCGACAAATCAGTGGTCTACATGGTTGGGACAATTCGGCGGGTTGCGACAAATCAGTGGTCTACATGGTTGGGACAATTCGGTGGGTTGCGACAAATCAGTGGTCTACATGGTTGGGACAATTCGGCGGGTTGCGACAAATCAGTGGTCTACATGGTTGGGACAATTCGGCGGGTTGCGACAAATCAGTGGTCTACATGGTTGGGACAATTCGGCGGGTTGCGACAAATCAGTGGTCTACATGGTTGGGACAATTCGGCGGGTTGCGACAAATCAGTGGTCTACATGGTTGGGACAATTCGGCGGGTTGCGACAAATCAGTGGTCTACATGGTTGGGACAATTCGGCGGGTTGCGACAAATCAGTGGTCTACATGGTTGGAACAATTCGGCGGGTTGCGACAAATCAGTGGTCTACATGGTTGGGACAATTCGGCGGGTTGCGACAAACAAGTGGTCTACATGGTTGGGACAATTCGGCGGGTTGCGACAAACAAGTGGTCTACATGGTTGGGACAATTCGGCGGGTTGCGACAAATCAGTGGTCTACATGGTTGGGACAATTCGGCGGGTTGCGACAAATCAGTGGTCTACATGGTTGGGACAATTCGGCGGGTTGCGACAAATCAGTGGTCTACATGGTTGGGACAATTCGGCAGGTTGCGACAAATCAGTGGTCTACATGGTTGGGACAATTCGGCGGGTTGCGACAAATCAGTGGTCTACATGGTTGGGACAATTCGGCGGGGTTGCGACAAATCAGTGGTCTACATGGTTGGGACAATTCGGCGGGTTGCGACAAATCAGGGGTCTACATGGTTGGGACAATTCGGCGGGTTGCAACAAATCAGTGGTCTACATGGTTGGGACAATTCGGCGGGTTGCGACAAATCAGTGGTCTACATGGTTGGGACAATTCGGCGGGTTGCGACAAATCAGTGGTCTACATGGTTGGGACAATTCGGCGGGTTGCGACAAATCAGTGGTCTACATGGTTGGGACAATTCGGCGGGTTGCGACAAATCAGTGGTCTACATGGTTGGGACAATTCGGCGGGTTGCGACAAATCAGTGGTCTACATGGTTGGGACAATTCGGCGGGTTGCGACAAATCAGTGGTCTACATGGTTGGGACAATTCGGCGGGTTGCGACAAATCAGTGGTCTACATGGTTGGAAAAAACAAAAAAAGTAAGAAAAAAGAGATTGGGGGGGGGGGGGGGGGGGGGGGACCACATACTAACACACATTCATTTATAAAAAAAAATATAAGTATTATTGCTATCATTTTTACAACTGTTTGCTAGTGATCGGATTAGTAAGATATTAGTGATGTTAACGATAGTAATAGTAACAACAACAAAGACATCAGTAATAATGATGATGATGATGATGATAATGATGGTGACAGTAATGATGATATTGATGTGATGATAATCAGTATTGATGATAGTGATGATGAGTTATGATAGTAATGATATGATGACAGCAGTAAAGATAGTAATAATGGTAGAAGTAATCTTAGTAGTAATAGTTGTTTGTGAAAAGAAATAGAAATGATCAATGAATAGAAAGCAAACAGTACTATTGGATGATATAATGATAGTATCAATCATAAGTGTAGTAATATCAGGGACAGTAGCTGGAAATGAAATGATCAATGATAAAAGAGCTAGCATTCCTATTAAAGATAAAAGAAAAAGAGGAAAGAGAGAGAGAGAAGGTGTGTGTGTGTGTGTGTGTGTGTGTGTGTGTGTGTGTGTGTGTGTGTGTGTGTGTGTCTGTATAGCTACATCTACACCTACATACGCACATATGCACAGGAAAGAGGGAAGAGAAACTCTTGTAGAGGAGATAGTGTATGAAATTAAAAGAAAACAGATGAAGAAAAGGGTGTGGAAAAGTACCTGGGTAAACAATAGATTGATGTGACAAATGGAGTGTACTGAGAGGGGAAAAGAAGACAGCTGTAACTTGTGTGGGAGGTCAATAGTGGGAGGTATGGTAGTGTGTGTGTGTTTTGGTGGAGGAAATAGTGGGCTGATATTGCAAAGGTGAATAGGCACATGCTGCCTTTAGGTGTTGATGTTATGAGGGTGGAGGGAAGAAGGGGATGGTTAATCACAATTAAAAATAAAAACAAAAGGAAAGGGGGCGGGGGGGGGGGGGGGGGGAGAGAAACATACCAACACCTATACACACATCTATATATACAGACATACACATAAATACATACACTTTAAAAAAAAAGTTATTGTATATAAGTATTGTTGTTCGTCCTTCGATTTCGAAGATGACCATGACTTCAATCTCAGATGGAAGATCGCTGAGTGTGGGTCCGCAGGTGGCTGGTGAGGCCGATCTGGGCCCGGAAGGAACGCCCCTATGTGGGACACATGTGGGTGGATGCTACAGTGGAGGTGGAGGTAGCTCTGGCCTTGCGCGCGGTTCGCTTTCTCTCAGCTTCTGCTGTGCGTCTCTTCTCTGATGTACATGTACCCTTTGTGAGGCTGCTTCGCCAGGCTGGGCGGTCCAGGGCAAGCGACTCCCAGGTGTTGAGGTTGATGTCCAGGCCTTTGAGGGACACTTTGAGGCAGTCCTTGAAACGTTTCTTCTGCCCTCCCCCCCCCCCCCCCCCCCCAAACTTTGCGCTTGCCCTGACTCAGTTCTCCGTACAGCAGTTGTTTCGGCAGTCGACTATCTGGCATTCTGACGATGTGGCCAGCCCATCTGGCTCAAGATTTCTGAAGGAGAGTGTAGATGCTGGGGATGCTGGATCTTTCCAAGACCTCATTGTCTGGGACTTTGTCATGCCAATTGATGTGTAGGAGTCTGCGGAGACAGCTGAGGTGAAAATGGTTGAGCTGTTTGGCGTGTCTGCTGTAGACAGTCCAGGTCTCACTGGCACAGAGGAGAGTGGTTAGTACCACTGCATGGTACACCTTCAGCTTGGTGGTAAGGCTTAGTCCTCTCCGCTCCCAGACATTTTCACGGAGTCTCCCAGACACAGAGCTGGCTTTGGCAATCCTATTCCCGACCTCTGCGTCAATGTTCACAGCTCGCGAGAGTGTGCTGCCCAGATAGGTGAAGTTGTCAACTGCATGTAAGTTCTGCCTCTTTCCATGATGTGTGGTTCCTGGTCGGGTTTACCTGGCGCAGGCTGATACATCACTTCGGTCTTTTTGGTGCTGATGGTGAGACCGAAGTTGTCGCAGGCTCGTGAGAGGCAGTCCATTTCGTGCTGCATCATCTGCTCTGTGCTGGTGTTGAGGGCGCAGTCATCAGCAAACAAGAAGTCCCTGATGACGGTGTTAAGCAGTAATCAATAAAGTGTTGAGCAATAATCAGTCTGTTTAGTGTACATATTTATGTAACAGCATGGATCACGAGACAGACCTGTACACATACACACGCACCTTCACGGTGTTCCTGGTTAACAGTGTTTGATACCGTCTCTTCTGTTGTCGCCAAAGGATCTCCATTCTTTGATACCGTCTCTTCTGTTGTCGCCAAAGGATCTCCATTGGTGTTCCTGGTTAACAGTGTTTGATACCGTCTCTTCTGTTGTCGCCAAAGGATCTCCATTGGTGTTCCTGGTTAACAGTGTTTGATACCGTCTCTTCTGTTGTCGCCAAAGGATCTCCATTGGTGTTCCTGGTTAACAGTGTTTGATGCCGTCTCTTCTGTTGTCGCCAAAGGATCTCCATTGGTGTTCCTGGTTAACAGTGTTTGATACCGTCTCTTCTGTTGTCGCCAAAGGATCTCCATTGGTGTTCCTGGTTAACAGTGTTTGATACCGTCTCTTCTGTTGTCGCCAAAGGATCTCCATTGGTGTTCCTGGTTAACAGTGTTTGATACCGTCTCTTCTGTTGTCGCCAAAGGATCTCCATTCTTTTTTTTTTTTTTTTTTTACCTTCTATGAAGGTTCTTTTCTTTGAAGAAAGAAGCAGGTTACATCATTATGATTCACATTCACTCAAGAAAACAACTGTCATATTTCTGTACATACAAACACATGCACAAAAAACAAACAATACAACCAAAACTACATCACATGCATGAAACAAAAGTGTTGTTAGGAGAAGTAAGACCAAAAGGTAGAGGAAGAGAAAAGAAGCGAGAGAGAGGAAACAGAGGAAAAGTGAACAACAGAGGGGGAAAAAGAAAAGGGATGCTGCCCAAACAGAGTAACCAAAACATAACAGTCAAACAGGAAGTTAAGCAATAAGTCAGCATCCACAGTGAGTGAATAAACAAGTGGATAGCCTTAAATTCTTTTAGATGGTATAGTGTTAACTATGTTATTAATCACAGACTATAATAGTATAACCTCATTTAGCCAAGTCCTGATGAAGCCTCATTTAACCAAGTCCTGATAAGGAAGCCAATCCATCAAAAAAGTGTCTAGTTTATTAGTCACAACACTCGGATACCTTTCTGTTCTGAATTTATCTTTGAGTATATTAATAAAGATATTGACAATTGGTGCTACTTTCTTCCATTTACATTTGTAGATGTATTGCTTTGCCAAAAGTATTATCAAGTTGAGAACTCTGTCAGTTATAGTGTTTTCCTCAACCCCAAATATTACAAGAACCTCTGTAAATTGAAAAATTCACACAATGAACGCAGTTTTGAGATAAGCATCTTTGCAAATCTTGCCAAAAAGTGGTGGTCATTGGGCAGTACCATAACAAGTGACAAATTGTTTCAGTTTCTGTTTCACATAAGGAACAGAGTGGTGAGTTTACTACATTTCTTAGGTGTAGGTATCTGTTAGTTGGTAGAATGCTATGCAAAATACGTAGCTGTAACCATCTCAGTTGAACATCCGGGCTAGTTGAAATAGCAGTACGAAAAATTGTATTCCACTTAAGGTTGTCATAATGCATATTCCACTTTCTCACTCCAGCAACAGTGTTATTATTTACATTAAACCAAGACTGAACATAATGGTTGCCTTTGTGGATAAGTTGCCAGGCTTCATTTTTCTGCAGTTTATAACTTGCAGTAGGTGTTAAATTCATCTTATTTTGAAAACTTTTTATTGCCTGAATAACCCCTCTGAATGTAACAAAGTCTGTTACTATTCCATCATATTTTCTCAAAAATGCCTCATGACTTAAAAAATTGCCCGTATCATCTAGTAAATCACTGACCACATGGATACCTCTATTGAACCATGTTTTCAAAAAAATGACATGTCTACCTTTAAGAATATTCACATTATGAAATATGAATTCTGCATTGAAAGCATCAATGCTATTAGGTAGAAGTTTTACACATAATCGTCTATAATGTTTCAAAACATCTGACCAAAATGGGTTTTTTAGCCCACGCAAAAGTACATTCACATATTCGTAGCCCAAATTCTCCAGATTTACAAACTGGGTGCAAATCCAGCACAAATTCTTGCATGTAAGAATCATTATCAAAAACTCTCCTTAACCAACTAATTTTCATGGTACTCAAAAAGGAAAAAACATTCAACATTTTCAAACCACCCTCCTTGTAATTCTTGCAAACGTTTTTCTTACTGATTTTACTTGGCTTTTCATCCCACAAAAAAGCAAAAAATAATGCGTCAAGTTGGTGTAAAAAATCATCTCCTGGATCAGGTAGGTTGAGGAATAAATACACCAGTTTTGACATTGCTAGAGTTTTTATAACTGTTATTTTCCCAAATGGAGTTAAATGTCTTTTTGACCATTTTTTAACAAACTGTTTACTTTCTGTATTTTATTATCATAATTAAGTGCTACAATTTGTTCTACATCAACAGAAAAATGAATTCCTAGAACCTTAAAGATGCCAGGATTCCAGCAAAAATTTTGATCTCTGAGGTATCTTCTTTCTGAATGTTTCTGGCTGCCAATCCAGATTAATTGAGTCTTTTCTTTGTTGATTTTTAGCCCAGAGATATTAGCAAATATATCTAGTGTCTTTATGGCTTCTTTTAAAGAGTCTTCACTTCCATCAAGAAATAGGGAAGTATCATCAGCAAACTGTGAGAGAAGTGCATATATTTCATTGATTTTAATACCTTTTATTCTGTTATTTTTCCTGATCATTATAGACAAAATTTCAGCACAGATTAGGTATAAATATGGTGAAAGTGGGTCTCCTTGACGAGCACCTCTACAAATTTGAAACCAGTCTGAATAGTGGCCATTTACTGACACGCATGTATTGATATTGTATAAAAAGTTTCGATCCACCTCTTTATATCTTGACCAAAATTGAATGCCTCTAATGCTTTGTTCAAGAATTTCCAGGAAACACTGTCAAAGGCCTTCTCAAAGTCAACTAGAAGCAGAAGGCCAGGGATGTTTTCGTTATGTGTATGTAACAAAGTATCATAAACAAGTCTAATATTTTCTCCTATGTAACGCCCTTTCATGAAGCCTCTCTGATCAGAGTGAATAATCTTTGGCAACACTTCTTTGATTCTGGTGGCAATACAGGCAGATGCTATTTTGTATGATGTGTTTAGTAGAGATATAGGTCGCCAATTTTTCAACAATTGTTTTGGTGTATCTTCTTTTGGAATGCAGGTGATTATTCCTTGCCTCTGTGTAATTGACATCTGACCAGGGATCTCCATTCTTTGATACCGTCTCTTCTGTTGTCGCCAAAGGATCTCCATTCTTTGATACCGTCTCTTCTGTTGTCGCCAAAGGATCTCCATTCTTTGATACCGTCTCTTCTGTTGTCGCCAAAGGATCTCCATTCTTTGATACCGTCTCTTCTGTTGTCGCCAAAGGATCTCCATTCTTTGATACCGTCTCTTCTGTTGTCGCCAAAGGATCTCCATTCAAAATAACTTTGGCCTCTACATCCTCGCACGGGCTTCCTGCTTCCTCAAAGCTGCCAGTAGCAAACGATTTGTCTGAGAGACTGCTGGGGCCGAGGGGCGCTGCTGGCCTCTGGAGTTCTGCGACTGCTGCGTAAATATGATCTCTATGTGGCATCTTCACAAAACATGTCTTCTTCTTAGCTTGGTTCTCTAATGGAACCTCAGCCTCTGAGAGTTGACTTGATTCAGATCTGGAGCAGGTTTGGTTCTCCCTGACGTCATTTGCTTTTCTTTTTTTTCCGATGGACTGGCTTGAAGTTTGGTTCTGTACAGTCGTGGCGGTTTTTTTTTTTTTTTTTTTTGATGATGCAGTATATTCACCATTTTTAACCCAGGCCGTGGTCTTTCTCTTTTTTTTTCCTCTGAAATAATACAAAAGCCCTATATTAAATCAACCATCGGAGATGTATCATGTTCAGAGATTGGTTTTAGCATAATTCAGTAGCCTAGTTCACACAGTCTTGATAAACTTTTTGACGCCAAATCCCTCAAAGTGACACTCTCCTACCAACGACCTGACCGGCACAGCATCTATGCTAAACAGCATCACTTGGCAGAACAGTCTCCATCTGCAAATAATCGCCCTGATTTGACCATCTATGATGAAGAAAGTAACCCAAAACACCAACAAACAAAATATTTTCCAGTATGAAGTACATATGTGGAGTGTAATAGAGGAGAAGCGAGAGTGAGAGATAGAGAAAGAGGGAGAGAGAGAGAGGGAGAGAGAGAGAGAGAGGGAGAGAGAGAGGGAGAGAGAGAGAGAGGGAGAGAGAGAGAAGAGGGAGTGAGAGAGAGAGAGGGGGGGGGGGGAGGGAGCGGGAGATAAGTAGTGGTAGTAGCAGTAGTAGTAGTAGTAGCAGTTGTTTCATCCCTAAAACTGTGACTGTAAGTGCAAGTATGTTGTGCTGTAAATACAGTTTATGTGTGATCACCTCTTTTGGACCTCTCTTTTGCATTGGAAATTTCGTTTAAAAGAAAAATTGACTCTTGTATACCTATCGAAAATTTAATAGTTGTAATTATTGGTACATCACTTTCTGAGTCATAGACCTTGTTGACCAGCATGTAGAAAGAGCAAATAGAATTTACTGGATGAGGATGTCAAGATTCTCTGAAAGGATATTTTTCTTGTTATGCTTGGCAAAATTTTGTATGGGAAAAAAATATAATGTCAGTTGACGGAATTGACACCACCACTTAGTTTGACATGTGTGTATGTGTTTGTGGTGTGGTGTGCGTGTGTGTGTGTGTGTGTGTGTGTGTGTGTGTGTGTTTGTGCGCGTGCGTGCGTGCGTGCGTGCGTGCGTACGTACGTAAGTGTATGTGTGTGCGTGTGTGTGTGCACGCGCGCGCGTGTGGTGTGTTTGTGTGCGTGTATGTGTGTGCGCGTGCGTGTGTGTGTGTGTGTGTGTGTGTGTGTGTGTGTGTGTGTGTGTGTGAATTAGTTCATCTCAGCTTTTCCATCTATTGTTGCCTAACCTCTGTCATGATCCTTTTCGGAAAACATTTAAATTTCCCACAATTTGATCCAAACATAGAAAACAGATCCATTTTCCAACAAAAAAATCATCGATCCTCCACACCTAAGCATTCTTTCCCCGCACATCTAAACCCAGTAACAACCTGCAAGTCTTGAGCGGCAGCCTGTTTTTCTTCATTCGCAAAATGTTTAACCGATATGTAATGCATGGAGTGTGCGAGTTTACATAAATAGAATATCGACCCGTTTTACAGTAAACAAGATCATTAGGAGTTTTGATGCTGAATCAAAAAAAAAAAAAATTCACAAAAGCATGCAAACAATTTTCTACACAGCCCCTAACTGAACAATGGACTAGACTTGTGCATCAAAAACTTCTGAGAAAACCAGCGTTAAATTGTTGTTTAGCATTTCTGATGTTTGGAGGACACACAGAAGGACCTATTTTGTTTTACTTCCGATATTCTGAATAGATGCTATAAAACTAAGGCGAGTGTAGACATATATACAAACATAATCTATAGCATTTCACAATAGCCACCTTCTGTCTATTAAAAAAAGCACCTGAGAGAGAGAGAGAGAGAGAGACAGACAGACGAGACAGACAGACACACAGGGAGACAGACAGACAGAGAGAGAGAGAGAGAAAGCTCATTAAGCAACAGAAATGATTGGTATGCGTGTGGGAGAGAAAGAGAGAGACGCAGATGCTGACGCAATTGTTTATTCAAAAGGCCATAGCCCCTTATACATAACAAACCGCTCAATTCATAAATATAAATTCATTTAACAACCTAATACCATATTTACTGTCTTGACACATCATTTCGCATTCTGAATGCTTTAAACAAATACAGAGCGAACTGTTTAATGGTCTTTTCATTCGATGATGCCATTAACATAATCAGTTTGAATAAACAAAGATTTCTTGGGTACTTAGGTGGAATCAATTGCTGTCTAACAGTTTGTTGTTCAGGGCAAGACAGAACTGACATAGTTATTCCGTTGTACGTTCATTTTTCTCGTGCAGCAAGATGTTCACCTTTTCTAAACGCTATAATATTACTTTTTGCCATGTTTACGTTCAACTTGAGTGATGCAGAAGCTCTTTCTAAACTGTTTAATTGATTTTTGAAACCAACTATTGCTTCTTACATCAATACAACGTCACCAGCTAAGAGACGAATAAAAATCTCCATAGAATCATTTACAAATGAGCTCCGTGCCTACCATCATTTTTAATTTCTAAAGTTAATTTATTAACAAACATGGAAAAGAGAACAGGACTACAAACATCCCCTTCTTTAATTCCCAAGGTACAATTTATGTAGTCCGTTAGAAGTGATCCGCATCTCAACCTGGCCTTCACAAAATCATACATGCTCAAGATATATTAATATAACTTACCTCGGATTCCATGCTTAACCAAAATTGGCCATAATACATTTCTATTGACAGAGTCAAATGCTTTTTTAAAATCAATAAAAACTACATATGATTTTCGATTCAGACAAAACTGTTTTTGAAATAAAGGCCATCAAAGTAAACATGGGATCTATAGTCGAATAATTCTGTTTAAATCCACCTTGATATTTGCTGGTAATATTAGTCTCTTCGACCCATTCTTGAGGTCTTCTATTAATAATAGCACCATACAGTTTACTTCCAATGTTGCATAGCGAGATTCCTGTAGTTGTTTGGGTTGTTAACGTCTCGTTATTGATATAATGAGAACAGTAGAGTCGGCCCAGCTTTCAGTAAACACACCCTTGTTAAATAGAGCATTAAAAAAAAAGCGAAAAAGTTCATCACCAAATCGGATTTGCCTGTAGTCTATCATTTCGCCGATTATCTTATCGGGACGTGCAGCTTTACGATTTCTTAGTATAGGTAAGGCCAAAATGATCTCTTTTTTCGATTTAGGGCGATTTAAATTATCACAAATATCATTATCTTCATCACTGTCATCTCCCAGCCTAACATTGTTTTTAATGCCACCAATTCTTTCGAGCAATTTCTTAAAGTGATGAAAACCAATTGTCAAGACATATCATTTTGAGGCTGGATTCTTTTTCTTCTGAAGTTTGCGCATTGTCTTCCAAAACTCCTTTTGGCTGTTAATGGAGGCAACAAATTTATTTAATAAAATACGTTGAATACTTTCTGTTCTTTCTTCAAAAGACGTTTACAGTCGCGTCTGGCATTTGAGTATTCAACATGATCAGGTACAAAGTTCAACGATATTTGGTTAACAATTTACGTGCATTTCATTTACTTAAAAGACATTCCTTATCGTACCAATCATCGCAAACGTCTCTTGCATCTATCTTAGTCTGCTTCTTCATACATTCAGCAGAAGCTTTTATACATGTAAAGATTACCCTCAATGAGACTGATTGTCATATGCATTCTTCACTGAAACTGTCGATTCCATTGCATTATAACACACTATAAGTTTCATTCTAAACAAACTTTTCAACCAGATTGTTAACATCATCTTTTTTCTGTAATAGCGGGCGTTTCGCTGTATAAATCAGTATCCAGCACTAAAAGCGTGTGGTCAGATTTAACACATTTACCCACACATAACCTACAATAATTAAGAAGCGTAGCGAACATATTACATGACATTATAAGATAAACATTCGCTCTGCTATCACTCTCGGATATGTAAGTGCAGCAGCCTTTGAGTTTGCCCTGACTCAAATCATTTAAAATGCACAAATTCAAAGCAGTGCACATATTTAACAACATCTTACCATAGTTCTTTAGCACATTACCTTCTGAATTTCTGCCCACACTTAATGGACCACTCAAACAATGATTTTCTAAAGGAAAGGCAGTTTCTTCTAAATCTTGAGATATAGTCCAAGTGCGACCATTCGTATCACCGCTTAACAATACATAAACATAACCAAGAGACAGCAAGCAGTCACATACAAAGCCTTCAAGTAATGCAATACTGTTGTCAAAATTAGCAAACCAGTGGTATAATGAGCCTTCTGGCGTTACAAACACATACAAGGCGGGTTTTTTTTTTATTGTACCCAAAATCGTTTACCAATAACAAAAACGTAAAAGATGTCTGACGTAATTTCCAGCGGCTGCACAACTGAGCAAAATTCTTTTTTTTTTTAACGAGACATAGTAAGCCCCCAGATCGCCTTCCACGAGTCGTGAGTTTCATTGCTGATTTACAACATTTTTCATAGCCAGCAAGCACAGACGATTGGAAATCATCCATAAAGGTTTCAGCCAGGCATATGAAATCAAAAGAACTAACAAATGAAACAAAATCTTTGTGTGTAGTTTGGATAATAAACCGTTTACATTCCAGTAAAGAAAAGGGAAGTCTTTCGACCTATTTACAGGAGAAGGAAAAATTGACACATGATTATCAACACCTGGTGACACAGTGCACGCATCCTCGGAAAACATGTTTGACAGGTTTTGCAACACAGGCTCGGCAACATTTAAGACATTATTTACATTTCCAACGGCTTGTCAACGGCTGAACTAAGCTCAGAGCACACCGCGTTGCTGCCTGTATCATGAATAGCACGTGCAGAGAGCGTGTCAACGGCACCGCACTGTGACAACGAAGACGGAGTCGTCCCAAAGTTGGTCCCTTAGGCCTATATACTGATGCAGTAAAATTCCCCGGATAAACTGTGGGCCGACCGTCCCCGTATCTTATTTCTACCAGTCTGTCAGCACGGTCCACTGTAAATTTCGTTCCATCAGTGAGAAGGTGGTTGAACGGTGAACGGGGGACGTCTTATTGTCAGAAGGCCCGTTAGTCAGAAGGCCCACTAGTCAGAAGGCCCGTTAGTCAGAAAATCAGTTGGCATTCAGTTGCATGCCCGTTAGTCAGAAGGCCCGTTAGTCAGAAGGCCCACTAGTCAGAAGGCCCGTTAGTCAGAAAATCAGTTGGCATTCAGTTGCATGAATGGAATTTTCCCCTAAGTGCGGAAGATGAAAGTGAAAATGCGGAAGATTAAAAGTGAAATGAAAGTGGAATTTCCCCCCACCCCCCAATAAAAACCAACAACAGCAAAGAAATACTGATTTTCTGACTAATGGGCCTTCTGACTAGTGGGCCTTCTGACTAGTGGGCCTTCTGACTAATGGGCCTTCTGACAAAAAGGTGGTCACCGGTTGAACACCATTGAGGCACGCTTACTCCCTCCTCTAGTTCTCTTCACATGTGATGTCAACCGTTTCCTCACCTCTCTCACTTGAGTAGAGAAGTCCTCGCCAACGAAAATATTTCTCCCTCGGATCTCGCCCTTGGCTTTCAGCACAGATGTCTTCTCTTATATAGAACACACACCTGGCGATAACTCGCGAGTCAGGCTTGGAGTTAATACGGTGCACCCTGCCAAACTGTGTGTCCTCACAAAGTTGTAACTTGTTTTTGATTAGGTCCTTCATCATACCTTCACAGTCCGCCGGAGTCTCGTTCTCCTGCCGTTACAGGCCGTAAAAGATGAGGTTGCTGCGTTTAGACCGTCCCTCAAGGTCATCCGTCTTCCTCTCCAAGACGTCCAGCCTCCTCGTCAGGTCCTCGTTCCTCCTCTGCAAGTCGTCGTTCTGCTGACGCAGATCCGTGACTTCACCTCGTGGTGCCCTCGGCTCATCCTGCATGGCCCCGTACTCCTCCTGTTGGACATAAAGATCATCTCCGCAAAGCGAGTGTCTGTCCGCGAACCCATGTCCTGGATCATGCCAACAACGTCAGACAGAGTGGGTTAGTTCACTGCTCCACTGGGAACTCTGCCTGGAGTGTTGTCTGCACGTTCCATACTAGCTCTGGA
Organism: Conus ventricosus; assembly: GCA_018398815.1. Taxonomy (NCBI): domain Eukaryota; kingdom Metazoa; phylum Mollusca; class Gastropoda; order Neogastropoda; family Conidae; genus Conus; species Conus ventricosus. The sequence continues at coordinate 38,762,176 of CM031624.1, read as the reverse complement.
ACCGCCTGCTTTCAAGCGTGTCTGCCCCAAACTGTCCTTGCTCTGCGAAGGGTTAGGCCTCGGGCGACTCTCCACTTCGCCACAGCGGAGCAGAAGACTCCCCCAGAATAGACAATTAGAACATGGCCTGCAACAATTTTTTCTTGGTCCTGGCCCGCGTCAACATGAAGGCCTGGTATGTCCAGTAGAATCGGCCACAACATGCCTTAAAACAGTTGCCGCCGAAGGCATGGTAAGTTACAAAGCCTCTGGCACAGGTGTGGTACGTAACTCGCTCTGAATTCGTTTTAATTGAGACCAAAAATCGCGGCATCACATGGTGATACACACGCCACGCCCCCAGAGAGAGAGAGAGAGAGAGAGTTAAGCTCATTACGCAACACAAATGATTGTGTGTGTGTGTGAGCGCGCGCTTGTGTGTGTGTGTGTGTGTGTGTGTGTGTGTGTGTGTGTGTGTGTGTGTGAGATGGAGACAGAAAGAGAGAGGGAGGATTAAGCTTATTATGCAACAGAAATGATTGTGTGTGTGTGTGTGTGTGTGTGTGTGTGTGTGTGTGTGTGTGTGTGATAGAGAGAAAGAGAGAGAGAGGTATTATGTGTGTGAGGGGAGGGCCAGAAAAGGGCTTACATGGGATGAGCAGAAGTCGAAATCTACTGAGAAAACGGATAAGAAGCGGTGGAAGTCTGTTTGTATGTTATGTACATGCATGAAAACCAAGCATGTGTATGTACTGGTTTGGTCAAACGTCTGCATGCTTTTTTTTTTTGCGAACCGCACGAGCGTGTGTGTGTGTGTATGTGTGTGTGTGTGTGTGTGTGTGTGTGGCGTGTGTGTGTGTGTGTGTGTGTGTGTGTGTGTTGTGTGTGTGTGTGTGTGTGTGTGTGTGTGTGCGTGTGTGTGTGTGTGTGTGTGTTGTGTGTGTCTGTGTGTGTGTGTGTCTGTGTGTGTGTGTGTGTGTGTGTGTGTGTGTGTGTGTGTGTGTCTGTGTGTGTGTGTGTGTGTCTGTGTCTGTGTGCAGGGGATGGGTGTATGTTTGAGACAGAGACACGCCAAGAAACTCTTGTCTGTCTGTTTCTCTCTCTCTCTGGATGGGGGATGGGGTGTATGTCTGTCTGTCTCAGTGTATGTGTGTGTGTGCGCGCGCGCGCGCCTGTGTATGGTGTGTGTGTGCGTGAGAGAGAGAGAGAGAGAGAGAGAGAGAGAGAGAGAGAGAGAGAGAGAGAGAGAGCGAGAGAGAGAGAGAGAAGAGGGGGAAGAGAAGGGGAAGGGGGATAAGCAACAGAAATAATTGCATATTCTGTAAACACGCGCTTCATCAACGTATTACTTTGAAGACGTTGGCTGGAAGTCGGAGGTGAATAGGTGAATGGTGCCATTTACGTTCCCTCTGCCTGTGGCTGTTTT
>CM031624.1:38753271-38755771 GCA_018398815.1 Conus ventricosus | reverse complement strand
GTCTAGACCGCCTCTACACATCAAGCGGATTGGGACATGGAACACATTCTGCTGATTAACAGGAATAGGAGCACGAGTGATGCGTTCCGTGGACAGACAGTCTGTTGGCACGCATTCTCTTCATGCACTTCAGTCTTCGTTTACACAAACAACTTCATTATTTGCATTTTTCGATAGCAAAATGTATCTTTTTACCGCAACACCGCTGTAGACCGGAAATAGAAAGCAGGACAGTGTGCAGGTCCGTTGCACTGTGGTGGAGGGAGAGGGTGACCGGTGGGAGGCGAGAAAGATGACGCATTGTCCAGACCAATAAAGGGCACGTTGAGTGCATTGATCTCATGCGGTTCAGCCACCATTGACACAAACAACTTTTTAAAAAAAAAATCATATACAAGTCAGAAACCAGAACAGGGAAAGTCTCAGGCACCAGTCAGCCACTACTCACTCAGAATATAAATATCCGCGAAATAATTCCTAACGCCTCTAAACCCTTAAGCACACAACCACTCATGTGGTTTCAAAGACAAAAACACAAAACAAAACGAAACCAGCCAAACAATGAAATGTAAACCCGACTCTAACTTATACCAATCAATACAGTACGCATAGATTATACGTAGATATGAGGCCATGTAAAAGAGAAAATTGAACGATAAGCAGAAGAAAGAGAGAGAGAGAGAGACAGAGAGAGAGAGAGAGAGACAGAGAGAGAGAGAGACGCTTATCTTACAAAAAAAATGTCATCACTAGCTAATTGGCTGTTGTCGGTTGTTGTGTCAACACAGGACAGGCTCGGTGGCGTCGGCAAGAACAATTCCGACGGGAAAAGGAATGTTCCCTGATCTGTTACTGTTGTCTCGCTCTTTGGGGCTCAGCACTGTGTGTATGTATGCCTGTTCACTTGTGATGGCCGTTTCTGTCAATACACCGCACTGTGGTTGGTTGTCCGTTCGTGTCGCAGGGAGCTGGTCGGCAATCGTTGTTCACTGGGGAATGACGACTGTTTGTTTTTTTACCACGGTCCTCGATTTGAAACGAGGATAGTGTCCCTGTCTGCAGTAGAGTGTGGTTCTCGCAGTACACGAGGGGAGGGGGGGGGGGGGGGGGGGGGGGGGGGGGGGGGGGGGGGGGGGAGCTGGGGGTCCTGAAACAGGTTTGTTGGACGATGTACAGGTGATGTAAGCAGACATTTACCGGAGCAACCTGAAATACGTCTTCCTGGCAACCAGGCAAGGGAAACCACTGCCAAGAGAGAGAGAGAGAGAGAGAGAGAGAGAGAGAGAGAGAGTTTACTCAGGTTAGGCCACAGCCCTTACAGAAGGGGGATCTATTTACAATGGCACTTTAACGACGAAGAAAAGAAAAAATACATCAACATAATGATGGCAAATTCCAACAGCCTTTGACCATAGGGTACAACAGATACATGCTTCAACCCTTCAACCGCAGTTGTAGGATTTTTCAATGCCTTATATGGATACATGCATATATTCGTCAGTATATTTTTGCTAACTTTAGCAATCAGTAAGGCTACATTGAATACCCACGGATTTGCATAACATTTTCGTGGATGTATTCTTGCCGAAGCTCACAGAGACTAGGGCAACGAAAACAAAATATATAAATCTTCTTTCGCACCTGTACACAAAGGGCATGTTACAGAATTAGTTGATGCCTGATTATATCGGTCCCGATGTATTACAATACCTGTCAATCCGAATTCAAATTTTGTTAAATAAGATCTGATATGTCTGTCGATGTCAATCAAAATATACCAGTCACAGCTCCTGGATGATTTGAATATTCATTGTGACTTTCTTGGATATATTCATTCCAGTTTTGCCATCGGCAATCAATAAGTTTTTGATTCATCCAGAAATGCATTGACATTTTCAACCCTTGATTTAGCCATACAATTCCAAATCCATTCTGATATAATGTATCTTGAACCCTTGAACCCCATGTATCTTTACCATGTGAGCCTAGCCACATCAGCATATCGTAAGCTTTTACCGGCTATTTCCACCCGTACGTGATATCTTAAGCCAATATCTAATACACCGAACAGACGTATTTGCAGAAACAGGGTGGTGTCCCGTCCCTGCGTACACTAGATGTTGTACAGTGTTATAGGCTGCAACAAAGTATATTGAAATCACATGCACACATGCACAGACACGTACATTGACACTGGTGGTAAGAGAGGAAGATGGGGACACATGGAAGGAGACTGGATTGGGCGTAAGCAAAACAAAACGACCTTGACCTCGGATCATACATAGTTGAGATGGCGATGATTCTGAGAATGTGCGTTTGCAACAGAGTTCATTCAAATGTGGCTTGAATGGAGCCCTGAAGTACGTGAGCAGTGACCGTCTGTTGTCCTAGAGTTCGTGGGGAGGGGGTGGGTGGGTGGGGTGGGGGTGGGGGTGGGGGGGTGAGGGATGGTGGGGATGGTGGTGGATCTCCAATTCTCGATAATGTGATTTTCTTTTTC
>CM031624.1:38730771-38748271 GCA_018398815.1 Conus ventricosus | reverse complement strand
AAAACCGTTGCTCTTGGCAACATTATATGGTTCCAATATTGACACAAAGCGGTTGTCTACAGAAAAAATAACAACAGCGAAGTGTCCAAGGTTGTGTGATAGCATTGCCAGTATGTCTATGATTACTCAACATGTAGTCTTCTAAACTTGTAGCGCAGTCGTGTGTGTGTGTGTGTGTGTGTGTGTGTGTGTGTGTGTGTGTGTGTGTGTGTGTGTGTGTGCGCGCGCGCGCGCGATTTGTCAACATCTTTATCCAGCAGTCGACGACGTCATACTGCATTGACTCTGTCAAAAACTACACGCGGCAACATGAAATACTTAAAAATTCCACACACAAACGCCTTTTGATAATCTCCAAAGCATATTTCAGCAAGTCTGCTCTATAAAGCAAGAGCCGTTACTATCGACGGTCGCCGGTGTCTGTTGTAGCTGATATTGACTTGTGGACCCAAACGTCAACATTAGCCCCTGTCCTAAAAGCACAGCTGCTACAGAGTCTGTCTCCAATGGCCAGCGTCGTTATTCCCACAGAATGCTCTGCATGGTTCCACCGCGCCTGTCCCCAGCACTTTTTGGACAGTTCTGTCGTCAGGGGAGCGTGTCATTGGTCCCAAAGTCCGTTGGTCCCAAGGTTCATTGGTTCCAAGGTTCGTTGGTCCCAAGGTCCGTTATGTATGTCACGGATTTACACTGTATGGACCTTGGGACCAACGGACCTTGGGACCAACGGACCTTGGGACTAATGGACCTTGGGACCAATGGACCTTGGGACCAATGGACCTTGGGACCAGTAGGATGACCCCGTCGTTCAGACTGCTATCCGTCGATCCTTCTTTGACCTGGGTCTTTCAGTCACCGGCGGCTACAGCATTGGTGCTGATTCGTTTGGACAGATGCTCGCGCCTTTGTACATTCGCGTGCACGTTGCTTTATGTTAAACAGTCAGCTCCTGCTATTGATCTTAGAGCCGATACGTACGTCGATTTGATGTTCTAGGCGTTGTCGGCGCATGTTCCTGGCGTTCAGGATAAGGGCCTAGGCCTACTGTGTAGTCGCCAGAGTCGGCTTTCTGTATTCACCGGGGGGTCATGCCACTGGTCCCAAGGGCCATTGGTCCCAAGGTCCATTGGTCCCAAGGTCCATTGGTCCCAAGGTCCGTTGGTCCCAAGGTCTGTTGGTCCCAAGGTCTATTGGTCCAAGGTCCGTTATATATTTCACAGATTTATGTGGACCTTGGGACCAATGGACCTTGGGACCAACGGACCTTGGGACCAACGAACCTTTGGACCAATAGACCTTGGGACCAATGACACGCTCCCCTCACCGGCGTCAGAGTAGTGCTGTTGGCTTGTTCCATATGTTCACATGATCGTTGTCACAGTTATTCTTCATCACTGTTGGAACTAGTTAATTCCCAGTCAATGTGCCCAGAATGTTGACATTTGCATCTGTTCCAGCACGAAGGATTAATAGATGAATAAACGAATAAATAAATACTTGAAATTCGTTTGTCAACACTGTGCACAGCGTCTTTGACTGAACAAGGCTGTAATAGAGCAAATGTGCAGTGTAATCAGTTGATCTATTCATGGATCTTGGCATTGACTTGTCGTTCTTTCGGGTATTTTGTGGTGGAGTATGACCGGGTTGAAAAACAAACAAATACTTAGAGCATGTCAGCGGTGATGTTCTGTTGAGGGAAAAAAAACACGTCATTTCACACAGCCACCAACGACGGCCTTCAGTGGGGGTCATGCCATTGGTCCCAAGGTCATTGGTCCCAAGGTCCATTGGTCCCAAGGTCCATTGGTCCCAAGGTCCGTTGGTCCTAAGATCCATTGGTCCCAAGATCCGTTGGTCCCAAGGTCCATATAAATCTGTGAAATATATAACGGACCTTGGGACCAACGAGCCTTGGGACCAACGGACCTTGGGTCCAACGGACCTTGGGACCAACGGACCTTCGGACCAACAAACCTTGGGACCAGCGAACATTGGGATCAACGAACCTTGGGACCAATGGACCTTGGGACCAATGACACGCTCCCCCTTCAGTGATACGAACCACGTTTATGAATAACTAACACAGTGTGCAGCTGAGTGGAGACTCTTTCAAAACAAATGATATATTTGTGGAAAGCTTATAGATGTAAATGTGAAATTAATGTGCAGCAAAAAAAAAAAAATCCCTTTTCAAGGTTGAAATGTGTCTAATATCTGCAAGAGCCGATTGAGAATTAGACTGTAATAAGTAAACAAAACCGTATCCAGTAAAGCAATCTGTTTCCAGTAATAGTTAACATCGAACCAGATTGAATCCCATGATTGCCAAGTAGAACCAAGGCGTGTCCAGTTATTTTAGCGATGAGCCAAACTGTATCATATGAAAAAAATTACCGAACTCAAGTATACCCGATGAGATATGTCACGCACGGACATTCAAGGGACATAATTGCGCATGTTGTAAGGCGGAGTTATTGCAGCGGTCAGTTCTGTCTTTTTCCCGTGTCAATATTTGGGAGTTTCGATGCGTGTTTTATTTTTTTGTGTTTTGGTCGAGTCATTGTTTGTAGGTGATCGACCAAAGAGGGTGGAGTTTGTGCCTATATTTGGCTGTATCCATTCTTGTGATTTTGTGGCCTGTTGCCTTGGTGATTTATGGGAGATTGGTTGACCAACTATTGGAGATCGGTGCTTGTATATGGTTGTGTCCATATTTGGTCTTGTGTACAAGCTGTTGGTGGTTATCGATTGATGATTGGAGGGATTTATAATCTAGAGTCTGTGCCGATACACAGTTGTTCCCATACTGGGAAGTGTGGTCTCGTCACCCTAGGTGACTTATTGCTGATTGGTCCTCTGGCAAGTTGGTGTTTCGAGTCTGTATACGACTGTCGCTATCTATGCCCCTATCTGGAGTTTGGTCGTGCCGTTCCCTGGGCAACCTATTGATGATTGGTCGAAGTCAGGGTGTGGCCTTGTCAGTTTCATGGTGTCTGTCAACTCTAAGTGTCGTCTGTTTTTTGACTGTCTGATTCAGTTATTTGCGACTCCTGGCTCGAGACGGAGGTCTTCTGATCCAGCGTTTGGTGAGGCAGTTTTGCCACTTTGTTTAGTGGGCTGCCAAACCCATCGGTGTGTCCTTGTGACAGCTCGGGATTCCAAGAAGAAGTTATCGGTGTGTCGGTGTCTGCCACCAGTGTCCACGCCTTCAAGGGAGCGAGGGTTTCCCCGGTCTGGAGCTGCTCTGGCGGGTGTTTGTCCTGTATTGTCTTCGTTGGTCATCGTAACTCCAGGTGAGAAGTGTAGGGCAGGTTGTTCATTGAAGAAGGGAGTTGGAGGTAGATGATTCTGGATCGAAACGCGTCGTTTGTACATAGGCGAAATGTGAGAAGCGCGATTCAGTTTAGTATGAAAAACAGAGGATCTGCGGGGCCGTACATCGCGCCGGCTTGTAGACAAGCGGGGAAGGAGTGAGAGGGAGGTGTCATATGCTTGACGCGCGCTACTGTTTCGGGCGAGAGGTTATCGTCATGCGCGCGCGCGCGCGCCGAATGTCGGTATGTGCGGCGGTTGTTGTTTTTATTGCATTGTGTTTCCGTCGTTTGTTGAAAATGAATTTAAAAAAAAAAAAAGAGTTGCTTTAAATTCCGATAATTATTGAGTCAAACCATAAGTTTGTATATATGAAAATTGATGAGGATTATAATAGGTTTTTGTTTTTTTCTTATTTTTCTTTTGATTGGAGAAGAAAATTATTTCGTATGCCCTTTTTTTGCATATGAAGGATGGCTGTTGCGCCGAAGCGATAATGGGAGGGGGGATGGTGGTGTGCTTTGACTTCGAGTAGGGGAAGAGGGAGTGTGAACTGGTTATTGTAGTTAGAAAGGAAATGGTATATGGTTGTTTGTGTGAAGTTGGTGAATTATATGGCATTGGTGGTTTGAAGTGATGAATATTTGCGGTGTTATGCATTGATATATTTAATGCATTATGTTTTCTTTTTGTGATTATGATTGGAAGTTGGAATAGGTAGTTTTTAAATTTGTTGTGTTAATCTTAAGTTAGTGCAGTGATTTGGTTGCAAGTTGAAATTGATTAGGCGTATGCCTAGTCACGTACAGCCCAGCAGGGGGCGCCGTCCTGTCGCTCCGCTTTTGTTAGTATGTCTGGGTCTTCGTTACTATGTATGGCCTCGCCGGTCATTTGTTTTCGATCGCTATCGGTTTTGGTGATACTGCGCTGTTTGAGTTCAGGGCAGCGACAGTGGTCATTTATTTTATTATTGGATTATGATATCATATCGGGGTTGACCCAATATTGTCTCTTATTCAGTAGCGGCGAGCGCTTCCGCTCTCCGGTGTTGTTGAATCGTTTGGCATTCTTTATATGCCGTTGAAGAAAACAGTAATTCTTTATTATTTCATAAATTCCCTGTGAATAATTGCGTTGATTGATTTATGGCATCATCCTGTCCCACTTGGGTACATACCGTTTGAGGTGTGTCGATTGATATATGGAATAATATGATATTTGTATGTATTGTGTGGAGAGGGAATTGTAACGATTTTTTTGTTTGTTTGTTTGGGAGGGGCGGGGGAGGGGGGGCTATCGTTGTGTCCCCTTTGTGGTTCGTATCGCGCCGGCACTTTGGATTCGGTGGGCCATCCTACCTCTGGATGACCCAGCCCCAGGTTACCACGTGATAGTCCCTGGAGTATCCCTGGTCCGGTATTAACCCTGTGTGGGTTGGGGCCCCTTGAGGCTTCCTGGATTTGAAGGTGGGGTGTCAGGGCATTTTTATTGTGTACTGCTGATTTTTTTTTTTTTTTTTTATAGTTTGAAGATTTTTTTTGCTGATAGTGTGTGGGTGAGTGTGAATTTGAATAAAAATTGATTGTTTGTTGCACCTATTATTTGGTGTTTTGTATTTTTGTTCTGTGGTGTCGGTAGTTTTAGAGTGTGGGCGGGGTGGATTAAAAGGGGTACCCTTCTACATTCGGGTATCCCTGTCACCGCACTAGGCGTAGTGACAGATATAACATTAAATCAAAATAAATCCAAAGTAGCTGACATATTATCCCAGGTGTATCCCTGTGATTGTTAACTCTGAACTAAACTCTAGTCTGTGAGTGTTTTTTCCTAAACAGTTCAAAAAAATCAAAAGCGAATGGATTTCACACAGATAGCAAGACTGACTTTTCCTTGATAAAAAAAAAAGAAACAAAAAACAACAACAAAACCCGGCAACCGATTAGATTACATAGGGCATTTTGCACCAAGTGTGACGTCAAAACATAACTGAACATAGATTTAGATTTATGCTTCTGATTTACAGTAGCGAGATTTAAAAGTGGAGTTTCAGAAATAGCCCTGTGTCGTGAAGGTCGCAAAGAAACACACTGAGAAAATAAATTAGGTCTTCTCTGCAGAAGGAGGTAAGTGAAGACGAGATGCATTTTGATTTGCATGAACAGATCGAAGAACATTGTACCCCTAAAGCATGACTATAATCCTAGCCACTCTCTCTCTCTCTCTCTCTCTCTCTCTCTCTCTCTCACTTTGGTTCGTCCGGCAACCTCCATTCCACCCCCATTTCTTTTTTTTTTTTTTTTTCTTTTCTTTTTCTGGTTTCCTTTTGTTTTATTTGTTTGTTTTAAGTGGGGCCTCCACCCTCCCATTATTACCCCCTGCCCTTTTCTTTCTCTTCATTGACGAACGCTCACCATGCCAAATCTGTGTGTTCATTGCTGGATATTTGCTTTGATAGTTTTAGTGTGTGGGCGTACAATACCAGTGTCTAGATATGTTTAAGTGCTGGTATGTGGTGTGTTGGCTCTTTCATTCTGTTATGATTACTACATTCTAACAAATGGAAACGATAACATCAACGTAAAGGTATTAAAGTATTCCTATATGTAAAAGCAAGCATGTGTGCTTCCACGCATTCGCGCGCGCGCGCGCGCGCGCGCGCGTGTGTGTGTGTGCTCGTTTGAGTATGTGGGTGTGGTGTGAGTGTGCTTTTTGTACTCCCAGTTCTTAAAGAACAGGGAGTACTTTAGAATGGGAACGAAGAAATGCTCTGTGTGTGTGTGTGTGTGTGTGTGTGTGTGTGTGTGTGTGTGTTCCGTGGTCAAAAATGTGTTCCACTCGCTCCAAACAAAACTACTGGGCCGATCTTTCTGAAAATTTGTAGGTGTGTTCATTATGGATCAAGGATGATGCCCAATGTTTTAGTTTACCGTTATAACCGTTACTAACGGCTGTAACGGCCTGTAACGGTTTTTCTTCTTTATGGAATATCTCAGAAAGTACTTGGCCGACCTTTATGAAAATTAGTAGGTATGTTCATTATGGGTCACGGATGATGCCTGATGTTTTAGTTTGCCCCGTTATAGCCGTTACTAACGGTTGTAACGGCTTGTAACGGTTTTTCTTCTTTATGGAATATCTCAGAAAGTACTTGGCCAATTTATAAGCGGTATGGATGATCTTGTGACAAATCGGATCCTCTGTCCATATGTAAGTGATGTAATGCTGAAAATGGATTAAACAACCGTTTAAAAACCGTTATTCTGCCGTTATTTCTTATATATAGGTCGATTTTAATGAAATTTGGTATATAGAAAGGTTATCACACACAAATGGCACTTCTATATAGTGTTCCAAAATTTGACCGTTAAAAACCGTTATTCTTGACATATTGTCCAATTTGGATGAAATTTGATATCTACACAGGCTTTTGCCCAGTGAGGACTAAAATACCGGTTTCAAAAGTGCATATCGGTTATATAACCGTTAAACCGTTATTTTGCCGTTATTTTTTTTCTATTTGTGGGTTTTAATGCAATTTTGTATACAGAAAGGTTATCACACACAAATGGCACTTCCATGCAGTGTTTCAAAATTTGACCGTTAAAAACCGTTATTCTTGACATATTGTCCAATTTGGATGAAATTTGGTATGTACACAGGCTTTAGCCCAGTGAGGACTAAAATACCGGTTTCAAAGTGTATATCGGTTATATAACCGATAAACCGTTATTTTGCCGTTATTTTTTTATATATTGGTGGATTTTAATGCAATTTTGTATATAGAAAGGTCATCAGACACAAATGGCACTGCCATGCACTGTTTCAAAATCTGACCGTTAAAAACCGTTATTCTTGACATATTGTCCGATTTGGATGAAATTTGGTATGTACACAGGCTTTAGCCCAGTGAGGACTAAAATAACCAGTTTCAAAAGTGTACATCGGTTAAATAACCGTTAAAACCGTTATTTTGCCTTTATTTCTTATCTCATAAAGCACTTGGCTGATTTATAAGCGGTTTGGAAAACTGGGAGTACGTTTATATGCTTCGCATCTTGTTTGTATTTTGTTTTGAATTATATTGATATTGTCTTCTACTTTCAATTATCATCTGTCAATCATATCTTTTGTAATAGCATCATTATCTTGATGACATCGGCCATTGTATATTATTTAACGTATTGTAATAACTATGTGAGAACAGTATATACTTCTTTCCCTGATGCAAATGTTGTTCAGATATAATTTGTAAAGGCAGGCAGCGCTTTCGTTTTTCGAACTATACTGGTGTACATTTTATCTTTTAAAAGAATCTTATTAACTGCTGCTCTTTCGATCTTATTGAATTTTTTTTATTTTGGACACCAAACATTACACTGGCCAATGACAGTTTTAGCGTTATCCAATCATAGTTAATATGTAAAGAAATGTTCCATAAAGTGAATCGGGTTGACAGTTATAAAGCAATGTTCCATAAATTCAGTGTCATTGACACAGTTGTCACATTTATTGGGTTCTGTTATTTTCTGAAGGAGAATGTTTGTAGGACAGATGTTGTTATTGTACTCCCAGTTCTTATAGAACAGGGAGTACTTTAGGATGGGAACGAAGAAATGCTGTCTGTGTGTGTGTCTGTGTGTCCGTGTGTCCGTGGTCAAAATGTGTTCCACTCGCTCCAGATAAAACTACTGGGCCGATCTTTCTGAAAATTTGTAGGTATGTTCATTGTGGGCCACGGATGATGCCCGATGTTTTAGCTTACCGCTATAGCCGTTACTAACGGCTGTAACGGGTTTTCTTTCTTATGGAATATCTCAGAAAGTACTTGGGCAATTTAAAAGCGGTTTGGATGATCTTGTGACAAATCGGAGCCTCTGTCCATATGTAAGTGATGTAATGCTGAAAATGGATTAAACAACCGTTAAAAACCGTTATTCTGCCGTTATTTCTTATATATAGGTGGATTTTTATGAAATTTGTATATAGAAAGGTTATCACACATAAATGGCACTTCTATATAGTGTTTCAAAATTTGACCGTTAAAAACCGTTATTCTTGACATATTGTCCGATTTGGATGAAATTTGATATGTACACAGGCTTTTGCCCAGTGATGACTAAAATACCGGTTTCAAAAGTGTATATCGGTTATATAACCGTTAAACTGTTATTTTGCTGTTATTTTTTATATATATTGGTGGGTTTTACTGAAATTTTGTATATAGAAAGGTTATCACACACAAATGGCACTTCCATTGTAGTGTTTCAAAATCTGACCGTTAAAATCCGTTATTCTTGACATATTGTCCGATTTGGATTAAATTTGGTATGTACATAGGCTTTAGCCCAGTGAGGACTAAAATACCAGTTTCAAAAGTGTACATAGGTTAAATAACTGTCAAAACCGTTATTTTGCCTTTATTTCTTATCTCACAAAGCACTTGGCCGATTTATAAGCGGTTTGGAAAACTGGGAGTACGTTTATATGCTTCGCATCTTGTTTTATCTTCCACTGCAGTTCGTATATTCTGGTTTCCTTTGTGGATTTTCTGAGAACCAGCCATACATCTCTATCTAATTCAACACCATGCTTTCTGCGCCAGAAGACATTAGCGTTTGGTAATGTTTTAGTGGTATGATTTTTTCCCCAGTATTTCCTCTCTTTTCGTACTCCCAGTTCTTATAGAACAGGGAGTACTTTACAATGGGAACGAAGAAATGCTCTCTCTTTCTCTCTCTCTCAATCTGTCTCTCTCTCAATCTGTCTCTCTCTGTCTCTCTCTCTTTCTCTCTCTCTCAATCTGTCTCTCTCTCAATCTGTCTCTCTCTCTCTCTCTCTCTCTCTCTCCCTCTCTCTCTCTCTCTCTCTCTCTCTCTCTCTCTCTCTCTCTCTCTCTCTCTGTCTGTCTGTCTGTCCGTCCATGGTCAAAATGTGTTCCACTTGCTCCAGACAAAACTACTGGGCCGATCTTTCTGAAAATTTGTAGGTATGGGTCACGGATGATGCCCGATGTTTTATTTCACCGTTATATCGGTTACTAACGGCTGTAACTGCCCACATCGGTTTTTCTTCTTAATGGAAATATCTCAGAAAGTACTTGGCCGATTTTTCTGAAAATTTGTAGGTATGTTCATTTTGGGTCACAGATGATGCCCGATGTTTTATTTTACCTTTATATCGGTTACTAACGGCTATAACGGCCCATATCGGTTTTTCTTCTTAATGGAAATATCTCAGAAAGTATTTGGCCGATTTTTCTGAAAATGTGTAGGAATGTTCATTATGGGTCATGGATGATGCCCAATGTTTTATTTCACCGTTATATCAGTTACTAATGGCTATAACTGCCCGTAACGGTTTTGTTTCTTTATAGCATATCTCAGAAAGTACTTGGCCGATCTTTCTGAAAATTTGTAGGTATGTTCATTATGGGTCACGGAGGATGCCTGGTGTTTATTTTACCGTTATATCCGTTACTAACGGCTATAACGGCCCATGACGGTTTTTCTTCTTTATGCAATATCTCAGAAAGTACTTGGCCGATCTTCCTGAAAATTTGTACGTATGTTCATTATGGGTCACGGATGATGCTCAATGTTTAATTCACCGTTATAGCCGTTACTAACGGCTGTAACGGCCCCTAACGGTTTCCTTCTTTATGGAAAATCTCAGAAAGTACTTGGCCGATCTTTCTGAAAAATTTGTAGATATGTTCATTGTGGGTCACAGATGATGGCCGATGTTTGCCAGAATAGCCGTTACTAACGGCTGTAACGGCCCCAAACGGTTTTTTCCTGTTTATGGAATATCTCACGCGTATTCAAGATAAACTGGGAGTACGTTTGTATGCTTTGCATCTTGTTGGGTTTACATTAAACAAACTTGCGTGGCAAAAAAACAACAACAACAAAAACTAGTTCCTGAGTATCTATAGAGATCCTGTTTGATTGTACCCATTCCAGCCATGGTGTTGGGATGGCGTTGCACAGGGCGTTGTATTCAAATTATGTGCCTGCACTTTGGCGTCTGAACAATGTCTCAGCCTCTTCTGGTCGCAGCACTGTACATTCGTTGACATGACTAAGATTTCATACACATTGTATACCTCTTTCTTGCAGTTCTGGGAGCAACGTGTCTTTCCTTTAAACTTACCTTCATCATTGTAGAATAATAACTGATCACACATATTGGATAGTTGTACTTCTTCGATTCATATTTGCATCTTAATATTTAAATATGCAACAATCAGCACTTTCCAAAACTGAATTTCCAAAGAGGGTATGTGCTGTACATGTTGTTTTTGTACTACCAGTTCTTATAGAACAGGGAGTACTTTAGAGTGGGAACGAAGAAATGCTGTCTGTGTCTGTGTACGTGGTCAAAATGTGTTCCAATCGCTCCAGACCAAACCACTGGGTCGATCTTTCTGAAAATTTGTAGGTATATTCATTATGGGCCACGGATGATGCCCGATGTTTTAGTTTACCGCAATATCCGTTACTAACGGCTGTAACGGCCTGTAACTGTTTTTTTTTCTTTATGGAATATATACAGAAAATACTTGGCCGATCTTTGTAAAAATGAGCAGGTACGTTCATTATGGGTCACGGATGATGCCCGATGTTTTAGTTCACCCCATTATAGCCGTTTCTAACGGTTGTAACGGCATGTAACGGTTTTTCTTTTTTATGGAATATCTCAGAGAGTACTTGGCCGATCTTTCTGAAAATATAGCCGTTACGAACGGTTGTAACGGCCTGTAACGGTTTTATTTCTTTATGGAATATCTCAGAAAGTACGTGGCCGATCTTTCTGAAAATTTGTAGGTATCTTCATTATGGCTCACGAATAACGCCCGATGTTTTAGTTTACCGTTAGAGCGGTTTTTCTTCTTTATGGAATATCTCAGAAATTACTTGGCCGACCTCTATGAAAATTAGCAGGAATGTTCACTATGGGTCACAGATGATACCCGATGTTTTAATTTACCCCGTTATAGCCGTTACTAATGGTTGTAACGGCATGAAACGGTTTTTTCCTGTTTATGGAATATCTCAGAAAGTACGTGGCAGATCTTTCTGAAATTTGTAGGTATGTTCATTATGGGTCACGAATAATGCCCGATGTTTTACTTTACCGTTAGAGCCGTTACTAACGGCTTTAACAGCCTGTAACGGTTTTTCTTCTTTATGGAATATCTCAGAAAGTACTAGGCCGATCTTTGTGAAAATTAGCAGGTATGTTCATTATGGGTCATGGATGATGCCCGATGTTTTAGTTTACCCCGTTATAGCCGTTACTAACGGTTGTAACGGCCTGTAACGGTTTCTCTTCTTCATGGAATATCTCAGAAAGTACTTGGCCGATATTTGTTAAAATTAGCAGGTATGTTCATTATGGGTCACGGATGACGCCCGATGTTTTAGTTCAACGTTATAGCCGTTACTAACGGCTGTAACGGCCTGTAACGGTTGTTCTTCTTTATGGAATATCTCAGAAAGTACTTGGCCGATCTTTGTGAAAATTAGCAGGTATGTTCACTATGGGTTACAGATGATGCCCGATGTTTTAGTTTACCGTTATAGCCGTTACTAACGGTTTTTCTTCTGTACGGAATATCTCAGAAAGTACGTGGCCGCACTTTCTGAAAATTTGTAGGTATGTTCATTATGGGCGACGGATGATGCCCGACGTTTTAGTTTACCGTTGTGACCGTTACTGACGGCTGAAACGGCCCATAATGGTTTTTCTTTTTTATGGAATGTCTCAGATAGTACTTGGCCGATCTTTCTGAAAATTTGTAGGTATGTTCATTTTGGGTCACGGATCATGCCCGACGCTTAATTTATATGGCCGTTACTTACGGCTATAACGACCCATAGCGGTTTTAGTTTTATATGGAATATCTCTGAAAGTACGTGGCCGATCTTTCTGAAAATTTGTAGGTATGTTCATTATGTGTCACAGAGATGCCCGATGTTTAAGTTTACCGTTATAGCCGTTACTAATGGCCCATAATGGTTTTTTTCTTGATGGAAAATCTCAGACAGTTCTTGGCCGATATTTCTGAAAATTTGTATCTTTATTATAGGTCACAGATGATGGCCGATGTTTACCAGAATAGCCATTACTAACGGTTACACCAGCCCAAGACGGTTTTTACTCATTATGGAATATATCACGCGTATTCAGGATAAACACTGGGAGTACGTTTATATGCTTTGCACCTTTTTTTTAATAATTTATTTATTTTTTTTTTATATTTTTATTTTTTAGATGCTGTTTTATCCTCCATTGAATTGGTCACTGCTGTTTGAATGTTCCTATGCTTATTAATGGCAGGTGTTTACTGCTGTTTGAATGTTCCTATGCTTATTAATGGCAGGTGTTTCAAACAAACAAATAAAGAAACGAGCAACAAACGAAGGTTGCCAGGACTTAAATGATCTGGATATTCATTAGTCATTTTCGAACTCTGGCGATATTTTATTTAATGACCAACCGTTTAAAGGAGAACAAAGCTGAATACAAATTTAAGGCTCCGCCTTGAAATCTAAATCGCCGGTTTGAGGGTTTGTTGTTGTTGTGGTGGTGGTGGTGGTGGTAGTGTTTTTTTTCCCTCTTTTTCTTTATTTTTTTTTTTTACTCCCAGTTCTTATAGAACAGGGAGTACTTTAGAATGGGAACAAAGAAATGCTCTGTGTGTGTGTGTGTGTGTGTGTGTGTGTGTGTGTGTGTGTGTTGTGTGTCCGTCCGTGGTCAAAATGTGTTCCACTCGCTCCAGACAAAACTACTAAGCCGATCTTTCTGAAAATTTGTAGGTATGTTCATTGTGGATCAAGGATGATGCCCGATGTTTTAGTTTACCGTTACAGCCGTTACTAACGGCTGTCATGGCCTATAACGGTTTTTCTGCTTTATGGAATATCTCAGAAAGTACTTGGCCGATCTTTGTGAAAATTAGTAGGTATGTTCATTATGGGTCACGGGTGATGCCCGATGTTTTAGTTTGCCGTTATAGCCGTTACTAACGGCTGTAACGGCCCATAACGGTTTTTCTTCTTTATGGAATGTCTCAGAAAGCACTTTGTCGATCTTTCTGAAGAAAAAACGTTAGTTTGTAGGTATGTTCATTATGGATCACGAATGATACCCGATGTTTTAGTTTACCCCGTTATAGCCGTAACTAACGGCTGTAACGGTCTGTAACGGTTTTTCTTCTTTATGGAATATCTCAGAAAGTACTTGGCCGATCTTTGTGAAAATTAGTAGGTATGTTCATTGTGGGTCAAGGATGATGCCCGATGTTTTAGTTTACCGTTACAGCCGTTACTAACGGCTATAACGGCCCATAACGTTTTTTCTTCTTTATGGAATATCTCAGAAAGTACGTGGCCAATCTTAATGAAAATTTGTAGGTATGTTCATTATGGATCATGAATGATACCCGATGTTTTAGTTTACCCCGTTATAGCCGTTACTAACGGCTGTAACGGTCTGTAACGGTTTTTCTTCTTTATGGAATATCTCAGAAAGTACTTGGCTGATCTTTGTGAAAATTAGCAGATATGTTCATTATGGGTCGTGGATGATGGCCGATGTTTTAGTTTACCCCGTCATAATCGTTACTAACGGCTGTAACGGCCTGTAACGGGTTTTCTTGTTTATGGAATATCTCAGAAAGTACTTGGCCGATCTTTGTGAAAATTAGCAGGTATGTTCATTATGGGACCTGAATGATTCCCGATGTTTTAGTTTGCCGTTATAGCCGTTACTAACAGCTGTAACGGCCCATAACGGTTTTTCTTCTTTATGGAATGTCTCAGAAAGCACTTTGTCGATCTTTCTGAAAATTTGTAGGTATGTTCATTATGGGCGACGGATGATGCCCAACGTTTTAGTTTACCGTTATAACATTACTAAAGGCTATAATGGCCTGTAACGGTTTTTTTAATGGAATGTTTCAGAAAGTACTTGGCCGATCTTTCTGAATATTTGTAGGTATGTTCATTATGGGTCACGGATGATGCCCGACGTTTTAGTTTACCGTTATAGCCGTTACTAATGGCTATAACGACCCATAGCGGTTTTTCTTTTTTTTATGGAATATCTTGGAAAGTACGTGGCCGATATTTCTGAAAATTTGTAGGTATGTTCATTATGGGTCACGGATGATGCCCGACGTTTTAGTTTACTAACGGCCCGTAACGGTTTTTCTTCTTTATGGAAAATCTCAGAAAGTGCTTGGCCGATCTTTCTGAAAATTTGTAAATATGTTCATTATAGGTCACAGATGATGGCCGATGTTTACCAGAATAGCCATTACTAACGGTTACACCAGCCCAAGACGGTTTTTCCTCTTTATGGAATATCTCACGCGTATTCAGGATAAGCTGGGAGTACGTTTATATGCTCTGCATCTTTTTCTTTTTTTTTAATCTACAGTTAATTATGAATTTACTCTCATCGCGAGTGTTTTGTTCAAGTTCCATTTCAGTATGATGCTCGTTTTGTTCCACTGATGACGAACAAACACGCAGAACATCATCAGCCGCCGTGGCGATGTGGTTAGCGGCTGGGATGTCGTGGGTTCGATTCCAATCAGAGTCATGTGCGATTTTTCTGCCCCGACCGGCTCCTACCCAGAGATGAGTTTGGTACGGGCTCAGTTGGCAAGTGTGGGACCACACAGTCGAGTTTCATCCACTTAATGGATACGCCTCTGAGAGTGTTGCTCAAATTTCCTGACCAACACTATAGGTGTCTGTATCTCTTGGGCCTGGTTGACGCTGGGATACATTATGAAAATAAGCGTAGAGTACAGCCCTGTCTTGTAGTCTCAGACCGAAATGGAAATCCGCAGCACCTTCTTCATCATCTTCATACTCAACGATCAGTATTTGAAAAAAAAAGTCTTAATATCCGTGGCCCTTCATGCCCTGCTCTTATGGTAACCTCAGTTTTGGTGTCCTCTCCACGTCTGTGGCCTTGGTTTGATTCCATCGGGGTCACCGGTTTTGGCCAGTCCATTGGGGCTGATGTTGTACGGACGTGGTGGCGCCCTCCGGAGGAAGAGCTCACTCACGCCGGCTCCGCGACTAAGCAACTATTGTCATCAGTAGATATAGAGGGCTTAGTGGGTGGTGTCCTGCGTATGTTGGATCAGAACAGGCGCCACTGAACACCACCGAAGTGACTCGGCAGCAGTGCAGTGTCTCCTCCGCTGGGTTGCCTCTTGATGACTTGACATTGACTGCTCCCTGTGGATTGTCGGTGCCGGGGCTGCGGCGGGCCGGACCGGGCTGTGGTTGTGGACGGGGGATCTGAATGAGCGGCGTGGGTGCAATGACACTGAGGTTGCACAGAAGATCGGACAGCACAAAAACAAAACAAAACAAGCCAGAACAAATACACAAGCAACAAACAAAAACGTGCAGGATGTTTTTTAGGAGAAAAACCATAATCTAGCTTCCTGTGGAAGTTGATATTGAACCAAACTGTACCTGTGACGGTTGACATTGAAGTGAAGTGTATCCATTAACAGCATTGACCCCAAATGTATCCCTTCATAGCTGACCTTGAACCAGAATGCATCTGATGATAGTTAACGTTGAACCAAAATGATAGTTGTGAACCAGTGCGTATCCAATGATGGTGCGCTGTGAATCAAAGTTCATTCCATGATTCATAACTGTGAAATAAGTACATCATATCATCATTAACTATGAAAAAAATCTATCTGAAAATAGTTAACTGCGAATCAAGGTATTATCAAAGATAATTAACTGTCAACCAAGTGCATCCAGTATTTGTGAGCCAAAGTTTTCCCGGCGATATTTAATGGTGAAACTAAGTGGGTGCAGTCGTAATTCGTTGTGAACCAAAGTGCACCCAGTGAAAGTTAACCGCAAACGCAGATAGTTAAAAAAAAAAAATTAACTGTAAATCAAGTCGTATCCACTCTCATCATAAGGAAACAAAACTTACCCAGTCTCACAGACTGCATTTTGTTCAACAGGAAATTAGACATTATCTTGTCGTATAGATTGCCAGCTAAAAGCATTTCCATTCATACAAACTTGTGATTTTCGATCCAAAGTTACATTCAGCTATGAGACAGTCTTATTATTCATACAGTGACACAGCAAACATATGTCAGTTGAATTTCAGGAACTTTCTTGAAATTGTCACTGTGAACTGTTGAACAGTTGCAAACAACACCATTTCATTATTTTCATGCGTTTGACGTATTTACTTCTGGAGTTAAGTTCAGGTGATTAACTTCTTCAGCATCAGTGAAACATCTAAGTGTACATGCACAATATGAGAACTTGCCCGTGAGACCTGCGTGGCATTACAACGGAAGAGTGAAAGCTAATTGAGAAATACAGTAATTTAACTAAACTATTCCCAACTATACCATATCAGTTACCATGAATCTTCATGACGAGTCAACTTTAATTTTCAATGAAAAAGATATTTTCCATATGTTCTGCTCACATGTAATTCTCACCTGTCAAATCATCCACAAATTTCAAGCCCACCATTTAGCACTGAAAAAACAACAACCCTAACTGGACAATTTATGTGTGATAAGCATCCATGTTGATCATAAGTCTGTTTACATTAAAACAGGCGATATGTGCAGAATTAGTTTGTTTGCGATGATCTGTTTTCAACGATTTTAGCCATGTAATAAAACCTTGATTTTTGTGTTGGTCTGACAGAAGCTGCGACTTCACGAAGGCCCTGGACAACCAAGTGAGAAAGAGCACCCAGTCCATCGATCACAGCTGATCATCAAGTGATTGGCATCGGTGATTTTTCTCCTCAGTGTGTAGAACGAACTCCATCGTTTCCTTAACAGTATCAAGATTCCATTTCACTGGTACGACATCGAACTGCTAAAAAGGCCACATCATATACCAGTTAGGCAAGAGTTCACAGTCTCTGTCGACAACCGTCAATGATCCCGGACCCAAACTACTCCCAGTCGCACAGCCTCCTTGTAAATGTCACTGTTCTAAAGCACCACTTGCCACTTGGTTCTCTTGAAAGCTGCATCACCCGCGAAAAGATGTACTGTTCCTTCTCCTCTTCCATCAACTGGGAGACCAACTTTATATAGCGACTTTGTGGATAGGAGCACCACCGGTTCACAGACGCAGTGAACAACGTGAAACAA
>CM031624.1:38715771-38728271 GCA_018398815.1 Conus ventricosus | reverse complement strand
TTCTTCACCTTTAAAAAGATAAGAATGGGTATAAAACGAGTGGCCTGTGTGCAAGCGGCACAGGACTGTTTCGTCTTTACTTCCGCCTCTGGAACATGGTAAAAACTCTTTCAGGTTTGGACGGATTTTAAGTAGTTTGTTAGCCATCTGCGATTTCCATTCCTCTTGCTAGAGCTCTTTGCCGTAAGCCTGTGTTTTGGGTTTCAAATCAGTATGAAGAATAGACAACCTGGTCAACTTTTCCTTTGTGGCACTCTTGGCAAATTGATCAAACATCTCGTTGCCTCGAATGCCCACATGGGTCGGAACCCAAGCAAAAACTATGTTGTATCCATCAGATTTCAGAGGTCCACAGTTCGAAAACTTTCAGCAGCTGAGGATGCTCGAGATTACGGCTGGCCATTGCCTCCAAAGCAGAAAGGGAGTCTGATAAAATGAGGAAATCTTTATATTTCGATTTGCAGATCATTTGAAGGGCCAAGACCAAGGCTGTCGGCTCAGCAGTGTAGATGGAGCTGTCTGTTGGAATGTGTTTGGTACATCTCTGAGGGGATCTGCTGCACAAAACACAGCAGAGGCAATTCCTTCCTCAGATTTAGAACCGTCTGTGAAACCTGTTTTGTAGGATGGAAACTTAGAACACAGTTCAGCGAAAAGGGACTCTTGTATGCCAAGGAATTAGTGGAATCTGTCCGGTACGAGGCCAAATCAAAGTGGATCTCTGGAGTGAAGACAGTCCATGGTGGGCTATCAGGAAACTGGGAAAAATCACAAACTACTTCCACGTCTATATCTGCTTTGTTCAAATGGGGAAGAAGACGAATTCCCAAGGGTGGAATGGAACTGGGGTGGTCAAAGCCAGAGCTAGATGTGGAAGTGATGTAACAGGTTATATTACTTGCATTCGTGGAGGGATACAAGGAGACGCTTGCAGCCCGGTCTGGTTTTCTTTATGTATTAATGAACTGGCATTAGAGGTGATAAGGAGAGGGAAACATTGGGCAATGTTTATCTCTGACTATTTTGAATGATTCATACTGCTTCTGGCGGATGATGTGACTTTACTTTCTGAAACTGTCGTCAGCTTACAAACGCAGATAAAGTCTTCAGCGTGCAGCTGCTGCTTTGCAGTTAAAGGTTGACCTGGATGAAAGTAACGTAGTGGTGTTCAGGAAATGGTGCTATCTAGCTGCTAGAGAAAGATGGACATTTAACGGGATTGAAATGCCTGTTCTGAATGCATACAAATATCTAGGAATTTATTTTTCAACAAAGCTAAGTTTTGTTGCTGCATGTCGTGACCTTACAAGCAAAGCAAAAAAAGCTTTATTATGCATTTGGAAAAAGTTATTTAAGCTGAAATGTAACTCTCACTCTTGTTTTTAAAACAAGTTATTTGACTCACAGGTTCAGTCTATTGCTCAGTTTGGTGCAGATTTATAGGAACTTCACAATGCAGCAAACCATTGCGGAAAACTGCATCTATTTGCCGTTAAACGATTCTTAGGCGTTGAAATGCGAACACCTAATGACCTGGTGTATGGAGAAACAAATAGGTATCATATGTACATAAACTCAGCTATAAAGTGCATCAGGTTTTGGTTGAAACTGACGAGAATGGACGGATGTAGATTACCTTATAAGGCCGACAGAATGCTTTTTGATTTGAATTTGCGAGGGAAGAAAAACTGGGCTTCAAATATTCGCAGTAAATTGTACGTGATTGGGCATGGATTTGTATGGCTAGATCAAGGCGTGGATGGAATTAACGAGTTTCTAATAAGTTTTAAGGAAAGGTTGATTTTGCGTAGATGGCAAGACTGGAATTTTCATTTTAATAATAGTGAGAGGTTTAACGTTTACAGAACCTTTTGTACTATCCCTGACGTTAAAGTACATTTATTGATCAATATAGACAGACATTTAAGATACATACTGACAAGATCCAGACTTGGCATTTTTGAAATAGCAGCACATCGTTTTCGCTATAGAGCACACAGTGAAAGTGAATTAATATGTCCACTTTGTCTAAAAGAGAAGGAAAGTGAGGTACATTTGGTTTATGTTGTCCTGTTCTGTATGACCTAAGAGCACAGTACATTCCGATGAAATATTACAAAGTGCCAAGTCAGTTTAGATTTGCATTGCTTTTGGCGAGTACGCACGAAAAAAAAGAAGTCAGGAATCTGTCAATCTATCTTTACAAAGCCTTTAAGCTGCGTTCCATACTCACTACTTAAATTTGTTACCAAGTGAGTTTTGGGTGATTTCAAAGTTCGCAATTGTCAGTTCTGAAAAAAAAAATGTTTGTATATATGTATCCCATCATGAGGGGCAATGGCGTATACATGATTAAATTTTCCGTATTCCGTACTCTCTCTCTCTCTCTCTCTCTCTCTCTCTCTCTCTCTCTCTCTCTCTCTCTCTCTCTGTCTCTCTCTCTCTCTCTCTTCCCCCCCCCCTCTCTCTCTCTCTCTCTCTATGTAAAACGTTCAGGTATGGAGCTTTTTTAATTTCAATTATTTGTTTGTTTGAAGAACAATGAATATCCGTATATTTTTTCGTTTTTTTTTATTTTAAATTGTGTTGATCTTTGTTGTGCATTGTCACAGAATGACAGTCTCTCTGCTCATCTGCCTGTATCTCTCTCCCTCACGTAAAGGAAAATCAGCAGTCATGAAAAGCAAGAAAATACATCGGACGATGCAACACAAACTGGCCATGTCCATTTATTTGATTCCATTACAGAGGTCATGGAGGATAGGCCTAGGGGTAATGGAGGATAACAACGGGCAAACGGTCACACAATGAATCAAAAAAAGAAAAAAATGGCAATGAAATGAACAGTCACACAAATTCAAGTGTTGAAACAAAACAAACAAAAATGAGACAAAACAAACAAACAAACAAACAAACAAAAATAAGACTGTACTCATTTGTATTAAACAAGATAATATCTTGTCAACGTTAAAGAAAACTGCCTTGTTCAGTTTTAAGATCTAGTTGCAAAGTGAGACGACTGCAGGCGGGAATCTAAAGAAGTCTTAAATAAATGTTAGCGAACCGCCCAGAGAAACGTGGACAAACGAGTCACAAGACAAAACACTACGCGTTTCGACCTCTTAGGTCTTCTCCAGGCAAGAGACAAACAAATAAATAAATAAATATTTGTTTGTATCTTGCCTGAAGAAGACCTAAGAGGTCGAAACGCATAGTGTTTTGTCTTGTGACTCGTTTGTCTACATTTCTCTGGGGCGGTTCGCTAACATTTATTTCAGATTTGTTCAGTTCGAGGAATTTTAATTTCGAGATTCTTTGCCCGAGCAGCTACTGAACAAATTGCAAAGTAGAAAGACTACGTAAGCATGCAGGGCACTAGTTTAGAAGAGAATGGAGTGTTGGAGGCAGTTTATGAAAAGCATGGAATTCATCGCCTGCTTCATTCATGTCACAATCTCTTCATATTCAAGCGCATGGTTACGAAAGCTTTTTTTTTAACGCAGTGACATTTTGATCAGGCAGTTGTGTAATACACCTTCCGTCGCAAAAGCAGACATCAAGAGTTTGTAATAAAGACATCTATAACATTTTCGCCTGCTTTATGCCATGCTTGGATTAATAAATCTTTCAAACTGCTTTCAGCACCATTGCGCAAAGAAGTTTAGCTTACAAAACTTTTGAACCCCAGACACATTCCCAAAGTTTCTGTTAAAACTGAAAGGCAACTAGGTACCAGTCCATGGATTGCCTCTAAAAAAAAGGCTTAGTGAAAATGTCAACTAATTATCTCAATAGCTCCGACTGAAACATTCACATAATAAAGCATTTATTTAGCTTGCAGCGGTAAGAGAGAAAACAACAGGAGAAAAAAAAACTCTGGTAATAAAACCTAATTTCTGGTTAGCAGCAAGTTAACGCATTTGTTTCCGAACTTAATTGTCAGCCGGGGTTTACGTTACCAAAATATGAAATCGCAAAGGGTTTGAAAATGGGATTAATGTCAGATGACGACATAGTTCGGTCAACCTCCATTTTTCTTTATGACACGATTGTAATCCGCCAATCAATAATTTCAACGAGAGGAGCAGGCTTTCGATCGATTTTTTTTTTCTGGCTCATTTTTTTTTCTTCCAGTTTTTATTGACTCATTTAAAAAAAAAATTCGGCTCATTTTTTTTTATTTCCAGTTTTTATTGACTCATTTAAAAAAATTTTTTTTTCAAACTTCCTGAATTTTTTTACGGACTCGCTTGACTGTCGTCCGCAACCAGAAAAGACAGACTGTCATTGCCTTCCGCTTCGTGATGAGTCAAAAGCTAGGTTCTGGTGAAACACACGCACACGCACGCACGCACGCACGCACGCACGCACGCACGCACGCACACACACACACACACACACACACACACACACACACACACACACACACACCTAGACGGTTTTTGTGCTGCCGCAAGACGGGTATATATGCATATTGATATATACATACACACACATACATGCATGCATACATACACACATACATACATACATACATACATACATGCATACATACATACATACATGCATGCATACATAGATACATACGTACGTACATTTCTGCGAAAGGGAACAAGGTAGCGGGGACTAGG
Source organism: Conus ventricosus (assembly GCA_018398815.1). Classification (NCBI taxonomy): domain Eukaryota; kingdom Metazoa; phylum Mollusca; class Gastropoda; order Neogastropoda; family Conidae; genus Conus; species Conus ventricosus. The sequence continues at coordinate 38,723,640 of CM031624.1, read as the reverse complement.
AGGGGGAGGGAATCGGAGGGACGGGGGAAAAAGGAAAAAAAAAAAAGGGGTGGGGGGTGGGGGAAGGGATGGACGGGGTAAAGATGACCGACATCTGCCAATCACTTTGCGGAACAAGCCGGTTTAGCAATAACGTTGACTGCCAGCTCGGATTGATTTTGTGTGTGTGACTTTTCTTGTTGTTGTTTGAAGCTGTCTTTGCTTTTATTATTATTATTATTAATTTTTTTTTCTTGGGGGGGGTGGGGGGGGGGGGGGGGGGGGGGGGAGGGGGCGGAAAGGATGGGTGTGAGGTCCGAAACTCCTGTGAACTTCTCCTGCCCTACGTACCCCTGCCCCCATTTTCCTCTTCCCTCCCCTCTACTCTCTGATCTGCTGGACCTCGCCGGCTGCCTGCTTCCGGTGAGGTGACGGGTCAGAACCATGCCCAATACGGACTCGTGAAAATCTGTCCCATATTATTGAGAAGTGTCTGATTTTTTTTTTCTTTTTTCTGCTGCTGCTTTGGTCTTCGTTTGACAAGTTCACCGTGAACTCTTGGCGTTAAAATGAGGGGGGGGGGGGGGGTGTTAAAAAGATGGAAGGAAAGAGAGAGAGAGAGAGAGAGAGAGAGAGAGAGAGAGAGAGAGAGAGAGAGAGAGAGAGAAATAGTTTTTCTTACACCACTCTCATAATCTGCAGATGTGCGGAAATGACAATCCTCTTTAGATCCCGTTTCTTACTCTTCGTGTTTCACTTTCTCCCGTCCTTTCTTTTCTTTTCGTTTATCTTTTCTTTCCCTCTCCGTTTTTTTGTTGCCCTTTTACCCTCGCTGGCAGTCAACCAATCTCTCTGTCTCTGTCTGTCTGTCTGTCTCTCTCTCTCTCTCTGTCTCTCTCTCCCTCTCTCTCTCTCTCCATCTCTCTCTCTGTGTCTGTCTGTCTGTCTGTCTGTCTGTCTCTCTGTCTCTCTCTCTCTCTCTCTGTGTCTCTGTCTCTCTGTCTCTCTCTTCCTCTCTCTCTCTCTGTCTCTCTCTCTCCTCTCTCTCTCTCTCTCTCTCTCTCTCTCTCTCTCTCTCTCTCTCTCCCTCTCTCTGTCTGTCTGTCTGTCTGTCTGTCTGTCTCTCTCTCTCTCTCTGACAGAGCTCTTACTTCTTATAGCATATGATGCCATTTGAATAGGGCCGGAAGGTGTGTGTGTGTGTGTGTGTGTGTGTGTGTGTGTGTGTGTGTGTGTGTGACATGGTGAACACTAAGTGCTTTTTTTATCTTCTTGTTTTGATCGACCGAGCTGTTGTAATCATCGTCATCATCGTCATCATTTGATATTGGTAAGCCTTATTTTCATCGTCAGCTTCTTGTTGTCCTCGTCTTGTTCATCATATTGTCGTCATCCTTTTCTTCTTTGTCATGGCTGTCACGGAGGCCCGTTAAACAGAATCGTTTCAAGTATAGCAAACATCATTGTCATTTTTCAGCATCATCATCAACAACGTGACCTTCCTCCTCCTGCTCGTTCACGTCGTCATTGTCATCGTCATTATGACAATGGAAAGCGCAAGAAGAATGCATCATTGGCGTCTATTTCCATCACATGAAGTTACCTGAACTTATACCTGGGGGGTCTTTCGAAATTCCCTTTGATTGTTTCTGAGACACCCAGACGATTCGGCACACGTGAGGAGAGGGTGTGGTTAGAGTAGGGATGGGATGTTAGGAGCTGAATGGATTGGACGAGGGGCGGGAATGGGAAGAGTGTGAGAGAAAGGATGAGATGAGGAGCGGACAGGAATGCAGAGTCGGGGTAAGTGTGGGTGTGGGTGGGGTGTGTGGGAGGACTGGAGGAAGGGGAGGTGGAGGGCGATGGTACATCCACGATGAGTCCCCTGTGATCAGCACTCCCAGGTCTGGCCCACGTTTCCGTTCCGATTCCTGCGTTATCCATCCGTCCCTGACGTCCCGTCTGCTACACACACACACACACACAGAGAGAGAGAGAGAGAGAGAGAGAGAGAGAGAGAGAGAGAGAGAGAGAGAGAGAGAGAGAGTCGGAGTCGGATGAATTTATTCACAATAGGCCACGGCCCCTTGTGAAGGGCTGTGTGAACATCATACATGCAATTTATCAAAACAAACAAACAAACTGAGCAAGACTACATACAGAAAAAAAAAATCGTAACAAGTATATAACGTACGTTAAACAGAAATAGGGACAGAAACAAATCAATGACGTATTTTCCAAAGACATTGCGATTACTCTAAACTTAAATGCCGTATAAAGATAAAAGTGAAAATTTTCGTACAACCTGAGACTTTTGTGAGGACATTAGTACAGTGAGTTTTAAAAGAGGGTTGTCGGTAATATTTAGGTTTTATAAAGCTTTCACGAATACATCTAAATGCTAGACAGCAAAAAAAAATGTATCTAGTTTTCTTCTGCTTCTTTACATATTGGTCAAGTTAAAACATTTCTGTTGACAGTTCTGTATCTAGAGCTATGTACCATTATCTCTGAGATTCTAAGCCTGAATCTTGTTGTTTTAGATATCAAATGTAGATTCAAAATGCAGTATATAGGGCTTCAAAGAAGGCGTATCACAAACATATCTGTATATGTTAAATCTACTCATGGTCTGAATAATGTATGTTCTGTCCATTTTTGCGGACAATAGTCTACTAACCGTTGGCGAAATGCATGAATAAAGTCAATAATATTTCCAACACCTTGATCGTACCAAACAAACCCAAACCCATATTCAAACAAACAAATTCGCACTTGAGTCACCCAGTTCACTTTACCTTTGAGATCTAAATCATATAACATATACGCTTTGCCTGAAATCTGAAATTCTTTGTCGATCCATTTGTAACAATTCAAACCAATAGCGAACGCATCTCACTGCTGAGTTCACATACAAAGGATACCTATTAGTTTCGCTGTATATAAGGACGTTAGGTGTCCTCACATCTACTCTTAGGAATTCCTTTAAAGCGTAACAATGGACGATCCCACAGTGAATAGCTGCCTTGTCTAATCCCCATAACTCTGCCCCATATTGAACCATAGGCTGAACTTGAGAGTCCAACAACTTCATAAACAAAACAAAACTATTGTAAATAAGGATGTATAACCTCTTCATAATACAAAGCAACGCATTTTTGCCCGACTCGCAAGATCTTTAATTGCAAGAGCAAAACGCAAGAGCAAAAGGCGGGTGGAAAAAATATTCCCAAAATACACATTGACAACAGGCATTATACAACCATCGTAAAACCACCTACTTCTAGTAGTCCATACATTAAACGACAACAACGGGGCTTATTCGTAACTTGAAGCAGAACTAGAACAGCTTCATTTGCCCTGTTCCCTGGATCTTTATATGCAGACAGGTACAAAGCTGAGTTTGGCTGAAAAGAGTGTTGCACCCGTCCAGTACATTTTTGTTTCCTGCCACCCGTTGTTCGTGTCTGGCTGGATATCCTCCCGTACAAAGACCAACACTATCAGTTATCTCCATGTTCGCTTTTAACTCCAGTCTTCTTGCAGCTTCATACAAAACTTTTTAACGGTCATCCAAAGGCAAAGAGTAGTTTGAGGGTTACGGCAAATCATGAAATGCCCCATGGCAAGCATTTTCAGTAATATTAAAATCAAGCTCAGAATGAATGAATGAATGAACGAATGAATGAATTGATGGATGAAGAAGAAGAAGAAGAAGAAGAAGAAGAAAATGGACATTACACACACCTTTGTTTGCTTGAACATGTACAATTCGCAAACACTGAAAAAATCCGCTTTTGTTATCAAAGGTTTTGTATGTTTATAATACTCATAATGCATCCATGCAATCCGCCAGTGGGGCCATAAGAGCTTCTTAGAAATCAAATCGAAAAGCTTTTTCCAATCTGAAAAGAAAGGGATATACAACTTCTTTTGTTAAAACATCGTTTTAAACAGCAGTTTACGGTGAGAGTTTTGATCTATGGGGCGACGATCTATCTTGATTACTAGCTTGATTCTGGCCTATTGAGAGTTTACACCTTCATCTGTAATGTGATAGGCTTTGCAGAGGTAAGCAATTTACGTTTACGTTTCACAATGATACATATGTGTGACTGGTCCTGTCACTCAGGTCAACACCAATAAAAGAATCGATCATGTCCGTTTTTCCCATGTCAACGTAGGGGAGATAATTTCTATAAAAACTGACACGGATCCACTTGGGTTTGACGTAGATCTCAGTCGGCGATAAGGGATTGGCATAGATTTCAGTGAGAGGTAAGGGTTTCACGCAGATTTTAGTGAAAGGAAAGGGGGGTTGACATAGACTTCAATGAGATGTAAGGGTTGACAGAGACTTCAGAGAGATAAGGGGTTTACACAGACTTCAGTGAGATGTTAGGGGTTGACAAACGCATCTATGAGAGGTAAGGGATTTACATAGACATCTGTAAGGGTAATGGATTTACAAAGACATCTGTGAGAGAGGTAGTGGATTTACATAGACATCTGTGAGAGGTAAGGGACTGACAGACTTAAGTGAAAGGTAAAGGGTTCACACAAACTTCAGTGAAAGGTAAAGGGTTCACACAAACTTCAGTGAAAGGTAAAGGTTCACACAGACTTCAGTGAAAGGTCAAGGGTTCACACAGACTTCAGTGAAAGGTCAAGGGTTCACACAAACTTCAGTGAAAGGTAAAGGGTTCACACAGACTTCAATGAAAGGTCAAGGGTTCACACAGACTTCAGTGAAAGGTCGTTGAGATCTGTTAGCAACGTGCACGTGGGAGCTCCCAGCGAATTTAGCATTTAGCTCACTCTTCACTGACGTCATTTCCATACATATATAATATACAACAAACTAATAAATTCCAAGGATAAGTACCGAGCACCGTTCCAGCAACTTACAGAGCAGCTTGGTGTTGCAATGACTGCAAGAAATATTGAATTATAAACAAAGCTTGCTCTTATGTCTTTGATTGAAGAAATAGGGGAGATACGCATTCATATCTGCAGTGGTAGATGATTCTGCCTAACTAACAGTATGTGCTTGAGTGGGTGGATGGGGAAAAATAAAATAAATGCTTCTCAAAATGAGCCTTCAGCAAGCTTATATTCTCCAAGGGGGAGACATCCTCCAATAGGGAGGGAAACTCACTAACATAAAACTCCTGGTCGTATACCGATATTTCAAAACCTGGTTGTTTCTCCTCAGTGACCGCGGAAAGTGGTAATTTGACTCCTCTACCTTTTTTTAGTTTTAAGAAAAATGCAATCCCGGAAAAGGATGGTGCGCAATACCGTAGTATGTTTGTTGAGTTTTCAAAAAAAACAACCAAAGGTGCCATCTAAGAAGCAAAAGAAAATCATGAAAGAGCAAAACAAGCTACATTTTCTTGTGAAAAGTAGAAAATATAAAAAGATATCCTCTTAAGACACAAGTGCTGAGGGCTAGTTCTTGGAATGAATCCGCAAGGGACTAAAATACAACAAACTAATAAATTCCAAGGATAAGTACCGAGCACCGTTTCCTCCCTATTGGGGATGTCTCCCCCTTGGAGAATATAAGCTTGCTGAAGATTCATTTTGAGAAGCATTTATTTTATTTTTTCCCCATCCCCCACTCAAGCACATACTGTTAGTTAGGCAGAGTCATCTACCACTGCAGATATGAATGCGTATCTCCCCCTATTTCTTCAATCTAAGACATAAGAGCAAGCTTTGTTTATAATTCAATATTTCTTGCAGTCATTGCAACACCAAGCTGCTCTGTAAGTTGCTGGAACGGTGCTCGGTACTTATCCTTGGAATTTATTAGTTTGTTGTATTTTAGTCCCTTGCAGATTCATTCCAAGAACTGGCCCTCAGCACGTGTGTCTTAAGAGGTTATCTTTTTATATTTTCTACTTTTCACAAGAAAATGTAGCTTGTTTTGCTCTTTCATGATTTTCTTTTGCTTCTTAGATGGCACCTTTGGTTGGTTTTTTGAAAACTCAACAAACATACTACGGTATTGCGCACCAGCCTTTTCCGGGATTGCATTTTTCTTAAAACTGAAAAGCAGAAGAGTCAAATTACTACTTTTCGCGGTCACTGAGGAGAAACAACCAGGTTTCGAAATTTCGGTATATGACCAGGAGTTATATGTTAGTGAGTTTCCCTCCCTATTGGAGGATGTCTCCCCCTTGGAGAATATAAGCTTGCTGAAGGCTCATTTTGAAAGCATTTATTTTATTTTTCTCCCCATCCACCCACTCACTGTTAGGCAGAATCATCTACCACTGCAGATATGAATGCGTATCTCCCCCTATTTCTTCAATCTAAGACATAAGAGCAAGCTTTGTTTATAATTCAATATATATATATTTTTTTTTTCCTTCTATATCTAGGTATCTATCTATCTATCTGTGTATGTACACACACACATACATTATGACGCACGCGCGCGTGCATGCACGCTCGCACACTAACACACACACACCACTCGCTCACTCACACGCACCTTTTTTTTAGTTTAAAGTTGCATTTTGTTTTGCCCGTACCAAACTGACCGAAGTGACTTGTGACTCATCCTGTGAAGCACAGTCGCACTTTAAAAAGCAGATCTGTTTTGCCAGCAATGATTATATTGATCCCAAGTTCTCCTCTCTGGAGGGAGCTTTCGTCAGTGATGCTATCCTTGGGAGGGCGATTATCTGCGGCAGTTTGGAAAGAGATCGGTACGTTTCATTTGTGCCAATGTCGGCTTCGCCTGACGAGACGGCATATCTACGTGTATTATGTCCACGTCTTTGCTGTCCGGTCCTGCCGGAGCAGCCGGCCGGCAGATGATGTCCTAGTCCATGGCAGGTTGGGTTATTTGGGGGAGTGATATTCGCGCTGAACTCGCGGCGCCATTTTTTTCGGTCTTTTTTCGGCCTTGTGTCTCTTTTTGTGTGTTTCTTTGTGTCTGCCTGCCTGCCTGTCTGTCTGTTTGTCTGTCTGTCTGTCTGTCTGTCTGTCTGTCTGTCTCTCTCAGTGTCTGTCTCTCTCTCTCTCTCTCTCTCTCTGTCTCTCATCCCCCTCTTCTATTTCCTGTCTGTCTGTCTGTCTCTCTCAGTATCTGTCTCTCTCTCTCTCTGTCTCTCATCCCCCCTCCTCTATCTCCTGTCTGTCTACCTGTCTGTCTGTCTGTCTGTTTGTGGATGTCTTCTCGTCCCCCCTGTCTTTGTATTAAATGAAAGAGATCTCTCTTTATACCCTTTCTTATTCTTCATACTCCACTGCCCTGTCTCCATATCATAGGAATTTGCTCCCAGGAATGGGCAGCATTTTGCAATTTTTTTTTCTACGCCTTCATCTGAAGATTTCTTTTGAATTCATAATGTCGGGAGGTAAGGAGCTTTTGTCATTCGTATCTTCTTTACATGAATATTGATTTCAAAATTACAATGACGCCTCTCTCTCTCTCTCTCTCTCTCTCTCTCTCTCTCTCTCCTCTCTCTCTCTCTCTCTCTCTCCCTCCCTCTCTCTTTCCTCTCTCTCTCTCTCTCTCTCTCTCTCTCTCTCTCTCTCTCTCTCTCTCTCTCTCTCTCTCCTCGATGGGCACTACACTCATAATTATATCAGAGTCAGGGTGTAGTGCCAATGACTATTTTCTGATTTCTCATGAATTATTTTCATTTGGTTTATCATCTTGCAGTTTATTTGTATCAGAACGATTGGAATCTGATCATTTACCCGTCTAGCTTCATTTTGAATTGCCGAATCTTAACCCTGCGTCTTTGACCTTTGGACAGGAGCGTGAGGTTATTAGAAGGTCTGTGTGGAATCCTTGTTTTGAACATACTCGCGTCAATGCAATGCATTCGGATGAAGCATTGTCATCTTTTGACAGTGCTATTGACATGA
>CM031624.1:38675771-38710771 GCA_018398815.1 Conus ventricosus | reverse complement strand
TGTGTGTGTGTGTGTGTGTGTGTGTGTGTGTGTGTGTGTGTGTGTTTGACGGTGTGTGTGTGTGTGTGTGTGTGTGTGTGTGTGTGTGTGTGTGTCCCACCCGGAATGTCTATCTCCTGATGTGTGCCTCTGTCCATTTCTGTCGCCTCCCTCGTCACTGTCCCTCTTTCTCGGTGTCTCCCTCACTCAGTCACTCCCCAACCCTCCCCCTTCCCCTTTCTCTTCCCACCGTCTCCCACAGCACAACGTATAGTTTCAATCAACTTGAAAGCATGGGAATGCTGTTTCTTTCGTCAGTCTGGTAATGACTACCACCCCCCCCCCCCCCCACCTTCCTCTCGACCCTCTCACCCGTCCTACCCCCCCCCCCCCCCCCCCCCCCCGTTAGATTTTGTATCCGGATAGAGTGACCAGCTGTTTGTTTTGACCAATTGTTCTCAGCTCTATCTTGTCCAGGGACACAGACTTGTGACAGATGAGTGTTCGCGATCTTTTCGTTTCGCTTGTAAATGTCAGACGGGGCTGAGCTTTTGTTTGGAGCGCGGAGATCTTGCCTGGTGTTTGTCCTTCTTCAGCGCTTTACTCTTTCAATTACTTTGGACACGGATGCCTCTGTCTGTCTGTCTGTCTGTCTGTCTGTCTGTCTCTCTCTCTCTCTCTCGCTCTCTCTCGCTCTCTCTCTCACCCTCACTCTCTTTCTATCTTTTCTGTCTTTCTGCGTACGCAGGCTGATACTCCTGCGGACACTGCCTGTATAGATAGGCAGTGGAGTTTTGTGTGTATGACCGTTTTTTTTTATCCCGCCATAAAAGCAGCCATACTCCATCTTCTGGAAAGATCTCTCTCTCTCTCTCTCTCTCTCTCTCTCTCTCTCTCTCTCTCTCTCTCTCTCTCTGTCACGTGGTTTGACAAGAAACGATGGGACGCCATTTGTTTCAGCTGCGAAAATTATTTTCGGTTATTCTTTGACATTGCCAGTTACTTGACTTCCAGCGACTGCTGAGACAGCCCTGAACGCCCTGCTGACTACAAACTCGGTGTCAAGCTGGAAAATGACAGGTGAAGGCAGCAACACCGTCGTCGTCCTACGACTGAAGCCCCGCGGCCCTGTGACAACAACAATGGCGGATCCTGTCCTGAACCGAGGAACGCTAGGTCAATATTACAGAAAGAAACCGCCGAGCCAGGTGCGACGTGATCAGAAAAGAGCACAGCAGCAATAAAGACGACTCGAACAGGTTGATGCTAATGAATGAAACGCTTGTGAAGCGAAAGAACTGGCGTTTTTCAACACGGAATTAGAACTCATGGGCATTAAGTGTGGCAAGACAAGATTCCTGACACTGAAGTCCTCACTTGTGCTGGCCTGCCTAGCATCTTCACCATCCTGATGCAGTCACAGCTTCGCTGGGCAAGTCACGTAGTTCGCATGCCAGACCATCGGCTGCCAAAGAAACGCTCTCATGGAGGCCAGAGGAAGCGTTTCAAAGACAGCCTCAAATCCTCCCTGAAGGCCTTTAACATCAGCCACACAACATGGGAGCAGACTGCCCAGGACAGAGACGGGTGGCGATCAGTTGTCCGCAAAGGTGCAGAGACCTGTGAAGGCAACAGAATTGCTGCAGCTGAGCAGCGCAGGATGATCAGGAAGACCAGTGTCAACAGATCTCCAGCTGCTGCCACCATCCCCTGTCCATACTGTGATAGATCTTTCCGGGCGCAGATCGGCCTGACCAGACATCTACACACTCACCCCCGATCCCAGGATGACTAGATGGTCTTCGTCGTCTCGACGGACAACAAACAAACAAAACCAGAAGGTCACGGTGCACAGTGCACTTTCACTGGATGTTACTGAACAACACATCAAGCCTGCACACATCGACAGCAAATCAGACACGTCGGATGTTCAAGACGATCTTGTGCCTTTGCACCCTTGTCAGTCTGAGTGGGACATTATTAGTCAGGAAATGCAGCTCTCTGTCATCGACACAGGCCTTGAGCATCCAATAGACAGAACAGTGGCAGGGGGTGGTGAAAGACGATGTTGCCTCTTTGACTGATCGGCAGCTTCAGAGACGGTTGAGAGATAAGAACAGAAACTTTGCACTCTGAAAATCCGTGCTTCATCAGACAGATGGTGTGGGTGTGATGCTGTGCGAGTCGGATCACATTGTTGTAGAATACTCCCGTGATAGGTGTTCAGAAGACGACTGTGTGTTTTGGTACGTGAAGCAGGAACGCAGGAACATGTCATCGAGTCAAATTAGCCAACCTGCGGAAAGAAAGACGTGCCAACAACACACAACACGCCGAGACTCAAGCACGTGCTCTACGGCGGTTGCACGCTGTCCTGGGCCTGACTCAGTTCTGCCTGGGATGACTGCCCTCCACTGACCGCATCAGGCACACACATCAGGGACACTTTGTCGTTCACAACTTTGTCATGTAATGAGAAAATAAATTGCTGTGGTTTCCATGTCGATGAGATCGTGTCGCTTTTTGTCAATGTACAACGCGCCGATTTGCTAAATGGGCTGTACAGCTTAATAACAATAAACTTCCTTCGTTCAATCGTTCGTTGCTGTGTGTGTGTGTGTGTGTGTGTGTGTGTGTGTGTGTGTGTGTGTGTGTGTGTGTGTGTGAGTGTGTGTGTGTGTGTGTGCGCGTGCATGCGTATTTCCTCTCTCTGTTTGGGTGTATATGTGTGCATGTGGGCTCATACACACACACACACACACACACACACACACACACACACACACACACACACACACACACACACACACTACGGATTTGGGTATCTGTTGCATTCCCTATCTGGATGTTAAAGACATCTAGACATAGGTTTTAAATCATCATTTCCCCCCCCCCCCCCTCTCTCTCTCTCTCTCTCTCTCTCTCTCTCTCTCTCTCTCTCTCTCTCTCTCTCTCTCTCTCTCTCTTTCATTGATAACTATTATTTTTTCAGTATCGCATTCTCTGACAACAGTTTTCATCGCTGAACAAGAGAATGCGAGTATGTATAGCATGTTTTAATGCATTCAGTCTTTCTTTTGTTTTATCTTGGTGCGTTTCTCTCTCTCTCTCTCTCTCTCTCTCTCTCTCTCTCCTCTCTCTCTCTCTTCTCTCTCTCCTCCTCTCTCTCTCTCTCTCTCTCTCTCTCTCTAGCTTTAATGTTCTATTGAACGCCTCGTTTACGCATTCTTCTACGAGCTTCTTTTCCCTGCAGGAGTCTGATGTAGATCTGTGGAAGATGTTGAGAAACGTGTTTATCTGAGTTTGTTCCTTTCGTTGAGCAGCTGGCTGTTTCCGTCAGACCAGACATTCAAACTCCTTCTCTCTGTTCCATGTATACCCCAGGTCCCGCCTGGTGCGATACATCTCTTGGTGTATCGGCCCTGGCTTTGACATCTGACTGAAGCATCGGATGCTCTGCAGATTACAGAAAATCTGTCGATCCTTGCCCATGAAGTTTTTATCATGTGGATGATGTCATTCTTCTGTCGGACCGAACTCGTTTACCGACATAACGTTGTTTTGGTCCTCCTTGGCGTGACGGCTGTCGTGATAATACTCCCATGTTCGGTGAAACTTAGAAACAGCCAGTCAGCATGAAGGATGAGACTACGTGACGATTAGGATTTCTCCGTATGGTCCTTCAGTCAGCCTGTAGGATGAAAATGGTTGCTAAGACGACCAGAAACAAGAACGTGAGCAGTTAGACCATGTCCTTATGGTGAAGACGCACAGAGACCCACCCCAGCTCCCTTTCTCCATTACCATTCAGAGAGAGAGAGAGAGAGAGAGAGAGAGAGAGAGAGAGAGAGAGAGAGAGAGAGAGAGAAGAGGGGAAGAAGGTAGGATAGAGACCGAAAGAGAGGAGAACGGAGGAAAGGAGAGAAGAAAGAGAGGAGACCAAGAAGAAAATAAGGAAAATGAGCGCGCGCGAAAGAGAGAGAGAGAGAGGAGAAAGAGAGAGAGAGAGTGATGGTAGAGTGGGTGGTGGTGATGCAAGGTGAGTGGTGGTGGGATATATATATATATATATATATATATATATATATATATATTATATATATATATATATATATATATAATGCCGAACAATTAAGTAGTGGGGGAAAACAAGTGCAGGCTAACAATTCTTCAGTCATTATAGTAATGACTTGACAAAGATTTGAACTTTTAGAAGGAAAAAAAGAAGAAAAAGAATTGAAGATGAAGAAAATGGGGGGAATATATTATAAATATGAGAAACCCTTCACTAGCTGCCTGAGGGAACCATCGTAATCCCTCTCGAAGACAAATTATATTTTTATTGCCTGCTCCTAGGCCTTTCGTCCGCTGGATCGGACTCATCAGGGAGACATGGCTGGTTGTGTCTGTGCCCTTGGTGTCAAATAGAGACACACCACAGTCCATAAGTCTGCGGTGTTCTCACCACCAAGGGTTAAAAAAAGAATCATATATATCATATATATATATATGAGACTCAATCAGCCGTGTCTCCCTGATGAGTCCGGTCCAGCGGACGAAAGGCCTAGGAGCAGGCAATACAAATAGATCTGCCTTCAGGAGGATTACGATGGTTCCCTCAAGTAGCTAGTGAAGGATGTCTCATATTCATAATATATTCCCCCCATTTTCTTATCTTCATTTACACCCCCACCCCACCCCCGCCCCCTACAAGTTCAAATCTTTGCCAAGTCATTTTATAATGACTGAAGAATTGTTAGCCTGCACTTGTTCTCCCCCACTACTTAATTGCTCATGCTCAGCATTATATATGTATATATTTATATATATATATATATATATATATATATAATACATACATACATACACACATACATGTATACATACATACATACATACATACATACATACATACATACATACAATATCAATATCAATACGCACTTCATACTGAGCTAATAAAAAGACTATTGCAAGCATTTCACGAATGAGTTCTAGCTACCCCTCTCTCATTTGACCATCACATTCACTACCACCACCACCAGAACCCCCACTATCCATCCAACCACCACTACTACCATCACTCAGCCCCTCACTGGTCCATCAGAAACCAGTATCAAACACCGCCCTGACTCGCTCACCATAAAAAGTCACCACCACTTAGTCATAACCCACCACCACCCACTACCTGCCAACCCATCGTCGTCCCAATTACTACAATCTACCCATCCACCCTCCAGTCAGCTACCATCACCGCACCACCTATCATTACAATCCAACCAACCATTATCACCACCCACCTTACCATCACCACCACCTACTCATTATTACACCCACCTTCCATAATGACCATCACTTACTCATCCACCCAACCCACACATAGTTACACCATCTGCACCATCCGACCACCACCCACTCCCCTTGCATCAACCACCACCCACTCTACCATCACCACCACCCACTCACGTACTATCACTACTACCCACTTACCTACCATCATTACCACCCACAGCGCCACCACCCTCTCAGCTACCATCACCACCACCCACTCTACCATCACCACCATTCACTAGCCTACCATCACTACCACCCACTCACCTACCATCACTACCACCCACTCACCTACCAACACCACCACCCACTCACCTGCCATCACCACCCCCCCACTCACATACCATCACCACCACCCCCCTCTCACCTACCATCACCATCACCCACTCGCCTACCAACACCAACACCCTCTCACCTACCATCACCACTACCCTCTCACCTAGTCCAGCATCACCACCCACACACCTACCATCACCACCACCCCACCACCTACCGTCACCACCACCCCACTCACCTACCATCACCACCACCCACACCACCTACCATCACCACCACCCCACTCACCTACCATCACCACCACCCACTCACCTACCATCACCACCACCCACTCACCTACTGTCACCACCCCCCCACTCACCTACCATCACCACCACCCACACACCTACCACACCACCACCCACTCACCTACCATCACCACCACCCACTCACCTACCATCACCACCCCCCACTCACCTACCATCACCACCCCCCACTCACCTACTGTCACCACCACTCACTCACCATCTATCACCACAACCCACTCACCATCTATCACCACCATCCATTCACCTACCATCACCACCACCCTATCACTTACCATCACCACCACCCACTCACCTACCATCACACATCACCCTATCACCTACCATCACCACTACCCACTCACCTACCATCACCACCCCCCACTCACCTACCATCACCCCCACCCACTCACCTACCATCACACCCCCACCCACTCACCTACCATCACCACTACCCACTCACCTACCATCACCACTACCCACTCACCTACCATCACCACTACCCACTCACCTACCATCACCACCCCCCACTCACCTAGTCCATCACCACCACCCTCTCACCTACCATCACCACCCCCCTCTCACCTACCATCACCACCACCCTCTCACCTACCATCACCACCCCCCTCTCACCTACCATCACCACCCCCCTCTACCTACCATCACCACCACCCTCTCACCTACCATCACCACTACCCTCTCACCTACCATCACCACCACCCTCTCACCTACCATCACCACCACCCTCTCACCTACCATCACCACCCCCCTCTCACCTACCATCACCACCACCCTCTCACCTACCATCACCACCCCCCTCTCACCTACCATCACCACCACCCTCTCACCTACCATCACCACCACCCTCTCACCTACCATCACCATCACCCACTCACCTACCATCACCATCACCAGTCACCTACCATCACCATTACCCACTCACCTACCATCACCATCACCCACTCGCCTACCAACACCAACACCCTCTCACCTACCATCACCACTACCCTCTCACCAAGTCCATCACCACCACCCACACACCTACCATCACCACCACCCACTAACCTACCATCACCACCACCCACACCCACCACACCACCACCCTCTCACCTACCATTACCACCACCCACACACCTACCATCACCACCACCCACACACCTACCATCACCACCACCCACACACCTACCATCACCACCACCCACTCACCTACCATCACCACCACCCACACACCTACCATCACCACCACCCACACACCTACCATCACCACCACCCACACACCTACCATCACCACCACCCACACACCTACCATCACCACCACCCTCACACCTACCATCACCACCACCCACTCACCTACCATCACCACCACCCACACACCTACCATCACCACCACCCACACACCTACCATCACCACCACCATCCTACTCCTTCCGCCTCTCCCACGCATCCCGTCCACCCCCTCCACTTATCTCCTTTACACCCTACCCCCTTCTGCGCCCCCCTCCTCCCATCGCTTCACCCGCCCACCCACCCCTCCCGCCTTGCACCCCTCTGCTCCACTCCACAAGCTCTTCCATTACCTTCCTCCATCCCCCTCCCCACTCCTCCGTTCTCCCACCTGCAGCCCTTCCATCCCCTTCCTGCCACTCCATCTCCCCTCCCTCCCTCCTCATCCTTCATCGCCTCCTCCTCCCATCCCCTCCATCCGTCTCCTCCACCCCCCCCCCCCCCCCACCTCCACCTCCTTCTGTCCCGCTCCTCCTCAGTCTTTCATCTCACTTCTCTCCCCTCCTCCTACCACCCCTCCCCCCTCCCCATTCCCTCTCTCTCCTCTCTCTCCTCCTCTCTCTCTCCTCTCTCTCCTCTCTCTCTCTCTCTCTCTCTCTCTCTCTCTCTCTTTCCCAACTTCTTGATTACCCTTGTCCCAATCCCCCCGTCTCCTTCCTCCCCACCCTTCCATTCCCCTTTCCCCAGCCTCCCCGGGGACAGAACTTTCGCCATTAACGTTTGCAGGGATTTTTTTTCAAAACAAGGCTGTATTTTATTTTTAACAGCTTTGTTCCCTGCTTTCGTTTTTCGTTCAAATTCTCTCTCTCTCCTCTCTCTCTCTCTCTCTCTCTCTCTCTCTCCTCTCTCTCTCTCTCTCTTTCTCTCTCTCTCTCTCTCTCTCTCTCTCTCTCTCTCTCTCTCTCTCTTTTCTTTCTCGATTTTGCATAGTCTTTTTAAGTTTTCAAAAGTTTTTTTTAACACTTTATTTCGTTTATTTTAGATATTGGTTTGTCTTAAAGAACGGTTCCTTTCTGTCTTGTTGGTGATGTTGTTTCATGAGATAGTTGTTTGTTGTTCTAATGTTCTTTTGTGCGTAGAAAGGTGTTAGGGGGAAGCATGCGGTATCTATAGGGTGGGGGGGTGGGGGGGGGATGGGCAGGGGAGGACGTATGCATATACATACTTTTTTTTTAAATTTCAGTTCCTTTCATTTCTCTTATATGAATTCTTTTTTTTTTTTTAATCTATCATATTTCTGTCACTCCATTTTGAAATTCTATCATATTTCGTTTCATGATATTCTTTTTTTCGTGAAAGTTTAACAAAAAAAAAGTTTTTGTTGTTGTCCTGTTGATCCTCTTTTGTTTCAGGAATAAAATCATCCCATAGGGCATTGAGGGGAGAGGGGAGGGTTTGCTGGAGAATATGAGGCGGGGGGGGGGGGGGGGTAAAGATTATTCTTTATCAAATGGAATTGATTTTTTTGCAAAGGTTTTAGGACGTTGTGCTGAACCTGCATCCCCGCCCCCCTCTTTTTTTAAGCACCCAGGCATAACCTTTGTGACTGTTTACTGCAATACACACAAACATATACACCCCCACGTCAATACGTAGGCGCACGTACACGTATGTACGCAGACGCAATGAGGCGAACGCACGCTCACAAACACACACCCGCACACATGCATAATCAGATATGGCTAAATGCTTGCCACGCAGGTGCGCGCGCGCGCTCGCGCGCGCGCAGACACACACACACACACACACACACACACACACACAATCAGAAAGAAAGATGACAATAGTATAGTATGATGTTATGTAGTGGGAAGGTAACACAATAATTAGGCCTATACTGTAATTCTATGTGTTGGAAATGTTACACAATAACCATGGTGTAATGCCGTGTGATGGAAATGTGAAACAATGATTATGTCATATCATCTTCTGAGAAACGTGACACAAAGTTATTCAATAGTAAGATGGTAGAAATGTGACACATAGATTTTAATGTCATGCAGTGGGGTGGAAACGTGACTTGAATGTTTAGTGTAATGATACGTAGTGAAAAAGTGACACAATGATTATATTGTGATTACATGTGGAAGAAAGAGTATTTTACAAAGTTCCCACTGTAAAAGACCTGAAGATGGAGGTAAATCGGAAGTTATTTAATGCCATCCTTACCTCCGAGCTGTTCGACGTGAACAACATCACGCTCGTCGATCATCATAACATAAGGCCTTACCATCTCAAGGACAACTGCCACCTGTCACAGAGGGGGACCAGTCTGCTGGCAGGGAACGTGGGGCGACACGTCAGGGATCTTCTGTGGGAAACGCCCAGGAAGCCAGCCCGCCATGCCCGACCTTTTCTACGTCCACCCTACCCCGACCACAGCTGGTTCAACCCATTTGACGTCCTAGGAGACTGGCCAGTATTCTAAGAATTGTCACATGCGTCTGCACACTTGCGAATTCAATTACCTCTGTGCCCTTAGACTGCGTTGCGCGCAAATAACTGCTGTGTTTTTTTGTCGGCTAATTTTGACTGTACAGGCAATTTTTCCCCTTAGAAAATATTGACGTTATCATTATCATTATTATTATTTTATTTCCTGTTAACTTATCAGATTGTGAAAGATTTAGTGAATGTCTGTGGAGAGTAACTTTAGTGTATTCCAATGGAACTGTCGCTCCATCAGAACGAACTTGGATCACCTCGTGCAACACCTGGCGCACCATGAATACAAACTTTTAGCTCTTCAGTCTCTAAATGTTAAAAGAGACAAGCTACCTAAATTAAGAAACTATTATTTCCCCCCTATACATCAGAAGGTAGATACCGATTGAAAATCAGTACAGCTATATATATATATTCATGAAGGGGTAAAGTACATTTCATGCCCTAACCCTATTCCACCAAGTATTCCCAATCTAAATTCTTGTGCCGTGACAGTTCAGTTGAACTGTTCACTCTTAACAGTCATATCTGTTTACCTACCACAGGGTCCAAATGATTCTAACACAGAGTGGATTCGAACACTCCAGACGGACCAAGGTAAAAAATTCCTCATTGCAGGAGATTTCAATGCACATTCACCATTTTGGAGAAGGACTGTCAATCAATTACAAGTAATCGTTTCGTTGAAAATATTGTTGATGCTTCCTTCTATCTCCTTAATGATGGTCGAATAACTCGTATTCCTGATAATCCTAGTCATAGAGCGAGTGCCATTGATCTAACTTTAGTGTCCCCAGATGTGGCACCGATCTGCAGTTGGAATACACTTGATGACAACCTACATAGTGATCATTTACCTTTTGTCACTTGTTTTGAAACTAAGAAATCTCAATCAACAGATCTAACCAAGGACAAAGTACCCAAGTATAACTATAGACTTGCAAATTGGGATAAATTTTCAAGTTTACTTTCTATATTTCAAGTTAATGACGCAAACAACAAAGATGTCAATACCTTATATACTTTATTTACAAATGCAGTCCTAGATGCTGCAAATGAATCTATCCCGCGGTGCAAGATCTCACAAGCATTCGGGTAATATTTGGTGGAACCAAGCTTGTGAAGAAGCAAAGGAGGAAAAGATATCAAAATTTAAAATGTATTTAAGAGATAAGTCTGTCCCAAATCATTTAGAGATGAAAAAAGCAAAAAAAAACAAAAAACAGAGCCAATATAGTTAATGCACAAGCAAAAAGGCAATATTGGTCTATTTTTTGCATAAATGAAGTATCAAATCACAAGGACATGCAAAAAGTCTTGGAAAAATTAAAAACTATGAAGAATGGAATTAACTTGCCACAGTGTCCTATCAAACTGGACAACACAGATATACCTACAAATCTAGAAAAAGCTGAAGAATTTGCTGAAATGTTTGCAAATTATAGTAGAAATACGGACTCTCAGAGAAAGGCAGGACATACAGAGAACATCAAGAAAAAAACAGAACACATAAAGAAACAAATAAATATAAATGAATCGTATATAAATGCTGATATAACATTGTACGAAGTAAAAGAATGTGTTTCAAGTCTTAAGAAGAAAACATCCGTTGGTTTAGACGGAATCTCAAATGAAATGTTGGGACACCTGCCAAATAATGTTATAGAATTTCTTCATTTTTTTCTACAGAAATGCTGGTCTGATGGTAATATCCCTCTCGTCTGGAAGCACTCAATTATCATTCCAATGCACAAACAAGGAAAGCCCAGAGCAGAAAAAAGCAGCTATCGTCCAATCGCCTTAACATCCCACACATGCAAACTAATGGAAAAGATTGTTTTAAATACACTAGATCATTACTGCGAAAAATATAAAGTAATACCTGTCATCCAAGCTGGTTTTCGAAAAGGCAGATCTACAACTGAACATCTCGTTAAATTAACAACCCAAGTAAAGCAGCAGTTCGCAAGGCGAAAAAATATACTAGCGACATTTTTTGATGTCCGAAAAGCATACGATCAAGTTTGGCACACTCGCCTTCTCTTTAAACTTAAACACATAGGCATAACAGGTAATACGTACAGTTACATTGCCAGCTTTCTATCTAATAGGTTTATACAGGTAAAGCTTGGAAATTCATATTCAAACCCCAGACAGCTAAGTATGGGTCTGCCTCAGGGATCGGTTATTTATCCAGTTTTGTTTAGCATCTTTTTAGCTGATCTTCCGAAAGATCTGTCCAAAGATACCACTTTAGCTCAATTCGCTGATGATATTTGTTTGTGGATGAAGGTGACAGTGAAACGTAAAACTCCAGTCAGGGCTTTGAACTATATAAAGAAAGTGTATCAACGTGAACTTGATAAAATCAACAACTTTATGATAGAAAATGGACTAACCTTATCATTGGAAAAAACAAAAATCATGCTGTTTAATTCAGGCTATGACCCAAATAAATTACCTGAATTCACTATTAATGGTGCAACCATAAAATATACACAAATTGTCAAACATCTCGGCGTCTACCTCACTTCAAAACTTTCGTGGAATTAATTACCACATCGACTACATAACAAACAAAGCTAGAAAAGTCTGAACTTTTTAAGGTAATAAGCAGACAGCACTGGGGACAGGACACAAAGGCACTAATATCTCTCGCTACCTCCCTTGTACAGTCACGGCTGACGTATGCCCAGGAGGTTTTTTTCAGCGCTCCTGCGCACTTGTTAAAGAAACTGCAGATTCCAAAGCTTACAAACTTGCTCTGGGTGTACCAATACACGCGTCAATTTTAGGAACTTACAGAGAAGCAGGTGTTCTACCCCTCGATGAACAAAGAAAAGCCTCAGCTGCGAAATTTATCCTTAAAACTTCTGCTTACGAAACATTTTCACAAAAAGAAACAAATCTTAATTCAGAAACCGATTTTGCAAAAAGAGCTAGAACAATACAGTCATTGAAGTCCATTAATATACATGCCCCGATATTATTTGTAATACAGAGCTGAACGGGAAAAATGTTGCAGTTAAACCTACTTTTTCTCCACTTCCAGAATGGGAACAAAATCAACCAATATTTGACATTGATCACACAGATTTATCAAAAGAACATTCCCCTAACCTATTAAAATGTTTAGTTAATTCTCACTTGGAAAGTAAGTATACAGACTATCTAAAGATATACACCGATGGATCCAGTTCTTGAGGATGGAAATACTGGTGCAGCTTTTGTAATACCCTTATTAAAAACAGAAAAACGATACTACATTGGTAAACATTATTCCATTTTTACTGCTGAACTTGTAGCCATACTTATGGCATTAAATTACATTGTAGATCTTTCGACGGATACATGCAAAATCTTATTCTGTGTGGATTCAAAGCCATTAAATTCCGAGGCACAAGAAATCGACTGGAAATGACTATTGAATAAAACATATCATTCATGAGTTGTCTATAAAGGGTACCAGTATTACCTTTTGCTGGATTCCTTCACGCTCCGGAATCACCCACAACGAGTGGGCAGATCATGCGGCTAAAAAGGCAGCGAAAAATTTAGAAGGTTCACAGCATCTCGACATTCAACTAGATCTGCATGAATTTAACCAGCGCATAGAAAAAGTGTCTCAAAATCATATTGCTGAACTGCACAAAAAACCCCAAATAGTCAGTATTACCAGCACTGTGTACAAGTAAAGAATGCAGCGAATCCGAAATCTTTTTTAAACAATTTATCTGTAATGCATTCCAGACATGTTACTAGTTTGATGTATAGGTTCCGATTGAATGCTTTCAGAACAAAGTATTCTAAAAATATACACTGCATATGTGGCAAACAAATTACTGTAAACCATCTACTTCTTCACTGCCCAGGAGTTAGGCACTTTGTTCCTAAGATAAAGTTAGCAGATCAATTGTCAGCCAGTGCACCATTATCCACTGAAAATATTTTAAATAATCATGCATTACTCTGCATGTTATCTGAAAATTTTTGAAGGTAATAACCAGTCCACTTGGTATCTATCTCTGATGTATTTTTAAACTAAAATTGTTGTGTTGTACGACATTGATATATAAAAGAGTTACGTTTATATGAGATATATGGTTAGCCCCCCCCCCCCCCCCCCCCTCCCCCGCGCTCCCTTCCTCTATTCCGTCCTCCTTTCCACCCTGACGCCCCGCATCCCCACCTGTAACCTCCCCCCCCCCCCCATCCCCCTGCATTATGCTCCAATCCTACTAAACTTGTTTCGTTTGATATACTTTAATTTCCCCGATTAACATACACCAAAGGCTAGAAAAACAACCGGATAAGTAAATATCTACATATCTCATCACCCATCCCAACCTCCCCCTCTTGCCCCTAGCACAGTTTCTCTCTCTCTCTCTCTCTCTCTCTCTCTCTCTCTCTCTCTCTCTCCCCTCTCTCTCTCTCTCTCTCTCACAGGCGCACACACACACACATAATTATGCACGCACACACACACGCACACACACACACACACACACACACACACACACACACACACACACACACACACACACACACACACACACGCGCGCGCGCGCGTGCGCGCACACCCACCCACACCGACACGAACACGCACACACACAATCCCCCCCCCCCCCCCCCCCCCCCCCCGTCTAATAACACTTATAGTGAATAGACGTTAAACTAAAGAACTAACACACACACACACACACACACACACCACACACACACACACACAAACACACACACACACACACACAAACGGCGTGCTCGCGTGTGCGCATGTACACAGATGTGTGCACGCATGCACCACTCGCGCATGCTTGCACACAGATGTGCGCCCGTGTCTTTTTGCGATTAATTCCTAGGCTCTAAATCTAATATAGCTGTCGCTGAAAAGACCATCATTCAAAGGACAAATGGCTTTGAATTGAGAAAAAAAGAGGGAGAGAGATAGGGGCGTGGAGAAATTAAGATCGGGAATCTGGCTTCACGATCACAGATATTGAGAGAGAAAGAGAGAGAGAGAGAGAGAGAGAGAGCGCTACAGACAGACAGACAGACAGACTGTTAGACAGACAGACAAGCAGACAGACAACAGAGAGAGGCAAGAAAAGACGAGACAAAATTCTTCCTTTTGGATGATACTGGATAAACACATGATACCTTCTTCACTCTGTCTTTGGTCACTACAGGGACTGCACTACTGAAAAATATGAGAAAAAAACACTATTTAAATGAACTGGAAGAAAACAACGGCACCGACATCAAAACTGGACACCATGATAGATAAAATGAAAGATATAAATGTAAGGGGGAAAAGTGATGTATTCAGTGAAATACAAAATGTAAAAAAAAAACAAAAAAAAAAAACAGATAGTTTAGAAGATGTGTAATATTCAATCCTACATTAAAAGTCAATTTGATAAGCAAACAATCCTAAGGATATATGCTAAGAATGTATATACAGAGGATGGGAGGGAGAGCGAGAACTGCGAGAGAGATGCGGATGCGGATAATTTATTCAAAAAGGCCATAGCCCCTCTTGAAGGGGGTGGTATATAATATATACATGCAATGCATGAATTCAAGAATCATACACGTAATGCAACTAAAAGGAGAACAAAATCATATGAATACAAGAATCGAACATTCAACGCCAAGGAAAGGAGAAAGATGTCAATCATGCACAGCAAATGGAGCGGATTTTGAACGCCTTATACAAATAGATGGCAAATTGTCTTATAACATCTTCGCGAGCAGAAGTGACCAGTAAGATAAGCCTAAATGCAGAAGGGTGTCTATGATATTTTGATGGGATAAACTGGGTTCTAAGTGTTTCCAAGGCGGGACAGCAAAACACAAAATGAACCTCGTTTTCACGAGCCTTTTTACACAGAGGACACACAAGTTCAATCTCCGTACACTCTTTACGATAACGATATCGATGAACGTTAATATCAGACAATCCAAATCTAAATCTAGTCATTATGTACTTTAAATGGCAGTCCATTTGTATAGATAAGTAGGTTGGGATACGATGTAGGGGGTTGAAGTGTCTGTATAAATCAAATCTACTACTATCTTGAATGTGAGCATTCCAGTCTTGCCATCTACAATCGATAAGCCTGGTACGAAGCATTTTCAAAAATGCAGTCTTGTTTCCGACACACTGGTTAACCCACGCATATCCCAGCCCTAATTCATATAATCTCATTTTGACTTTTGTCACCCAGTTCACCTTGCCCCTCATATCTAAACCAAATAACATCTTATAGGCTTTCTTCGGTAATCTTGCATCTTCCATTTCAAGTAACTTTAACCAATAAGCTATGCATCTTATAACAGAATTTAAATAAATTGGATATCTACTTGTTTCGCCATAAATCAAATCGTTTGGTGTCTGCACAGACACACCTAGAAATTTTTTCAGGGCAAATAAATGGACTTTTTCACAGTGTAGCGCAGCATTTTCTAAGCCCCATATTTCAGCACCATACTGTGCAATAGGATGGATTTGGGAATCAAACAATTTGATGAATACATGAAAAGATTTATTTCCTAACCTAGATAATCTTTGCATAATACACAACAAAGCATGTTTAGCTCTGCTCGAAAGATCTTTACAAGTGGCAGAAAAACTTAACCGTGTTGAAAAATATATTCCGAGGTATTTATAGATGTTAACCACTGGCATCCGGATTCCATCGTAAGTCCACTGTTCTCGAACACCTAAATACCCACCCTTTCTGAACACGATTATATTACTTTTCAACATGTTTACCCGTAACTGAAGTGAAGTAGCAGAGCGATTTAGACTATTTAATTGCGTTTGAAGGCCAATGACTGTTTCAGAGATCAGAACTACATCATCTGCCAAAAGAAGGATAAACAACTGTAGAATTTCTGTTGTAAACTGTGCACCATGCCTCCCATTATTAACAACTTCAGAAGTTAATTCATTGATAAACAGAGAAAATAGTATTGGGCTGCACACATCTCCTTGTTTTACTCCGCTAGTACATTGGATATAATCTGTTAATTTCCCTCCACATCTGACTTTGGCCTTCACACTATTATACATGCTCATTATGCATCTGAACAATTTCCCTCGGACCCCGTTTTTTAGTAGAATAGGCCATAAAATACTTCTGTTTATAGAATCAAAGGCTTTCTCAAAATCGATGAAAGCAACATATAATTTGCGATTTAAAGAAAACTGCTTTTGAACAAAGGCCATTAGAGTAAACATGTGATCTACTGTGGAATAATTACGTTTAAAACCAGCCTGGTATTCACCTGTAAGATTGTTCTCTTCCACCCATTCTTGCAGTCGACGATTTATAATAGTACTGTATATCTTACTAGTTACATCACAAAGAGAAATACCTCGATAGTTGTCAGGATTGTTTACGCTACCCTTTTTATAGATGGGAAGAACAATTGATTCGGTCCACTGCTCTGGGTAAGTGCCACTGTCAAAAAGTGAATTCATAAATCTAACAAGAAAATCCAAAACGATTTCCGATTTACAGCTAACTTTTAAAAACTCACCAATAATACTGTCCGGCCCAGCAGCCTTACGATTTTTAATTCTCCGAATCGCAAACATCACTTCGTCTATGGAGATTGGACGGTTTAAATTACTTTCTTCCTCTACATCATCTTCACATTGAAGTGCGTCATCCCTTGTTAAGAGTGCTTTGAAGTGGTCGTACCAACTATCAATACTAATCGTATTTAGAGGTTGTTTTCTTTTTACGGATATTTTATGCACTGCGTTCCAGAACTGTTTCTGACTTTTCATAGATGTCAGTAGTTCATTTAACAAGGCATCGTTAAATTCCTTTTCCTTCCTCTTTAGTAAATGTTTGTATTCACGCCTTGCACAACGATAACAGTTACGATCATCATCCTTTAGCGTACGTTTAAATTTGCTTAGTAAATTTCGTACTTTCTTTTTATGAACTTTGCATTCAATATCGAACCAGTCTTTATCTTTATATTGTTTCTCACTGTGTATTCGTATTTTCATACATTCTGCAGCTTCCTTAATACATTCATTAAAAATCCTTAAAGCAGCATTAATGTCAGTTTCAATTAGGCTAATGGCGTAAACCATTTTCCTCTCAAATTCTGATTTAGATATATTGTTATAATAAACATCAGCAACATCTTCTTTCCACACATACTTCTCTACAACCATGTCATTAACGTTTGACGCATTATCTTCCACGTCGTTCGAACAGTTTATATGAAAAGACACAGGCATGTGATCAGATTCAATTCTCTCGCATACGCTTAACTCACAGCAATCACATAATAAAGAAAACAGATTACAAGACATCATAAAGTAATCAACCACACTACACCCGCTGTCTGACACGAACGTGTAGTGACCTTGGCGGTCACCATGACACATTCCGTTGAGAACACATAAATCCATTGTAGTGCACAGATTAATTAACAATTTACCATAGTTATTAACTGATAGGTCTTGTGAGCATCTGCCTTCGTTTAAAGAATGACTGGAGTACTGAAAATCAACGAAGCCATTGCTGTTACATCCCTCACAGTGATGAGACACATTCGAAATCCTGCTGTTAAGGTCACCACATACAAATAAATGAACATCACCATAAATCAACAAGCAATCAGTTAAGTATTCTTCTAATAATGAAATGCCGTTTTCACAATCAAAATGTGCATAATATGGAGAACCCTCAGGGTGAACGTAACAATATACAAACAGTACATCTTTGTCAGTATTGAATATTACTTTGTTTAAAACAAACGCACCAAAATTGTGAGACTTAATGTCTACTTGTTTAACGTAGGGTACCAATTCATTTTTAATCAAACATATTAAGCCGCCTGAGTGCCTTCCCTGTTTAGTGAACTTTACTGCTGGAATACAGATATTGGTATAGTCAGAAAAAATAGAAGAAACAAATTCTTCAACAAAAGTTTCAACAAAACAAATAAAATCAAACGACTTGACAAACAAGATGAAATCATTGTCTGTTAATTTTGAAATCAATCCATTTATATTCCAATGTAAAAAAGAAAAATGTTTTGGTCTTTCATTAACAGTATTATTTACATCATCATCATCATCATCATCATCCTTATTACTAAACATCGGGTGCCTGTCACACATTACATCTTCCGACACATCTATGTCACGTTACTGCGAGAGAGAGAGAGAGAGAGAGAGAGAGAGAGAGAGAGAGAGAGAGAGAGAGAGAGAGAGAGAGAATCAGACAGAGACAGACAGAAAGACAGACAGATAACCAGCCAGCCAGCTAGACAGACACAAACAAGAGAGAGAGAGAGAGAGAGAGAGAGAGAGGAGAGAGAGGAGAGAGAGACAGAGAGAGAGAGAGAGAGAGAGAGAGAGAGAGCACTAATATAATCATAATTATAATCTGTTTATGAGAGAGATCTCGAAAGGCAGACGGACGAACAGTCCGGATCCCACAGCAGTGAACAGGCAGGAAAAACAGCTTCTATTGGAGTATCGAGGCGAAATCTGAGAGTGACAACAAAGACAACACGAAGACAATAGGGACACACACACACACACACACACACACACACACACACACACACACACACACACACACAACACACACAGAGAGAGAGAGAGAGAGAGAGAGAGAGAGAGAGAGAGAGAGAGAGAGAGAGAGAGAAGACATAAATGGTTTATTCGTTTAGCATCTAGGCCTAAACAAATAGCTGAACAATAATAATAAATTAGCCAAAGGCATTTAAAGACGAAAATAGAAAAGAAACGAGCAAACAAAATTTGAATTGCTAAAAAGGCAAACAACATGGACCAACTGGGAACTAAGGAGATGCAAATTTCTAGATTATTCCTTGAACACCCTACTTTCATTTACTCAAGAGTTATCTTCATTCCAGCCTGTCTAATCGTTCGCAGTTGCAGCTCTACGTTAAAATGCTAGCCAAAGAAATATAGCAAACTGTTTGACTATTTTCGGATTCTTTGAAGACATTAACAATGTATATGTGAAAGCATATATCTCTCTGTAAGTATTTGAATGGTGTGAGATCATGTCGAAAATCACAAAGGGGCGGGCAACCCAACATGGAGTTCTTGTTTGTTATTTTTACACAAGGGACAGATTGATTCTACATCTGTACGATTTTTGTATTGAAATGAAAGCGGTTATCACTTACCCCTAACCAGAATTTAACAAGCGCATGCTTTACATGTCTGTTTGTGTCAATTGCAAAATACAGTTCCTGGGTGCGATTCGTTTTAAATGATCTGTACATTGTCAATCTTTCACATGAACATGATCATGCGATTGTCCCATTCCTGCCAGTTACAATCCATCAATCTTTGTTTAACACAATTTATGAATTGGTGAACTGATTCAACACTTTGGTTTTCCCCATACATATCCAAATCCAATTGAAACGAAACTAGTCGAATGTTGGTTACCCAGTTCTTTTGACCTTTCTCATCCAAATTAAGTAGCATCAGGTAAGCTTTGGAGGGCAGGCGATTTTCATTCATCCGTGTTAGTTTGATCCAGTGTTTTTTAATCGCTCTAGTGTATGCTTTCACTTACAGTGGGAATCTGTCGGTGTCTCCGTAGATCATTGCATTAACAGCTCTTTCTGTGACACCTGGAAAGCGTTGAAATGTAAATAAATGTACTTTTTTAAAATGTATTTTATACTTTCCTCAAGACCCCAAAAAGGTCTGATCCATGTAGAAGTAGTGACTGCAAAAGAGAGAGAGAGAGAGAGAGAGAGAGAGAGAGAGAGAGAGAGAGAGAGAGAGACAGCGGAAGTCATACAGCTGAAGGGGAGCAGTAACCAGTGCCCTTTGTGCGGACATTACCACTTCAAAGGGAATTGCAGGGCAGTCCAGATCCGGACAACGTCTGTGAAAGACGCGAGAAAATGTCCATTATGCCACGACTTTCCCACCCTAACCCCCTCTCATCTCTCTCTCCCCCCCCCCCCCCCCTCTCTCTCTCTCTCTTAAACGTATACGCGAAACGTTAATTAAGCCTAAATATCATAGACATCCTTCACTATTTAAACTGAGTTTGTTAATGTCATCGACCAAACCTGAAGATGTGCGTAATCTTTCTTTGTTTTTGTATACAGGATTTAAAATGAGAGATGTTGTGACTTCTTGAAAGGTACATGAATACATTTGTATCATCGTAGCTTGTATTTTGAATCTGTTATATATCTTCACTCAGTTACATGTTCACATTCCCCTTCATGATGGGCTGAGGCCTAATATGAATAAAATATCTTGAGTCTCTCTCTCTCTCTCTCTCTCTCTCTCTCTCTCTCTCTCTCTCTCTCTCTCTCTCTCTCTCTCTCTCTTTTCTCTTCTTCTTCTTCTTCTTCTTCGGTTTCCGCATCCCTCTTGTCTGTTTTTGAACCCGTGTCATTTTTTTTTTTTTCATCCAGCTTCTTTGGCACTCTGCAAAAATAAAAAATACTGGTTTTAGATCTCTTTTCTCTACCCCTCCACCCATCCCTTCCCTTACCTCACCACAACCCCTACCCTT
The DNA here is from genome assembly GCA_018398815.1 of Conus ventricosus. NCBI lineage: Eukaryota > Metazoa > Mollusca > Gastropoda > Neogastropoda > Conidae > Conus > Conus ventricosus. The sequence continues at coordinate 38,689,617 of CM031624.1, read as the reverse complement.
TCCCCCTGAACTCGTCTCCTTTTTGACCCTGTGCTGTGGGTCAGCAATCAGTCAAAGGGATATGAAATCGTTGTCATCTTCCTCCTCGTCGGCTTCTGTCAGCCGTTAGATCCGTTATTTTCTGCTTTTCTTTCTTCCCTCAGAACTCTTTGGATTTCTGTCTGTGCCTGTCAACTCGTCAATATAGAAGACGACTTCATGAATGAGTGCAAAAAAAAAATTGAATGCTGAGGATTGAATTCCGTCCGGGTAAAAAGTCGGAAATTTGCTGCCACCATCTAGCACGAGAAAAAAAAAAGCAATCACAAAGGAAATAAAGAAATCGCTGTCGGAAAACTGTTAGGCATTTAACTCTTATCCGATAGAGAGAAACACATACACACACACACGCACGCACGCACGCACACATACGCACGCACGCACGCACGCACGCACGCGCGCGCGCGCGCACGCACGCACGCACACACACACACACACACACACACACACACACACACACACACACACAGATTGGAAGAAAGAGTTTGTTTATGAGTACGAATATCAGTGTCTCATTCAGGGCATGGAGATAAACCGAAAGCAAATTCACTTCATAAAAAAAAAATCAAAATGGTTTAAAGCCTGAAACGTCTTGACACAAAATGTGTTGACAACGTTGGAACATGACTAATACATAACTTCTGCGGAGAGAGAGAGAGAGAGAGAGAGAGAGAGAGAGAGAGAGAGAGAGAGAGAGAGAGCAGACAGACAGACAGACAGACAGACAGACAAAGGGGAAAGGCGCAGGGATAGTGAGAGGAGGTGAGGTTATGTCTGGAAAGATACCGAAAAGTAGCACATGCTTTGAATCCAGTGCACTGAAAACCAGGCGGTGAATGAGAGCAGTGACTGGGACTCGTGTGGACCACGCCACTTCAAAAAGACTTGAAGCTGCCACAGGACAGTCCGGCTCCGGACAACATCTCTAAATGATCAAACATCAGTCACATCTCTCTCTCCTCCCCCCCCCCCCCCCCCCCCCCCCCCGCTCCTTCCTTCTTTCCCCTTCCCGTCCTGTGCTCGTCTCCCCATCTCCCCCTTCCTCCGTCCACCCTGCTCACTTCCCTCAGCCCCCACCATTTTCATTATTCGTTTGTTTGTTAATTTATCACTATCATCATCGTTGTCATTCTTCTTCTTCTTCTTCTTCTTCTTCTTCTTCTTCTTCTCTTCTTCTTCTTCCTCCTCCTCCTCCTCCTCCTCCTCCTCCTCTTCTTCTTCTTCTTCTTCTCTTCTTCTTCTTCTTCTTCTTCTTCTTCTCCTTCCTCTTCCTCCTCTTCCTCCTCCTTCTCCTCCTCCTCCTCCTCCTCCTCATCTTCTTCTTCGTCGTCTTCTTCTTCTTCTCATCATTATTATTATTGTTGTTGTTGTTGTTGTCGTTGTTGTTGTTTAATTCTTGAGCGTGGAACTTGACAATCGGGGTTCAGCCAATGTCTTCAGGAGTGTGAGAAATTGTCCATTGTATCTCCACTCTCCTTCCCTCCTCTCATTCCTTCCGTCTTTCCTCAACCACCCTCTTTCCCTCTCCATCCCACACACCACCCCCCCCGCCCCCTCTCTTCCCCACCTCTCTGCTGTCCTGTGACCGTAGCTCAGGCCACCGCTGATCAGTCAAAGGGGAGGAGGAAATCGTTGTCATCTTCGTCATCGTCAGCTTTTGGCGATCCCATGAGACGCTTTGTTTCATTTTTTTTTCCTGCGGCTCTTTTCAGTCGTGTCTGTGGCCTGTCGGCCCGTCAGGCTGAAGAAACCGTTCAGGGGTGAGTGTGAAAAAGATCGAATTCCCTGGAGATGAAAATGAACTGGGAAATTTGCCTTCTTTATTAAACAAACAAACAAACAAACAAACAAAAGTGACACCATGAAAAGCAGATCAGGCCAGAATTAGAATTCAAAAACTGCGCATGAGAAACAGAGAAACTAGAATCCTAGTCATGAATGAGAGAAAGAGAGAGAGAGAGAGAGAGAGAGACAGACAGACAGACAGGTAGACAGAATCCTAGTCTTGAATGAAAGAGTGACAGACAGACAGACAGACAGACAGACAGACAGACAGACAGACAGACAGGCAGGCAGGTAGACAGAATCCTAGTATTGAATGAGAGAAACAGAGACAGACAGACAGACAGGCAGACAAACAGGCTGGCAGGCAGACACACCGACAGGCAGACAGAGAGAAAGGAGAGAGAGGGGGGGGGGGGGGGAGAGGGGAGAGGTAGACAAACGGTGACACGGACAATCCAACAAGGAAGTGGTTATTTCTTTCCTGTGAGACGTTGATCTTTTTCCTGCTTTTTCTTCACATTATTGTCTTAGAATTCTCTCTCTCTCTCATTGCTCTCTCCCTCGTCTCTCCTCTCTCTCTCTCCTCTTCTCTCCTCTCTCTCTCCTCTCTCTCTCTCTCTCTCTGCACTTGCGTGCATGCCGCGCATGTCACGAACGCCAAGGGCGCGTGCGCGAGCTCGCGAATATTGAAAGGTCACATGCATATGTTGTTACACACAGCTCTTATTATCATATTACACTGAAGCGCTGTCGCTATGTGTGTGTGTGTGGTGTGAGTGTGTGTGTGTGTGTGGGTGGTGAACAAATCGCGAAGTTTTTGGACTGCCAACGACACGCTTCCTGCTGGTCAGTGTGTACCTGTTTGCCCAGCGTTTTGTGGCAATGTGTTATGGGACACAATCAGCAAGGCTATACCCTGATTTGAAGGCCGCGTCAGAAAGGGGACGCATTTTTTTTTCTTCACCCTGCCCACCTTTTCCCCTTTTTGGGTCAGCTTGGCCATCACTCTCTTTTTTTTTTCCCTTTTCGTTTGTTGTTCTAGTTCAAGCTGTTACAAGCCAGTCAATATTGGTCACAGGAATTCGCTTTCATTGCTGGGGAACGCCATTCGCTTCTTTTTTTTTTTTTTCCTTTTTTTTTTTTTCATCTATTGTTGAAAGGTCAGTATGTTCTCTTTTGTTTCGTTACCGGTGAAAAAAAAAGAGGTTCTGTGGTCGTTTACCTATCAATCCTGTTTTCTGTTGTAGGTGATAATATAATCAAAGGAATAGAAGAGCCATAGTCGATACTTCTTTATCAGGAATGGTTCCCCCAAGCTTACTGGTGGTTCATTCGTTGTTTGTTAGGAGAGTGTGTTTGACGTAAAACATGGTCGTCGCTTGTGCAGCTATCCAGAAAAAACCGTAAGTGTTTCAGAGTCTTGTACCTGTTGAAGAAAACCTTGCAGTGTGAAGTACAGAAAGTTCAGGGAGATTTCGTTACTGCAGCATGTGTCGTTAAAGCAGAGAGAACAAAAGACAGGTCAATGGCGCCATAGAGACAGCGAGGATTTGGCAAGAACGCAGCATGCCTCATAAACAAATCTTAAAATAAAATGTTAGCGAAAAACCGCCTAGAGAACGTGGACAACGATTCACAAGACAAAACACGACGCGTTTCGACCAGAGAACAGGGAAACCTTTCATTTCTGGCTCACGTTCGCCCTCAAACAGTTTTTCGGGCGAAAGTGAGCCAGAGATAAAGGTTTTCCCCGTTCTCTGACAAGTAGACTTCAATACCCAAATAATAACGATTATCTTACAACAAACATACTGTGGCAGGGTTATCCGTTTTTTAATACTATTTTACTAAACTTTTTTCCAGATTTTAGTTTTTGTTTGAATCCTATTTTTTCCTGTCATTTTCAATAACATCATTTTTCAACGCAAACATTCTTCAAATGAGTCCTGTCTTCAGTAAATAACACTACAGTCGTTAACAGTTCTCTAAAGTCTTTTAAAACTGAGTTTATTTTTGGCATAAACCACACACTTATTCTAGCTGTCTTATCCGCTGAAAGTCTAGTTTTTGTGACAAAGTGTTTTCTCTTTTTTTAAACTATGTCGCTTTCTGCTGCCGAACATCTTCCTATAATATAAATTAGTGTCGCGTTTCCTTCAAACATCTATAAAACTGTTTCTAAACACTCACTCATTTATTGCTAGGATCAACTAAATATATGTCATCATCTTCCAAATAAACCTTCTAGCATGTGATGCTTTTGTTCCATTTAATGTTTGACAGAAAACCACAATAGATTAAAAGTATAAACGATAACGTTTGTTAACAGTCGAGGATACATATGTATTTTTTTCCACAACCAGTCTGCCCCACCAAATCAATGAGCAATGATGATTTTTGTCATAAAGTTTACTGCTCCATATTTTATAACAGAGTTTAATCTAATCCCATTATTATTTTTATCATACTCATCCGTCAAAACTTGTATATAATTAAACCCTACGAGGCCTAAATGTTAAGATTAATCCAATTTAGTCCTTAAGATGCGTTTTCTATTTAGACTATAATATCAAATTTGTCGCTGGTTGTTATAACCTTAATATCCTCACCGTTTGTGAAGAAAACGACGGACAACAACGTTAAGGCGTTTAACGTCTAAAGTTTTGCCAGCTAAAAATAATTCCTTTTATAAGGGCGTCCACTAACGCCCACAAACCCCAATCCCCTCTCCCACATCTTTAAAGAACTGAAATTTTCAAATATCATTGTGAACGTGTCCTCCTAATTTCTGCCTGGAAAAACTGTAATTTTGTAGGAAACAAGAAAAAGAAGCTTTTTATAATATACAATATTTAATTTAATAGAAAAATAACAACTGGACTGCCTGTTTCTTATCGGTGGAGGATGTTACGTTTTTTCCCCATACGGTCCGTTATTCAATTTCCTTTTCCGACTATTGTCGTCCGGCTAAGACCTTACATGTAAAGGGCCAGAGTTGAATGCTTTCTGAAACTTTTTTGACGACCAAAAAATGTAAAATGGGCTTATGATTTCAAAATTTTATTTCCCATTCTAAATATGGTTCTAAGTTGCCATTTGAGTCAGTTTTTCGAACTATTTTTATATTCATACTACCAACATTATTGCTTCTAGATTGCGCAGCTGTTCTAGTTTTAGGAAACTTTTTGTGGCGCCAACCTCTTTGCGTTTATAAATCACCGATCTTAGTGTACTCAAAAACCCATACAAAGCGCCTATCACACCGTTTTGTTCAAGAGTTCCGCAACAATCTGCAGAGGTCTTTAAATTCTAAAGTTATAACACACTTACAGCGCTAATGGACTACTCCGGATCTTCTGGACCACGCACATTTTTTAGTACAGCTTATTATTTTAATTTTCCAAAAACAATGGCAGGTTTATCACATTTCACGATTTTTACACTTTTTGGTCCTTTGATTTTTATATTAATTGATCCGACCCTACCACATAACTAATCTTTTAAAACTGTAAATAAGGGAATTGTATAATTTCATAATCGCAATACTGCTCTTTCCCTGACGGAAGCAAGCTCTTAAACAGTTGAGGCCTTCCATCATATAAGTTATCATCATGCATCAGCACACCAAATGAACATAGAGTAATGAATGTAATGCAAGATCGAGCGGATTTTCCCCCTCAAAGTAGTTGTTTGGCACACTCTAATACTATGATTGTCATCTGCAAAGCCAAACATGTTAGCTAGCTCTACATCTAAATGAATTTGTGCTACTTCTTCTTCAGGTTTGAATGTTAAACATTGTTTTATAAATTTGCATGTTAAGTTAGAGTAAATGTCAAAATTACTCATATGCTTCTTTTCGCGAACAAAACCCGTAATAACCATCAGGTATGGTGAACCGACTAACTACATTCCCTTCTTATTAACTTTTAGAACTGCATTATCTCCCGGCTTCACTTATATTTACACATACGACTTTGTAAAATATTTCATGCAGCGCAACCATTTTGGCCCCGCAATCGTATTAATAGCATGTTCTAAAACGACAAGGCGGTCTTGGGTTGTTTATTGTTACAAACATTTTTAAACAAATTAAAAATTGAGTGCATTCAAATTTACTGGCGCCAAAATATTCCTGTTGGGCCGCACTAACAATCTTACAAATATAGCAACTGATACTCTTGACATTGCTGTGACCCAGACTGCCTCTTTTGCATAAAAAGGTGAGTACTCCATTGAAGAGCTGTATCTTAACCCCACCCCCCCTCATTGACAACGACCACATGCCAAAGCGTGGTTTAGGTCATTCCGATGCAAGTTTTATCAGAACCAGTTAAACTTTGCTGTGTTTTGCGCATCAAACGGGTGAGGAGTGTCGTATGCTGATCGATTGAAATCACCTGATTCCTTTGGTGAGGTCAGTGTACAGATTTTTCATTTCGATTACACCTTCAGGCGTATTTTGACTGAATCTGCAAGCGGCCTTTTCAATGACAAACCGTTTAAAATCCACCTCAACAAGAATAGACATGAAGGCTTTTGCAAAAGGATGTGTAACGAATTCAATATTAACATCAAGACCGACTTTAGACAAAAGTTGGATCATAATCATGGCCTAGGCGACCTTTAATTTTCGGGGCAACGCACAAGACAGTATAACGAACTGGCATCCTCCTTTCAAAACTTTTCTTGTCAGGCAAAACTGTTCACCTGGGTCCTACAGCAAGAGCATAAAACAGCATGGACAACATTTAATCTAGACACTTCGAAGGGCCTAACTATAGCGGGATAGAACAATAAACGCTTCTATTCGGGTACATACGTTGGTGTTTGCTAGGTTCGCAAGCACAAACAGATCGAGCATAACTGATACCTTCTACTGGCTTTGACGCACAAACACGACTTAGCAATTAGAGGACGGCCATTAATTCTACAGTTGATTTACCTTCAAGCAATCAAAAGGTACCAACATGGTTTTTAACATACGCAAAGATCGAAAGTAGACTTTGCTGTTGGCACTGGTTTATACATCTGCCCATTCTGACCTCAACTTCCAGATAGTACCATAATAAACTATGATAATGAAATTCTTATAGCATCATGAACGGAAGGTTGGAAAAACGACATAAATTCTGGGCCATAACTATTACAAACAATAAATGAAACGACCCAAGACTAAGTCATCCAATCCCCGAAGTCCAAACCCCAAAGTCATTGAAGGCTCAGCAAAGCTCGCGGACCTCTGGCGCGATGACCATGAATAGTGAAAAGACTGCGCTGTCTTGATTAACTGGCCTAGGATTACTTGGTCTTTATCTTAACTAAAAATAACCCAACTATTACGCAGACTAATGTCCATAAGTGCTGCGGCCATAAGCCAACAACTTTCTTGCAGAGACCAAAACCAGCTATACGATACTCCCCTAATATACCTGCAGGCAAAGAGTCAGATAGCTTTACCACTAATTTTTTTAATTAACTCGCAAGAAGATCAAGCTGTTTTTTTTTACTCCATGAATTATACAGGAGATGGCGATGGAGGCACGAACTTTGCCTCCACCACCGCCTGTAATAGCATCACCAGTGTACTTATTGCAAATCCTAAGGCCGTTATAACGCCTTGCTAATGTGACACACCTTGCTCTCTAAACAGTGTTCGTATTCGTTCTGCTAGCGTTGTTCTTCAATATAAAAATTTTTTCGATAGTTTCTCTTATTTTATCACTTTGAGTTCGTAATTGGGTCCTCGGGTTAGTAGTTGTCACTTCTAGTCTTGGCTGATCTCTCTTGTTTCAAGATCTTTTAGTCCTTTGGGCTATTCTTTCTTTAATATCAGGCCCTAGTTGCGTCAATCAGCCTCAACGAGTTTTTTCTTTTTCTTTTTTTATATGCTCATCTAGTCACCTATTTTTGCTAAATTGTTTGTTAATTCGCCTCTGATGGTTCTTAAGTACGATCAAGGGCTAATAAATCTCGCATAGCAATGGGGAATCATTAATTGTTTTTTAAACGCTGTTTCTTCTGAAAAACTGTTTTCTGCGTCTACTGATTTATTAAAATTCGCCCTGCTGATTGAATTTAATTCTTAAGTTCCATGTTTTGCATTTGGTATCTGTTTGGGAGTTCTTGCAGTGTTTTTGAAGTTTAGCAACTGGCTCCGGCCCGTAAATTTTTGGGCCTAACAAGGCTAAAGGCGAATTTTGATCTTTCACAACTGAGTCTATTTCTAATTGAACCCACGGCTAAAAACTTTGATGGGTCTTTTTTTAGTGTAAGCTGAACAAGTTGTCCCTTGTCGCTCCTCACAAACAAATGTTCATCTATTACTTACAAAATCATTAGGGTCATAAATTCGGGAGGTCTTGGCCTAAACATTGGTATAATGATCTGGCCTACTTTCTGTAATTTATACCGAACTTGTTGGTATGTACTCCCCGATTTCTGCTAATTCAACATGCAATGAGAGCCCCGAGCGATGGCCGCTCCAAGGGGAATCACTCATGTCGTCTTCCACGATCAAAAACAATCATAATCTTCTCTTCAATGCCTGCCAGTTTCTTTTAATAATTAATTTTTTTTGATTTGTTTTATAAAAAAATGTTACATGCATATGGCTCGATCTTGACCTCCCTCATAGAAACTGAAAGAACCCTTTGGCGTGAAGGGAAGAATAAACGGAAAATTCAGTTCGGGCAAATAATCCATCTACTATTGAATGCAGATCAAAATCTTACTGTCAAATTTCCCGGACCTAGGAGCAGATGAAGTGATTGTGCCAGGCTCTGCGCGTCTTACTTTCAAAATGAGTACGTGATTCAACAACAAGACAAAAACAGGACAGTTGTTCCAGAATGTGGGGTGCGGCGCCGGGCAATTGTTTACGGAAATTTCTATAAAACTTGAGAGGGGCAAAATATTTTCTTTACCCAATGCAGACATATTTTTAACCTATTCTATCTATGGCTAACCGGAATGAAAGGGCTGATCTTGCGAGTACAAGGAATAGAAAATGACGAAGCACAAAAACATAGAATAGGTGCCGCAATACTAAAGACGCAAAAAGTAGGGGGGGGGGGGGGGGGGGTGGCTGTAAATTTTGCGTTTTGGAAATCGCTTTTCCATCATAGATTTTGAGTTTGTTAAAAGCGCATGCCCCATACTTTCAAGGAGCATTAAATGACAGACTGTCATATGAACCTAACTTTTAACGAATACAAACGTTTATCGATTCAACAGACACCGAAAAGCAGATGTACAGAATTTCTCTGACACTCGTTAGAGTATGACGTTTGTTTAGCAACCCTAATTTAGCAAGAAGCGAATTGAGCACCATATCAGTCAAAATTAGCAATAATATTAGGGGGTGGCTATTACGAAAGAGTGAATTCATCATACAACAACATAACCTAGAATGCAGGGCAGACACTATAATGGAATTTTAGATTACGTCTCCGCAAGATCGCTTAAAAAGGTATTTTTTATTGCTGTGTGAAAGATGAAGAACCATTCAAAAGAGGAAGTGAAAAGTTTTTTAATCAAAAATAAAAGAAAAGTCAATGGTCTCGATTGAGGCAATCCAAACCAAATCTATGCTAGCGGGCTTAAAACCTTATCAGCATTTTTGATGAAATAAGAAAACTGTTTGGAGGTGGGAGTGTAAAATCCAACAGTAACCTTGTGGCTAAGATCTACACCTCACAGTGTAAGACTTGATGATTATTTAATCAACAAAAATACGGATTATGGATTGACCTAAGGTCAACAGAGGATAATCAGTTGCATGGAAGCGGGAGAGCTGATGTGAGAGACGAATAAACATTCAAATTGATAAAGAAGAAGAAGCCGATAAACCGCTTAATGTACATGTGTTTTTAAAAATATGATGAGGCACTGAATATTGGAAAATAACAGATTAAAAAGATATACAATACTAAATTATTTTATTTTATAAAAAGCCATGTCTGTTCAAGTTTTATGTCCAAATGTGTCTACCAGCGCGCCCGCCAAAAGAAGAGATAGTAGAAACCCCTAACATAAAAACCTTTAGATTACAAACATTACGCAAATGCAGCAAGTACTAAGAAAGACCTTGCAAAATACAGCAAAACCCAAACGAAGGTATTCTGGCTTGCCTTTAATTGCTGTTACATATGTTAATACTGAGCATCGCTATAAGTGCCCTATCAGCAGGCGAGTGTAGGTCCTCTTAGACACGGGCATAGGCCAACCCGCAGCTATTACACTCAAGGAGGTGTTGTCTTTACTCTCGTGTGTGTTTCATTAGCTGTCAGTGCGGCTGGCAAAAAATTAAAAAACAAAACTCAAAAAGCACACAGCTATGGTTCAAACTAATAAACAGCCTAAACCTAGTTCGATTAAAACTGAACAATAAATAAAGCCGCTTGTTTGACTCAAACATCACGGATGAAGAATTTAATCGTTTTACAGGAGGCCGATTTTGGATGACTTACAAAGACAAAAGGTTTTTTGATCTTCAAAGAAAGGCAGGACAAGTTTTTCTCAATCAGACCATACCCCGACAGATAAAAAAGGAATGCTTAAAAAAGTAAACGAGACATGAAACTCTGTTCAAAACACTCACATTAAACCACGCCAAAGGGCGTGTATACTTTTGTTAAGAAGTCCAAGCGCAAAAAGACCGTTGCTATTGATTCTGATTAAGTATTTTTTTTTAATTAACTAAATATTTGAGTAGAAAAGAAACTCAACATGCTAAGATATATGGAAAGGGCAAGACGAAGTGATGAAGGAATGCTTGATGAGAGAGCCGTTATCAAGAGCACTGAATGATATTGATTTAGAAGTCATTGATCCTGCAAACGTACAGGCAAGTGTTGTTCATGCTATTTCTCCAAGTTCCAGGCAAACTAACATAGACCCCCAGTTTAAAGTAATATGTTAGCTGTTTTAATCGACTATGAACAATAAATGAAGAAAAAATCTAGAAGTCGGTCTCGACTAAACAACAGACAATTCTTTCCCTCTAATGACTTAACGCCCGGTTTGGGCAGACCGACTGCTTGCACAGTTTGACCTTCGGCTGAATAAGCTAAAATGATAGGCTCCTGGTTGGTAGAGGGCGAAGTCTTAAGAGATCAGGGATAAAACAGTCTAAGTAGCGCCATTGTAAGGCAAGGCTTACCTTCACTACCTCCAGCATTAGTTTGCAAAAAAAAAGCAAGTTCTAAACATCAAGAATTCAGACAACAAATTTTTTATGTGGTGTGTTCTCGCAAGGCTGCATTATATCCGCAAAAACGCAGAGAGAGTGTCTAACTATCACCCTTACATCAATGATCTTAACTTTAGTGGAGTGTCCTTTCCTGTTAGTGTAGACCAAATTGATCAGTTTGAAGAACAAAACAAACTAATAACTGTTAATGTATACACATGGGATGAGGAAACAAATCTACAACCGATTAAAGTGTCCAAGAACAGTCCAACAATAGGCGAACCAGACAAAAATCATGTTGACTTACTACTGATGCTTTCACCAGCGGGCTACCACATTACACATTGATACGCACGATAGTAGACTAATGAAGCATACTACAAAAGATCATGGCAAACAAGAATTCTGCAGAAAATGTTTAACAAGAATTCCATCTGTGCAAGCCGCGAGTGAACATATAAAACATTGTAAAAGTTCTGTAGACTGTAATACAGAACTAATTACGCCCCCGCCAGGATCTAAAGTTAGTTTTAAAGAACTGGAAACGGCTGCAAACGAGCCCATACGTAGTTTACGCAGACTTCGAGTCGCTTATTGTTCCTTATGAAGGGCCAGCGCCACAAAAACTTCGAAAAACAGTCTTAATGAGTAATCATCAGATTTGTTCATTTGCCTTCATTATTGTTAGGTCAGATGGCGCTCATTCAACGCCAGAATTATATAGAGGGCCTAATGCTGCAGAATACTTCTTAAAACGCATGCAGCAAGTGCGCAATGACTGTTCTAATAATCTGAATTTATCTGAAATCATAATGACGCCTGAAGACCAAGAACAGTATGACTCAGCCACACATTGTTGGATATGTGGTTTAGAACTCAGTGAGGAAGCCAATCCAAAAGTAAGAGACCATGATCACATTAGCGGAAAGTTCAGAGGAGCGGCGCACAGTAAATGCAATCTTCAACTAAAGTTTGACCCAAAGACATGGAAGCTGCCCATCTTCTTTCACAACTTGCGAGGTTACGACTCTCATCTTATAATGAAAGCAGTGGACGATGCCTTCAGGGTGTCATGCATTGCACAGTCATCAGAAAAGTACATGTGCTTTAATCTAAATAACATGTCTTTTTATGACTCTATGCAACACATGATGGGTTCATTAGAGTCACTGGCTATGTCCTTAAAGTCCTGCCCAATAACGGAAGAATATTTTGACTCAACGCTTGTTAGAAAGGGTGTTTACCCTTATGAGTACATGAACAGTTGGGAAAGGTTTGACGAAGATACACTTCCGCCTAAAGGCGCGTTCTTTTCTAGTCTTAGAGGAAAGGACATTAGCGACTCCGATTACCAGCATGCTCAAGATGCTTGGCAAAAGTTAGATTGTAAAACGATGGAGACTATCATGACTCCTACTTAATGGCCGATGTATGTTTGTTGGCGGACGTCTTTGAAAATTATAGGAAGACCTGCATGAAACATTACAGCCTGGATCCCGCGCATTATATTCTGCGCCCGGATGAGTTGGGATGCTTTCTTAAAGTTTACTGGAGTACAGATTGATTTATTGTCAGATTTGCCAATGATTCAGATGATTGAAAACGGATTGCGGGGAGGAATTAGTATGGCATCGCATCATTACTGTAAAGCAAACAACAAATACTTGGACGATTATGATCCGAGTAAAAGGTCTAACTATCTCATGTATTTAGATGCAAACAATCTGTATGGTTGGCAATGGCGCAATCACTTCCATTACGCAACTTTGAAATGTACAAAGGCGGCAGTACAAATAATGTGCAAAGAGCATTAAAGTGGTTGGGCAGTTTAAACGCCTGATCAACAGCGTGGTTTCATTCTAGAAGTTGACTTAGAATATCCTCAGAACTCCATGACCTGCATAATGACTATCCATTAGCAGCAGAAAGTCTAAAGATGGATCCAAGAGAACCACCTAAACTTGTGCCTAATCTTCGAGGCAAAAAAAATTATGTCTGTCATTACAGACTTCTACAATTTTATTTAAGACATGGTTTGAAGCTAACAGCAGTTCATCGTATAATTGCTTTCGATCAAGAACAGTTCATGAAACCATACATCATGAAGAACACTGATCTCAGAACCAAATCCACAGATGCTTCAGAAAAGACTTTTCAAGCTAATGAACAACAGCTGTTTCGGAAAGACTATGGAGAATCCGCACAAGCGTAAGGATGTCAGATTGGTTACCAGAGAGAATGAAGCAATTAAGCTAACTTCAAAACCTAATTATCAGACTTCAGAAGATTTCATGATCAGCTTTTGGCATAATGATGAAAAAAAAGAAAGTCAAATTAGACAAACCTGTATTTATTGGGTTTACTGTTTTAGAATTATCAAAGCTTTTGATGTTAGAGTTTCTTTATGACTACTTTAAGCCCTCGTATCCAGAGTCCAGAGTACTTTACACAGATACAGATAGTTTTTGTTATAGATATTCCTACTGAAGACATCTATAAAGACATGGAAATGGAAGTAGCTAAAGGGCATGTGGGATGGTACGACACGTCCGATTATCCTAAAGATTCGCCTTTACATTCAATTACTAACAAGAAGGTTTTAGGAAAGATGAAGGATGAATTATCTGGAAAGGTGATCAAGGAGTATGTGGGGTTAAGGTCAAAAATGTACAGTATTTCGAGCCAGGAGAAAATCATTAAGAAAGCAAAGGGAATATCTCGCAGCGTTGTGCAGTCAAACATATCACATGACAACTACAAAGAAGCATTGGTTTGGCAATAAGACTTTCATCATGACAACGTAAAACTGCGATCTAATCTACATGAGAT
>CM031624.1:38657110-38675671 GCA_018398815.1 Conus ventricosus | reverse complement strand
ACCCCCCCCCCCCCCCCCTCCCAATATAATGATCATATATGAATGCTATGATTACGAGATAAAGTGACGCCAGTTCCAGTTACTAAACGAGTTGTTCCCATCACTGGCAATTTTTGGGGTTATCTCGGCGACGAATTGGAGAACTCCTTTCTGTCTTTAACATTCTGAGAATGTCCTATCTCCCCCCCCCCCCCCCCCCCCCCCCCCCCCCCCCCCCCCCCCGCCCGTTGCTTTGCCTTACCCATCCCGAAAGAGGAAGAAAAGACACCCTTCGTGCAGTTGCGTGGAGTGGTCTTTCAACGTACCCACATTAATGAAGAAAAAAAAGACAAAGAAGAAGAAGAAGAAGAAGAAAGAGAAGGGGAAGAGGAAGGAAGAGGAGGAGAAAAAGAAGAAGAAGGAGGAGGAGGAGAAAGAAAGAAAGAAGGAAAGAAAGAAGATACCCCACTAGCAGGTGGGTGAAGCAGAATAGCGCTTTACCTAACCCACTCCCGGGGAGAATAACAGCTACCCTATAGGACGCTGAGTAGACTACTTAATATCATTTGTTAAAATCTTTTTTACCTCAAGAAGAATAAGAAAAAGAAGGAGATAGAGGAGAAGAAGATGGTGATGATGAAGATGAAGAGGGAGTTTCAGTTTCAGTTTCATCAAGGAGGCGTCACTGCGTGCAGACTGGTCCATATACGCTACACCACATCCGCTAAGTTTTGAGACCACACTACGCATGATTTGAAGCTGATGGATAAATGAATCAACAACAAAGATGAGACAATTGAAGAAGAGGGTCTCGTGGCTACGACTCAGCGGATGTCTGACCTACGCATTAGCCCAACGCGCTGAAGAGGAAGAAGAAGAAGAAGAAGAAGAAGAAGAAGAAGAAAAAGAAGAAGAAGAAGAAGAAGAAGAAAAAGGAGAAGGAGAAAGAGGAGGCACAGAAGGAGGAGAAGGAAGAAGAAGAAGGAGGAGGAGGAGGAGGGAGAAAGAGGAGGAGAAAGAGGAGGAGGAGGAAAAAGAGGAGGAGGAAGAGGAGAGGGAAAAGAACTATTCCACCGACAGTTGGGTAGGCTGGAGTGGTGCATTCAGTCGAGGGTTCGAATCTGGCAACCCACCCACAATCAAGCCCCCCCCTCCCCTCCCAGCCTCCCCCACACCCCTGTAACACTGTATACAAATCAACCATAACGAATTATTAAATAAAGAAGGGAAACGTAGGCCGTCAACAAACACGGAAGCATAGTTTGCACCACGGCGAAACAAAGGCACATAGTAACGAACTAAGGCCATTTGTGGTACCTATTCACATAGGACACAGGCATGGGGAGACACATAGGCTTCTGCTTTATTGATGGGGAGAGGGGTAGGGAGTTGTTTGTTTGTTCTGTGGGCTGTGGTCTGTTCTGTGCATGTGTGATAGGTGAATGGCTACCCCATGTGTGATAGGTGAATGGCTACCCCATGTGTGATAGGTGAATGGCTACCACATGTGTGATGATAGGTGAATGGCTACCACATGTGTGATAGGTGAATGGCTACCACATGTGTGATAGGTGAATGGCTACCACAGGTGTGATAGGTGAATGGCTACCACAGGTGTGATAGGTGAATGGCTACCACATGTGTGATAGGTGAATGGCTACCCCATGTGTGATAGGTGAATGGCTACCACATGTGTGATAGGTGAATGGCTACCCCATGTGTGATAGGTGAATGGCTACCACATGTGTGATAGGTGAATGGCTACCACATGTGTGATAGGTGAATGGCTACCACATGTGTGATAGGTGAATGGCTACCACAGGTGTGATAGGTGAATGGCTACCACACGTGTGATAGGTGAATGGCTACCCATGTGTGATATGGTGAATGGCTACCACATGTGTGATGATAGGTGAATGGCTACCACAGGTGTGAAGGTGAATGGCTACCACATGTGTGATGATAGGTGAATGGCTACCACATGTGTGATGATAGGTGAATGGCTACCCATGTGTGATAGGTGAATGGCTACCACATGTGTGATATGGTGAATGGCTACCACAGTGTGATGATAGGTGAATGGCTACCACATGTGTAGATAGGTGAATGGCTACCACATGTGTGTGATAGGTGAATGGCTACCACATGTGTGATAGGTGAATGGCTACCACATGTGTGATAGGTGAATGGCTACCCCATGTGTGATAGGTGAATGGCTACCACATGTGTGATAGGTGAATGGCTACCACATGTGTGATAGGTGAATGGCTACCACATGTGTGATAGATGAATGGCTACCACATGTGTGATAGGTGAATGGCTACCCATGTGTGATAGTAAGCTACCACATGTGTAATGATGCTACCACATGTGTGATAGGTGAATGGCTACCACATGTGTGATAGGTGAATGGCTACCACATGTGTGATAGGATGAATGGCTACCACATGTGTGATAGGTGAATGGCTACCACATGTGTGATAGGTGAATGGCTACCACATGTGATAGGTGAATTGCTACCACATGTGATAGGTGAATTGCTACCACATGTGTGATAGGTGAATGGCTACCACATGTGTGATAGGTGAATGGCTACCACATGTGTGATAGGTGAATGGCTACCACATGTGTGATAGGTGAATGGCTACCACATGTGATAGGTGAATTGCTACCACATGTGATAGGTGAATTGCTACCACATGTGTGATAGGTGAATGGCTACCACATGTGTGATAGGTGAATGGCTACCACATGTGTGATAGGTGAATGGCTACCACATGTGATAGGTGAATGGCTACCACATGTGATAGGTGAATGACTACCCATGTGTGATAGGTGAATGGCTACCACATGCGTGATAGGTGAATGGCTACCGCATGTGATAGGTGAATGGCTACCACATGTGATAGGTGAATGACTACCCCATGTGTGATAGGTGAATGGCTACCACATGTGTGATAGGTGAATGGCTACCACATGTGATAGGTGAATGGCTACCACAAGTGGAGTCAGTGTGGAGATGTACTCTTTTCTCTGACATCGGGAGCACAGGTTTTAGTCCTTGTTTATTATGTATTGGTCGATATCAAACAAAAACAAAACACAAAACAAACAAACAAACAAACAAAAAAAACGATTATATTGCAAGTCAAAGATTCTGGGTATTTTCTACAGACTTCATTCCCCTAATATACCTTGCGCGCTTTTCATGTGTGTTTATTTTTTATCTTTTAATACGTGTATATGTTGCATGCAGTTACTATTTTCTTCGCTGTCGTACTACCAGCTTTGTTTGTTTGTTTGTTTGTTATTTATTTGTTTTGTTTCTTACTGATCAAGCGCCGTCTTCTACTTGATTCCGATTCGTTTCCTTTCGATATTGCAACACACCAATGCCATTTTCCCACGGTGTGGGTAAAGGTCGATACGTCGTTTTTGTCTGGCTTCCCAAGGTTGGCCTCCATAATCTCTTGTCTCTTCTGCGCTGCACCACGCCAGGCCTGCAGCCCCCAGTTCCTGGATTGATGTTGTCAGCTGAACACTGAGATAAAGTGCCGACGAAAACAATCCTGGTCCAAAATAGCTTTAGGTTTTCTTTTATAATAGCAGAACTGATCACTGCAGACGCACTGGGGGGGAAAAAAGGGTTAATAAGAATCTATGGTGATTATGACGGACGGCGTTCGTCGTCATCGGAATAGAAGGAAGGCAGACAACAGCAACAGGTAGATAAAAGGTGAAGACAACTCCAAATAGCACCGTGCCAATGAAAGAGGGGGGAAGCAGAATGGCCAGTGCGGAGACTGTATCACTTCGGAAGACCCCTATAAAAAATTCAACACAGTTCTCAGTGGGTATCGGTGATTATGGGTCAGACTTTCTATGGGTTACAACAACAGCTGAACACTTGCTCTGGACATATTTGGACCTACCTTGCTTCCTCTGGGCACTGTCAGGGCAGAAGGGGTTAAAGTGTACACATTAACCCCTTCACCGATAGGCTAATGGGACCATGGGAGTCTTGTAACAAAGTGCATAGAACCCTAGCTATAATTATTCTGAGCCGAAGTTCGCCTCCTGTATTTAAAATCTCACGACAGGGAGGAAGTTGTCATTAGGCACATTCCATTTTGAAGCAAAATGTCTGGTTGGTAAAACAAAATGACGTCGCAGAAAGAGACAGGGGGCAATGCCATCCTGTAGCGGCGGCAAGATCAGGGGAAAGCATCCTAAATATCCGGCGTGTGTGTGTGTGTGTGTGTGTGTGTGTGTGTGTGTGTGTGAGTGTGTGTGTGTGTGTGTGTGTGTGTGTGTGTGTGTGTGTGAGTGTGTGTGTGTGTGTGTGTGTGTGTGTGTGTGTGTGTGTGTGTGTGTGTGCGTGCGCGCGCGCGTGCGCCCGCGAAATCCAATCCAAGAGAACACGGACCAATACAAGACAATTACACAACACAGCACAATGCAATACAGTACAGACACAACACACATACGAGACCACAATAAAATATGATGCAACACAGTACAGTGGAAGACACACACACACACACACACACACACACACACACACACACACACACACACACACACACGCACGCACGCACGCACGCACGCACGCACGCACGCACGCACGCACACTAACACACAACACAACACAATAAAACACAACACTGCACAACACATATGTATGTGTGAGTGAGTGTGTGTGTGTGTGTGTGTGTGTGTGTGTGTGTGTGTGTGTGTGTGTGTGTGTGTGTGTGTGAGAGAGAGAGAAGAGAGAGAGAGAGAGAGAGAGAGAGAGAGAGAGAGAGAGAGAGAGAGAGAGAAAGAGAGAGAGAGAGTACACATAGCAAATACAACTAAGCACCAACTTACAGATAGGTCCCAGTTCTTTCAGGTTGTCGTATGCACAGGCTCCCGTGGTACCCACTGTCGCACAGAGCTGCCAGAGAAGAAAACGCCATGTACTTATTATATTAACTCGACAGGGATGACAAAAACACGTCATTTCCCATGACTAGACAAACAGCAGAAAAGAGATCATGACAACATGTTAAAAGCTGCATTGCAAAAACATCGATACGTCCTCCCCCAACCCCGGGAAAAAAAGTGCAAACTAAACCTTTTTCGTTGCATGTAAACTGTCATCATAGCCTTCCTCAGGAGTTTTATTAAAGGACACAATTCAAAAACAGACGAAAAATACATGAAGCTGGGGTTCTTTTTTTTTTTTTTTTTTTTGCATTTTGTTTAGAATTATCTCTATTGTGTTTAGAATTATCTCTACTTCGTTTATAAGATGTTTCACACCCAGTCCTCTCTTCATTTAAAGGGTCGTGTCAATGGCCTTTTTTCTTTTTTTTTCTTCTTAGAAAAAAAATGACTTGTAAGTTGACTTCAACGCGGTGGCAACCCGGATATGGCCCTTTGCGGTCGGCTGGGCTATAAAGCAACATTACCCATGACCCCGTCCCGCTCCTCTCCTCCTTTGCTCCCCGACCTCCTCCACCACCACGAAGACTTACGTAGAAAGGAATCAGACCGTCCTCTCTGTCCCTGTCGATGGCATCACGGAGAGTGTCCCCTCGAAGACTGAGAGAGTCGTCGCTCGGCAGGAACCGCAACTTCACCAGCCCGATCAAACTCGCCTTCTCCACTGAAGAATGGGCCTGGAACGATTCACCACACCATTTTTTTTTCTTAATTAATGGCTACCAGTCTAAACAAGTCACTGAGTTAAAGAAGGCTACTCACTCATTTTTTTTCTTCTTCTTCCCCTTTTCCATATCATGATGCGACGCTGGTCAACACACACACACACACACACACACACACACACACACACACACACACACACACACACACACACTTTACCTGTGTACACTGGACTTTGACCAAAGGTGGTGCCAGCGAGATGTTTCTCTGATGCTGACCACTAACTGGAATCTGAAGATGGTTTGTCGCACACTGGGAGTACCGTTTTCCCCCCCCCAGTAAATATTGTATTCCCGGCGCTTCTGAATTCTGTTCTGTGCTGGTAATGTCCTCTCTTCTTCTGTTCCTCTTCATTTCTGTTTGTCCTCTGCCATTGTGCACTGTGTTTCTGCCTTTGTGACCTTTGAACTTGGTTCTGGAAAGTTTCTTTTCCTCTTCATACAATGTGTGGCATTCAAACTACTTTGTTGTTACCTAGTGACCTGGTTACTGAGACTGTAAACATTGTCCCGTGCGGGCACCGACTCTCCAGTCTACTACACCGTCTATGTTGCCAAGAATTACAGCTTATGTTTTGAGCACGTTCTTCGTCACACACACACACAACACACACACACACACACGCACACGCACGCCACACACACACACACACACACACACACACACACACACATCAGTATTGTGCTACACAGTGGCATAAGTCGCATGTTAATGCGACAAAAAACCAACTATATTGCTAAGCGAAGCGAGGTCGCGGGATTCAAGGGAAGGATAAGCCGGGGGGGGGGGGGGGGGGGGGGGATGGGTGGAAAGGGATGGGGATGGGAACGGTACAGGAGAGGGGGGGGGGATGACAAGTGAACGAGGAGAGTGGGTGGGGTGAAAGATAAGACGGGGAGTGGGGAGGGAGTGGGGAGGGAGGACACGTGGTGGAGGGGGGGGGGAAGGAAGACGGGGGAAAGAGAAGGAGGGTGGTGGGAAGGGGAGGTAAGGGAAGAAGTGGAGGACAGGCAGGGGACCCCGTTGGTTGGGACATGGGAAGGGGAGACAGGGCTAGAGACGGGGTGGAAGAGGGAGGGAGGGGGACAGGGTTTTTGGGGGGGAAGGGACGGGGAGGGGGGGATAACTAGGGACAAGACAAGACAAGACAAGACAAATTCTTTATTATCGAGGGTATTAGATAAGCAAGTTCATGATTTTTTTTTTAATATCCAGCCCTCGCCCAAGAGGGGAACAAACAACAACAACAAAACAATTTGCGAAATGAACAATAAAACAAACGGCCAAAACAAACAAAGAAACAAACAAAAACAAAACAACAACCAACAAACAAGAGACTGAACACACAAAAAAAGTTTGAAAATACAGAAAATGGAAATAACATCAAAGAAACGAAACACACTTCCACTTTAACAATCCCCACCCAGAAAACGCCCCCCCCAAAACACCCACCCAAACACTTGTACACTTTCGCAAACAAGCAACACACGAGAGACAGAGAGAAAGAGAGAGCGAGAGGAGAGAGAGAGAGAGAGAGAGAGAGAAAAGAGAGAGAGAGAGAGAGAAGAGAAGACGAAGCGGAAGCGGGGGTGTGGGTGGGATGGGGGAGGGGGTGGGGAGGGGGGGGGAAGAAAATACATGTAAAGTACAAAGACAAACAGGGAAAAAGAGTAGAATAGACTTGAATACACACAATACATCAAACAATAAAATGCAATTAAGGGAAGGGGAGACAGGTGTGGAAGAGGGAGGGCGGGGGACAGGGTTTTGGGGGGAAGGGACAGGAAAGGGGGGGTAATTAGGGAGGGACAGATAGGAGGGTGGACGGGGGGGGGGGGGGGGGGGGGGAGGGAAGACGTGTCAATCTACAATTTTCGTCCGTTGGTTTTTCCGACTTTGGGGCAGTGACCCATCAGCATTCTACGCACTTCAACAACAAATCCACTCTGCACTGGACAGACGCCGCCTTGGTCGCATTTTGGATTGCTAGTAAACAAACAGAAAGAAAAAAAAAAAAAACGGTTCGTGGCGGAGAAGAATGGATGGAAGGGTGAAAATGGGGGGGGGGGGGGGGCAGGGGGTGGAAGGACACGCGGTGGGGAAGGGAAGCGGGGGAAGGGGGAAGGAGAGGATGCGTGATGGGCGAAGAGGAAGACAGGGGTATGGAGAAAGGGAAGAACAGGGGGGGGGGGGGGGGGGGGCATACGGGGGACAGGGAGGTAGGTTGGCGGGGAGGGGGAGGAAGGGGTGGGGCCGGAAAGTGGAAGGGTAGGTGGGATTGTTGGGGGACGAGAAGGGGAGATGGGGAAATGGAGAAGGGGGGAAAGGGAGAAGGAGGATGGGACGTGGGGAGGGGGGTGGGTGGGGGGGACAGCGGATGGAGGAGGGGGAGGGGAGGGGTACCTACTTTCTATTTCATAAAGTGCACCCCGTCTGTGTGTCTGTCGCTGTTGGTCTTTGTCGTTCTTTGCAAGTCTGACTTCAAGTCTGCACTTAAAACGTATCTGTTCAAATGCCAGTTGCAGGATACCACCTGAATTATACTACACGTCACTTGCACACTTTGCTCGTGTACAAATGAGCTGTTCACGGTCATAGAGTGTGTTTATGTATGCAACATTATATTCCAGTATGTGTGTGTGTGTGTGTGTGTGTGTGTGTGTGTGTGTGTGTGTGTGCTTGCGCGCGCGTGTGCTCTGTGTGTGTGTGTGTGTGTGTGGTGTGTGTGTGTGTGTGTGTGTGTGTGTGTGTGTGTGTGCTTGTGTGTATGTTTATGATCGTGAAGTAGAATTTGTGTGTGTGTGTTGTGTGTGTGGGGTGTGTGTGTGTGTTGTGTGTGTGTGTGTGTGTGTTCTGCTTATATATATATTATATATATATATATATATATATATATATATATATATATATATATATATATAATGCATTTTTTTTTATTTTTAGATGTTGAACTGTAAAAACTTGTAAGCCTACGTTGTTAGGATGCGCGCTATAGAAACTGTCCTCATTATTATTATTATTATCATTATACAAATACCACTGTTTTCGTCCAATGTTATCAACCTTTGGCGCGCTGATTCATAAGCATACTGGACAGATTAAGAGCGGATCACATTTCTGCTAAAACATGACATTAGTCGCATTTTGATGCCACAACGAACAACAGCACTGAGGAAGCTAAGCTGTATCGGGATGCGAAGCGAGTGAAACCACGCTGCGCCCTTGGCCTTCCATGAATTAGGAAACGTTGTCCTTATTGCCAGCCCAAGCAGCTCAGCTGGGCGAGCATTTATAAGATCTAAAGATGCCGGGTTCCGATATTATATTTTTCACTTTTTTTTTCCTTAAGGGGACTGAAGCAGGTGTAAGGCAAAGAGGCGCTAGTATTAAGTAACTGGATGGACAACAAGACAAAAAAAAAAAAAAAAAAAAACTGTCTCCTGTCTGTCTCCCCCCCCCCTCCCCCCTTCTCTCTCTCTCTCTCTCTCTCTCTTCTCTCTTTGGGAAAACCTGAAAGAAAAGGAAGTTAATTAAGTATGAAGTCTTTTGTTTCATTTATGTTGTTCTTTTTGCATAAGCAGCACATTATCAGTGCGAGAGTGCCAGTACACCGCACTTTAGAACATTAACAAACCCAGACATTTTGTATCAAACGCCAAAACACTAAAATCAGCAAGACTATGTCCATTTGTAAGAGAACATAGAGACTATGCATGGTGTGTAAGGGACTGTTTGGAGAGAAAAAAAGAGAGAGAAAAAAAAGAAAAACAAAGAAAAAAGAGCTAGTATTGGAAATTGCTTCGTTTTGTTTTTATTTTTTTTTATTTTGGCAGATGAAGAGGACAGTGGTGAAGCACCAAAAAATGAAGAAGTGGATTCGGCTTTAGGAAGAAAAAAAAACGTCCAAAAAAAAAAAATCATCGCCTTAGGTGCTCCATTGATCCGATAACTGATACCACACACGGACACACAAAAACAAACCAAACAAAAACAATGTATCCAATCAACTAACAGACCAATGAGAAGACAACTAAAGAGAGTGCACATGTCCGCCAAAGTGGAGGGATCCTGAACTGGCTGTTTGATTCGGATCTGACCCAGGAATCTGAGGAATTCGTTGCAGGGCCACACTGCATCATTCCGCCTCATGGCGTTGACATGAGTCTGGAAGTTGGTGAACAATCTTGCCGACAGAGAGTCACACGAACAAACACGGTGTGAACACGTCATCTCCTTGGGGACGATCGACACAAAAACCTATAAAATCAATCAACCGATTGAATAATGAAATGAATCAAAAACATCAGAAAACTGAAGAAATTTCATGAATTAAATAAGTTAATAAAGCACATAACCAATGAAAAATGAGGTAAATGAATATTTTTGTCATAGAAAAAAAAAGAAATTTAATGGAAAAAAAACCCATTTCAAACCACCGATATAATTATACAGATGTTTTGCTTGCTTTGTTCTTTTCTTGCCTTGTTTGTGCAGACAGCTTCCCCGCCCGGCTTAGGGAGAAGGTTAGGACAATTCTCGGGCCAAATAAAAAAACCAGTGGCAGAGGATATAATACATCATCTTCAACATCATAACCACTTCTTAATGGTCTCCCTTCTTCGTGCCACGCGTGAAGGTAAACACGGCCTTCACGTTGCACAGGAGCTATTCTCGCTTTTCATTGATCTCTCTCTCTCTCTCTTCTCTCTCTCTCTCTCTCCGATTCCCTTTGTCTCATACTCTTTTGGACTCTTTTTGTCTTTGGTTCTCTTGGACTCTCATTCTCTCCCTTGATTTTCTCTCTCTCTCTCTCTCTCTCACTCTCCCCTCTCTCTCTCTCTTCTCTCTCTCTCTCTCTCTCTCTCTCACCCCACACACACACACACGTTTCTGATGTACTCTCTTCGAATGATTTGTGTGTATCTCCTAGAGTCTCTTTGTCACGACCTGTCTGACACATCAGACAGGCGTGAAGGCCTCGACCTGAAACTTTTTCCACTGTCAGGTAGTTCCAGGGCTTTGAGCAAGTGGCCGCAGCCTTAGTCTGGGCCTGGGAGTGACGAGCTGCCGTAGGTCGCTGGGTCCTCGCTACAGGTGAGCAGCGTCACCAGGGGACGTCGAGGAGAAGCCTGCACGGCCCTGCCTTGGACGGTTCTACATCCCTGTCCTGGAAACAGCCCATCCGGCACTCTCCGTCCCCGTTGTTCCTTTCCTTCTTCTTCCCCCCCCCCCCCCCCCAGTCCTTTGCAGCACCGCTCCAAGAGTTCTCGATCCCCAGCGGCGCGGATTGGGGTGTGGGAGTCGACGGGAGGAGTGCCAAACATCACCATCGCCATTACACCACCATAGTCTTGTGTCACGTCCGAAACATTTCATCGTTCGTCGTTCCATCGTGTACGTACATGTGATCGTCAGTGAATCAGTGCGTCGTTTAAAAAACCAGCGTGCCTAGTCATAGACGCCGCCTAAGTCTGAGCGCCAAAGACAGCTTAAGAGACTAAACAGAGACCAATTGCTCCATTCTGTGCCAAGCTGTGACTTTTGGTGTTCGGTTCCTAAGGACAGCGACGCCTACTGGATTGAACAACACCAACACACACGATTCGTATAACCACCCATTTATGCACATTTGGAGAGGAGTCATTGTTTTTGTTTTTGTTGATATGCTATGATGATTGCGTTTGAATTTAATTATATGTCCATATGGTTAATGTTGATGAGGAGACCCTCCATGGTTTCCCTTGCCTGTTGTTTTCTCTTACTCGTTGCTACAGGTCCTGGCCGCGGCCGACTGAGGTCCCCAAAGTGTTTTTTATTATTGTGTTATACCCCAGACGGCGCGGATTGGGGTGTGGGAGTCGACGGGAGGAGTGCCAAACATCCCCATCGCCATCTACACCCCCATAGTCTTGTGTCACGTGATCGTCCAGTGAATCAGTGCGCGTTTACAAAACCTACTCCAGCGTTGCCTAGTCATTGACGCCGCCTAAGTCTGAGCGCCAAAGACAGCTTAAGAGACTAAACAGAGACCAATTGCCACATTCTGTGCCAAGCTGTGACTTTTGGTGTTCGGTTCCTAAGGACGGCGACGCCTACTGGGATTGAACACACGCCAGCACCACGATTCGTATAATCACCCATTTATGTACATTTGGAGAGGAGTCATTGTTTTTTTTGTTGTTGTTGATATGCTATGATGATTGCGTTTGAATTTAATATATATGTCCATATAGTTAATGTTGATGAGGAGACCCCCATGGTTTCCCTTGCCCGTTTTCTCTTACTCGTTGTACAAGTCCCTGGCCGCGGCCCCACTGAGGTCCCCCAAAGTTTTTTTAATTGTGTTATACCCCTAGACTTCATACCCAGAGGACCTGTATTTAATATATATACCCAAATATTCCTGCGTGTCGGTTGGACCCTTTGTGCCGCTTAGGAATATTGTCAAGTAGCATTAAAAAGGTTCCCCTTTTGGATTGGGATCCTGGAGAGGCAGTTGCTGTTACGTCGTTTTGCTGGAGGTCTGCTGCCGGTGATCGGGAGGGGGTGTTGCTGTTTCCTGGTGACCCCTAGGGGTTGCTAGTGGGGCACGTGAACATCTCTTCTCTCTCTCTCTCTCTCTCTCTCTCTCTCTCTCTCTCTCTCTCTCTCTTACCCTCTTCCTTCCATTCCCTCTCTACACGACATGTTCACTATCACCTTTGCCTGACTGGATATTTTCCCACTGGTGATTTGTGTCTTTCTTTGTCTGTGGCAAAAGCTACACCACGAACCGCTGAAGAAATGAGGTAAAAGTAGGGACGTGCCTAACGACCAATGCCAGGTGCGGAGGTCCCTACAAACCTACAAAAACCTTAGGGACGTGGCCTAACGACCAATAAAAGGTTACAGGTCCATACACAAAAACCACACCCCCCCCTTGGGGGCTGGCTCCACCCAAACCTGCAGGTGCGGATGGTCCATACACAACACTGCAAAGCCCAGGGACGGGTTTTTTAAAACCAAAAAAACCAAAAAGGTGCGGATGATCCAACACAAACTGAAAAGTTAGGGGCGGGCTCACGCCCCAAACCCAAAAAGGTGTAGATGGTCCATACCAACATCAATACTTAGGGATGGCTCCGACCAATCCCAAAGGTGTAGATGGTCCCTAACAAAATACAATACTTAGGGACCTGGGGCCCCCGACCAATCCAAAAAAAAAAAAGGGCAGAGGGGCCCTCACAACACAAATCCCGGGGTGGGTTTACGACCAATCAAAAGGTTTAGATGGTCTAAAAACATCAATCCCTTTGGGACGTGGCCTCCGACCCCAAACCCAAAAGTTTGGGGGGGCCCCACACAAAACACAACCCTTTGGGGCGTGGCTAACGACCAAACCCAAAGGTGCGGATGGTCATACAAACACTTTCAACCGGGGCGTGTTTTAACGCCAATCCAGGTGTAGATGGTCCTTAAAACCCCACAATCCTTTGGGCGTGGCTTAACGACCAATCAAAAGGTGTACTGGTCCTACACCACACTCAATCTAGGGACGTGGTTAAAGCCCCCAAACCAAAAAGGGGTACATGGTCCTACCAAAAACTACAATCTTAGGGAGTGGGGTTAACGACCAAACCAAAGGTGTAGATGGTCCATAACCCAAACTACAATCCTTAGGGACCCCCTGGCTTTAAGACCCTCCAAAGGGGCAGATGGGCCCTAAAACACTACAATCCTTGGGGCCCCTTGGGTTAACGACCAAACCAACGGTGTAGTGGTTTTCCAACCAACACTACAATCCTTGGGCGTGGCTTAACGACCAATCCAACAGGTGTAGTGGTCCATAACATCACACAAACCTTTGGGACGTGGCCTCACGACCCAAACCAAAGGTGGGATGGTCCATACAAAACAAATCCTTAGGGACGTGGTTAAGACAATCAACAGGGGAGATGGTCATACCAACATACAATCCCTTGGGCGTGGCCCACGCCCAACCAAAGGTGGTGGGTCCTACACAAACTACAAACCTTTTGGGGCGTGGCTTAACGCCAATCCGAGGTGCGATGGTCCATAACAAATACAATTGGGGGTGGGTTAACGACCAATCCAGAGGTGCAGTTGGTCCTACACAACACTAAATATTAGGGAGTGGGTTAAGACCAACCGCAGGACGGTTTTCCTAAAAATACAATCCCTTAAAGGGGGGCTTAAGACCAAACCAAGGTGTAGATGGTCCCTACACAAACTACAAACTTAGGGACGTGGCTTAAAGACCAAACCAACAGGTGCAGAGGTCCATACACAAAATACAATCCCCTTGGGGGGGTGGTTAAAGCCCCCCTCCCAAAGGTGAGAGGTCCCTACAAATACTGAATATTAGGGGGGGCCTACGACAATCCAAAAGGGAGAGGGCCATTACACAAAAACTACCCAAAACCTTTGGGGCGTGGCTTAAAGACCAATCCAGCAGGGGGGCGATGGTCCTACAAACATAAATCTTAGGGCGTGGCTTAACGACCAATCGCAGGGCGGATGGTATACACAACACTACAAATTGGGACGTGGCCTCACGGCCAATCCGAGTGCGGTGGTCCATACACAACACACAAACTTAGGGCGTGGCCCCACGAAATCCAACGGGCCGATGGTCCATAAACACTCAATCCTTAGGGACGTGGGTAACGACCACCCCAAAAGGTGTAGGGTCCAACAAAACATACAAAACTTAGGGGGCGGGGCTTAACGACCCAACAACGGTGAGATGGTCCAAACAAAATACAACCCTTTGGGACGTGGCCCCCACGACCAAACCAACGGGCGGTTTGGGCCCTACACAAACTACAATCCCTTTGGGACGTGGTTTAAAAGCCAATCAAAGGTGGGATGGTCCCTTACACAAAACTACAATCCTTAGGACGTGGCCCTTTAAAGACCAATCCAACAGGTGTAGATGGTCCAACACAATTACAAACATTTTTGGGGCGTGGCCTAAGGGCCAAACCAAAAGTGTAGATGGTCCTTCAAGACCAACCCTTGGGGCGTGGCTTAAGACCAAAACCAAAAGGTGTACATGGGCCCCAAAAAAACACTCAATCCCTTAGGGGTGGCCCCCCGCCAAACCCCCAGGGCGGATGGTCCTTTAAAACCTACAATTTTGGGGCGGGTTTTTAAGACCAAACCAAAAAGGTGTAGATGGTCCACACACAAAAACTTACAATCCCTTGGGGGGGTGGCTTAAGCCAAACCCAGGTGTAGATGGTCCCACCACAACATACAATCCTTAGGGGCTGGCTTTAAAGACCCAAACCAAAAGGTGCAGATGGTCCCTACCCAACACTACAAAAACCCTTGGGGGGTGGGTCACGACCAAACCAACAGGTGTAGATGGTCCATAAAAACTAAAAACCCCTTTGGGACGTGGCTTCACGCCAAACCAACGGGGCAGATGGTCATACAACACTAAACATTAGGGACGTGGTTAAACGACCAAAACCAACAGGTGTAAGGTCCCTACACAAAACTACAAAAACTTAGGGGCGTGGCTTCGACCAAAGACCGGTGTAGTGGGGCCCTCAAACAACAACACTTAGGGAAGTGGCTTAACGCAATCCCGCAGGTGTAGATGGGCCATACACAAAAATACAATCCTTAGGGACGTGGCTTAACGACCAATCCAACAGGTGCAGATGGTCCATACACAACACTACAACACTTAGGGACGTGGCTTAACGACCAATCCAACAGGTGTAGATGGTCCATACACAACACTACAACACTTAGGACGTGGCCTCACGACCAATCCAGCAGGTGCGGATGGTCCATACACAACACTACAAAAATCCTCCCCCCCCCCCCTCTTCTGGACCCACACTCTCTCAGACCCCAGTCCTCGTCTCTTCCTCCTTTCCCACACTCCCTCTGAACTGCAGTGACGTTTCTTGTGACAGTCTGTTATCCAACAAGTAAAACCATGACATGGTAATGATCGATCGGTGCCCAGTCAAGCGTTTGCCCTCTCCTGTCAGGATCGCTAGATTACAGCAATAAACCAGTCCTAGATCCTAACATCTTAATACTTGTCACATGAGAAAAACCAACAACAACTGAGTTTCTACAACAAGAATAGGTTAAAGGGCCACAAAGGGACGAAACAGCGGGCAAGACAGACAGACAGACAGACAGACAGACAGACACACACACACACACACACACACACACACACACACACGCACACACGCACACACAGAGAAACAGTCACAGAGAGAGAGAGAGAGAGAGAGAAGAGAGAGAGAGAGAAGAGAGGAGAGAGAGAGAGAGAGAGAGAAGGGAAAAGACAGGAGGTCGACGGGTGGCAAGGAGAGATCAGATGTTCAAATGGTGTGTGTGTGTGTGCGTGCGAGCGTGCATGCGTGTGTACGTGCATGTGTGTGTATGTGTGTGTGTGTGTGTGTGTGTGTGTGTGTGTGTGTGTGTGTATGTGTGTGTGTGCGTGCGTGTTTTGTGTGTGTGTGTGTGGTGTGTGTGTGTGTGTGTGTGTGTGTGTGTGTGTGTGTGTGTGTGTGTGGTGTGCGTGTGCGTGCGCGCATACGTGTGCGCATATTGGATGAAGGGTCAAAGAAGTGGGAGGGCGGGTTGGGAGGGAAACTGGAGAGGCTGAAAGCGATGGATTTTCCTTTGTTTGTGTGTGTGTTGTTTTATTCATATTTTTGCCCTGTGATACTTGTGAGAAACACGTTTTCTAGCGTGTGTTTTGATGAAAATTGTTTCTTGCGGAACTCAAATCAACACAAAGCTAGACCTGGAAAAAAAAAACTTGTGAAAACCACAGCGCGTACCTGGTCTGAGCAGTAGCAGATCAGTCGCGCGTTGATCTCCGCTTCGTCGAAGCCGCTGGTGACCTTGAACTTGCGAATGACCTCGGCACGTGCAGCCAACAGTGACACGAAGGTGCAGTCACTGGCGGTCGTCTGGAGCAACAAGCGAATGATAACAGTGGAAACCACCTCCAGTGAAGATGACGACAGCGATGATAAAGATGATAACGATAAGAACGATGTTGATGGCAGATCACAACTAACGCTGACTATGGACGATGAAGAGAGTGACAACAATTAAACAAAAAGCAACAACAAAACAATATCATAGTAACTGACTAACTAACATGAAAATGAAGCCCACACAATTGAGTATATATATGACACTTTTGAGGCAATACACAACGTCAGTGTTGACACAAAGTCGCACACGATAAGACGATAAATGAGACAAAACAAACGACCAAAGCATACCCCCCCCCCCCCCCCCCCCCGAAAAAAAAATAAAAAAAATAAAAAAAAGCATAAACAACGCATTGAGATAAAACGAGCAAGATAAGATCTTGCTCAGTGTAGGATCTCAGCGCAGTATTATCATCATGCACACACACACACACACACACACACACATACACACACACACACACACACAGAGAGAGAGAGAGAGAGAGAGAGAGAGAGAGAGAGAGAGAGAGCAAAAACACATTCCTCACCGCCTTTCGGTCACTGTCGTACGTTCTACCTGTGTAAGACTTCGGAATGGAAACGCGCTGCCTTTTAATGACGTCTGCATTTGAGATGATCTTTCTGCATGCCTTCGTTTGCTTGGATGTTGTACTCCCAGTTCTTACAGAACAGGGAGTATTTACAATGGGAACGAAGACATGCTGTCTGTGTGTCTGTCCGTGGTCAAAATGTGTTCCACTCGCTCCAGACAAAACGTCTGGGCCGATCTTTCTGAAAATTTGTAGGTAAGGTTCATTATGGTCACGGATGATGCCCGATGTTTTATTTGACCAGACTAGCCGTTACTGACGGCTATAACAGCCCAAAACGGGTTTTCTTCTTTATGGAATATTTCAGTGACGAAATACATTATGACGCATATTTAATTGTGACGTTAAATACATTATAACGCATGTCTGATTGTGACGTTTTTCAGGAAGATAAACTGGGAGTACGCTTATATGCTTTGCATCTTGTTTTATTTGTCAGCAAGATTACAGGGAGAAAACCCAACCCAACCCAACCCAACCCAAACCAACCCAACCCAACCCAACCCAAACCAAACCAACCCAACCCTACTCAACCCAAACCAAACGGAACAAACCCATAAATGTGTTTCAGCCCAGCTTTAATGGAATGATGGAATCAAGCCACGAAATTTTGGCGCGGCAAAGATCATTACGAACTGGATAACGCAAAACTACCGAACCCTTCATAACAAATACCGGAGGAATGATGGAACATGGCTAAAAGACGAACCGTAAACATTTAATTGCAAATCTGTGTTTTCTCGACTGCTCATATTTTTCTAGTGTAGGTATTTGTCGTGCAATCTGAATGGCCTGCACCCAAAAGTAAAGATACAGACTGAAAGATGGACGAACACACAAACATGCAGTGAGCTGCGTAACAACAGCACTGGCAAGAACTTCGGCCTGCGTTCTCAAAGGTCACGCCCCGTCGCCACAGCATGGCGCCATTCATAGTTCTCTCCATCCGTTTTAGGTTTACCTATCCGTGTGGCGGTCCTGCATTAGTTTGTCTGGAACATCTCTTTTGTTGCCGTGATTCTTTTACGTTCGTATGCTGGACACATCTGATCGGAAAGACTAGTATTCTGGCCATTACTTACGGTCAAGTGGAAAGAATGAAACACCCACACACACCCACGCAGGCACACACACACACACACACACACACACACACACACACACGCACACGCGCACGCACACGCGCACACCGACTCTCTCTCTCTCTCTCTCTCTCTCTCTCTCTCTCTCTCTCTCTCTCAGATACACACAGACACAGACCTCCCACCAGAATGTTAACTCAGAGACAGGGAGGCTCG
>CM031624.1:38647110-38649610 GCA_018398815.1 Conus ventricosus | reverse complement strand
CCAGCCATTTTGAAGCACCAGTCAACGTTCCCACGTCCGCCCATTTCATTTTTCATTATCCATTTACTTTCCGTTGCTAGGTGCTCCGTTTTTTCCACCAGACAAACGAAAACATATATCTGAAGTAGGGAAAATGAAGGCCCTCTTAATTAAGGAATATAACACGCTGTGCCGTGCTGAAGCCTGAACAGTTCTTCCTAACGTTTGGCTCAACTTCGAAAACGGCACACGGGATATATATATATATATATTCTCTCTCTCTCTCTCTCTCTCTCTCTCTCTCTCTCTCTCTAAAGCTTTTGACTCGATTTATAGAAATATATTCTCTCTCTCTCTCTCTCTCTCTCTCTCTCTCTCTCTCTCTCTCTCTCTCTCTTAAAAGCTTTTTGACTCGATTTATAGAACTCTTCTCTGGCCAGTCTTGCTTAAAAAAGGCGTAAAAGGTCAACTTTATAGGTGTATGAGAAGTATGTATGAAAGAGTTAGAACCTGTATCAGCCGTTCAAGAGGAGTAAAACAGAAGATGCATGCAGCCCCATTTTGTTTTCTTATCAATGAGTTAGCTTTTGAAGTAACTGATAATGGTCAACATGGCCCTTTGATTTCGCTTGATACTTTTGAATTGTTTATCCTTTGGTTGGCTGATGATTATAATTCTGATGTCAGAAGCTGTGACCGGTTTACGAACACAACTGAATAGTTGACACAGTGCTGCTGGATCTAAGCAGTTAAAAGTTAATCTGAAAAAAGGAAATATTGCATTCCGTAAATGTGGATATTTAAGTGTTCGATAAAGATGGTTGTGTAATGATAATCTTATGCCAGTTGTGAATGCCTTCAGATATCTGGGTATCTCATTCTCAACAAATTTGAGTTTTGTTGGTGCAAGTAAGGCTACAAATATCTTTATCTGCATTATGAAAAAGTTACGTATTCTAAATATATTTTTCATTTACGATGTTTATCAAGCTCTTTGAAACCCAGGTCAGCCGACTGTACAATAAGGTTCCGAGTTATGGGGACTAGAAAAAGCTGCAATCGACTGTGAATCGGTACATGTTTTCGGTTTGAAGAAGTTTCTAGGTGTTGATAGTTGTACTTTGAATGATCTCATTTATGCCGAAACTGGTCAAGTTCCTATCTGTATTGTTTCTGCTGTTAAATGTGTCCGATACTGGCTGAAATGACTTCACATGGAAGATACCAAATTACCTCGTAGAGCGTATAATATGTTGTATGACTTGGATACTAAAGGCAAAAGCAATTGGGTAAGCAAAGTGCGCCTATCCCTGTTTGAATATGGATTTGGATTCGTCTGGTTGAACCAAGGAGTTGGAAACATTAAAGTCTTTTTACATCTTTTTCGCCAGCCATCCGTAGACTGCAAATGGCAGAAATGATCGGACCATATCCATGATAGTGACAGGTTTGATTTTCTTCTTTTTTTTAAAAAAGGAATTGTTCATATACTCGTGACTTGAAAACTTATTTGAACACAGATGTAGATCGGCATTTGAAGCATGTAACAGCAAAATTTAGATTAGGAATATCTGAATTAGCTTGCCATTATTTTAGATATTACACGTGTAATATTTGTGATTTGATTTGTCCTCTATGTAGAGAATCACAGGAAACAGAAATACATTTGTTCTTTGCTGCCAGCTCTCAAGAGCATCAGATTAAAGTTCATTAAGCCCAAATATTATAGGCAGCCATCTTTATTCAAATTAAACCTACTCCTGTCGTCCACTTCTGCTGAAGCTGTCAAACAATTATATTTGTCTCTTCGTAAACATGTGACAACAACTAGCTTTTTGATCCGTATTGTATTATAATGGTTTACAATTTCTGTATTATGTTCACACATCCCTTCATTACAAGTTATGTCCTATATTATTTAGATCTGACTCTGTCTCTCTGTCTTCCTTCCTTCCTCCCTTACCCCCCCCCCTCTCAAAACATTAACTAATGTTATATTTGGATGGTTGAGGTAACAGGTAAAATTATTGTATGTGCTGTACTCGCGTCGAGCGCACGTGTTTGTGTGTGTGTGTGTGTGTGTGTGTGTGTGTGTGTGGTGTGTGTGGTGTGGTGAGTGAGTGAGTGAGTGAGTGAGTGAGTGAGTGAATGAGTGAGTGAGTGAGTGTGTGAGTGTGTGTCAAGTCAAGTCAAGTCAAGTCAAGTCAAGTCAAAATTATCTTTATTGAGGGTTAAAAGAATAAGCTTTGCAGCTTTTTTTCATCGTGCCCTCACAAAAAAGCATAAATATCAATCACAATAGTGAAAAACCAGAAACTCGAAGCAATACATACGTATAAATCAGAAATATACAATGTAATGAAAACAATGAAACAATTAACAACCATTAATCAATATTGTGACGGACAATGGACAACATGTCATACATGGCAATAAAGACATTTGAGAGAGAGAGAGAGAGAGAGAGAGAGAGAGAGGGGGAGAGAGAGAGAGAGAGGGGGGGGGTGGGTGGGCTGACAGA
>CM031624.1:38622110-38639610 GCA_018398815.1 Conus ventricosus | reverse complement strand
TTTGAAGATGGAGAAACTGGGAACATGAAATTAAAAAAAAAAGTTACAGATATGAAAACTCTTCACTAGCTGCACATGGGAACCATCGCAATCCCTTTTGAGGGCAGATATATTTGTATTGCCTGCTCCGAGGCCTTTCGTCCGCTGGGTCGGACTCATCAGGGAGACACAGCTGGTTGTGTCTGCGCTCCCGGCGTCAAATAGAGACACACCACAGTCCATAATACTGTGGTGTTCTCACCACCAAGGGTGCAAAAAAAAATCCAATAGCACCCCCAAAGCAGCCAGCGAAGAGTAGTAAATGCAACCAATCGAAAGTGTGGGGAGAAAAAAGTTGCTGTAAAACTAAAGACATTATGCAAGTAATATAAAACGTAGGGACAGTCTTTGAGCCTACGCCTGAGGATCCACCCAAAGATGCAAGGGAGATCAAAAGACAAACACACAGACGGACAGAAACAAATACAAATAACCTCAATTTAATCAAAGCAAAATCGGAAATGAAATGAGGTAGGGAACAGTAAACGATAAACTGTAAACAAGTGGGGTATGTTTTGCTCCCATAAGGAAACCTAACACAGAGTAACTTTTATTCAAGACTGGCACAGCCTTTTAAACTTGAATAAAGTCATACAAATACACAGACGAACAATCTAATAGTGGGGGAAAAACAAGCGCAGGCCAACAACTGAACTGTCTTCATAGTAATGACTTGGCAAAGATTTGGACTTAAGGAGGGGGGGGGGGGGGGGGGGGAGGAGTTTGAAGATGGAGAAACTGGGAACATGAAATTAAAAAAAAAAAGTTACAGATATGAAAACTCTTCACTAGCTGCATATGGGAACCATCGCAATCCCTTTTGAGGGCAGATATATTTGTATTGCCTGCTCCGAGGCCTTTCGTCCGCTGGGTCGGACTCATCAGGGAGACACAGATGGTTGTGTCTGCGCTCCGGCGTCAAATAGAGACACACCACAGTCCATAATACTGTGGTGTTCTCACCACCAAGGGTGCAAAAAAGAATCCAATAGCACCCCCGAAGCAGCCAGCAAAGAGTAGTAAATGCAACCAAACGAAGTCATTTGCAAAACACAAAAAGTCAGTTGCCAGCGTTTCATTTGTTGAGATCCTCTTTCTGGCACTGCGGCAGCACCAAGTACAAATCCTAAAATAATTCTTGGATAGTCTTTCAGCTTTTGTGATGTTCCTTACCTCCCTGTTTTCTTCTACCACTTCTTCTGCTGTGCTGACTCTTGTTTTGAGGGAATCCAGTCTTGAGTCCCAAAGCCTGCACCCAATGATCCCCAAGGTGCAAGTGAGACAAAGTGTTTTGAGAATCTATATAAAAGGAGTTCTTCGTGTTTAGGAATCGTGTCAGGGAAGAACAATGGATGTCCATGAGTGAAGGGAATGCCCACACATATGAAGACAGCCAGTCTGGTGTCGACCCAGAAGAAAAAGAAGAAGAAGAAGAAGAAGAAGGAAACGAAAAAACAAAACAAAAACGAAGCAGGATAAGAATCAGGAGGACTAGATTTCAGTGAGGAAACTCCTGTTCGCCAGAAGCCTGACAAATGTCGGACCATGATGGAGTGACGGGCGGCCAGGACACCGAGGTGAAAGGTCACCGCACATTCCTCGCGCGTGCTGCGCTGCTCAGCTGATGAATCCGACAACACCGTCCCCTACACGCTCGCCAGCCCCCTATCCACCCCTCCTCCCCTCTCCATAACACCCCATCCCCACTCTTCGTGACATCACGCTCACCGTCTCCCCCTTCATGGCATGACCCCCCCCCCCTCCCCCCCCACTCTCTCTCTCTTTCTCGCCGCGCCTTTCGTCCACCAACCAACTCTTCGCGAAACGATGACTGAAAGAGGAGAGAACCCAGACAGCAGCTCGCCCCCAGCCCCTCTCCTCCCTCCCTCCCTGTTTTCCCTTCTACCCTTCCCACAGGCGCTATCAGATATGATCACGTGTCCAGCAACCCTCAAAATCTCGTGTTAAATCGTTTCCAGACCAGAGGGTCTGCAGCCGAAGATGATTTGATGCTGGCACTAAATTCCTTGTGCGGTGCCTCCATCCATCAGCAATAACACCGGGGATTCGGGGACTCTCCTGCTGGCGAGCTCTTCGGAAAGGACGAAACAGAGGGGGACAATGAAAGGGAGGGAAGGAGGAAACGCAGAAGGAGGTCAAAGAGGGAGGAGGAGAAAGAGGAGGAAAAGAGGAGGAAGAAAGGAGAAGGCGAGGAAGAATGAATGAAAATAGAAAAGAAAAAAAAAGGAGAAGAAAACGGATGAAGCTCATAAATACGAGATGAAGGTGAAGGAGGAGGAGGAGGAGGAGGGAGAAGAAGAAGAAGAAGAAGAAGAAGAATCAGCAGCAGCAGCAGTAGCAGCAGCAGCAGCAGCAGCAGCAGTAGTAGTAGTAGTAGTAGTAGTAGTAGAAGAAGAAGAAAAGGATGGAAGGTGAAGAACACTGGACCCAGTCGAACACGATGAAAAAGGGGTAAGAGCAGGAAGACATCAGGCATGGTGACCTTATCTGAAAGCAGCAGAGGAAGCAGAAGAAGAGCGAACAGAACGGAAGATGCACAGGACGAAGACAGAGATAGGACAGACGTCCAAGAATCGATCTCAATGAGAGCCGCATCACTGCTACACTTTCCAAAACCAGGGGGGCCGGAATCGCTCAGTTGGGGCCGGAATAGCTCAGTTGATAGAGCGCCGGACTCGTAATCTTGGTGATCCTGGGGTTGCGGGTTCGAATCTCCACCGGGCCGTTTCGGTACAGGGGGAGTTTTCCCTCGGAGTTAACATTGGTTCTGACTCCATTTCCCATACAGTCCTTCGAATGAGACTGTAAACCGAGGTTCCGTGTGTGAATGCACGCATAACATCTTGCACACACGTAAAATCCCATCACCAACTTTCGGAAGAGAAGGCCAGTTTGGCCGTTGGTATGGATGACACGTTACACATAGCATGCACCCTGCGTGAGAAATGCAAAGAATGAAGGAAATAAGGAAACTGAGTGAACGATATTGACTGGATGACACGGGAAACGACTGAATGATGCGCCGGCAGGCAGCTCTTCAGTCGGCACTACCCAGGTAGGCAGCCCAATGTGTAAACGAGAGTGTTTATTAAGTGTAAAGCGCTTAGAGTCCTAATCTTTAGAGAATAGGCGCTATAAAAAAATTAACATTATTATTATTATTATTATTATTATTAAGACAACAGGCATGATGACCTTATCTGAAAGCAGCAGAGTAAGCAGAAGAAGGAGCGAACAGAACAGAAGGTGCACAGGACGAAGACTGAGATAGGACAGATGTTCAAGAATCGACATCAATGAGAGCCGCATCATTGCTACACTTTCCAGAACCAGATGATATATACCTCACAACACACAACCCTGACACTGTATCCTGGGAAAAGGACCCCTCCCTCTGCTGAAACTTGAAGACTCCATTCTCTCCGAACTCCTGTTCCACTATCAGACCCGATCAGATGTGATGGCGTATCCACTAGTGGTCCTTCATACTGTCGTGATAGATCGATTTCTGATGACAGACCGTGCAGTGGAAGATGATGTGATGCTGGCACCAAATTCCCCCAGCGATGTGTCCGATCCATCAGCGCTAACACTGGGGATTTGTGACGTGACAATTAAAACAGCCACACCATCCTCAACCCCCCCCCCCCCCCCGTTTTACTCCCCCCTCCTTCCCCCTTCTCTCATTCTTTCCCTCTTTGTCCCACGAACGACAGTCAGGATTTCTGATCTATGGTAAACAACCCCCCCCCCCCCCAGCCCCTCTCCCCCCCCCCCCCCCCCTCCCACGCTGTCCATCGGGTTTTCTTTTTCAGTTAGCCGACCCGGGCGACAAACTAGCCTCGCGCTCCTGCCCCCCCCCCCCCCCCCTTCTACCTCCCCCCATTTACATATCCCATGTACATGTGACCACGATCTCTCCCCTCTCCTTCCCCCCGCCCGTGCATGAAGCAATCATGTTAACCCTTTCACCACCAGATGCATAAATCCCCATCACCAGTCATTTAAAAAAAAAAAACAACTTCACGGCGGAACAATGTGCTTCCACGCTAGTTGACCTGATCAAGCTAGCCGACATACCACATACCAGGTAGTGCCTGCCCCTAAAGGCAGTGATACATCATCCATAGTACCCAGTATCACCACCACCGCCCATCAGAGAGCAATTGTTAGTCAATAACACTCCAGCCACATCTCTGTATGACACTGGACTGTCATACAACGCAGTAGTGAGAGCCACACTGGTTAAGCCCACTGCTGTCACTGGGGAGACCGTTCCACTACAAGGAGCTGACCTGACTCTGCCCCTAAAATCTTACAGATAGCAGCAATTAAAGTTGACAGTAGGTATGTAAAAGGTACGATTAAGACGGCAGTTATGAACAATCCAATCCATGACCTCGTCCTCGGGGGCCATTATGTCACCTCAGGAGCCCACCACTCCAAACCAACTCCAGCCTCTTTACAAGGAGACGAAGAGAGCTCAGTGGACTGACCCAACATTAGCCAAGTGCTTTGGGAAGCAGCACAAAGCTCATCACCCATCTTGCGAGGGCGAATGTTTCAGGCCGAATGGTCTTTCATACCGCAGGATTGGTAGAGACCGCACACAACTTGTAGTCACGGTTCCACACCGGACCCGAGTCCTGGAAGTGGGACATACCCTCCACTCCAAGGGCCATTTGGGGGTAGGGCTTACCGCTCAATGGGTGACCAACCAGTACTATTGGTAAGGGATAGCTGAGGATATCAAGTGCGATGTCCATTTCTGCCCCCTGTGTCAAAACTCGCCACCCAGTCAGAGGGCCCAACCTTCCCTGGTCCCGAGAAAAATAAACATTTCTTTCAATGCCTAGTACTGGAAAGCTGCTCTTTCCAAAACTAATATGAGGTGGAGGTGAAATTGTGATATAACTCCAATAGAGAAAACACTATAATTTTTTTCCCCTGGAGGACACACCGACCCTCCACCAACTCTCGTCACAGGATTCACGGACTGTCCTGTCAAGCTCTTACCATCCCAGCTGGTTTCTAATGCCCCTCTGACTGACTTACCACATGACTCCTGTTCTCACACAGTATTGTACTGCTAGTTTGTTGTATCCCTGAAGTTTCTTTTCACAGATAATTTTTCACAATACGAAACTGATGACAATATCATTGAAATATGTATTAGAAAAA
This sequence comes from Conus ventricosus, assembly GCA_018398815.1. NCBI lineage: Eukaryota > Metazoa > Mollusca > Gastropoda > Neogastropoda > Conidae > Conus > Conus ventricosus. The sequence continues at coordinate 38,634,369 of CM031624.1, read as the reverse complement.
TAATGTCCATGGATTCCTAAAATTTTGAACAATGATATTAACATAATGTATAAGAAAAATATCTGTGTTGTCTTTTTAGACAACACCACTTCGAAGTAGAAACTAACACGGGAGAGCGCAGAACTTAGTCAAGGTTGACTGGATCCCGGATCTGCTCTTTGATCCAGATTGCACTACGGATCTGCATCAAAATGGAACTGGTACATCTGTGGACTACGTCCGTCTTTCCATCACGTTTCATTCCAAACCCTGTCGACACTCTTTGATTAATCTTGATGAACGAATCCTGGATTTGCCTCTGATCTGGATCCACAGCAAACGTTTTATGTGTTCATCCTTGGGCCATATTCCGTATGCTCTCACACATTTGTTAAATCTGGTTTGTTAGTTTTTGGCGTAATCTTGTTAATCAACAAACAAAGGAGCCAAACAGACATATTTGGCGGAAGTAACAACAACAAACAATCTTATCAGTGTACCAAACAACAACAACAACAACAAAATGTAATCAAGCAGAGGTGTAAGTTTGTGTATAGTAAGATCAATGGAAAAATCTATGAGAATGTGAGTTTCAGGTATGAATCATTCTTTTTCTGAAATAAAGTATTTGAGACACGTATTTAAAAAAACCCAACTAAACCTACCAGACACATGTTTATCCTATTCCAACACTTTAAAAGATAATTTACCTTTCGGTAGCAGCACAGTAAATATATGTCGAAATATCTCATTTCGTAAATCATCCTGATAATTCCCTTTATTTTTGCCCTCCTGCTCCACACACACACACACACACACACATACACACACACACACACACACACACACACACACACACCTCTCTCGCTCACGATTCTTTCTGTTCTATTCTTTATTTCACATACGTTATATCCACCGTGCATATATTTTTCAATTACATAGTCAAAGTTCTCTCCAGAAGCGCCGCATTAAAGGCTTCATTTCATTCTACATTTGCAGATAAAATATTTGTTGTGCAGGATTATTTAACAGAATACACCCATTGCAGTGTGTTTGTTATAGAAACAAATGAATTTCAGTATTTGGTTTCATTCTTAATATTTTTTTTCTCTGAAAATATGTTTGTTTGTAATTCTCTCTGAAAGTATTGTGCGAACTGACAGTGCCATAAGTGATGTTGAATAGAATCCGTTTCAGACTGCAAAAGGAACACACTTCACTTTGAAGCATTCTCATTCTTTTAGGAATATTTTTTTTTTTTGTGATCAGGATAACCACTTTCTTTGGGGAATTATTTGTGATCAGAACAGTAATATATTCTTATTTGTGGTACCAGCAGTATGACTTTGCTCCTTTGACTTAAAAACCTATTTTTTTTTAGCCACACAACCACTACACCTTACGAATGCTCCTTATTGGCAAAGGAGCTGATATTCATTCTAAAGACTTAACGTGATGGATTGTGACAGGCTTTAAATCTGTTGTTCACTGCTGATTTACCTGACTCCTGTTCTCATGCCTTGTTGTACCGCACGGCTGTTGTTGTGGTGTCCTAATAGGTTGATTAGGCTTCTGTTATCGCACCCTGCTGAACTGGCCGGTTGTTGTGATGTCCCTGCTTTGTTTATCTGACTTTTATCATCACATCATGTTGTACTGCCTGGTTGCTGTGATGTCCCTGCTTTGTTTATCTGACTTTTATCATCACATCATGTTGTACTGCCTGGTTGCTGTGGTGTCTTTAACTGGTTTATCTGGCTTTTCACATCGTGTTGGTTTCCTGACTAATAGTTTCGAAGTGAAGCGACTGCAGGGGGAAATCTAAAGAAATCTTAAATGTAATTAATAGCGAACCGCCAAGAAAACGTACACAAACGAATCACAAGACTTGTCTTGTGGTTCGTTTGTCTACGATTTCTTGGCGGTTCGCTACTCATGACATTTTGAAAATTTTCCTGACTTATGTCATCACACCAAATCATATTGCCTGCGTGTTGTGGTGTCTGTAACTGGTTAACTTGACTCCTGTTCTCCAATCAAGTTATACCGCCAGCTTCTTGTTGTGCCCCTAAGTGGTTAACTTGACTCCTGTTCTCAAATCAAGTTATACTGCCAGCTTCTTGCTGTGCCCCTAAGTGGTTAACTTGACTCCTGCTCTCAAATCAAGTTACACTGCCAGCTTCTTGCTGTGCCTCTAAGTGGTTAACTTGACTCCTGTTCTCCAATCAAGTTACACTGCCAGCTTCTTGTTGTGCCCCTAACTGGTTAACTTGACTCCTGTCATCACACTGCCTTGTATTACCTGGTGATGGTTGTGTTCCTAACTACAACTGTTACTCATATTTATGTAAAGGGCTTGTTTGGATGACACACGCAAACCAAATGCAGCAACAGCAGCAGCAGCAGCAGCAGCAACAGCAGCAGCAGCAGCAGCAGTAGTAGTAGTAGTAGTAGTAGTAGTAGTAGTAGTAGTAGTAATAGTTGCAGTACATGTAGCAGGAGCAGTGGCAGCAGCAGCAAAATGATCATCGTCAGCAGCAGCAGCAGCAACAGCAGCAGCAGCAGCAGCAGAAGAAGAAGAAGACGAAGAAGAAGATGAAAGGAAGAAGTATAAGGAATAAAACTACCAGCATGGCAATCTTAAACGATGAATAATAGGATATGAAAAAAAGCTGAAGAAAAGTAAAGAAATAAAATCCTGTTCTTTATAACACTTGAAGCCCTTTCAATCACCTTAGTTATGTTTGGCTTAAATGACATCGGAACCTGAGATTTAGCAGATAAAAAAGAAGGAAGAATAGGACGAAAAAGAGGACACAGAAGAAGAAGGAGAACTTCAAGAAGAAGAAGAAGAAGAAGGAGAAGAAGAAGAAGAAGAAGGAGAAGAAGGAGAAGGAGAAGAAGAAGAAGAAGAAGAAGAAGGAGAAGAAGAAGAAGCCAGTCACACACACACACACACACACACACACACACACACACACACACACACACACACACACACACACAACAACAACAACAACAACAACAACAATACATAAAGAGGAAAAACAACAACAGCAACAACAAACACCTGACTACACAACAATATCAAAACCTGCAGAATCAAAGTGAGAGGAGGAAGACGAGCAATAAGTTGAGAAGGTCACAAAGAAAAAGACAAGCACGACAGTGTTGAAGTCACATCAATCACTCATCGAGTCCTAGCTTGCCTTTCCCTAGCCACACATCCTCCCCCCCCCCCCCCCGCCCCCCTGTCTGTCCCACCCCCTCTCACAAGCCCACAGCTCAATCCCCGTCAACTGATGACCAACAGAAGAGGAGACTCCGAAAACAGTTCGTTCTCCCCACCGCAGTAATCTCGCCACAGACCCAATCACGTGTGATGACGTATCCAGTACCCTTCATATTGTCGTGATCGATCGTTCTCAGACGACAGACGCTGCAATGGAAGATGATGGGATGTTGGCACCCAATTCCCTTAGCGGTGTGTCCGATCCATCAGCACCAACACAGGGGATTCACTGACTGCCCCTTCCTCCATACCGGCTGCCATATGATGACCGCCTGATGGACTTTACAGGACTCAACCAACTGAAGAGTTACCTTTCTGTCTCTAAACTCCCATTGTTTTCGCATGCAGTGTCTGATATATAAACCTCTCACCATTCTTCATACTTCAACTCCATGTTTTAGCAGCCTGCTGAAGGTGAGGAGAAGATCAGAAAATGTAACAGATGGCTGGAAATTTTGGAAAGAGAAATGATGGAAAGAACTCTGAAGGCACTTTTTTAGATTTCAGATGACATTATTCCACATACAATGCAAGAAGTTCAAAGTACTGCCACCCATCGTGTTGCATGTTCACAAACATCTTTACACGATATTCCGTTCGATACAAACTTCACTGGCTATACATCTAGGGTAGAATTAATAAGACGTTGAATGTCTGTTTTAGAACCATTCATTCCTGCACTCTTGCCTACGACCATCTCAATTTGTTTACCCCTCTAGCTCATTGTGGTACGGCTCCAGCAAATAGTAGCGTTCAGCTTCAGTTAACAAAATGTACATTTGAAAAAGGGTAGGCGCAGGTACACAGACACAGAGGCAGAGAGATGGGAGAGGGGGAGACATAGAGAGAGAGAGAGAGAGAGAGAGAGAGAGAGAGAGAGAGAGAGAGCTCTTACCCCCCCCCCCCCCCCCACCACGCCCCTCTCCTAACTAAGAATCCACCAAACGCTTAATTTCAACGAGATCCCTTGTCACTAGCTTCACCTCCACTCACAAGAGACGGCCGTCATTAGATGAAGAAAAGAAATGAAGTCGAAAGAGGAGACAACACACTACCCCATGTGATCCAGAACACCCTGGTTGTACGATACGTTAAGAGGAGAGTGGGTGTAGATAGCGGGGGAGGAGGAGGAGGGTGGGGGGGGGGGGGGGGGGGGGGCAGGAAGGAGAGGAAAGGGCCAGTTGAGATGGTGAAAAAGGGAGGGGTGGATGTTATCAAATCAACTAGTGAAGCAACGGCCGCTTCTGGAACAACGTATTTCTCCAAGAGGAAGAATTTTTTTTCTTCCCGGTTCCCATTTTCTCTAGTTGTATTCCAACAATACTGGTCAAATACTAACCGCAAAAGTGATGTCAAATGTCTGCATATACATATGATAAGCCAAGGCAGCGACCACTAGTTTTTTTTTGTTTGAGTGAAGATTTATTGAAAAACTATTAGCTCGAATTACCGACATATCTCTCTCGCTCTCTTCCACCTTTCCGTCTCGCTCTTCCCTACCCCCCCCCCCCCTTCTCTCTTTCTCAAACACAAACACACGCAAACGCAAACACACACAAACACACACACACACACACACACACACACACACACACACACACACACACACACACAGCACGAAACATATATGCATGCGGATGCCTGTATGCTGGTACCTACACACCTTCGGACTGAAGAGAGAGAGAGAGAGAGAGAGAGAGAGAGGAGAGAGAGAGAGAGAGAGAGAGAGAGAGAGAGAGACAGACAGACAGACAGACAGACAGACAGACAGAAAAACAGACAGACAGAGAAACAGACAGAGAGACAGAGACAGAGAGAGAGAGAGACAGACAGACAGAGAAACACGAGAGAGAGAGAAAGAGAGAGAGAGAGAGAGAGAGAGAGAGAGAGAGAGAGGAGAGAGAGAGAGAGAGAGAGAGAGAGAGAGAAAACAAACAGAAAATCAGAGAGAACAGACTGACGGGACAAACTGAGACACAAAGCGCCTGAGACAGAAAACGTGAATGAGACAGAGAAGAAGCATCGCTCCAAGCCAATCAGCTTCCACTCCAGGCCTGGAGGGCGAAGCCCTGTAATAGAGAACAAAAACAGTGTCAGGATGGCGCATCGCTTTATGAGGGGCTTTAACAGGATCGAGGACTGCTGGATGCATTGTGCAAGTTGATCTGATCCCTGCTGATGGGTAACCAAGGAAGCAGACAGGAGAACGAGGCTGACAAGATGGAGGAGGGAATGTGAAGGTAATCATCAAAATCAAGGAAATTTGTTTGGAAGTCACACCAATCGATAAATGCAGAAACTGTCTGAATTGTGATTAGAATCCAAGAAACAAACAGATAAACAAACAGCAACAACAAATCAAAAACGTCGGAAAAAAGAACAAAAAGGATTTTCTGGTTGATTAAACAAGGGTTTGCTGAAAAAGTGCTCTGCAATTATTCAGACTCGCGTGAATTCACACTCACTTTACGTCCTCCCCTTGTCAGTCGGACCGTCAACAGCCGCCTGTCTCATGGCAGGGCCTTCAACTCAGATTGACGCTAAAAATTGCCTCCATCACGATAGTCCGCACACTCGAGCGTGGATTTTTTTTCCCATGGAGGCGTTTGTAACAAAAACAAAAGAGGACAGCAGGTTATAGAAAGTGTCTTCATTTCTCTGCTTTCCCTGGCCCAAATTCCTGCAGTAACATCCCCTGAGAAGTTGAGGAGGAAGGTCTCGGATACGTTTTGGATGCCATCTAGGACTGCTGTTATTGCAGTGATGAAAGATGTCTTCTAGTCAGAGGGCTTTTTGCTAAAAAAACACACAAACATTTAACATGTGATACATCTTAGCAGTATGTTTATGAATGATTTCAAAACAAGCCTAACAAACTGTATGCAAGCGGAAACAGTTATGTTCTGGTTGACATACATATCCAATGGAAACTGAAGTACAAGAAGTATAGTTACACGACAACAGGGATTGTGTTGAGAGTGATCTGATTGAGAATAATGAGAGCAGTGTTGAGAATCTAGCATCACGTACAATAAAAACCGATACAAAAATAACTGGGCACAAAACACTCCTAAATCAATCCTAAAGCAGTCATGAACTATAAATCCTTGGGATACGTGCTAAAACACTTAGAAAGCCTTTTGAAAAAGTTATCATTTAATTGCTGATTTTGAAACAGACGTCTGCCAAGTCTCAAATTTTCTCATCATGGAGAAATATGTTTGGCAGACAAGGCGTTTCTTTCCAAAAAGTCAGCAAAGACTGAAGCTCAGAAAGTGAAGATGAAATCAGGCAACAAGCTCTAAATGGTAAGAAAAGAAGCGAGGGTGGATATGACATACAGAGAAGGATTAAACTCCACAGACGCACATTCATTTCGAACGCAGGAGGCAAGAGGTCCTAGGACACGGCTGGGTATTCCTGGCGACGGCTGAAGCCAGTGTGCAATCACTGATCTCTGACCTCTGGGCCTGAGAGGGTGAGCAGCGCGGTGGGGGTCGGTGGAGGAGTTGTGTGTGTGTGTGTGTGTGTGTGTGTGTGTGTGTGTGTGTGTGTCGTGTGTGTGTGTGTGTGTGTGTGGGTGGGGGGGGGGGGGGGGGGGGGGGGGGGGTCGGGGGAGGGGGATGGGGTGGAGGGGGAAAAACTGAAGCCTGCGACTTTCCTCTACACCACGCCATCTGACTGAATCAAAAAGTCTCCCCATCCAACTGTACCTAAGAAAAAAAACTTGATGAAGTACACATACTGTATCCCCACAGCATAACCCACTTCTCTATATCAGTGGTCTGGCGCAACAGCACTGGTGACTCCTTCAAGAGAACGAACATGGAGAAACAGATCATCCACCATGTCGGTACTACAGCACCAGATGGCCTCAACATCAAAGACTAAACCAAATCACAGCTTCCCCCGTCCCCACCTTTCCCCTCTCCCTCCCCTCCCTCTCGTTTTCCTCTTCCCCCACCCCCCTCCCCTCTCACTAGTTACGTTCACATGCATTACGTCATAATGCAGTGATGATGAAATTGTGATCTTTACGTCACTGCTTTGAAGACTCTACGGGTCGAAGTACTCAGTTCCTCATCTCTCCAGTGGGTTCGAAGTTCTTTTTTCCTACCTTGTGTTGTTATCCTGTTTCGAAAGAACCCAGACAGTCAAACTTCTTTTATATCCTAAACTTGATGAAGGGTTCATTACTGAATCATCGATTCACCCTTTTTAAAAAAAAGAAAATTTCCACTCACACGAAGCAAGTTTGTCACGTTTCCTCTTCTATGCAAAAATAAGTTCCTATCCATCTCTGCCACCTTAACTTTTCTTTCTCTTTTGACTCTTTTAAATTACTTCATATGAATGCACTGTCAGCTACCATGACACATGAAGCAAATACAAAAGAATGATGACAAGTTCAATCAAATGAATGAAAGAAAAATGCCGTTCATTGCTAGTGTTCTTTCAATTAAACCATCTAGATCATCTAGCTTTTCTTTCCTCTTTGTGCAATGTCTGGCGTCTATTGCTTGTTGTTTTATCAGCCACTCAAAAATGGAGGCGCTGATCGAGTGAAGGAGGTAAAGATAAAATAGTATGAAAGGAAAGACTGCATTTGGGCGGGGGTGGGGGGAGGGGGGAGAGTGAGAGATAGAGAGAAAGACAGAAAGACAGAGAAAGAGAGAGAGCAAAGTGTGTCCAGTGTTTAAAACAAAATCTCTCTCTCCCTCTCTCTCTCTCCTTCCCTCTCCCTCTTCTCTCTCTCTCTCTCTCTCTCTCTCTCTCTCTCTCTTAACCGCTCTCCCGATCTTTCAAATCACCAAACACCCAATTTCAACGAGATCGCTTGTCATTAGCTTCACCACCACGCACAAGAGATGGCCCTCATTAGATGAAGAACAGAAATGAAATCAAAGAGGAGATGATACACTACCCCATGTGATACACATCACTCCGAGTAGAACGACACGGCTGGCGGGTGGGTTGAAAGGAGGGGGTAGAGAAAGGGAGGAAGGAGAAGGAAGGGACAGGTGACATGATGGGAGATGGGAGGGGAGGTTGTTATCAACTCAACCAGTGAAACAACGACCAGTTCTGGAACGATACTTTTTGCTTCCCGAAGAGGATTCCCCCCCCCCCCCCCCCCCCCCAAGTTCCCACTCCTCTAACTGGAATCTATCAACACTGGCCAACACTAAACAGAAAACTGATGGTAAATATCAGCGCATACATATCATTAGCCAAGACAGGGACTGCTTTTTTGTTTACTTGAAGATCTATTTGAAACAATTGGCTCCCAATACTACCTCCTCCCCCACTCTCTCTCTCTCTCTCCTCTCTCTCTCTCTCTCTCTCTCTCTCTCTCTCTCTCTCTCTCTCTTTCTCCTTCTCTCTCTCTCTCTCGCTCTCTCTCTCTCTCTCTCTCTCTCTCTCTCGCTCTCTCTCTCTCTCTCTCACTCTCATTCACACATGCAAACGCACATACACACATGTGGGTTTTTTTATCACGACGATGCATAAAAGCAAGAAATATAAAGAAAAATCCACCGAGATAGAGAGAGAAAGAGAGAGAGAGAGAGAGAGAGAGAGAGAGAGAGAGAGAGAGAGAGAGGGAGGGAGAGAGTGAGAGAGAGTGAGAGTGAGAGAGAGAGAGAGAGAGGAGAGAGAGAGACTGAGAGAGAGTGAGAGTGAGAGAGAGTGAGAGAGAGAGAGAGAGAGAGAGTGAGAGAGAGAGTGAGAGTGAGAGAGAGAGAGAGAGGGAAAACTAAAAAATGACAGAAGCAGATCGATGAGACAAACTGGGACACAAACGGAGTCTGTGACAGAAAATCTGAATGAGACAGAGAAGAATCATCCTGCCCAAGCCAATCAGCTTCTGTCCCAGGCCTGGAGGGTGAAGCCCTATAATGGGGAACAAAAACAGTGGCGCTGGGATGGCGCATCGCTTTATGAGGGGCTTTAACAGGATCGAGACTGCTGGATGCCTCGTGCAAGTTGATTTGATCCCTGCCAACTGGATAACTAGGGAAGCACACAGCAGAAAGAGGCTAACCAGATGAATGATAGAATGCGAAGGTAATCAGCAAAGGCAAGGAAATTCGCTTGGAAGTCAAGCCAATCAATAAATGCAGAACTGTCTGATTCGTGGTTGAAATCCATGAAACAAACAGCAAGAAAAGAAAACAACATGGGCGAAAAAAAAAAGAAAATGGATTTTTGTCTTGGTAAAAGAAGCGTAGCTGAAAAAGTGCTTTGCAATCGCTCACACTTGAAAGAATTGGATGCTTATATCACTCATATTACATTATCTCCTTACCTTAGTCTGATAGCCAACGCTTCCAGTCTCATGGAAGAACCCTCATCACAAACTGACGCTAAGAACTGCTTCCATGAAGTAACGATGATCGAACGCTTGTGAGCGGAATTTTGGCATGGAGGCGTGAGTAAACTAGGACAGGGCACTGCAGATTCTATAGAGTGCGACTTCACGACCATCCTTTCCCTGGTCAGAATTTCTTCAGTTACACCCCAGAGAAGAAAAGGGGGATGTCTTGGACATGCCATACAGGACTGCTGCTACTGCAGTGATTAAAGGTCATCTCAAGACGACTGATTTCTTTCTTTACGCTAAATCCAATGCTAAATCCAATTTGCCTTTTCTTCTAGTCAGATGTTTTTTTGCTTAAGCATGTCAAGTGCATTACAGCTTGGCAATACATTTATAAAGGATTTTAAACTAAGCCTGACAAACTGTATGCAAAACAGACACAGTTATGTGCTGATTTACATGAATATTAAGTGGAAACTTCAATACAAGAAGTATACTTACATAAAAACTGGGATCAAATTACATGCCAAATTACATGGTCAATATCAGTCAGTCCATGGGAAGAAAGTCCCCCTACTCTCCTCTCCTCGAGAAAGGAACCTGATGAAGGCTTCATTACAAGAACCTTCAACTGACCCTCTGTTGTTCGAGAGAAAATTTCCAATTACAATGGGGAAATTTGTCACTTTTTTACAAAATAAAAATGAATTTCTACCCGTCTTCGGCATATTTCTGGGGTTTTATGTTGCCCTTTTTTAAAAATTCGTCTTCTTCATCTGCGGTCGATTTTTTTTGGTTGCGTCAGATCTTCAGTCCTGTTGCAATAATGAAACCCACAATACTTCATACTACAAGTCTTCTCGAGGTCTGCCCAAGCCAATCAGCTTCTATTCCAGGCCTGGAGGCCGAAGCCCTGTAATGGAGAACAAAAAAAAAGTGGTGCTAGGATGGCGCATCGCTTTATGAGGGGTTTAAACAGGATCGAGGACTGCTGGCTGCATCATGCAAGTTGATCTGATCCCTGCTGATGGGTAACTAGGGAAGCCGACAGGAGAACGAGGCTGACAAGATGGAGGAGAGAATGTGGAGGCAATCAGCAAAATTAAGGAAATTCATTTGAAAGTCATGTCATTCAATAAACGTAAAACTGTCTGAATCATGGTTAAAGAAAGAGACAACCAAACAATAAAAACATATCAGAAACACAGGCAAAAAGATAAAAACAGATTTTCTGCTTGATAAAACAAACGTAAGCTGAAAACGTGTTCTGCATTTTTTTACATTTGACTAGAAGAGGTGCATATAATCACTAACGTTCCGTCATCCTCTTGTCTTAGTTCGACAGCCAATATTTTCCTGTTTGATGGCAGAACCCTTGCGCTAAAATTTGCCCCAATGAAATAACGATGATCCGCACATTGGAGGGCGGATTTTTGGCGTGGGTGCGTGAGTAAGGAGAACATGGCACTGCAGTTTGTGTACAGTGTAGATGGAGAAAGTGGTGCCACAGTGGGTCCCAGCTCATGGCGGCATCAGAGGCAATGAAAAAGCAGACACACTGGCAAAAGAGGGAGCGCAGAAGGAGCAGGCCGACAACCTAGTGAGCTATGATGAAGCAAAGACCATCATCAAGGCTCAGCAGCGGAAGAAGTGGCAGCTTCAGCACGCAAAACACAACCCAGATGATGGCTACTTTTCTCTGCGACGACGGGAACAGGTGCAGATCTTCCGAATAAGAACTGGACACAATCGTCTGCGCCACCACATGCACACAAAACTCGGCATTGGACAGTCTGGAGAGTGCCCTTGTAGTCAGGGACAAATGACAGCAGAACATATCCTCCAAAACTGTCCGACACATGCTGCATCCTGAAACAAATACTGGCCGACACCGACTGCACTGGAGGCCAAACTGTATGGCACCCTGGAGGAGCTGCGGGGGACGACTGCCTTCATCCAGGACACTGGGCTGGACATCTAAAGAGAGGCGAACGAGGAAGAAGAATATACAGTGTGACGTCAGGGCAATTCTTTCCCTGATCAAAATTCCTGCAGTTACACTTCTGAGAAGTCAAGGGGGAAGGTTTGGACATGTTTTGCATACCATTCAGGCCTGCTGTTATCACAGTGATCAAAAATGATCTCAGGATGCTTGATTTCTCTCTTTACACTAAATCCAATTTGCCTTTTGCTCTAGTCCAAGGGTTTTGCTTTAAGTATGTGATATGTGATACAGTTTGGCAATATATTTATGAAAGACTTCAAAATAAGCCTGACAAACTGTATGCAAGCAGAAACAGTCATGATCTGGTTTACGTCATGCTCGCCAGGAGAAAAGTCTCAATTCCTTCCACCTCAGAAGCCTCTGGAGTATACTCGGCATGTCCAGGCAAGACAGGTTGACCAACACCGAAATCCTGTCTCGCGCTGGCCTCCCTACCATGCATACCTTGCCGATACAGCGTCGGCTGAGTTGGCTGGGCCACGTCCACAGCATGGAGGATGGTGGCATCCCAATAGACGTCCTCTAGGGAGAGCTTGACGAAGGGCAGAGAAGCATTGGCCACCCACAGCTGAGATACAAAGACGTCTGCAAAAGAGACATGAAGGCGCTTGAGATCAACACTGAATCCTGGGAGGACCTCGCAGCAGACCGCAACAGCTGGAGA
>CM031624.1:38612110-38617110 GCA_018398815.1 Conus ventricosus | reverse complement strand
AAGAAGAAAGAGAAGCAGAAGAAAAAGTCAAGCAAGACAGTTCTGAAAACATTATCAATCACACGTTGAGTCGTAGCTTGCCTTTCTGCAACCAGACGTCCTCTCACGCCCCTTGCCAATCCCCATCCCTCTCACGAGCCCACAACTCAATCCCCGTAAACTGATGGCCAAAAGAAGAGGAGACCGACCCCCAAAACAGTTCACTCTCCCGACCTCACTAATCTCGCCACAGACCCAATCACGTATGATGACGTATCCAGTACCCTTCATATTGTCGTGATCGATCGTTCTCAGACGACAGACGCTGCAATGGAAGATGATGTGATGTTGGCACCCAATTCCCTCAGCGGTGTGTCCGATCCATCAGCACCAACACAGGGGATTCACTGACTGCCCCTTCCTCCATACCGGCTGCCATATGATGACCGCCTGATGGACTTTACAGGACTCAACCAACTGAAGAATTACTTTTCTGTTTCTAATCTCCCTTTTTTTTCTCGTAGGGTGTAATCTATAAACCACTCTCCACCCTCAACACTTCAACTCCATGTCTTAGCATCCCTCTGAAGGAAAGGAAAAGTACAGAACATATAACAGTTATAAACCTCTCTCCACCCTCAACACTTCAACTCCATGTCTTAGCATCCCTCTGAAGGAAAGGAAAAGTACAGAACATATAACAGTTATAAACCTCTCTCCACCCTCAACACTTCAACTCCATGTCTTAGCATCCCTCTGAAGGAAAGGAAAAGTACAGAACATATAACAGTTGGTTTCAAATGTGAAAAAAGGAAATTTTAAAAAGAATCATGAAATCACCTTTTAAAAGATCTTAGATTACATCTCTATTTATCCTCCTTCGAAACTCTTTGCATGTCTTACTACGGAATCATGTAAAGGTCACTTCCTACACCAATGTTTACTCATTTTGTACCACAGAATGATCGAATGAATCACCAGTTGTTCACTGATCGATCCTAACTCGACAAATTAAGTGGCCCACAGAATTTTGACAATACCAAATCTGGAATCAAAAATTACGTATCGTATGTGAGAGATTTGATAAGTATCTATAAGCCTCGCTCAATGAAAACCTGAAAGATGTTCGTGTCTCAATCTGTGTGTCCTCTGTTTAATGTAACACTTAGGTGACCTTTTCAAATTTTGTCACAAAAAAAGGCGAATCTGTTAAACAAAGGAAGGAGGGAGAAACAAGGAGGAGAGGAGAGAGAAGGGAGGGAAGAAGAGTCGGATGAAGGGAAAGAAAAAATAAAATAAAAGCAGAAGAGAGAGAGAGAGAGGAGAGAGAGAGAGAGAGAGAGAGAGAGAGAGAGAGAGAGAGAGACAGAGACAGAGACAGAGAGAAAGGAGAGAGGAAGAGAGGGAGACAGGCTAAGAGAGAGTGAAACAGAGAGCGGGAAGGAGAGAGGGAGGGGGAGGAAGGGAAGCAGAGAGAGAGAGAGGAGAGAGAGAGAGAGAGAGAGAGAGAGAGAGAGAGAGAGAGAGAGAGAGAGAGAGAGAGAGAGAGCACAAAAGATGGCACAGAAGCAGACATATTGAGACGCATACAGAGCCTCAGACAGTTCGAAAAATCTGAATGAGACAGAGAAGAAGCCAATCAAATTCCATTCAAAGCCTGAGGGCGAAACCCTGTAAGTCCGAACAAAAACAGTGTCAGGATGGAGCATCGCTTTACGAGGGGCTTTAACAGGATAGAGCACTGCTGGATGCATCATGCAAGTTGATCTGATCCCTGACGATGGGTAACTAGGGAAGCAGACAGGAGAACGAGGCCGACAAGACTGATGAGAGGATGTGACAGTAATCGGCAAAATCAAGGAATTTAGCATGAAAGACATGCAAAGCAACGAATGCAGAAATGTCTGAATGTTATCAAAATTGAAAAAAACAACAACAGACAAACAAACAACAACAACAAACCAGTAATATTGGTGAAAAGAAGAAAAGTAGATTTTCCTGCTTGATGAAACAATCGAAGGCTGAGAAAGTGTTTTGCAATTATTCACACTTGAGTGAAAGACGCGCGTATAACACTCACATATGTCATTCCCATGTCTTGGTCTGACAGCCAGTGCCACTTGTCTCATGGAAGAACCCTCACAAAAAAATTGGTGCTAAGAATTGCTTCCGTGAAATGACGGTGATCCACGCGCTTGAGAGCGGATGTTTTGCATGGAGGCGTGAGTAAGAAGGGCAGGGCGCTGCAGATCTCATGAATTGTGTGACTTCCTGGCTAACATTTCTCTGTCCAGAATTCCTGCAGTTACACCCCCGAGATGTCAAGGTGTGGGTGGGCGTGTGGTAGGGTCTTAGTCATAGTTTAGATGCCATTCAGGATTGCTGTTATCGCAGTGATCAACGATGATTTCAGGATCATTGTTTTCTTTCTTTATGCTAAATCCAGTTTTCCCTTTCAATCTAGTCATGTGGTTTTTGCTTTAGCATGTAAAGTATGATGCAGCTTGGCAACATATTTATGAAGGACTGCAAAGTAAGCCCCCCCCCCTCCCCCCATAAAAACAACCCCCCCCCCCCACACACACACACACACAAAAAAACCTGTAAGAAAGCGAGACAGCAACGTACTGGTTTAGATAAAGATCAAACGGAAGCTAAAGTATAGTTACATAGAAACAAAGATCACATCATATGTTGGTAATATCTGAAAGAGAATCCTGACAGCAATATTGAGTATCTAGCATAATATGCAATTAGAACAGACAGAGGCACAACGTGTAATCATTTTTCATTCGGCATGAAAATACGTAGAAGGTACGTGACATAGTGGCATGCAATTGAAAAAGAGAGAGAGAGAGAGAGAGAGAGAGAGAGAGAGAGAGAGAGAGAGAGAGAGAGAGAGAGAGAGAGAGAGAGAACTGAAAATCACAGAGAAACAGACTGATGAGACAAACTGAGACACAGAGAGCCTGAGCCAGAAAATGTGAAGAGACAGAGAAGCATGGCTCCAAAGCCAATCAGCTTCCACTCCAGGCCTGGGGGGTGAAGCAGAGAACAAAAACAGTGGCGATAGGATGGCGCATCGCTTTATGAGGGGTTTAAACAGGATCGAGGACTGCTGGCTGCATCGTGCAAATTGATCTGATCCCTGCTGATGGGTAACTAGGGAAGCCGACAGGAGAACGAGGCTGACAAGATGGACGATGGAATATGAAGGTAATCAGCAATATCAAGAAAATTCGCTTGAAGGTTATGCCAATCGATAAATTTAGAATTGTCTGAACTGTGATTAAAATCCATCGAAGAAACAGACAGATAAAGAATCAACACCAAATCAAAAACCAGCAGCTAAAAGAACAAAACTGATTTTCCGCTTAAAACGTGTGAATTCCAGGAAAGTGTTCTGCCATGATTCCTACTCGAGTAAAAGGCGTTCGTATATCACTCACATTACGTCATCCCGCCGTCTCACAGTCAACGGCTACCTGTCTCATGGTAAAACCCTTTCCACATATTGGCGTTAAAAACTGCCTCCATGAAATAACGATGATCCGCACATGTGGGAACGGATCTTTGTTTTTTTTTACATGAGGCGTGGGTAAGGAGGCTAGGGCGCTGAAGATGATGTAAATTGTGACTTCATGGCGATCCTTCCTCTGGTCAGAATTCCTGCAATTAATACACATCAGATGTTAAGGGGGAAGGTCTCGGACAATTAACACACATCAGATGTCAAGGGGGAAGGTCTCGGACTTGTTTTGGATGCCATCTAAGACTGCTGTTATCGCAGTGGTTAAAGATGATTTAAGGATAACTTTTTCTATTTTCATGCCAAATCCAGTTGACCTTTTCTTCTCATTTGATGCTCCTTGCTTTAAATGTGTATGGCGTGGTATAGCTTGGCAACATATTCATGAAGAATCTGAAAACAAGCGTGACAAACTGTATGCAAGCGAAAACAGGTATCTACTGGTTTATTTAAAAAATAGGTGGAAACTGAGGTATGAAAAATATAGTCACATAAAAAGCGATCACATTGTATGTTGGGAATATTCTGACAGATAATCTTGAGAGCGGTGTTGAGTGCCTAGCATAATGTGCAATAAAAAAAAAAGGTTTCAAAAGACTATGGTACAAAAAAGTTACTCACAAACGTTAAAGAATCATGAAATGTAATATACTCAGACCGCCTTCGGCATGCGTATTGAAAACACATTTGAAGCCATTGAAAACGTAATCTTTTTCCCGTTGATTTCAGGATACATGTCTGCCTAGTCTCAACTTTTCTCATTTTCATGAGTACGGAGGGGTTTTTTTTATTCATTTTTTTAAAATTTTTTACAAACAATGCATTTCTTCCCTACAGTCAGCAAGGACTGAAGCCCAGAAACTGAAGATTAAATCAGGCGACAAACTCTAAACGGGAAGAGAAGAGGCGAGGGTGGCTATTACATTCAAAGATGGACTAAATTCCACAGAGGGAGAGAGAATACCCAGACACAAACACATCAGGACGAACGCAGAAAGGCAAAAGGTCTCAGGACACGGCAGGGTTAATGTTCCTGGCGACGGCGGAAGCCAGTGTGTTATCACTGATCTCTGACCTCTGGGTCTGAGCTGGGGGGTGGGGGGGGGGGGTGAACTGAAGCACGCCACTTTACGTCTACACCACGCCATCTGCAAAGGAGATCTGAGTGAAAGGAAAATATAATGGATGATATCAGTCAAACTAGGGGAAGAATGTCTCCCTATTCCACTATAGCTGAGAGAGGCACCTGATGAGGGATACATTATCCAATCCGTCCATTCACCATCCTTTATTTAAGAGAAAATTTTCAGTCACACTGAAGAAATTTGTCTCGTTTTCTCTTTATTTTAAATGATACAATTCATAAAAAAACGAATAATGAAATAAATCCCTACCAGTTTCTGGCACGTTTCTTTTCTCGTTATTAACCGTTTTTGGCGAACACAAATGCTGTCAGCCACCATGACACAGGAACAGTAATAATAAGTGTCTA
>CM031624.1:38574610-38609610 GCA_018398815.1 Conus ventricosus | reverse complement strand
AACATGAAGTGTTATGTAGTTTGGAATCATATTCAGCAGTTTCTTCAATTTAGGCATTTAGCTAACATCATTATGTAAGAGAAAACATGGGACATGGCTGTTTACATAAACACTGAAGAAAGTGAACGCCAAAGTATGTATTTAGAAATATACGAAGGATATTGTAATCAACGTACACTTTACCGTGTAAGAAAAGCCAAGTAAAAAGCAATGGTATGTAGCACAATTAAAAAAAAAGTCAAATCACCTCCACAAAATGCCAATGATGTGGACAGTCGAGTGGATTTATCCCGGCAGAAGTGGACAGTGAGAACATTACGATGACCGCTAAACGTATTGTGAATTGATGGACGTCCTTTCCCCGCTCAATTTGTCCACCATCAATTTGCCAGCGATGATGGGATGGCAGACTTAGACGTGGGCTAAGGCCACTAGTCAGGATCACTGTCATAGTCCCTTCATAGAGAGGATTGCCTCCTTCCGTGTGTGTGTGTGTGTGTGTGTGTGTATGAACATTGCTAGTACGGCAGTTTCGGTCATAACTTTTGTTAAAATTCTGCAGCTTGCAATACAGGACAACCTCATGATGCTTTTTAAAACTGATGTCATTCTGAAAATCGTACCTTTACTACTCCACTTGTAGGATATGCATACTTATAGGATATGTAGAAAACTGTGTTATGATACTGCAAATCAACACAGTTATGTCTAGACCTTATTTCTGTTTAGACATGATAGAGCTGGATCAAATTCAACATCTTTTTATAGCAAATTCCTGAGCTAGAGCATAGGAGAATGTAACACTGATAGACAGAGAGAGAGAGAGAGAGAGAGAGAGAGAGAGAGAGAGAGAGAGAGAGAGAGAGAGAGAGAGAGAGAGAGACAGACAGACAGACAGACAGACAGACAGACAGACAGACAGACAAGAAGACTGGCAGACAAACAGCTACAAAGACAATTCTGACTCTTAAAAATGTTTTTCTTCTACGGCATGAGGAGCTATCCATCAACTGAAAAAAGTATTGCTGAGTGGAGATTTGTTCTGTGAAAGCAAATCTGCTTTATAAAAAGTATACATGAGCATATAACAAAGACTAAAAACAACCTAGAACAAAAAATAACAAAGAAAAAGAAAGAGTGTGAGGCGGGGGGGGGGGGGGGGGGGGGGATTTCTGCTTGCTGACATACGCGTAACTGGAACGATGTTCTATAATTATTTACACGTCAGTGAAAAAACATGCGTAAGTCATACTCTTTCCGTCATCGCCTGATCCTTAATCTGACAGTCAACAGCTTCCTGTCTCATGGCAGAACCCTCACCAGAGAGGGGCAGCAGTTTGCCTCCATTGATACTAACGACTGGCATACCTGAGCAGATCTCTTGTCGGAAGGGGTGGACCGGGAACAGTGACCTCTAAACAAACTGCGACTCGACGGTTCGCCTTGCACAACCCCAAGCTCCTCCTGCTGCTGTCTCTTTGCCATTATACTGCTCAAACGTTATAAAAGCTAGAGCTTGGACTTAAGCAGAGTTGCCCGTCAGGATCTCTGTCATCATCACAGACATAGGAACGACTGGGGGTGGGTTGGGGATTGGTTTCTTCGTTATGCTGAATCCTGTTCAAAAAACGCTTATTTCTTTAACAACAGTTCTCACCGGTTAGGGTGATATAGAGTTTGATGTCGTTTAGAAGTACATCTTTGGCAATGACTTCAAACTATACATTAAAATGTTCCTGTAAAAAATGGCAAACTATTATTTCAATAAAAATTAGAGATTAAATGTTACGTGAAGTGGATGAAAAACGATGAAGTGTTTGGACACTTGACGGGTACACTATACATTAAATACTTTGACAGGAAAGGTCAGTTTGAAACATGGTATCAAGCGCAGCGTAATATGACAAAAAAAATGTCTTGCTCTTAGACTAGAACTCTGAATAAGAAGTGAAACGTACAACAGTGGATTATAATAGTGAAGCCGACAAGTGATTTGTGACTTGACACGAGTTACTGTTGCATCTGTTGAAAGATACTGACGACTGTATCCAATATGGCGGTGTCTCATGAATGATACGTGGCACGCACTGTTGATCTGACCCTGCATGGAAAGTGCCTGGTTCAGTTTGATTCCTAGCTATTTGGCGGACGGTTTGCTGGTTATGTCATTCCCATCCATGTTCGCTGACCCTCTGCCTTCTTGATTCGTGAGGGGGTCCCAGAACGCATTATTTCTGTTCTGTCAGTGTTCATCATGAGCTCGTTGCCATTTATTGAAGGCAAAACATGATCAATGCACTAGATGAAACATACTGGAAACGAACTGGAGAAGCTCAGCTAAGTGTTCTTGTCACTGTCTTAAATATTGTGTGTTTTCACCCGAAGAAGACCCAAGAGGTCGAAATCCATTGTGTCTAGTCCTGTACTCTTGTTTGTCTGTGTCCTTGGCGGTAAATAACCCGTCTCTTTTCAAATTTCATATAATGATTCATTAAGATATACACTTTTTGACAACTCTTTGTCATCTGCGCACGTATGGAAATCACCACCATGTGTAAATAATGTCGGTTAAAAAAAGTGGACAACTGTGATGGGCAGTACAGAAGAACCAGGTGGAAAAAAAAGAAGATCTAAACGAGAATGGGCGAGGGGCTGAAACCCGAAAGGGGACTGACTCCCAGCGAGGACGCAGACGGTATAAGGTCCTCCTCGGACGAAGCAATGCTATAATGCTCCTGTGGATGATTGTAGCTGGTGTGTCATCCCTGACCTCTTCACCCACGGCCTGGGCACGAGAGGGAAGCTGAACCCCCAGCTGTTGTGTACGCCATACAAACAGGAAGATCAAAGACAGCGGGGAGTGCGACGGAGCGAAAGATGGTCAAACCATGCTGAGGCAGTCTCCCAATCCACAAAAAGGTGCATTACTCCAACCATATCGCACTGTGCTCTTCCAACATGATGGACTCCCAGCCAGACTCACAATGTTTGTTACATTTTCAGTTTTTCACCAAACCTCCTCCGTGGACGTCATCTATATAACACATTGTCATGAAAATGAACAGATTTTCGTGGTAAATACTAGTTTCATGAAAGAGACTGTTGATTCATGCACAGGCTCCGGTTTTGATGCCGTTTGATTTACCTGGAAACATCGGATTTGTTTCCCCTTAAACAGCTTAGACAAAAAAGAGGAAATGAATGTCAAGGAAACTGAAATACCCTGACCATAAAAAAAGGAAGGAAGAAGACAGACAGACTGTCAGACACTCGGCGATTTGATGATTTGTAGTAATGCACTAAACAGCCCTTGTGAGGAAGGAAGCACAAGATTATTTGATTTCAGCGACCGATAAACAGCGTTACACACACACTTACAACACAGAGTACAAAAAACACAACTAATGAAAGTCCTGTACCAGACATTTCTGTTAACCATACCATCTAAACATTGTACAGTAATAAATATGGTTATATGCTTGTAATAAAACTATTTATCGTTTATTATAAATACTTATATAGCGCCTATCCTAGGCTAGAGACCAAACTCTAAGCGCTTTACAATCCACACTCGTTTACACAACGGGCTGCCTACCTGGCTAGTGCCAACTGAAGAGCTGCCAGCTGGCGCTTCATTCAGTCGTTTTCCGTGTCATCCAGTCAATATCGTTCACTCTATTTCCTTACTTCCTTCCTTCTTTCTATTTCTCACGCAGGGTGTTTGCTGTGTGTAACGTGTCATCCATACTAACGGCCAAACTGGCCTTCTCTTCCGAAAGTTGGTGACGGGATTTTACATGTGTGCAAGATGTTGTGCGTGCGTTCACACACGGAACCTCGGT
This sequence comes from Conus ventricosus, assembly GCA_018398815.1. Lineage (NCBI taxonomy): Eukaryota > Metazoa > Mollusca > Gastropoda > Neogastropoda > Conidae > Conus > Conus ventricosus. Next base: position 38,605,768 of record CM031624.1, on the reverse strand, counting down.
TTATAGTCTCGTTCGAAGGACTGTATGGGAAATGGAGTCAGAACCAATGTTAACTCCGAGGGAAAAATCCCCCTGTACCGAAACGGCCCGGCGGTGATTCGAACCCGCAATCTCAGGATCACCAAGATTACAAGTCCGGCGCTCTAACACTGAGCTATTCCTGCCCCTAGTGTCGTCCTTCAACTACAGCGTAACTACTGGTCCAGCCATCGTGTCTTCAATTATTTTCTTTCCCTGTATCTCTCTCCACAGTTACCTGCAACTGTCGTAACCAAAAAATAAAAATGATTCTCGCATTTCAGACTGTGTCCACACATTGGAAGGGGAGAAACTCTAAATGCACCGTTTTCAAACCGCAATTTATTTGCCTTTAGATGATAAGACGTGGGGATGGGTTGGGGTGGTTAAACATGGGGATGGGGTGGGGTGGGGAGTCATGGGGATGGGGTGGGGTGGGGAGACATGGGTGGGGTGGGGAGACGTGGGGATGGGGTGGGGTGGGGAGACATGGGTGGGGTGGGGAGACGTGGGGATGGGTTGGGGTGGGGAGACGTGGGGATGGGGTGGGGTGGGGAGTCATGGGAATGGGTTGGGGTGGGGAGACATGGGTGGGGTGGGGAGACGTGGGGATGGGGTGGGGTGGGGAGTCATGGGAATGGGGTGGGGTGGGGAGACATGGGTGGGGTGGGGAGACGTGGGGATGGGTTGGGGTGGGGAGACATGGGTGGGGTGGGGAGACGTGGGGATGGGGTGGGGTGGGGAGACGTGGGGATGGGGTGGGGTTGGGAGTCATGGGAATGGGTTGGGGTGGGGAGACATGGGTGGGGTGGGGAGACGTGGGGATGGGGTGGGGTGGGGAGTCATGGGAATGGGTTGGGGTGGGGAGACATGGGTGGGGTGGGGAGACGTGGGGATGGGGTGGGGTGGGGAGTCATGGGAATGGGTTGGGGTGGGGAGACGTGGGGATGGGGTGGGGTGGGGAGTCATGGGAATGGGTTGGGGTGGGGAGACATGGGTGGGGTGGGGAGACGTGGGGATGGGGTGGGGTGGGGAGTCATGGGAATGGGTTGGGGTGGGGAGACATGGGTGGGGTGGGGAGACGTGGGGATGGGTTGGGGTGGGGAGACGTGGGGATGGGTTGGGGTGGGGAGACGTGGGGATGGGGTGGGTTGGGGAGACGTGGGGATGGGTTGGGGTGGGGAGACGTGGGGATGGGTTGGGGTGGGGAGACGTGGGGATGGGGTGGGGTGGGGAGACGTGGGGATGGGTTGGGGTGGGGAGACATGGGGATGGGTTGGGGTGGGGAGACGTGGAGATGGGTTGGGGTGGGGAAACGTGGGGATGGGGTGGGGTGGGGAGACATGGGTTGGGGTGGGGAGACGTGGGGATGGGTTGGGGTGGGGAGACATGGGTTGGGGTGGGGAGACGTGGGGATGGGGTGGGTTGGGGAGACGTGGGGATGGGTTGGGGTGGGGAGACGTGGGGATGGGTTGGGGTGGGGAGACGTGGGGATGGGTTGGGGTGGGGAGACATGGGGTGGGGTGGGGAGACGTGGGGATGGGTTGGGGTGGGGAGACATGGGGTGGGGTGGGGAGACGTGGGGATGGGTTGGGGTGGGGAGACGTGGGGATGGGTTGGGGTGGGGAGACGTGGGGATGGGTTGGGTTGGGGAGACGTGGGGATGGGTTGGGGTGGGGAGACGTGGGGATGGGTTGGGGTGGGGAGACATGGGGTGGGGTGGGGAGACGTGGGATGGGTTGGGGTGGGGAGACGTGGGGATGGGTTGGGGTGGGGAGACGTGGGGATGGGTTGGAGTGGGAGACGTGGGGATGGGTTGGGGTGGGGAGACGTGGGGATGGGTTGGGTTGGGGAGACGTGGGGATAGGGTGGGTTGGGGAGACGTGGGGATGGGTGTGCGAGGGGACACGTGGGGATGGATGGGAGGGAGGACAATACGGGGTGTTATACTGCAATGTCGCAATAGGCCATAATGTCACAATAGACGTTATGCCGGTTGCGACATGACGGCCGTCTGCCTTGGACACAGCGCTGCCGACAGTGTGAATTGTGATTTGATGACTGGCCTTTCTCTGCTTCATTTGGCGAGCTGTTATGGCAGGACAGATTGGACATAGGCTGCTGATCTACCAATTAACATCACCGTCATATTCCATTCACATACACGATGGAAGAGGAGGATTGGTCTTCTAGCAAGAGGATTGTTCTTATTTTGGAGAAAATGAACTATGTACCGATCTGTTTGCTAAAGAAGTAAAAATAAGCATTAGGATCATATCGTGCGAGTGAAAATCATGGCAAGGTGGCGTTTGGTATGGCTGTTTAAGTCGAAAGAAAGTACTAGACAGACTAGAAATACATAAGTGGATACAGAAATACAAAAACTGTCAAATGTTAGGAAACAAAGAATGAGACAGACTGGGAATGCATAAACAGATACAGAAATACAACAAAAAAAAAAGGTTAAATGTTACGTTAGGAACATTTTGACGCAGATTCTTGAAAGCCACGCCGATATTTATCTTAATGTAAAGATGAAAGAGGATTTACAGATTGTTGGAAATAACTTACTCATAAGTGTTGCATGCACTCGAAATACAGTATGGCCTGAAAAACTTTTACAACAATTCAATAATGCCCAGGGAAGGACATTCACCACTTCAAAAGGTCACCCACTGACTACTGCTTCTTCAAACAAATGTCTTCATACCATGAAGGTATCAATGTCGCTGACAATCAGTTTCCTCTTTAAAGTCAACCAGGCAGGAAGACCAGAGAGTGGAGATGAATCGGGGAACAAGTTCTAAACGAGAACAGAAGAGACGCCCAAGACGAGGATGGATAATAGGTATGGAGAGGGGCCAAAAATTCACAGACGGAAAACACGCAGACGTAAACGGATCAGGAAGGACGGAGGGGGGCATTAGTTCCCGGAGCAGAGCAGAGTCGTGTTAATTAATATTCCTGGCGGGGGTTGAAGCCAGTACGTTATCGCTGACCCCTGAACTGGGCGGCTTGAGCCGGGAATGGAAACTGAAGCCCGCGGCTTCTGTCTAAGCCACAACCAGCACCCGCTAAGAATATCTCAGTGCGTGGAAATCATGATGGGAAGAAAGATGGTCACACCATGGTAAGATAGTCTGCCCATTTCCTGGAAGAAAGATGGTCACACCATGGTAAGATAGTCTGTCCGCTCCCTGGAAGAAAGATGGTCACGCCATGGTAAGACAGTCTGCCCATTCCATGGAAGAAAGATGGTCACACCATGGTAAGACAGTCTGCCCATTCCATGGAAGAAAGATGGTCACACCATGATAAGACAGTCTGCCTATTCCCTGGAAGAAAGATGGTCACACCATGGTAAGACAGTCTGCCCATTCCATGGAAGAAAGATGGTCACACCATGGTAAGATAGTCTGCCCTATTCCCTGGGAGAAAGATGGTCACACCATGGTACGACAGTCTGCCTATTCCCTGGAAGAAAGATGGTCACACCATGGTAAGACAGTCTGCCCATTCCATGGAAGAAAGATGGTCACACCATGGTAAGATAGTCTGCCCTATTCCCTGGAAGAAAGATGGTCACACCATGGTAAGATAGTCTGCCCGTTCCCTGGAAGAAAGATGGTCACACCATGGTAAGACAGTCTGCTTATTCCCTGGAAGAAAGATAGTCACACCATGGTAAGATAGTCTGCCCCATTCCCTGGAAGAAAGATGGTCACACCATGGTAAGACAGTCTGCCTATTCCCTGGGAGAAAGATGGTCACCCCATGGTAAGACAGTCTGCCCGTCCCACTCCTGAAACAACTGCATTGCTCCCACCTCTTTCTTGCACACAGTGAAATTGCAAACCGGTCTTGCTTTCGGCTTTCTACATAATCATAACTCTCCCGGGCTATAAGTGATTATGATATTGTAAAAAATGCAAACGATTTGCTTTAAAAGCTGATAAATGAATGAAAGAAGACTTTCAATGCTTGCACAGGATTGCCTAAGTGCCTAAATTTTGATCCACGTGGATTTTCCATGGTAAGTCTTTTTGTATGATGATCATTGAGGTTGGAGATTAAGAAGATGATGCTGAAGAGTTCAGTTGTGTGTGTGTGTGTGTGTGTGCGTGCGTGCGTGCGTGGTGTGTGTGTGTGTGTGTGTGTGTGTGTGTGTGTGTGTGGTGTGTGTGTGTGTGTGTGTGTGTGTGTGTGAGTATGTGTGTACATGTGTGTGAAACATGTAAAATTTAAATCTGCAGTTACACACACACACACACACACACACACACACACACACACACACACACACACACAGAGGAAATCATAATTTGCTTGGAGGATATACGTTTCAGCTCACTAGTCTCAGAAATATTTTAGATGCATGTAAATATAAATTAAAAAATCAAACATTCTCTTTCATTGCCATAAAAAGAAAACAAATGATTTTCACATTTTGCTTCTTTTTTTTTTCCTCCCTAGAGAAACTTTTAACATCAATAGTTTAGTTCTCTAGAAAGAACAACGGGTTGGGTCAGGTAGAACAAATCTACAAACTGCCTCATTTTCAGTCACTGTAACTTTCCAGACAGGGGTCAGTTGCCTAGGCTACAGATTAAGATCAAATGCACGTGACCTGTCAGTTTCCCTGATGATTCAGTCACTACATAACCAGTATTGGTCGACAACATGATACGAAGCTCACATTAAATATGACACCCAGTTCATTAAGTGACCAAAACAGTTGAGTTCGACTTAACTGTTATTTCTGGCACATATCCCTTTTTTCATTTTTAAGTCTGTTTCTGCGCATAGGAACTCCAGCATGTTGACAGTTTTCAGAAACATTTTGTTCTTCAGACATCACAACGTAATGTGTGGCAACAGACGGATTTGTCGGTTGGGTCGCTCAGATCGACTTTCTTTTAACCATCTGTGGTAACACAAACTCAAAAAAAAAGTTTCAATTGACATTTAAACATCTTTGTCATCAAATTCCAATTTTCGCTGTTATTGTGCGTGACACTGTCAACTTCCACATGTGGAATTGGTAAGTAGATCACTTCATCTTCAGTTATTTTGCATGACACAGTACACTTCCACATATGGAATTGGTAAGTAGATCACTTCGTGTTTAGTTATTGTGCATGACACAGTACACTTCCACACACGGAATTGGTAAGTAGGTCACTTCATGTTTAGTTATTTTGCATGACACAGTCCACTTCCACACACGGAATTGGTAAGTAGGTCACTTCATGTTTAGTTATTTTGCATGACACAGTCAACTTCCACACATGGAATTGGTAAGTAGAACACTTCATGTTTATTACAGTGCGCAACCTCTTGCAATTTGCGTCGTAGCTATGACGTCAAACCTGATTTTTTTTTAACATGCCTTCCTTTACCATGCCACCCCCAACACCTGCCTGTCCATCACCGTTACACATGTATCAACCCATTCTTTCCTCTTTGACTCCTCTCCTCCCCACGACATGCTCTTTCTCTGTCACACATACACACACCACGCACTCACACAAAGAGACAGACAAATAGAGAGATATATAGACAGACGGACGGACTGACAAACACATATATATATTCAATTATATATATATGTGTTTATATATATTCAATTATAAACAAAGCTTGCTTTTATGTCTGAGATTGAAGAAATAGGGGGGATAAGCATTCATATCTGCAATGGTAGTTAATACTGCGTAACTAACAGTATGTGTTCAAGTGGGTGGATGGGGAAAAATAAAATAAATGCTTCTCAAAATGAGCCTTCAGCAAGCTTATAATCTCCAATAGGGAGGAAACTCACTAACACATAACTCCTGGTCATATACCGATATTTCGAAACTTGGTTGTTTCTCTTCAGTGACTGCGGAAAGTGGTAATTTGACTCTCTCTGCCTTTCGGTTTTAAGAAGAATGCTATCCCAGAAAAGGCTGGTGTGCAATACCGTAGTATGTTTGTTGAGTTTTCAAAAAACCAACCAAAGGTGCCATCTAAGAAGCAAAAGAAAATCATGAAAGAACAAAACAAGCTACATTTTCTTGTGAAAAGTAGAAAATATAAAAAGATAACCTCTTAAGACACAAGTGCTGAGGGCCAGTTCTTGGAATGAATCCGCAAGGGACTAAATTACAAAAAGCTAATAAATTCCAAGGATAAGTACCGAGCACCATTCCAGCAACTTACAGAGCAGCTTGGTGTTGCAATGACTGCAAGAAATATTGAATTATAAACAAAGCTTGCTCTTATGTCTTAGATTGAAGAAATAGGGGGAGATAAGCATTCATATCTGCAGTGGTAGTTAATACTGCCTAACTACAAGTATGTGCTCAAGTGGGTGGATGGGGTGGGTGTATGTATATATATATATATATAATATATATATATATATATATAATATATATACATACATACATACATGCATACATATATATATATACATATATATATATATATATATATATATATATATATATATATATATATATAATATATATCTCATATATATATATATATATATGTGTGTGTGTGTGTGTGTGTGTGTGTGTGTGGAGAGAGAGAGAGAGAGAGAGAGAGAGAGAGAGAGAGAGAGAGAGAGAGAGAGAGAGAGATGCACACCAAGTTTTAGCTGGGACGAATTCAAAGACACACACAGAGGTGGATATGATATTCCATTAAAAAAAATGTTTACACCGACAATGATTAAAACAGAAAGAAAAGAACCGTGGAAGGTGGAGTGAGTCGGAACAGCAGAAGGGAAAGAACTGGTAAGAGAGAGAGAGAGAGAGAGAGAGAGAGAGAGAGCGAGAGAGAGAGGGAGGGAGGGAGGGAGGGGGAGGGAGGGAGGGGGCAGGATGAAACAAATAATACAAATGAGGAGAAGGAACAAACCCGCCATTGGACGGTCTTTTTATTTTTTGCATCCGCTTCCCCGGAGGCCAGGGGCATGGCTTGCGGCAAAACAGGCAATTATTCAGCTGTGGTGACCGATGGAATGAGGCACGTGCACATGAGCAGCACGATGTTCACGCCTCATTGGACAACGACACATTTTCTCCAGGGGATACGCATCTCAACTCTATCGTTGTGCATTCAGCTCACGTTTTGGTGATGCTTTTTTTTCTTATCTTTGTTCTTGGTCATTTTGGCCGTTGGTATGAAAAGCACAAAAAGCTAGGATAATTTCGTCACTCTTTTCCAGAAATGTTTTTCTTTCCGTCGTGGTATCCAGAAATGATTTCCCCCTATTTTCATTTTTTGTCTTGATAATGGATTCGTTCTAATTGCTGAGTGAGCAAGGTGATTTTTTTTTCCTTTCTCCTTGTCTCGGTATACATATAATGAATATTTGGTTTTCTTTTGTCTCTCTGTCTAAGTATCTACAATGGATATTTTCCTCTGTTCTTCCTCAGTACCCATGATGAATTTTTTCCCCCTTCGGCCTCGGTGTCCATATTGGCATAAATCATTTTCTTTGTTCTCTCTGTATCAGAATCCATAACTGATGTTCTTCCTTTTTTCCCCAGCTTGGTACCCTCAACCGATACCTTTCACCTTACTTCTCTGCCCAGCTTGGTACCCTCAACCGATACCTTTCACCTTACTTCTCTGCCGGTTTCCTCGCTGGAAATGTTTCTTATTTATTTCCCATCTCAGTATCCGAAATGGACATCTTTCTTTTTTCTTTCTCTCTGTCTTGGTATCCATGGCGGATATGTCTTTCCCTTTGTCTTTCTAGCTTGATATCTATAACAGATACCTATTGTTCATGTGCATCCCCCCTCCCCCCCCCCCCCCCCCCCCCACCTCCCTCCCGAATATTTCAGTTTTGATGCAGTGCAATGCCTTAATGTATAATCACGATCATCCTAAAAAGCTAGCTCTCTCTCTCTCTCTCTCTCTCTCTCTCTCTCTCTCTCTCTCTCTCTCTCTGCGTGCGCGTTACACACACACACACACACACACACACACACACACACACACACGCACACACACACACACACACACACACACACACACGCACGCACGCACACACACACACACACACACACACACACACACATCTCATACAATATATAGCGCGCACATATATATGCGTTCTCTCTCTCTCTCTCTCTCTCTCTCTCTCTCTCTCTCTCTCTCTCTCTCTCACACACACACACACACACACACACACACACACACACACACACACACACACGTTAAAAGTTAAGCACACCTCCAATCAATTTCCTACCCCTCCATCGTTCTCCATCGAGGGAATCTGAAGAACACTGCAGCAGCCTCGTTCTTCACATGCTCAAAGGAAATAATCATAATGAGAGGAAAAGCAAAAGGCAGTTGGACAAGACCAAGCTTTTTTTGGCTTCAATTATGACCTGCACTCAGGTGACAGCATATATGTTTCAGCCATCGCTTAAAGAAAAAATCAGTAGCTAAGATGATCTGTTGGCAGCTCGTCGTATACACACACATCACTGTATACACATGAAAGCGAAAAGACTTTTTTTTTTAAAAATCAACAACAAAAGTTTAGTATATGATTCAGCTTCCTACAGTTTAAAATCCACTCCCTCTGCAACACAAGCAAGATAAACACGGTCTCTGAAGTAAAGAGGTAAGGAAGAGCATGCTTTCTAATTGTACCCCACCATTAGGTTTTCTTCCCACTGCAGTGTAAACAGTCAGGTGTTTGATTGCGCCTCTCATTAAGGCCATGTTTCTATAAACAGAGGCGTCGGCGGAGCAGGGTTGACGTCGTCGATGCAGGGCGGGTAAAAACGGCAACATGGTGCGGCGTGGGTGTGTGCGTTTCAAGTGGTGCAGAAAATAGAATCGCCTTAGTTCGGTGTTTATTTGTTGTGTTGACCTTCTTTGTGGCGTCTTGTCTTCTCTCCTCTTTTGTCCTGTCCCGGTCCTTGATATCAGGATACGGGATGGTAGTAGTAGTAGTAGTAGTAGTAGTAGTAGTAGCAGCAGCAGCAGTAGCAGTAGTAGTAGTAGCAGCAGCAGTAGCAGTAGTAGTAGTAGCAGCAGCAGTAGTTATAGTAGTAGTAGCAGTATTAGTAGTGGCAGCAGTAGCAGTAGTGGCAGTAGTATTAGAAGTAGAATTAGTAGTAGTTACGATTATTATCATTAGTAGTAGTAGTAGTAGTAGCAGTAGTAGAGCAGTAGTAAATATAACAACAATCATAACAGATAAATTAACAATCGAATTCCAGGTGTCTCAACGCTCTGTAGCCTTTTTCCATGCACTATTCATACCTTTTCTTTTCCATCTAATTTCTTTCAAGTCACGGCCATGTTTATCTTTTTTTCCCCAGATAGATATTCTCCAACCTCTTCCTCCCCCCCCCCCCCCCCCCCCCCCCACCATACACACACCGCTCCTCTGTGTAAACAAAAGACAGGTGAGTCTGGCCCGAAAGCCATTCCACTTGCTCACCGGGGAAGGCTGGCATCGTAAGTCTTCCGTCACACGTTTGCCGCTGCTGCGGCACTACCTGTATGGAAACGCCTTTGACCTCTCGCCTTGAATTTTGCCGCTACCGCCTCCGCCACCGGTTCGTCTCCGGCTCCGTTTCAACGGAACACTTCGTAACACCTCAATGTCCTCTGCATTCATTTCCTCTGTCCTTCTACTAATCCCTTCGCTTATTATGAAGATTTTAGTACTGACATTTACAGAATCCAAAAATCCGTAACAATCAGTTCGTTCATGGCGACAGTAATGTTCCTTACGGGGGAAAAGCGACAACGGTTTTCATGCAAAAACACTAAGTGTTGCTGAGGTTGTTGCTTCATAATGACTTGTTTTATTGCTTCAGCCAGATGGCGGTTAGTCGTGATCTCCAGGAGACCATATAATGACCCGTGCAAACTGATAATGGCGACACCGGAAACAGGTCACTATGACTCACATGCGCACGCACTAGTATCACTCCTTCCCAAAGACTACAGGCGCAGAATGCCCGAATCTGAAAATACTGACCATAAATAATTGTCTTAATTGCTCACGGATTACTCTGAAAATACTGACCATAAATAATTGTCTTAATTGCTCACGGATTACTAAAGTCAAAAGTTTTCTTCCCTTATCTTTTTTTTTCTTTGTTTTTATTCATTGTCTCTGATATCTTAACATCGCCGACACAAGTGACAAATCACGTAAGACTAAAACATGCTGTTTTGAAATAATTTTTACGCTTAAATGTCGTGTTCACATTAAACGATAGTTATCAGTAGTTTTCTTTTTTGAACCCAGTAACCTCTCGTACTGCTCCACCCCCCCCCCCCCTCCCCTCCCCTCCCACTCTTCCACTCGTCCGTTGAGACCTCGTCAACCAGGTCCTCATCATTTTCCGTACTGTAATGCCCTCTGTTAGTAACATGACACCTTGGAAATTGGAACCTCCTTGGGTATGGCTCTCAGGTTTGAAAGCATTAGTCTCCTGAAAGGACGAGAACATGGGTCAGAGGTTAGACAGCCCCGCCAAACCGACGTCTCAAGGCAATGGCCATCTCCAGTTGTATGGCGTATCATTTCTTCACTGGGTCCTTGCAGCTGGCACAATCCCCTTTTCAAAGTTCTTAAAGATTAAGCCAGAGAAAGATCTCAACATACAAATACTCTTATGGTTCATATACCTAGCTGGTCCATTCTGTGGAAATGGTGAAACTGAAGGAAAAAAATCTTCCACCAGAATATTTTTGTACGTGTGTGTGTTTTTTTTTTTACGATCTGAAAGCACGATTAGTTAATTCAAGAACAAATTTGACATAAAAAAATCTGTTATCCTGAAACTATAATCAAGTTTTGTAGAATACACTGTCAAGTATGCATACACACACGCAAGCAGACACATATTGAAAAAAAACACCTGGTTAAAAAAAATCTTGCGATTGTCCATTTAAAAAGCAAAACAAAACAAAACAAAGCAGACAAAACAAAAAGAAACCACAGCAAAAGAAGGTATGTTAATGGTAATACCTGGCTTCCTGAGTGTATGTTTTATCTTTCAGCGTTCCCCAGTAACCCTGACTACTCAAGAGTTCTGTTTAAAGTGTTGAACATGCGGCGCTGTTTTAGCTGGCCAATCAGCGAGTTAAGCGTAGCCTTACGGCCGCTCACGCCACACATTCTTCCATGATTGCCGGGCAAGGCGCGTTGTGGTTACTGTGCTGTGATTTTACATTTGACAGGCGGGCTGGGGGGAGAGAACTTGTGTGTGTTAAAAACATGGCGAGTCAGGGAAGTGATGTTTCAATGCCTTCTGTCAGTGCTGGAAGTGACACTAATATTACTCAAGAAATGGCTGGAAGTGTTGTTATCTTCACAAGGAAAACTTTCCGATCAACAGCCCGATCTTGTGAAAAAATACATTGTTTATCATGAGGCCATGGCAAAGTTTTTGACAAAGAAATTGAGTGGCGAGCCTTGTTCTCCTCCCTCAAAGCCAAAAGGAAGCATTTCGTTTTTGTTTCCTAAACAAAAAACGGAACTCTCAGTTGAAGATCTTGACAAATATTTGAAAACACAGCTTTGTGAGCTGCCTTCCGATCCATTTGATGAAACCAAAACCTTTGAAACTGTTCAAGAAATGACCCCCATCTTACAGCGGGCTTGTTACTCAGTGAAAGATGACGAAAGGAAATCTCTTTCTCGGGCTCTTTTTTTAGGGCATTGGCTTCAGAAAGCAAAGACAATTTTGAAACAGTCAAAAACAAAAAACTGGGAGTCTTATCTGAAAGAAGATTTGCTGGTTGATCTAACTCGTGCAAGAAGACTAATTGAAGTGTCATTTTGTTTCTATTCTTATCCAAAATTTCACAAACTCGCGATTTCTTTCAATGAGTTATACACAAACGAAAACTCATTCTGAAATACATACAATCCAACCCCAACTTTAAAGCATTCTGGCATGATACACATGACGTGTTAGAACCTGCATGGCAGGAGTAATTGAGCCACTTCCACAGCCAGTTTTACTACCGCTGGCCTGGCATTTTGCCAGCATTGATCCGGCTAGAAAGCACCCAAGCAATACTGGGTCAATCAGGCGAGCTCGCCTGTTTGACCTAGAAAGCGCACGAGCCACGCTTTTAGAAATGACATGACTCTAAATATAGTACCGTTCGGCTGTTTGATTGTTTAAAAAACGCAGTGTGCCCTTATGCAACTGGATAACGATTTTTGAATGTTTTGGCAAACAAACTAGATAGGGTTAGGCAGGCCTTAGTACATCTACCAGTATGGAGAGGAGTAGTGTGTGGCCAGCACTATCTTCATATAAATGCTCCAAATATACAATGACGGATGTACTAACTACTGGCGATTAGAGCCGCCATAAAAGCTTGGCTACAGCAATTACTGCTGTAACTCTGCCAAAGCCAGTTGCAAGCCTGGTTGAGAAAAGAGGAGCACAGCAAACTAGGCCAAGTCTTACAAGCACTGTCCTGTCTATTGTGTGTTTGTTTGTTTGTTTTTGTTGTTTGTTTGTGTGTGTGTGTGTTTTGTCCTACCCCACGCACGCACGTCCCCCCACCCCACCCCACGCACGCACGTCCCCCACCCCCACCCCACGCACGCACGTCCCCCCACCCCCACCCCACGCACGCACGTCCCCCCACCCCCACCCCACCCCACCCCACCCCACACACATGCACACACTCAAGTCATCCACAAGTTCTTAACTCAAGTTACTCCAAGTTACTCCAAGTCAAGTTGTCCTCAAGTTATTCTCAAGTTATCTTAAGTCATCCTTAAGTCATCCTCAAGTTGCCCCAAAGTCATCCTCAAGTCATTCACAAGTTCTTAATAAGTTCTTGATCAAGTTCTTACCCAAGTTAACCTAAGATCATAACTAAATCATCCTTTAAGTACAACTAAGTTCTTATTAAGTTATCTTATAATTATCAAAAAAATACAAGCTATGTTTTTATCTTAAATAGTAGATGTCTAATATAGTACACACACGCCTCAAAAAACGTGTCATCGTTGAGGATGTCTTGCTCAGCGTTCTCTGCATAGATCTTAAGGAAGGTCTTACATCCGAAGCAACCGCATTGATTACAATTCTGGTCTATGGAAATGTCTTTTATAGACTCCAGGTCTTTATTTATTGACTTCATCATTTTATAATACGCCATGATCTATTTTTATAAAAAAATTTAAAATTAAGTTCTTAAAATATTATTCCATTATAATGGATCAAAATGATGCTTTGTTATTGGCGGTTTTTGGCGTGCAGTTGTGTTCAGCTTCTGTATTTAGCGGTGGAGATTGTTTGGGCTCTTGTTTTTGCCAGCGTTGTTTATATATTTTATAACCGTAATAACTGCCCCCAACAGCAGCAATGGCGCCAAAATGGCAACAGTTTTAAGTTCAATATTCCATGAAGACTTTGGGGCCCTTGAATCACATGGAGTTTTTATAGCTGGCATTGAATCAACTTGTTCTGGCGTGGCGGTGTTATGTTTTCATGATGAGTCATATTCTGTAACATTAATTTTTTTTTGTCTGTTCCACTTGCAATTTTTTTTCCTCTTCAACACGCCCGGTTTTTTTAATGGTCCCCCCCTTTTAGCTTTTTTCTGTGATTTTCTGGCTTGGTTACTTTCTCCACCTGATTCATGTTTTCTGATTCTGCTGATTTTCCCGCCGTTCTTTTAAAGGGGAAACAAAATCTTTTTGAAAAAAAAGTTATTAACCCCCATGATTAATGGCGATACAATGTTCCAAATCTATAATAAATCACACCCTAAGACCAATGACTTTGTTAAAACTGGATTTGCTTTTAAATCATAGTAAGATTTTGTTCAGAATCAATGGGAGCAATCTACGACTAGTTTAGTGACAAACTAAGAACCGTTTGCCCAACGTTTTTTTACCTTTCTAGACCCCAGCTGCCTTTCATACCTTTAGAACTTTATAATGTCTTTTTAAAGGGACATCTGTTGAATCTGTTCTATGCTGAACATTTCCCGGGGAACTGTTTTTTTTCCCCCCACATGCGCCAAAGAATACACCCTTCCTTTTTGGGGCAAAATAGCTTGGCATAAATTTGATCATTTCAAAAACGGGGAAGGTTTACTCCTTTGAGCTTATAGATCATCGTTTTCATTTTTTTTATTAATTAAAATTTAATTTTTTTTTAAAAAAGAGCACCGAAAAAACTGTTGCTAACCTTGTTCCCATCTGCTGTTTTGGAGGACTAAGTGTAGGATACCAATGTTGGGGAAAAGCCTTTTAAAAAATAAAACCGGCAGATCTTGGCAAACTAGATTTTGAAGACTCGCAAAGCGTTTTGCTATCTTTTGCACTTCGGTGCCACGAAGGATTTTCAGTCAAGCAAAAAATAATTCCGACAAATAAATTTTTAAGAAAAAAAATACATTAAAAAATGGCTTCCTCGCAAAAAAATGAAGGCGGGCTGTGTGAAGCGCCGTTTTTAGCGGAAGTAATTTCCATTTAGTAAACTAGGGGATCGGCGGAGAAAAAACTAAAAAAAGTAGGGGGACACAGCTGCACAAAACGCCCAAAAAAGCAGAGACTTGACAGTTAGATTTTATTAATGACACATTTAAAGAACAGGGCATGCGCTTTCACATTAAAAAAAGTTGATCAACAATAAAACAATATTTTCAGAACAGGCAAACCGGGCCAGACATTTCCCCCCCACCAAAATTCAGGACTTTTATCAACCCTCAGAAAAAAAAAGATCAAGAAATCGCGTTTTTGCGTTGGTTGACCGTGTGTATTTTGTTGCACATAATATTTGGGAGTAAAAAATGAACAAAATCAAATTTTTCGCCCAAAAGGGTATTGGAAGGGCATTACAGCAATTAAAAAAGCAAGCCAAACAGCTGGGGGGCAGTGAACAAACACAAAGGAATGGTTACTAAACAAGCATTTGGCAAATTTTTTTTACCTCCCCTAGACAATCAGAGACCGCACTTTGTGAACACAACTCCAAAAAACCCCCCATCAAATATCTTTTTTATTTTCCCCCTGTAGTATTAGACAAAAAGATTTAAGAAACCACTCACATCATTGCTGGGTTAAATACAAAGATGCGGAGCCATTAACACAAAAAGTGGGCCCCTCTGTTGCTGTCGCTTACAACTGATAACCCAAAGGCCCTTTTAAATTATCCTCGCATGATTTAAGTTGAGAGGAAAAAATTTAAAAAGGGCCAGTGAATCAATTTTTGTTGAAACAAGAGTTCCATTAAAAGAGGCATTCCAGGATTCCGATCACAGGCTTTGTTGAAAACTTTTAAAAAACAGTTTTCCCCAAAAACTTTCCCTACCAGTACACAAGGCTGTTGACAATTCTCGCAAAACAGAATGGGAGAAGATGCCCTCAGTTTTGCGCGCAATGAATAAAGAAGAATTTAAAGGGGTAAAACCAGTACAAGCAATCAAAAGAAAAACAATAAATGCTGTTGAAGGAGAGTCTTCATCCGGCAAACTATTACCATTTGGTTTGAAAGTAAGGTACCTTTATTTACCGGGGGAAGCAGAAGGGGACACTCGCATCAGGGCAACAGATCCAGTTTGGAGTGTTGATCCATATGAAATAAAAAGAATTGTAAAAATGAATCCGCCCGTGTATTATTTACGAGAAACTGACACAACAAAACAACCAGCTCCTCAAAGATCTTTTGTGAAAGAAGAACTGCAGATAATCCCACCGGACACAGTTCCGCTTTAATTAATTTACGTAAATATATTTGAGTTTAAAATGGAAGCTCAGAAGGAAGCGCAGAATGAAACAAGAATGGTAAAGGAAGAGACCTTGAAAATGATACGGGAATCATTTCAGGCGTGTAATGCTATTAAGGAAACATTTTCGAGGATTAATCAATGCATGCTAAATCATCCAGATCACCTACAACTCAAACCCCCAAATTGGGAAAAAGAATATCTTGAAATAATAAAAAAAATTCGAACGCATCAAGCAAACATGAGAAAAGATTTAAATGAATTGGATGAAGCTATGATTGATCTTATAATAAAAGTTGATGAAAAATATAAACCCCCTGTTTATGCGGTCCTCCAGTGCCCGATTGCATATGAAAACTCTGGATTAACAAACACCCGTTTTGTGTTTGTTCTATCTAATGACTTCTTTGTTACAACTGTTGTGTTGATCTCATGTAGATTAGATCGCAGTTTTACGTTGTCATGATGAAAAGTCTTATTGCCAAACAATGCTTCTTTGTAGTTGTCATGTGATATGTTTGACTGCACAACGCTGCGAGATATTCCCTTTGCTTTCTTAATGATTTTCTCCTGGCTCGAAATACTGTACATTTTTGACCTTAACCCCACATACTCCTTGATTACCTTTCCAGATAATTCATCCTTCATCTTTCCTAAAACCTTCTTGTTAGTAATTGAATGCAAAGGTGAATCTTTAGGATAATCAGACGTATCATACCATCCTGCATGCCCTTTAGCTACTTCGGTTTCCATGTCTTTATAGATGTCTTCAGTAGGGATATCTATAACAAAACTATCTGTATCTGTGTAAAGTACTTTGGACTCAGGATACGAGGGCTTAAAGTAGTCATAAAGAAACTCTAACATCAAAAGCTTTGATAATTCTAAAACAGTAAACCCAATAAATACAGGTTTGTCTAATTTGACTTTCTTTTTTTTCATCATTATACCAAAAAGCTGATCATGAAATCTTCTAAAGTCCTGATAATTAGGTTTGAAGTCAGCTTAATTGCTTCATTCTCTCTGGTGACCAATCTGACATCTTTACGCTTGTGCGGATTCTCCATAGTCTTTCCAAAACAGCTGTTGTTCATCAGCTTAAAAAAGTCTTTTTCTGAGGCATCTGTGGATTTAGTTCTAAGATCAGTGTTCTTCATGATGTATGGTTTCATGAACTGTTCTTGATCAAAAGCAATTATGCGATGAACAGCTGTTAACTTTAAACCATGTCTTAAATAAAATTGTAGAAGTCTGTAATGACAGACATAATTTTTTTTGCCCCGAAGATTAGGCACAAGTTTAGGCGGCTCTCTTGGATTCATCTTTAGACTTTCTGCTGCTAATGGATAGTCATTATGCAGGTCATGGAGTTCATGAGGATATTCTAAGTCAACTTCTAGAATGAAACCACGCTGTTGATCAGGCGTTAAACTGCTCAACCACTTTAATGCTTTTTGAATATTATTTGTACCTGTGTACATTTTAAAGTTACGTAATGGAAGTGATTGCGCCATTGCCCATCCATACAGATTGTTTGCATCTAAATACATAAGATAGTTAGACCTTTTACTGGGATCATAATCGTCCAAGTATTTGTTGTTTGCTTTACAGTAATGATGCGACGCCATACTAATTCCTCCACGCAATCCGTTTTCAATCATCTGAATCATTGGTAAATCTGACAATAAATCAATCTGTACTCCAGTAAACTTTAAGAAAGCATCCCAACTCATCCCGGGCGCAGAAATGTAATGCGCGGGATCCAGGCTATAATGTTTCATGCAGGTCTTTCTATAATTTTCAAAAATATCCGCCAACAAACATACATCAGCCATCAAGTAGGAGTCATGATAGTCTCCCATCGTTTTACACTCTAACTTCTGCCACGCATCTTGAGCATGCTGGTAATCAGAATCACTGATGTCCTTTCCTCTGAGACTAGAAAAGAACGCGCCTTTAGGAGGAAGTGTGTCTTCATCAAACCTTTCCCAACTGTTCATGTACTCATAAGGGTAAACGCCCTTTCTAACGAGAGTTGGGTCAAAATATTCTTCTGTTATTGGGCAGGACTTTAAGGACATAGCCAGTGACTCTAATGAACCCATCATGTGTTGCATAGAGTCATAAAAAGATATGTTATTTAGATTAAAGCACATGTACTTTTCTGATGACTGTGCAATGCATGACACCCTGAAGGCATCGTCCACTGCTTTCATTATAAGATGAGAGTCGTAACCTCGCAAGTTGTGAAAGAAGATGGGCAGCTTCCATGTCTTAGGATCAAACTTTAGTTGAAGATTGCATTTGTTATGCGCCGCTCCTCTGAACTTTCCGCTAATGTGATCATGGTCTCTTACTGTTGGATTCTCTGCGTTTGATGAGAGACCTAAACCGCAAATCCAACAATGTGTGGCTGAGTCATACTGTTGTTGGTCTTCAGGTGTCATTATGATTTCAGATAAGTTTAGATTATTAGAACAGTCATTGCGCACTTGCTGCATGCGTTCTAAGAAGTATTCTGCAGCATTTGGCCCTCTATATAATTTTGGCTTTGAATGAACGCCATCCGACCTGACAACGATGAAAGCAAATGAACAAATTTGATGATTACTCATTAAGACTGTTTTTCGAAGTTTTTGTGGCGCTGGCCCTTCATAAGGAACAATGAGTGATTCAAAGTCTGCGTAAACAACATATGGTGAATTTTGCATCCGTTTCCAGTTCTTAAAACTAACTTTAGATCCGGTGGAGGTGTAATTAGTTCCGTATTACAGTCTACAGAAACTTTTACAATGTTTCTTATGTTCGCTCGCAGCTTGAACAGATGGCATTCTTGTTAAACATTTTCTACAGAATTCTTGTTTGTGCCCATCTTTTGAAGTATGCTGCATTAGTTTACTCATTGTTCGTATTAATGTGTAATGGCGTAGCCCCACTGGTGAAAACATCAGTAGTAAGTCAACATGATTTTTGTCTGGTTCGCCTATTGTTGGACTGTTCTTGGACACTTTAATTGGCACCAAATTTGTTTCCTCATCCCATGTGTATACATTAACAGTTATTGGTTTGTTTTGTTCTTCAAACTGATCAATTTGGTCTACACTAACAGGAAAGGACACTCCACTAAAGTTAAGATCATTGATGTAAGGGTGATAGTTAGACACTCTCTCTGCGTTTTTGCGGATATAATGCAGCCTTGCGAGAACACACCACATGAAACATTTGTCGTCTGAATTCTTTATGTTTAAAACTGCTCTCTTTAAAACCAACTCTCGAGGTAGCGGAATGTAAGCCTTGCCTACAATCGGTGCATACTTAGCCTGTTTTAATCTGATCTCTAAGACTTCGCCCTCTGACCAGCCAGAGCCTCTCATTTTAGCTTCTTCAGCGGGAGCGTCAAACTGTGTAAGCAGTTCGTCTGCCCAACCGGGTGTTAAGTCATTATGAGAAAGAATAGTCTGTTGTTTAGTCGAGACCCAGACTTCTAGATTTTCTTCATTTATTGTTACATAGTCGATTAAAACAGCTAACATTACTTTAACTGGCGGGTCTATTGTTAGTTTGCCTGGAACTTGAGAAATTGCATGTACAACACTTGCCTGTACGTTTGTTGGGTCAATGACTTCTAAATCAATATCATTCAGTGCTCTTGATAAACGCTCTCTCTCAAGCATTCCTTCAAACAATTCGTCCGGTCCTTCATATATCTTAGCCATGTTGAGTTTCTTTTCTAACTCAAAATATTTATTGAAATTAAAAAAAAATAATTAATCCGAATCATATATCAACGGTCTTTTTGCGCTTGGACTCATAAACTAAAGTATAAACACCTTTTGGCGTTGTTAATGTGAGCTGTTTAGAACAGAGTTTAATGTCTCGTTTACTTTTTTTAAGCATACCTTTTTTATCTGCTCGGCGTCTGGCTGTTGAGAAAAAGTTGTCCTCGCCTTTCTTTGAAGATCAAACTTTTGTCTTTTGTAGTCATCAAAATCGGCCTGTAAACGATTAAATTCTTCATCCGTGATGTTTGAGTCAACAAGCGCTTTATTTATTGTCAGTTTTAAACGAACTAAGTTTAGCCGTTATTAGTTGAACCATAGCTGTGTGCTTTTGGAGTTTAGTTTTTAATTTTTTGCCAGCCGCACTTACAGCTAATGAACACAGGCCGAGAGCTAAAGACAAACCTCCTAGAGGTAAAGCTGCGGGTGCGCCTATACCTGTTGCTAAGAGACCGACACTCGTTCCTGCTGATAGAGCACTTATAGCCGATGCTCCAGTATTAACATATGTAACAGCATTAAAGGCAGCAGAATACCTTCGTTTGGTTTTGCTGTATTTTGAAAGGTCTTGCTCTAGTTTTTGTTGCATTTGCGTAATGTTTGTTAATCTGAAGGCTTTTATGTCAGGGGTTTCTACTATCTCTTCTCTTGGCGGCGCTGTAGGCACATTTGGATAATGTTTAACAGACATGCTTTTTATAAAATAAAAATAATTTAGTATTGTATATCTTTTAATCTGTTATTTTCAATATTCAGCTGCGCATCATATATTAAAAACAAATGTACATTAAGCAGTTTATCGGCTTCTTCTTCTTTATCAATTTGAATGTTTATTACGTCTCTCACAGTTTCTCCCGCTTCCATGCAACTGATTATCCTCTGTTGACCTTAGGTCAATCCATAAACCGTATTTTGTTGTTAAATAATCATCAAGTCTTACACTGTGAAGGTGTAGATCTTTAGCCACAAGGTCAACTGCTGGATTTCTACACCTCCCACCTCCAAACAGTTTTCTTATTTCATCAAAATGCTGATAAGGTTTAAGCCCGCTAGCATAGATTTGGTTAGGACTGCCCTCAATCGAACATTGTACTTTCGTTATTTTTGGATTAAAAAACTTTTCACTTCCTCTTTTGAATGGTTCTTCATCTTCACACAGCAATAAAATACCTTTAAGCGATCTTGCTGAGACGCTAAAACTAAAATTCCATATAGTGTCTGCCCCTGCTTCTAGGATATGTTGTATGATGAATCACTCTTTCGTAATATATTGCTAATTTGACTGATATTGTTGTTCAATCAGCCTTGCTAAATTAGGGTTGCTAACAACGTCAAACTCTAACGAGATGTCAGAAATGCTGTACTTTGCTTCGGTGTCTGATGATTTGATAACGCGTTTGTATTCATTAAAAGTTAGTTCATATGACAATCTGTCTTTTAATGCTCCTTGAAAGTATGGCGCATGCGCTTTTAACAACTCAAAATCTAAGGGAATGGAAAAGCGATTTCCAAACGCAAAATTTACAGCCACATACTTTTTTGCCGTCTTTAGTATCTGCGGCACCTATTCTATGTTTAGTGCTTCTTCATTTTCTATTCCTTGAAACGCAAAATCAGCCCTTTCATTCCCGGTTAGCCATAGATCAGATAGGTTAAAAATATGTCTGCATTGTGTAAAGAAAATATTTCTTGCCCTCAAGTTTTATAGAAAATTTTCTTAACGATTGCCCGTCCCAGATTCTGTACAACTGTCCTGTTTGGGTCTGTTGTTGAAGCGAGCGCTATTTTGAAAGTAAGACGCGCAGAGCCTGGCACAATCACGTCATTTGCTCCTAGGTCTGGAAATTTGACAGTAAGAATTTGATCTGCATCAATAGTAGATGGATTATTTGGAACAGTAATAGTCCGCTTAGTTCCCTTCACGCCAAAGGGTTCTTTCAGTCTTCTATGCGGGTCAAGAATCGAGCCATGTGCTTGTGACATTTTTTTTTATAAACAAAATAAAAAATTAATTAATTATTAAAACCATGGCAGGCATTGAAGATGCAGAAGATTATGATGTTTTTTGATCCTGGAGACGACATGAGTGAAATGATCCCTTGACACAGCATCACTCAATGCTCTCAATGCGGCATGAATTAACAGAAAGTAAGGTTAAATCATTGTACCAAAGTTTAGGTCAAGAACCTCCCGAATTTATAGACCCAAATGATTTTGAATTAAAAGATGATCATTTGTTTGTGAAAAACGATCAAGGACAACTTGTTCAGCTTACAACTAAAAAAGACCCATCAAAGTTTTTAGCCGTGGGTTCAATTAGAAATAGACTCAGTGTGAAAGATCAAAATCGCCTTGGCCTTGTTAGGCCAAAATTAAGGGCGGAGGCAGTTTCTAAACTTCAAAACACACTGCAAGAACTCCTGACAGATAACCAAATGCAAAACATGGAACTTAAAGAATTAAATCAATCGGCAGATGGAATAATAAATGCAATAGAAGCAGAAACCAGTTTTTCAGAAGAAACAGCATTGAAGACTATACACGACTCACCGCTACCCATGCGAGAAATAACGGCCCTTGATCATGCTTTAAGAACCATTAGAGGCGAATTAACAAACAATTTAGCAAAACTAGGTGAACTAGATGAGCATATAAAAAGAGAAAAAGAAAAACTCGTTGAGGCTGATGACGCCAACTTAGGGCCTGATATTAAAGAAAGAATAGCCCAAAGACTAAAAGATCTTGAACAAGAAAGATCAGCAAGACTAGAAGTGACGACTACTAACCGGGACCAATTACGAACTCAAGTGAATAGAATAAGAGAAACTATCGAAAAAATTTTATATGAAGACACGACACTAGCAGAACGAATACGAACGCTGTTTAGAGAGCACGGCGTCACATTAGCAAGCGTTATAACGGCCTTAGGATTTGCAATAAGTACACTGGTGATGGCTATTACAGGCGGTGGTGGAGAGCAAAGTTCAGTGCCTCCGCCGCCATCGCCTCCACCTGATAAATCATGGGTAAAAAAACAGCTTGATCATCTTGCAAGTTTATTAAAAAAATTAGCTGGTAAAGCTATAGACTCTTTACCTGGCATATTAGGGGGCATTGTCAGCTGGCTTTTGTCTACTGCAAGCAAAGTAGTTGGCTTTATGGCCGAGCACTTATGGACATTAGTTCTTGTAATAGTTGGGTTACTATTTAGTAAGATAAAGACCAAGTAATCCTATGCCTGTTAATCCAAGAACAAGCGCTGTCTTTTCATATTCATGGTCATCGCGAACAGAGTCCGCGAGCTTTGCTGAGTCTTCAATGACTTTGGGGGTTTGGACTTCGGGGATTGGATGACTTAATCTTGGGCGTTCTTTTATTGTTTGTAATATTACTGGCTCAGAATTTATGTCGTTTTTCCCAACCTTCTGTTCATTGCCTGCTATAAGAATTTCATTATTATAGTTTATTATTGTACCTATCTGGAGTCTGAGGTCAGAAGGCAGCATGTATAAACCAGTGCCAACAGCAAAGTCTACTTTCGATCTTGCGTATTGTAAAACATGTTGGTACCTTTGAATGCTTGAAGGTAAATCAACTGTAGAATTAATGGCGTCCTCTAAATTTGCTCAGTATTGTTTTTGCGCGTCAAAGCCAGTAGAAGGATCAGTTATGCTTGATCTTGCCTGTGCTTGCGAACCTAGCAAACACCAAACGTAAGTACGAATAGAGTCGTTTATTCGTTCTATTCCCGCCCTAGTTAGGCCCTTAGAAGTGTCTAAGATAAATGTTGTCCATGCTGTTTTATGCTCTTGCTGTAGGGATCCGGGCTCAACAGTTGTGCCAAAAAAGAAAGATTTGAAAGGAGGATGCCAGTCATAGTTATACTTTCTGTGCGTGCCCCGAAAATAAAGGGCGCCTAGGCCATGATTATGATCCAACTTTTGTCTAAAGCCTGTCTTGGTGTTAATATTGAATTCGTTACAGATCCTTTCAAAAGCCTTCATGTCTATTCTGTTGCTGAGTGGATTAAATGGTTTGTCATTTGGCAATGGCGCTTGCAATTCAGTCAAAAATACGTCTGAAGGTGTAATAGAAATGAAATCTGTACACTGACCTCACCAAAGGATCATGGTGATTTAAATGATCAGCATACGCCACTCCACACCCAGTTGATGCGCAAAACACAGCAAAGTTTAACTGGTTCTGATAAAACTGCATCGGATGACTAAACCACGCTTTCTTGATGTGGTCGTTTTCAATAGGGGGGTTAAGATAGCTCTTCAATGGAGTACTCACCTTTTTATGAAAAGAGGCAGTCTGGGTTACAGCAATGTCAAGAGATATCAGTTGCTATATTTTTAAGATTGTAGTGCGGCCCAACAGAATATTTTTGCATCAGTATATTTGAACGCGCTCATTTTTATTTCGTTCAAAAAATGTTTGTAACAATAACAACCCAAGACCGTCCTTCGTTTTTAGAACATGCTATTGATAACAATTGCGGGGCCAAAACGGTCGCGCTCCATGAAATATTTTACAAAGTCGTATGGTTTATATAAGTGAAACCAGGAAGAATAATAAGGTTCTAAAAGTTGACAAAACAGGGGCCCAAGTTAGCCAGTTAACAATACCTGATGGTTATTACGGGTTTTGCTCACTAAAAGAAGCAATGAGTAACTTTGACATTACTCTCAAACTTAACAATGCAAATCTAAAAAACAATGTTAACATTCAAGCCTGAAGAAGAAGGAGGTTACTATTTTGATAAAGAGCTAGCTGAAATGTTAGGCTTTACAGCTAACAATTATATATTTAGAGTTACACCAACCAAAACTACTTATGAGGGGGAAAGCCCGCTCGATCTTGCATTACATTCATTACTCTATGTTCATTTGGATGAGCTGAGCACTGATGAAAACTTATATGATGGAAGGCCCTCAACTGTTTTAAGAGCTCTTCCGTCAGGGAAAGCTGCATATTGCGATTATGAAATTATACAATTCCCTAATTTACAGTTTAAAAGATTAGTTTGTGGGAGGGTTGGATCATTTAATATAAAAATCAAAGACAAAACAGGGAAAGTCGTGAAATGTGATAACCTGCACATTGTTTTGGAAATAAAATAATACGTTACTAAAAAATGTCGCGTGGGCCAGAAGAACCAGGAGTTACATTAGCGCCTGTGAGGTGTATAACTTTAGAATTAAAAGACCTTGCAGACGTTGCGGACTTTGAACAGAACGGTGAGATAGGCACTTTGTATGGGTTTGAGTACACTAAAGATGGTGATTATAAACGCAAAGAGGTTGGCGACAGTAAAAAGTTTCCTAAACTAGAACAGCTGCGCAATCTAGAAGCAAATAATGTTGGTCAGTATGAATATAAAATAGTTCGAAAACCTGACCTCAAATGGCACTTAGAACCATATTTAGAATGGGAAATAAAATTTGAATTCATAAGCCCATTTACATATTTTAGCCGTCAAAAAAGTTTCAGAAAAGCATTCAACTCTGGCCCTTTACATGTAAGTCTTATGCCGGACGACAATAGTCGGAAAGAAATTGAAATAACGCCGTATGGGAAAAAGCAGTACATCCTCCACAGAAAAGAAACAGTTGTAAAAAAAGCTTCTACAAAATTACAGTTCTTTCCAAGCAGAAAATTATGAGACACGTTCACAATGATATTTGAAATTTCTGTCTTTAAAGATGTGGAGAGGGATGGGGTTGTGGGCGTTAGTGATGACCTTATAAAAGGAATTAATATTAGCTGGCAAAACTTAGACGTTAAACGCCTTAACGTTACCATCGTCGTTCTTCACAATGGCGAGGATATTAAGATCATAACAACAAGCAACAAAATCAATGTTGACTTAAATAGAAACAATCTTACAGAACTGAATTGGATTAATCTTACACATTTAGGCCTCGTAGGGTTTTATTATACTGAACAAGTTTTGATGGAGAGTATGATAAAAATAATAACTGGATTAGATTAAATTCTGCTATAAAACTATGGAGCAGTTAAACTTTATAACAAAAACTCCTCATTGCTCATTGATTTGTGGGCAGACTGGTTGTGGAAAAACAATATTTGTCCTAGACCTATTACAAACAGTTTATCGCTATAATTTTAATCATATTGTAGTTTTCTGTCCAACACTTAAATGGAACAAAGCATATCATGATAGAAGGTTTATATGGACAGATGATGACATATATTTAGTTGATCCTAGCAATAAACTGAGTGAGTGTTTAGAACAGTTTTATAAACTGTTTGAAGGAACGCAAACACTATTTATTATAGATGACTGTTCAGCAGAAAGAGACATAGTTTAAAAAGAGAAACACTTTGTCAAAACTAGCTTTCAGTGGAAGGCATGCTAGGATAAGTGTGTGGATTTTATGCCAAAAATATAACTCAGTTTTAAAAGACTTTAGAGAACAGTTAAAGACTGTAGTGTTATTTCACATGAAAGACAGAGACTCATTTGAAGAATGTTTGCGTGAAAATGATGTTATTGAAAATGACCAGGAAAAACACAGGATTAAACAAAAACTGAAATCTGAAAAGTTTAGTAAATTAGTATTAAAAACGGACAACCGTACACAGTATGTTTGTTTGTAGGGTCGTTATTTTTTGGTTACTTGTCAGAACAGAAAAAGGCGGCTTTTAGGCCACTTTCGCCCGAAAACTGGTTGATCGAGCAAGTGAGCCAGGATTGGTAAAATGCTGTTCTCTTGCTCTTATGTCTTAGATTGAAGAAATAGGGGGAGATAAGCATTCATATCTGCAGTGGTAGATAATTCTGCCTAACTAACAGTATGTGCTTGAGTGGGTGAATGGGGAAAATAAAATAAATACTTCTCAAAATGAGCCTTCAGCAAGCTTATAGTCTCCAAGGGGGAGAGACACTCTCCAATAGGGAGGGAAACTCCCCCTTGGAGACTATAAGCTTGCTGAAGGATCATTTTGAGAAGTATTTATTTTATTTTTCCCCATTCACCCACTCAAGCACTACTGTTAGTTAGGCCGGTGGTCTTCAGAAACATTCATGTGTCCTAGAGGATTGAAACAAGGCGTAACTGTAGTCCTATTTTATTTGCTTTTTTTATCAATGAGCTTGCAAATGATATAACACAACATGGTAGACATGGGGTGAGATTGTCACCTGACTTGATGCAGATTCTGGTTTGTTATTTGCTGATGATGTTGTCCTCCTTTCTATCCACTGTAATCGGGCTCCAGCACCAACTGAACATTTTAAGAAGTACGGCAGACAGACTAGGTCTTACAGTTAATAATGAAAAATCAAAAATAGTAGTGTTTAGGAAAGGGGGATACCTTGCTGCAAGAGAAAATGGTTCTATGGAAATGTAAAAATGGAAGTGGTAATCAATATAAGTATTTGGGAATATTTTTCTCCACGGGGTTGACATTTTCTTAACTCATTAGAAGATTTGGCTCGTAAAGCAAAAAAATGTGTTTTCAGTATCTTTAGATTTCTCTGGTCTATAGGCGAAAATTCTCCTAAGATTTCTTTAAGATATTTGACACTCAAGTACAACCTATTCTGACATATGGGGCGGAAGTTTGGGATTGACTGCAGATCACACCCCTATTGAGAGAGTACTCTTCTTGCCATAAAACGTTTATTGAATATCAGCATACAAACACCTAATCCACTTGCATATTACGAAGCTAACAGATATCCGCTTTACATACAAACTTTTACTAAAACTATTAAGTACTGGTTAAGACTAACAAAAATGGAGGAATATCGTATTCCAAGGAAATCATACAAAAATGCTGTACACAATGCACTGTCAAGGTAAGACAATTGGGTAAGCAAGGTTTGCATTACATTGTTTAGGTATGGGTTTGGATTCGTGTGGAGAATCAAGGAGTAGAAAATGTAAAATCATTTATATCCATTTTTAAGCAAAGGCTTTATGACTGTCATTTCCAAGATACTGACGCTTTGTTGCAATCCAAAGAAGATACAAACTTTATTCCACATTTCGTCAACTACAAAATATCTGGTTATCTAGTGGAGATAAAAAAATCACGCACTTAGAAAACACCTAACCAGACTTCGGCTAGGTGTTTCCCAACTTAAACCCCACAGTTCAGATATTCGAGAAGCCAAGAAAGCATGACATGCCCATTTTGTCCCAATGAACTTGAAACAGAACTTCACTTTACATTAGTTTGTCCCAAGTATAAACTATTGCGGGAGAGATATATTCCTTCCAAATATTATATACATCCAAATTCTTTCAAACTTACTTTATTATTATCAAATTCAAGGATGTGTGTGCCACTGGCTCTATTCCTGTCCAAATCATTTAAACTAAGAAATCAGAAACCACCAAATAACTGAGTTAAATTGAAAATCAAATTACTACTATATATTATGTTGTGTTGAAAGTTTGCTTTGTTGTAGGAAGCCTCTTCCGGTCATGGACGAATGACTTGTTCAACTGTGGCTACTTGGGTGTCACGGGATGAATGGGACTGGGATTGAGTAAGAAAGGGAGAGAAAAATTAACACATAGTGTAGTCCATATTTCTTATTTATAATAGTCTTGGTGCACTGCATTTACAAGTATACCATGCTCTCATCTTAGAAGTTATCTATTGTGTACTGTGCGTTTCTTCGTGTTTATGCCGTTTACATGAACATCTTGCTCGGTTGTTAATACTTTGCCTTTGCACAATTACAGTTAGCCATGTAATTTTGTATAGTACTAACTTAAGTTTTGAATTATCTTCGCCTTCAACGCGCTAAAGATGCTGTCTCCTGTGGCACCCCATAGGGGGATGGATTTGGTGTGTGAACCCATCTTCATCCCGCAATATGGGCAGCCATACTCCGTCTTCATGGGGATGCATGCTGTTTTCTTTTATGATGATATTGATAGTGATATCGGTAATAATAACAAGAAAAACAGGAGGAAGAAACAAGAACTGTTGAAGGGGAGGGGGGGGGGGGGGGGGGGGGGGAGGAGAAGAAAAAAGGAAGAGGGACGAGAACAAGGAGAAAAGGACAACAACACCGAACAGTGCAATGCTACTGCTGACGTTTAATGGGCTGCAACTCATTGGCTTTATGTGTATATGTGTGTGTGTGAGTGGGGGGGGGGGGGGGGGGGGGGGGGGGGGGGGGGGGGGGGCGGGATGATGATGATGATGATGATGAATTTCCTTGTTTATTCGTGACTATTTTGGAATTCTGGTATCAAACTGAGCCTTAGGGCAGACATGGGCAGAATGGTCTTCGAAAAGTTTTGCGGGTTTTGACATTTCAAGTGTTTTGTTTCCTCCTATCTCTCTCTCTCTCTCTCTCTCTCTTCTCTCTCTCTCTCTCTCTCTCTCTCTCTCTCTCTCTCTCTCTCTCTCTCTCACAGTTGGGGACACGATTTCATTTCTTACGTGTCTGGTTTTGATTTCATCTGTTTTGTTGAGACATTTGTTGAAGTATTTCAGTCGCCTGTGTTCTCTGGGTACACAGTTTATTGTACACGTGCTTAAAGTTTACGGCACGTGGAAGGCGTTCCGGTGGGCTGGTGTGTCTTGTGAAGAATGAGATCTGTCCTATTTTACGCCAGTGGATGTTGTGTCTGATTTCGTTCCGTGCTTTTCTTATTGACAAATCTTTGCTTGGCACCTTAAAACATGTCATGCTTGTATGTGCATATATACATCCTGAAGGCTCGCCATACTATTCTCATCTTGATAAAGAAAATGGAGTCTCTTGTTAGAAGAATTTTTGTGTGACTGTTTACTTTTTGTTAAAAATGAAGTTGATGGATTGTGTGCGGTGATTTGAATAGTAGAGTTTCTAATTTCACTTGTGACTTTGAGGATAACATGACTACATACAATGATCAACGTAAAAGTGGACCCGTGTGTGTTCGAAATTCAGAAGATGTTGTCCAGAATAATTATGGAAAACTGCTATTTAACATGTGTACTGCTTTCAAACTGTGTATTTTAAATGGCGTGTGTAAGGGCGACCTTCAAGGTCGCTACACATATATATCGGATAGCGGAAGCAGTGTCAATGACTATTTTTTGATGTCCTATGATTTGTTTTCTTTGATTTGTGGTGGTTGTGAGATGTGTGTGTCAGAGAGAATCGACTCTGACCATATGCCTTTAGAACTTAAGATCACTTCCCCATGTCATACTATGAATCCTCACAGGTCAACAACAGGCTCTGTACAATTGAAAAATTGTCTGGAGCGAAGCTCATGCTGATTTGTTTAAAAATGTCATTTTTTTTCCGATGAAATGCAAGTGCGCATGCAAGAAGCCGTACGACTGGTTGATAGTAACATTGAAGATGCATAAACGTGTTTAATTGTTGTATAAAAGAGGCAGCAGAAGGCATGAAGAAACAGTTTGTATTGGAAAATGTCAAAAAGAAGACGACTGGTTTGATATGGAATGCAGACTTAACAAAAGAAATGCTCGTAACTTATTGAACAGATTTCGACGTTCTCTGTCAGAACCGTCTCGTGCGGCCTATTGCAAAGCTAGGATAGAATATAAACATCTTTTAAAAAGAAAAGAAAAACAATATAATGAAGCTTTATTGACAAAATTAGTTAATTCTGTGAATAATCAAAAAGATTTTTGGGATTGCGTTCACAAAATTTCGAAAAAAAAGAAAACAACCTGTAAATAATAAAGTCTAGAAACATGGTTTAATCATTTCAGGGATCTGCTAGAAGGAAATGCTAGCTCTCAAAATGATATGGAAACGAAAATTACATCGATGGAACCGATTATGACGACAGCAATCTAAATCGTCCCATTTCCAAAGAAGAAGTTCTAATTGCTCTAAGAAAGATCAAACCTCGCAAGCTGCAGGACCAGACGGATTGTAGGTGAACTAATAAAAAACTGCTTGTCAGTCAAACTTGTTTCTAGATTTTTTAGTTAAAATCTTTAACTCCTTGTTTGATCAAGGGGTATATCCCAGATGTTGGTCCGAGTCTATTGTTATCCCATTGTATAAAAAGGAAGGATGCAAACAATCCAAATAATTATAGAGGAATTTCGTTGTGTAATATCTGCAGTAAACTGTACATGCTATTATAAACAGGAGATTGCAGGAGTGGGTGGAAGAAAATAATATTACCGGAGAATATCAAGCTGGGTTTAGAAAAATTATTCTACTGTTGACCACATGTATCACACTGATGGCATTTGTATAAAAACAGTTTTGTTTAAATCGTAAATTGTATGTTGCATTCATTGATTTTGAGAAGGCGTTTGATTCAGTAAACAGAACTTGCTGTGGCCTATCCTGCTTAAAAATGGTATTCATGGGAAACTTTATAATGTGTTTTAAGTATGTATTATAGTGTAAGGGCAAGAGTGCGATCTGGTGCTGCTTTAACAGACTATATAAACTGTACTCTGGTGTGAAACAGGGCGATGTCTGTAGCCCTCTTCTGTTCTCTTTATTCATTAATGAATTAACACAGGAAGTTATACGTTGTGGAAGGCACGGTGCAAATTTCATAAATGATGGTTTGGAGATTTTCATTCTTCTTTGGCTGACGATGTAGCCTTGGTATCAGAAACAGTAATTGGCTACAAACCCAGTTAA
>CM031624.1:38554610-38569610 GCA_018398815.1 Conus ventricosus | reverse complement strand
AACACTATGGGCATATGTATTCGCCATCAGCAGACAGCAACACTATGGGCATATGTATTCACCATAAGCAGATAGTAACACTATGGGCATATGTATTCACCATAAGCAGATAGTAACACTATGGGCATATGTATTTACCATAAGCAGACAGTAACACTATGGGCATATGTATTCGCCATTCACTCAAACGATGTTATCAGAGGCCCTGATTCAGCTTCCAGCCCAACAAGAACCTTCAGCTACGTGAAACCTTTGTACGCGTTGTTCAGTCACGGAAGGCCTGTTGTAGTTCTTCAGTCAAGCGTGTTTTTTGCATGCGTTATCCAGTTACCTGAAGGCTGTTGTGTGCTATTAAGTTACCTGTAGCTTTTGTCTACATTGTTCAGTAACGTAAAGCCTGTTTTGCGTCATTTAGTTACCTCTAGCCTTTGTACGCATTGTCCAGTTACGTAAGGCCATTGTCTTCTATTTAGTTACCTGTAGCCTTTGTACGCATTGTCCAGTTACGTAAAGACTCTTAAATGTCCTTCATATTACGTACAATTACTCAAGCCTTTATATAGATTCTTCAGCTGGGCACAGTCTTCGTGTGTACTCTCCAATAATATACAGCCTTCGTGTGTACTCTCCAATAATATACAGCCTTCGTGTGTACTCTCCAATAATATACAGCCTTCATGTGTACTCTCCAATAATATACAGCCTTCGTGTGTACTCTCCAATAATATACAGCCTTCGTGTGTACTCTCCAATAATATACAGCCTTCGTGTGTACTCTCCAATAATATACAGCCTTCGTGTGTACTCTCCAATAATATACAGCCTTCGTGTGTACTCTCCAATAATATACAGCCTTCGTGTGTACTCTCCAATAATATACAGCCTTCGTGTGTACTCTCCAATAATATACAGCCTTCGTGTGTACTCTCCAATAATATACAGCCTTCGTGTGTACTCTCCAATAATATACAGCCTTCGTGTGTACTCTCCAATAATATACAGCCTTCGTGTGTACTCTCCAATAATATACAGCCTTCGTGTGTACTCTCCAATAATATACAGCCTTCGTGTGTACTCTCCAATAATATACAGCCTTCGTGTGTACTCTCCAATAATATACAGCCTTCGTGTGTACTCTCCAATAATATACAGCCTTCGTGTGTACTCTCCAATAATATACAGCCTTCGTGTGTACTCTCCAATAATATACAGCCTTCGTGTGTACTCTCCAATAATATACAGCCTTCGTGTGTACTCTCCAATAATATACAGCCTTCGTGTGTACTCTCTAATTATGCAGAGCCTTTGTGTGCGTTTTCTTGTCACGTACAAGTGTGTTGTATGCAGTCTGCTTTTACATACAACCACTGTACGCGATCATCAGTAGCGATGGAGTTATCTGGTTTCGTGATTTGACTAACATTCACACATCCATACATTGGAGAGTTGTGCAAGGAAGACGGCTTTGTCATACATACCAGTTTCACCGGTAGTCGTCATACATACCGGTTTCACTTGTAAACACCGTATACGTACCAACTTTTAAGATTAAGCAACAGTTAAAGGGGTGAACATCTTCGTCAATGCTTTGAACACTCTTTGAAACTAATCAAACATTGTGCTCTTTCAAGGCCACACATCATTCATAATCAGTCACAAAAGAAGAGTGATTACATTACTGAAGATGAAACAAATACAAAATGCTGTCATGAATGGAACTGGAAACTGAATTTTTTTTTAAATCGACTGGTTCAAAACTTTTAAAAAATCTCCGACATATTCATGAAATAAAATCGAAAGTGATTTCAGATCAAACTGATACACGTAATTTTACCTAGCAATGTGGTTTTGTTATGCATAGATATCAAAACTGACAACAGATTACTTTTGGCAGGCGTGGAAAGGGGTGCATAGTACACAGTTTGCAGATGCAGACATGTGGATGTTTTCTGGCAACAGCTCAAGTAGGTACGTAAAAGATACATATAACAATACTAAATCTTTCTCCTTAAATGAAAAAAAGCACCCTTTGGAAACAATACTAAGTTTAGATCTGCAAAAAAAGGAGAATTCATTCTGCTGTTTGCAAAATTATACATATGTAAATGGAAACCTGACAAACAAAGGCCTCCACTGGATATGTTTTACACTTATAAAAGGGTATTTATAGAATAGAAAAAGTATACTGGTTTCGGTGACCTTAAAGCTGTTAAACTCTTTATTACAGAACAAACTGAAAATTAGGAAAACTGAAAAAAAGAAAAAAAGAAAACTGCTTCCAAGTACGTCAACAACAATGAAAGCAGTCAACACAAGTACTGATATTCTCATATGTACATATGATTATGGCATTTGTGTGTGGCCTGCTATTTTTACTTGTAGTGTAAAACTATGATTCATCTTCCTAACAGCTGTTACATGACAAAAAGAAAGAAAGAAAGAAATTAACAGAAACCGTTCTTGTGTACTGACTGTTTTGGTGAGATGCGTTGTGTGTTTTGTTCTCAATTTTTTTTGTTTATTACTGTCATGCATTTACTTTTAAAAGTTTATTAAAAAAAAGTATCCATGGATATTTTAGTCTGAAATTTAAAAAAGACTAATTTGTGTATTGTATGTAAACACTGAATAAAAACGCTGAAAATAAAATCACACTTTTGGCAGTGTACGTTGTACATGAGCATACATCTTTGAATAGTTATTAGCATACATTTATAGCAACGAGTGTGACATGACAATTGACAGCCACACCATCCTCTACAACCCCTCCCCCCCCCCCCCCCCCCCCCCACCCCGTTTCCCTCTGTCTCACAAACAGCAATAAAAGATTACTAATCTACGTCAATTCTCCATCTCTACTGCTCACCCTTCAACCCCCCTTCCCCCCAGCCCCTTCTTCCCTTCACACCCTCCCCTCTGTCTGTCAGACTTACATTTGATGTAACCGAAACAGTGAATGCCGAGACAATGAGATTTAGACGTTGACATGCGAGTCCCCCCTCTCGCTTTCCTTCCTCCCTCACTCATCTAATAGTGCCGCAATGGAAAGGGAACGTTTCCACTTAGTTCAGGGAAGTCGGAGCCTTCTCTCCCCTCTCCTTGCTCCCCCCCCCCCTCCCCGTCTCTCTCCTCCTTCTCTTCCACCACCCACACCATGGCAATCGTACCGTGGCAATCGCACATTCCGCCCATGCATGATACAGTTACCTGAAACGGCAAGATATCGCTTCTACCAGCGTCTTGACAGGTGGGGACAATGGAGCTTTGTTCATTAACATAAAGGCTAAAAATATCACCAACATCTACAAGATAGTGTTCTCGAATCTTCTACACAGGACCTTACACTGTAGGTGGTGGTGGAGGACACACACACACACACACACACACATGCGTGCGCGTGCGCTCGCGCTTACTATCACCTCCCGCTTTCTTTCTCTGTAGTGACGAGATCGGCTGTCATGTGACTCTGACAGCCTGTCAATCAAACAGGCATCAGAGACCGGATGTGCAGCTTAGCACACTCGAAAGGGGAAACTCACCATCATCACTCCACTGCTCCACCAAAGGCTGTAAGACTGATCACCAGCAGTGAAACAAAGAAAACACAGACAGATGGGGAAAACATCATAATGTCACCCAACGCTGAGAACTCCTGTGTCAAGTTTCATTTGGTTAACCCAAAACAACTGTACGTTGAAACTATGTTTCTTAAGTCAGAGACTATGCATTGCTTGGATGCATGCCACGTGATTTAACAGTATAACTTTATGCCAATACTTGGTGACATTTATCAAGACGATGAATGAGTGTTCTGTTGTAATAGTTTGTTTGCCACAACTTGGTAATAACTGTTAAGAAGCTTGATTAACATTCTATTTTAACAATATGACTATCTGCCAGTGTTCAATACTTTCTGTTAAGATGATCACTGAATGTCTTCTGAAGGGTAAAACAGTATGCCTATAGTGGTGTGAAAACTGCTAAGTTCACTTATGAATACTGCTGATTGTCTTAATGCTTTGTAGTAGGTGACTCTAAGTCTAATCAACATGTGTATTTGGGCTAAAGTATTCCAAGTTACTTCAACTTAATTCATAAGAAAAAAAAAGAGAAGAGGTGTTTTACTTTAACTGCTTGGCTTTTCTTTTTACTGTCTACTGCCTCTTGTTAAAATCCACCCCAAATCTGAGTGAAAGTGGAGACTGATAATTATGGCAGATGTATCTACGCTGGTCTAATCCTTTGTCGGCCGAGGTCTCAGACATTTACTGAAAGTCAGTGGGCAAGTGTAAGAACTCGACAAGGTGGAAACTCGGCTGCTTAACTATAAACCAGGTTCTGTCTTAACTATAAACCAGGTTCTGTCTTAACTATAAACCAGGTTCTGTCTTAACTATAAACCAGGTCCTGTCTTAACTATAAACCAGGTTCTGTCTTAACTATAAACCAGGTTCTGTCTTAACTATAAACCAGGTTCTGTCTTAACTATAAACCAGGTCCTGTCTTAACTATAAACCAGGTTCTGTCTTAACTATAAACCAGGTTCTGTCTTAACTATAAACCAGGTTCTGTCTTCTGACTAGACCCCAGGGCCCCGGGTCTGCCTTGCTGTGGACAGGTACTGCTGCCCACCAGATAAGCCGTATTAAAGAGAAGATGGACCCGTTACCAGCAACTGGACAGAGATCTTCACTCCTCTCCAACATCAGGTAAGTTCTGATAATCCAGGTGAACTCCAACTCAACTCATCCAGAACTTTCCCTCTCTTAATGACGAAAAAAGCGGAGGGGGGGGGGGGGGGGGGGGGGGGGAGGGGGGGAGGGAGTCATCTTGAACTTATGTAGTGAAAATGATTTGAATATTTCACCCTTGTATAAACAAGTGAAGTTGATAAGTGAAAGCGCACGTAACTTGTGTCAGTTCTTTGTTGTTTCATTCAGTATTGAATGTTTGTACTCATCTCTAATTCTGTCTCTCCGAGCTACAAGCGCTTTCAAAGCGCATAAGCCCAAAGAGAATTATTCCTGAGCCACTCTTGAGTATTTTGAAAAAGTCCTGGGAAAAAATAAAATATCTTTCGTTGATGGTACCAGAAATTTGCTCCTTCCACAATAGTAAGACAGAGGGTGGAGGTGAAATTTTAATAAAACTCTATTAGAGAAAATATCCCTAGTCCTTCCCCTACAGGACAACACCTATCATCCCCCAACTCTCGTCACAATGAGGTCGGCTAATTTGTGAACGACGGGACGTGACGGAAGTTTTACATTTTCTTTGACATTTCAAATTATCGCCAGTGTATTCCCGCAAGATTTTATTTTCACAATCATTCAATAACTTATGTGAAGCTTTTCGCTAACATAACGTTCCTCTAAACCACCCACCGTCTTGACGTTATATACACATAAATCAAGGCTTCCGCCAAGCTATTTCCCTCCTCCGCTATCTCCCCATCCAGACAAATCACAGTCTTTGGCCGCAGGGAGGGAAGGGGGAGGTTATTTGTTTGGATCAAGGGGCCTGAAGAAGGAGAAAACAATCCTCTTCTATGCCACCCCGCGTGCTGGAAATATGACAGCCATCCCAGCGCGGAGCTCTCGGCCTGTGTCTTAATCCATCTGGTTATAATTGCCTGGCCAAGCCGCGGCGGGGAAACGAAGCCAGAGAAAAAAGCTCTGTTAGATCGATTCGCGTTCAGTTCGCACTACTTTCCCATTCCCGATTTCTCTTGCATTTTCCTACCACAACCCCCTCTCCAACCCCACCCAGCCCCTTTTTTTTCTTTCCTACACAAGCACTGGTTTGGTCAGTATTATTTTCATCCTTCCTTTTTCTGTTTTTCCTGCCTTTTATACCTCTTCTTTTCCCTACATTTCCCACACAAGCAATGGTTCAACGTGACTATTTCTACGCACGCTTCTCCGGGTTTTCTTTTCCTTTTATTACATTTCTACCCTTCATTTGCCCACACAAACATTTTTGGCTCAGCACTTTTCATTCACGCATTTTTCACTTTTCCTGCCTTCTATAATATTTTTCCCTGTATGTTTTCCCCACAGAGCAGTGTTCAGCTGGTGCTATTTGTTCCATATTTTTCTGTTTTGCTTGTGTTTCACTACTGTTTTTCTATTCATTTTCCCACACAAGCACTGACTCGGCTAGGACTGTTTCATCCTATATTTTTTCCATATCTTCCTTGTCTTTTACTTCTTCTCTTCCGCTCATGTTCTAACACACGTACCGGTTCATCTGGGATCATTTCTTCCTAAACATCTAGCAGTGCTTCTCTCTACGTTCCTACGAATTGCATCGACCCCGAAGTAGTGGTCCAACCGTGTGTGTTTGACTGTGTTTTTGTTTCGTTTGTCATGTTGCTGCTTTCTTTTAAACAGATGTTCAGTTAGAACAACACTTTTCTTACGTTTTCCTTATACTTTCTACGCTGGTTCAGCCATTAGTATATTTCCTACCCTTCCTTTCTTCTGGCGCGACTTTCTCCTATCATCTGACAACTTTTCAGTTACCCTACCCAAATAGTGGTTCACCCAGCAATGCTTTCAGGCAAAATGGCTGAAATGGGACAAGTTGCAAACGTAGAAAAACGCAGCAAACACTGGACGAAAATAATAATAACAATGATCATTTATGGCGTTGAATCTTACATCATAAGCCCTAAGCGCTTACAAATATGTAAAAGGTTAAAGAAAACATAAATGAAACCAATAAAATGATGAATATTGCAATAAGTACCACGTATCTACAACCAAGGGTGCATATTGACACACACCCTCGCGCGCGCGCGCGCGCGCACGCACGCACACACACACACACACACACACACACACACACACACACACACACACAACAACAACAACACATGATCCTGGTAAATATTCTGCATAAGTAGGTAAAAATAAAGGGAAAAAAATGTCACAAGTCGGCCAAAGGAAAAGAACTAAGAGATAAGCAAAAGAAGTAAAAGTAGACACAGTATAAAAAAAAAAGGGCAAAAGAAGTATAAGAAAAAAGAAGGCATCGTAATAAAAAGTGAGCAAAACGAAAAAGAAAAGTCAAACGTTGGAAAGAGTAGACCAAAGTTATCAACAGAAGGCAAAAAGTCATGAAACTAAAGTAGGAAAACGTAGTGCTACCTGAACGCATGTCAATTATCAATTGTTTCAGTCTACAGCACACCCCCCCCCCCCCCCTCCCCGCCACAAGCACCACCACCACATCACCATCTCTGTACCTCCGACCCTGTCCCGGTCCCTCTTTATCCCCAACCGTCCCCCTCCACCCTCCTCCCCTCCCCTACTGTCTTCTGTCTGCCCTCCGATTTGAACAATCTGCTCACCATTGTAAATCATCGTTATCAGGAGAAGGCCATTGACCAGCCACTTGGCCTGTGGTGAGCTTTTCTGCCACCAGACAAGAAGCTGTTGACGGTCGCAGAACGGCAGGGGAGGGAAGCAAGAAGTGACGCTTCTCTTAGTAAATGATGGGCCGGAAGTGGGCGGCAAGACTGATGAGTTGTTTACAGAGCGAAGACCTGTCGCGTGCTGGGTGGGGCGCGTCTACGCTGATTTCTTCGGGCGCAGGGACAGCTTGAGCACTCAGTGAACATTCCACATTCCACGTCCGCTCAAACGGACTGAGGCACACACAGAGAGAGAGAGAGAGAGAGGAGAGAGAGAGAGAGAGAGAGAGAGAGAGAGAGGAGAGAGAGAGAGGAGAGACAGACAGACAGACAGACAGACAGACAAACAGACAGACAGAGACAGAGAGAGAGACAGAGAGACAGAGAGAGAGAAGGGGAGAGAGAGAGAGAGAGAGAGAGAGAGAGAGAGAGAAAGGAGAGAGAGAGAGAGAGAGAGAGAATAGAGAGAAAGATACAGATTACTACGTATAAAACGATAACAGAGACAAAAAAAAAAATTATAATACACATTTGCACAATATATTATGTGGAGTAATTGTCGATACTTTATACTGTTTGTTGGCAGTGAAAAAACACACACATGCAGACTTGCAAGTTTTTGTTGTTGTTTGTTTGTTTTTATAACATAACCTTTAGCAAACATCTACGCGTGTGAACTTTACTCCTGAGGTCTTCCCTTCCCTCAGTTCCTTAATTCCCCGCCCCATGCACACGCCGACTACAAGGCACATACATACACTCGCACTCTCTTTCTCTTTCACACACACATACACACACACACACATGCACACACACACAAACATACGCACATACACACAAATATACGCACACACACACACAAACATGCGCGCACACACACACACACACACACACACACGCACGCACGCACGCACGCACGCACGCACGCACGCACACACACACACACACACACACACACACACACACACCCCACAGAGGAACACAGAAACACACATACTTACCTAAACACACACACTCTGTGTGTGTGTGTGTGTGTGTGTGTGTGTGTGTGTGTGTTCTCTCTCTCTCTCTGTCTGTCTGTCTGTCTGTCTGTCTGTCTCTCTCTCTCTCTATCTCATACACACACACACACACACACACACACACACACACACACACACACACACACACACGCACACACACCTATCAGTTAGTCATACTTTACGCATAACTCCACTGACCTAAGCAGCTACATGTATGAAAAAAATGTTTACATTTAAAGAACACATACATAATTTGTGTTTAATGTTCTTTTAGTAATATATTTGCATAATTTGATTTACCCTTTTACTGCACCCCCCCCCCTCCTCCACCTCCTTCCCCTTTGCTGACCTGCAGAAAAAATGACCTTCGGTAAATACACACCTGGAGAACGTATAGCCAGGTTGACATTGGCTAAATACACATTTAGAGAACATAATAGTCGGGGAAACACGCCCAAGGAGAATATCGACCGAAGACCTCCCCCCCCCCCCCCTCGCCCCCCCCCCCCAACTGCACATTACAGAGAGGCGGTTAGAAAAGAGGTTGGAGAACAGACACGCCTTCGGCACATGATAGGTCATGACGGTGGCTTCTCCGTCAGTACGAATGGCAAGTCTGAGGCCGAGGCCCAAAGCAGGTAATAATAAAAGCGGTTATCCGTTCATGTGAACTCAGATTCTGGAGGCCATATCAGGCAGTAAGAGTGACACTTCGTATATGCGAACGCCAGTTCTGAGAGCCCATAACAGGTATCAACGTGGCTGTCCCGTCTATGCCAACTCCTGTCTTGACGCCCATGACAGCTGATACAGCAGCTACCCGTCTGCGCAAACCCCAGTTCTGGATGTCAATAGCAGGTATTGATACGAGTGGTTACATACCGATGCGACCTCCAATTCTGGCTGCCCATACTATGTCATAGGAGTGATTGTCCGTCTATTGGAACTTCAATTCTGGCTGCCCATACCATACTATGTAATAGGAGTGATTATCCGTCTATTGGAACTTCAATTCTGGCTGCCCATACTATGTAATAGGAGTGATTATCCGTCTATTGGAACTCCAATTCTGGCTGTCCATGCATGTAATAGGAGTGATTATCCGTCTATTGGAACTCCAATTCTGGCTGCCCATACTATGTAACAGGAGTGGTTACCCGTCTGTTGGAACTTCCAATTCTGGCTGCCCATACTATGTAACAGGAGTGGTTACCCGTCTGTTGGAACTTCCAATTCTGGCTGCCCATACTATGTAACAGGAGTGGTTACCCGTACCGTCTGTT
Organism: Conus ventricosus; assembly: GCA_018398815.1. Lineage (NCBI taxonomy): Eukaryota > Metazoa > Mollusca > Gastropoda > Neogastropoda > Conidae > Conus > Conus ventricosus. Next base: position 38,559,888 of record CM031624.1, on the reverse strand, counting down.
GGAACTTCCAATTCTGGCTGCCCATACTATGTAACAGGAGTGGTTACCCGTACCGTCTGTTGGAACTTCCAATTCTGGCTGCCCAGACTATGTAACAGGAGTGGTTACCCATCTGTTGGAACTTCCAATTCTGGCTGCCCATACTATGTAACAGGAGTGGTTACCCGTCTGTTGGAACTTCCAATTCTGGCTGCCCATACTATGTAACAGGAGTGGTTACCCGTCTGTTGGAACTTCCAATTCTGGCTGCCCATACTATGTAACAGGAGTGGTTACCCGTCTGTTGGAACTTCCAATTCTGGCTGCCCAGACTATGTAACAGGAGTGGTTACCCGTCTGTTGGAACTTCCAATTCTGGCTGCCCATACTATGTAACAGGAGTGGTTACCCGTCTGTTGGAACTTCCAATTCTGGCTGCCATACTATGTAACAGGAGTGGTTACCCGTACCGTCTGTTGGAACTTCCAATTCTGGCTGCCCATACTATGTAACAGGAGTGGTTACCCGTCTGTTGGAACTTCCAATTCTGGCTGCCCATACTATGTAACAGGAGTGGTTACCCGTACCGTCTGTTGGAACTTCCAATTCTGGCTGCCCATACTATGTAAACAGGAGTGGTTACCCGTCTGTTGGAACTTCCAATTCTGGCTGCCCAGACTATGTAACAGGAGTGGTTACCCGTACCGTCTGTTGGAACTTCCAATTCTGGCTGCCCATACTATGTAACAGGAGTGGTTACCCGTCTGTTGGAACTTCCAATTCTGGCTGCCCATACTATGTAACAGGAGTGGTTACCCGTCTGTTGGAACTTCCAATTCTGGCTGCCCATACTATGTAACAGGAGTGGTTACCGTACCGTCTGTTGGAACTTCCAATTCTGGCTGCCCATACTATGTAACAGGAGTGGTTACCCGTACCGTCTGTTGGAACTTCCAATTCTGGCTGCCCATACTATGTAACAGGAGTGGTTACCGTACCGTCTGTTGGAACTTCCAATTCTGGCTGCCCATACTATGTAACAGGAGTGGTTACCCGTACCGTCTGTTGGAACTTCCAATTCTGGCTGCCCAGACTATGTAACAGGAGTGGTTACCCGTCTGTTGGAACTTCCAATTCTGGCTGCCCATACTATGTAACAGGAGTGGTTACCCGTCTGTTGGAACTTCCAATTCTGGCTGCCCATACTATGTAACAGGAGTGGTTACCCGTCTGTTGGAACTTCCAATTCTGGCTGCCCATACTATGTAACAGGAGTGGTTACCCGTCTGTTGGAACTTCCAATTCTGGCTGCCCAGACTATGTAACAGGAGTGGTTACCCGTCTGTTGGAACTTCCAATTCTGGCTGCCCATACTATGTAACAGGAGTGGTTACCCGTCTGTTGGAACTTCCAATTCTGGCTGCCCATACTATGTAACAGGAGTGGTTACCCGTACCGTCTGTTGGAACTTCCAATTCTGGCTGCCATACTATGTAACAGGAGTGGTTACCCGTCTGTTGGAACTTCCAATTCTGGCTGCCCATACTATGTAACAGGAGTGGTTACCCGTACCGTCTGTTGGAACTTCCAATTCTGGCTGCCCATACTATGTAACAGGAGTGGTTACCCGTCTGTTGGAACTTCCAATTCTGGCTGCCCATACTATGTAACAGGAGTGGTTACCCGTACCGTCTGTTGGAACTTCCAATTCTGGCTGCCCATACTATGTAACAGGAGTGGTTACCCGTCTGTTGGAACTTCCAATTCTGGCTGCCCATACTATGTAACAGGAGTGGTTACCCGTCTGTTGGAACTTCCAATTCTGGCTGCCCATACTATGTAACAGGAGTGGTTACCCGTACCGTCTGTTGGAACTTCCAATTCTGGCTGCCCATACTATGTAACAGGAGTGGTTACCCGTACCGTCTGTTGGAACTTCCAATTCTGGCTGCCCATACTATGTAACAGGAGTGGTTACCCGTACCGTCTGTTGGAACTTCCAATTCTGGCTGCCCATACTATGTAACAGGAGTGGTTACCCGTACCGTCTGTTGGAACTTCCAATTCTGGCTGCCCATACTATGTAACAGGAGTGGTTACCCGTACCGTCTGTTGGAACTTCCAATTCTGGCTGCCCATACTATGTAACAGGAGTGGTTACCCGTACCGTCTGTTGGAACTTCCAATTCTGGCTGCCCATACTATGTAACAGGAGTGGTTACCCGTACCGTCTGTTGGAACTTCCAATTCTGGCTGCCCATACTATGTAACAGGAGTGGTTACCCGTACCGTCTGTTGGAACTTCCAATTCTGGCTGCTAAAGGCAAAAACAAACATAGAAGAAAACCGACATATTCTATACCCATCTGAACGCGTTGTCGTTCTCGTGGGAGAAGTGTAGAATTCGCCACCATGATACTAATTTCCAGTTCTGTTCAAAAGAGGTCGCTTGGCTCGTACCAGAATGGGAAAAATTGAAACATAGCATTCCTGTGAGTTGGGTGAGTGTGCGTGTTCATCAGAGGCAGATCGATGCAGCGACACAGGCATGGCAGGCAGTTTGAAATACCGTTTCCTGGAGTCCTGCATTCTACCGCTCAGTTTAGGTTCCCACCTGAATAATTTTCAGCTAAAACGTACAAGAAAAGAAAGAAAAAATACAACAACTTTTTTTCCACGTCAAAACTGACCTGACTTTTTTTTCTCCTCCATTGCTAGACAGGTTGTTGCTGTAAGTGGTGTTTTTTTTTTTCTTTTTTTTCTTTCTTTCTCTTCTGACCATTTTTAGCATAGTCTTTTATTCCCTATGTTTTAAGATGCAACTGGCCAGAAACATGTGAGGTAATAATTTTTTTTCCTAGACCCTGCACCTTAATGAATGATTAACAATAAACGTAAAAAAGAAACAAAGAACATCATTAAACCAGCTATAAAATCAACCAATCAACCAAATCTACTCCCTTCCTCCTACTAAAAAAAAAGTCACGCGAACGAAACACGAAAAACAATGCTTGTCGAGCTGATAGCAATGTATATCAAAGCCTGTACACACAAACCAGCACACGATGCACACAAACACGTATCTTCACACACACACACACACACACACACACACACACACACACACACACACACACACACACACGAGCGTGCGCGCTCGCGCTCACACACACACACACACCACACACACACACACACACACACACACACACGAGCACACACACACACACACACACACACACACACACACCACACACCACACACACTGCACACACACACGAGCGCGCGCGCACGCTCACACCACACACACACACACACACACACACACACACACACACACACACACATACCACACACACCACACACACACACACACTTGAATGTATTTCTGATTTTAAACCAGTTTCCTTGATACATGAATTTTGCGTTGAATGACTCCTTAATATATATTTTGCTGAAGCAAGTTTCATATTTTCGGTAAAGGGCAAAATTCCTATTTCTGTGTAGGTTTTCGGTGTTAAGGCATGGACAGGGACACCGAGAGCTATTTTTATAAGCTTTGCTATCGATGCTTTGCATCTTTGTTATCAAATATTTTGGAGCTGAAAAGAATATTTCCTGAGCGTAAGATAATTTTGATCTCACAAGCGCAGTTGCTAAATGAACACGTACCTTATATTCTTTTCCCCACGACTGTCGATTTATCATTTTTAATAAATTTAATCCTTTTCTGGCTTTTGTCAGAATATTTTCCAAATGGTAGTTCCAATTCAATTAGAAGTCAGGCTTACTCCTAGAAATTTAACAACTTTCTTATATTCAAGTGGCATTCCATTTATTTGAAAAGAGGGTAGAGGTTTAGGATTATACCCAGAGTTGAAGAGAACCATATGCGATTTTTCATATGAAAGGGTTAGTCCGTTTTCAATCATGTATTTGCTGATTTTGTCTAGTTCATTTTGATATACCTTTTTAATATAGTTGATTGATCTAATCGGTGTAAGCTTTTTTTAGAGTGACTTTCATCCATATGCAATATATCATCCGCATATTGTGCTAGCTCGACATTGTTTGAGACCACTTTTGGAAGATCATGCATCAAAATGTTGAAAAGGATTGGGGCTATTACACCTCCTTGTGGGATTCCCATCTGTGTACGTCTTTGATTAGAGTAGGCATTACCAACCTTAGTCTGTATTATTCTTTCACTTAGGAAATGCCTTTATATAGTTGTACATACAACCTGAAATACCTATTAATCCTAGTTTGTTTAGAAGTTTTGAATGCCAAACTTGGTCATATGCTTTCTAATGTCAAACAAAGTGGCAAGTACGTTTTTCCTACGTGAAAACTGATGTTTAATCTGTGTGGTAATTTTTACTAAATGATCAACTGATGATTTACCTTTTCTAAAACCCGCCTGTTGTATTGGTATTATACCATTTTTTTCACAAAAATGTTCAAGCCTTTTTAGAATTATTCTTTCCATAGTTTTCCCACAGAGTTTTGACTCTGTAAAAACTATAGGCTCCTATACGTCCCAATTATTTACAGATGCTGGTGTTGAACCCCAAACAGTAGCTCCTCAAACGAGTTACAGTAATGTTCCTCAATGGGAGCTTTAGTAAGGCTAATTTCGTATTAATTATACAGATTTAAGGAAAAGGGATGGGACCATGCTGCCAACATATGTCAAGGCACATATAAACGAAAATTATATAATCATCTTAAAATATATACAGACGGTTCTCTACTTGAAAACCAATTATCAGGTGCTGCATTCATTATTCCATCATTAAAAATAGAGAAATCGTATCACATTGGGAAAAATTACTCTGTATTCACAGCAGAGCTAATTGCCATTATTATGGCACTGAACTATTCTTCTTTGTTTTCCATATTCCATATTTCAAATATTATTTTGTGTCGATTCAAAATCTGTCTTACAAGCTTTAAAATATTCTCATACAGAGTGAGAGGAGAAATGATATCTGAGATATACCATTTAATTAATTTTTTTGTCTTTACGTGGTTCTTCTATTGACTTTTGTTGGATTCCATCACATTGTGGTTTAGCAGCAAATGAAAGGGTTGATCGGTTAGCCAAAAATGGTGCAGCTAAGGAAAAGATCTTTACAAAAATAAATATTCCTTTATCCTTGTATGAAAATTATAGCCTTTTAGGTAAAGCATCATGGGATTCGGTGATAGGAAGACAAAAAGAGTGTCTAAACATAATAACGGACAACAAGGGAAAATTCTTTAAGACGCTCGTAAAATATAAAACGGGACACAATCT
>CM031624.1:38542110-38549610 GCA_018398815.1 Conus ventricosus | reverse complement strand
CACCCTCCCGTCCTATCCACCCTGTGACAGTCCACACCCTCCCATCCTATCCACCCTGACACCCTGTGACAGTCCACACCCTCCCGTCCTATCCACCCTGACACAGTCCACACCCTCCCGTCCTATCCACCCTGTCACAGTCCACACCCTCCCGTCCTATCCACCCTGTGACAGTCCACACCCTCCCGTTCTATCCACCCTGTGACAGTCCTCACCCTCCCGTCCTATCCACCCTGTCACAGTCCACACCCTCCCGTCCTATCCACCCTGTCACAGTCCACACCCTCCCGTCCTATCCACCCTGTCACAGTCCTCACCCTCCCGTCCAATCCACCCTGTCACAGTCCACACCCTCCCGTCCTATCCACCCTGTGACAGTCCACACCCTCCCGTCCTATCCACCCTGTGACAGTCCCACACCCTCCCGTCCTATCCACCCTGTCACAGTCCTCACCCTCCCGTCCAATCCACCCTGTCACAGTCCACACCCTCCCGTCCTATCCACCCTGTCACAGTCCACACCCTCCCGTCCTATCCACCCTGTCACAGTCCACACCCTCCCGTCCTATCCACCCTGTCACAGTCCACACCCTCCCGTCCTATCCACCCTGTCACAGTCCACACCCTCCCGTCCTATCCACCCTGTCACAGTCCACACCCTCCCGTCCTATCCACCCTGTCACAGTCCACACCCTCCCGTCCTATCCACCCTGACACCCTGTCACAGTCCACACCCTCCCGTCCTATCCACCCTGTGACAGTCCACACCCTCCCGTTCTATCCACCCTGTGACAGTCCTCACCCTCCCGTCCTATCCACCCTGTGACAGTCCACACCCTCCCGTCCTATCCACCCTGTCACAGTCCACACCCTCCCGTCCTATCCACCCTGTCACAGTCCACACCCTCCCGTCCTATCCACCCTGTCACAGTCCTCACCCTCCCGTCCAATCCACCCTGTCACAGTCCACACCCTCCCGTCCTATCCACCCTGTGACAGTCCACACCCTCCCGTCCTATCCACCCTGTGACAGTCCACACCCTCCCGTCCTATCCACCCTGTCACAGTCCTCACCCTCCCGTCCAATCCACCCTGTCACAGTCCACAACCTCCCGTCCTATCCACCCTGTCACAGTCCTCACCCTCCCGTCCTATCCACCCTGTCACAGTCCACACCCTCCCGTCCTATCCACTCTGTCACAGTCCTCACCCTCCCGTCCTATCCACCCTGTCACAGTCCACACCCTCCTGTCCTATCCACCCTGTGACAGTCCACACCCTCCCGTCCTATCCACCCTGTCACAGTCCACACCCTCCCGTCCTATCCACCCTGTGACAGTCCACACCCTCCATCCTATCCACCCTGACACCCTGTGACAGTCCACACCCTCCCGTCCTATCCACCCTGACACAGTCCACACCCTCCCGTCCTATCCACCCTGTCACAGTCCACACCCTCCCGTCCTATCCACCCTGTGACAGTCCACACCCTCCCGTTCTATCCACCCTGTGACAGTCCTCACCCTCCCGTCCTATCCACCCTGTGACAGTCCACACCCTCCCGTCCTATCCACCCTGTCACAGTCCACACCCTCCCGTCCTATCCACCCTGTCACAGTCCACACCCTCCCGTCCTATCCACCCTGTCACAGTCCTCACCCTCCCGTCCAATCCACCCTGTCACAGTCCACACCCTCCCGTCCTATCCACCCTGTGACAGTCCACACCCTCCCGTCCTATCCACCCTGTGACAGTCCACACCCTCCCGTCCTATCCACCCTGTCACAGTCCTCACCCTCCCGTCCAATCCACCCTGTCACAGTCCACACCCTCCCGTCCTATCCACCCTGTCACAGTCCCACACCCTCCCGTCCTATCCACCCTGTGACAGTCCACACCCTCCCGTCCTATCCACCCTGTCACAGTCCACACCCTCCCGTCCTATCCACCCTGACACCCTGTCACAGTCCACACCCTCCCGTCCTATCCACCCTGTGACAGTCCACACCCTCCCGTTCTATCCACCCTGTGACAGTCCACACCCTCCCGTCCTATCCACCCTGTCACAGTCCACACCCTCCCGTCCTATCCACCCTGACACCCTGTCACAGTCCACACCCTCCCGTCCTATCCACCCTGACATCCTGCGGCAAGGAACGTGACCCACTGCAGTGGACCTGGAGGTGGGGGGGTGGGGGGGGGGGGGGGGAGGAGGGAGGGGGGAGCTGTGGGAAACAGCCATATTGCTCAAGCTGTGGGCGGATTTTGCTCACACTGCACTGCCCATGTAGCATGGCCGGCACCACTGGAGATGAAGAAGAAGAACAAGAACAAGAACAAGCAGACACTTCTCCACTGTTCATCTATATTTGTGCGGCATATGAAATTAAAGTTATATCTAGTTGCAAAGCGAGACGACTGCAGGCGGAAATCTAAACAAATCTTAAATAAATGTTAGCGAACCGCCCAGAGAACGTGGACAAACGAGTCACAAGACAAAACACAACGCGTTTCGACCTCTTAGGTCTTCGTCAGGTGATAAATAAACGAATAAAACAACGAAAATTCACTTAGCTTTGATCGCTTCAGATCACTTTGGGTTCAGCGCAAGGAAGAAGGCCTTCTTCCTTGCGCTGAACCCAAAGTGATCTGAAGCGATCAAAGCTAAGTGAATTTTCGTTGTTTTATTCGTTTATTTATCACCTGACGAAGACCTAAGAGGTCGAAACGCGTTGTGTTTTGTCTTGTGACTCGTTTGTCCACGTTCTCTGGGCGGTTCGCTAACATTTAATTTAAGAATTAAAGTTAGTTTAGTTAAACTAAGTTTGACATCAGTATCCACCTCAGTTAATGTTGTGTGTGTGTGTGTGTGTGTGTGTGTGTGTGTGTGTGTGTGTGTGTGTGTGTGCGTGCGTGCGTGCGTGCGTGCGTGCGTGCGTGCGTGCGTGCGTGCGTGCGTGTGTGTGTGTGTGCATGTACCTCTGTGTGTGTGTGTGTGTGTGTGGTGTGTGTGGTGTGTCTGTGTGTGTCTGTGTGTGTGTGTGTCTGTCTGTGTCTGTGTGTGTTTCTTGTGTGTGTGGTGTGTGTGTGTGTGTGTGTGTGTGTGTGTGTGTGTGTGTGTGTGTGTGTGTTCAGTTCAGTTCAGTTCAGTAGTTTTATTTAACGTCTTTTCATCGCAAGATGATCTTAGACCTTTAAACTGCAATGTACATTCCATTGTACTACCAGCACCTTCCCCCCACCCCCCACCCCCCCAAAACAACAACAATAAAAACCACTATTAACACACATATCTCAAATGCTTTTTTCACAATAGTTTTGCAACTGGGGACTGAGCAATAACCAAAGCAATATCAAAAAAGCAAGAGTTATTTACCACACTATCAACATGGTCAGAATTATTTATAAAAATATTCTTCACCTTATAAGCGGGGTTAGTATAGGGCATTCAAATAAAAGATGACGAATTGAGATATTCTCCTGACATATACACGCTATAACCTCGTGAATATTTGTATTCCATGATTTAACCGTAATTTATGAATTAGTCTGGCTATATACCTTGGACATGATGGCAGGACGAATAAATTCTCATTAAGATGTTTTTTTCCGCATATTCTTTTCCAATCGCTGGATCAATTCATGCGGAGAAAAATTTAAGACTTTGTTGAAGGGTGTTTCAAAAATTGTACAAGCTCCCTGTTTTGCCAATTTGTCTGCTAATTCATTCCCTTTTAAACCACAATGTGAAGGAACCCAGCAAAAATCAACTGCTATACCTCGGAAAGTAAACAATGTAATAGATGCTTAATTCAAAAAAGAATATCAGTTCTAATTTTAGAGTTCCAGTGCTTTAATGATTGTAAAACTGATTTTGAATCAACACAAAATAGCACACTGTACAATGATACTGGCGTGTTCATATAAGATATAATTCAGAGCTTTCATAATTGCATATAGCTCTGATGTATAAATTGAAAATTCTCTGCCTAGATAGAAAGACTTTTGCACATTTAAGGATGGTATTGTGAATCCAGCACCACTGTCAGATGTTTCCATTATTGAACCATCTGTAAATATTTTTAAATGATTTGGATAAGTCTTTTCAGGATGTTCTCGAACTTCATTTACTAGAATATTTACATTGCCATCTTTCTCAAAGTAGTATATTTATCATCATTTTTGCGTTGAGATGCTCCCATGGGGGCATTTGAGGAAAAATGGGAACCTCCGAAATTGTATCAATATCAATACTACATTCTGACATAAGCTCACAAGTGAAATTTCTAATTGGCTCTATGTATGATATATTTTTAGATCTTTTGGGGTATTCCTTGTTGGAATCCATAAGAATTCACCAGTAGCAGAGTTTTTTACAGATAGGCCTCTTACAACGTATTTGGACACATCCAACGTTCGTTGTTCATTAAGAGGTAAAATGTTTGTCTCCTTATAGCATTTCATTGTGTTTGTGTGCACTGGAACACCCAAAGCTAATTTAAGGCTTTACTATCTAAGCTTTGCAGTTTCTTTAAAAGGTAGTTAGATGCAGAGAAGTATACTTCCTGTCCATATATTAATTTGATCGGACTAACGATGTATAATAAATGTAAAAGTGCGGTACAGTCTTGACCCCATGGTTGACAACATATAATTTTGAGCAAATTTAATCTTTTCCTAGCTTTATCTATCACATTTTCAATATGCTTTTTCAGCTCAGTTTCGGTGTTAAAAACACTCCTAAGAATTTGACTGTTTGCTTATATTGTAGAACATTGTCGTCAAGAATAAGGTTGGGCAGAGCTTTTGGGTTTTCGCCATTATTAAAAAGCATTAAACCAGTTTTCTCACCAGATATTCAAGTCCGTTCTCTTTCATGTAAGTCAGACAATCTGTCCAATTCTCCTTGATACATTGTCTGTACAAATTTTACGCCCTTTTATTCGAGTGCTTCCTTAATGAAGTATTAATCCAAATGGCAATATCATCTGCATACTGCACTACATTGGTGGATTTTGATAATGCCTTTGGGAATCATGTATAAGGATCGTAAATAATAAAGGTGCAATAACAGATCCCTGAGGAATGCCCATATCTATTTTCCTGAATGATGAAAATATTTTTCCAATTCGTGTACATATATTTCTACCTTCTAGAAAGATTTTTATATAATCATACATATTCCCAGAAATACCAATATTTTTCAGTTTATACAATAATCGAGCATGCCAAACACGGTCATATGCTTTCTTTAACATCAAAGAATGTAGCTAATGTACTTTTTCTGCGTGAAAATTGCTTTTTTATATGAGAAGTTAGTTTTACTAAATGATCAGTTGTGCAACGCCCTTTTCTGAATCCAGCTTGCTGAACTGGAATAATGTCATTTTTTCACAATAATATAATAAACGTGTTTGTACAACTTTTTCAAGAAGTTTACCAACATGAGATGTTAAAACAATGGGTCTGTAGCTATTTACAGATGTTCTTGTTTTACCTTCTTTTGGTACTGGTATTACCACTGAACTTTTCCAGATTGTAGGAATAGTGCCGTACGTCCAACATTTTTGGAACAACGAATGTAGTAATATTTTCCACGAAGAAGGTAAGTGACGAAGAAGCTCGTAAGAAATACCATCTAGGCCCACTGCTGAATCATAAGATGTAATGGATTCTATCGCTTCAAGAAGTTCTGATGATTGTAATGGAGAATTTAAGTAGTTATTATTGTCTGGTATGGGACTCTTATATTGTTCTTTTTGTTCCTCTTTTTGTCTCTGGTACTTGATTTCTGCTGGAAGATTTACAGCTCGACTATTTTCCGAAAAGAAATGGGAGAAAGCTTCCACCTTATCCATTGTGCTTGGAAATTCTTTTGTTAATTTTACAGGGTAAGCTTGTGTTTTGTAACAATTTTTCATTTGTTTTACTTTTTTCCAAACTTTAAACATATCCTTCGATTCTTTTATTTCGGTCTCACAAAATTCTGCCCAGTATTTCTTTTTAGCTTGAGCAATAATTTTATTACATTTGTTCTTTTCTTGCTTCATAAAGACAAAATTTTCTTCTGTCTTATTTCGTAACCAAGCCTTGTAACTTATTCGCTTTGATTTAACAGCTAGTCTACATTCTTCCGTCCACCATACATTACCCATATATTTACCAATCTTTTTAAATTTACATTTAGGGATAGAATGCTCGGCTGCTAACAGTATGACTTTGCTGAAATTAGAATAAAATAAATTAACATCATCATTCTCAATAAATATTGTGTTATACGATGCAAGAAAAATCTGGTAGGCATCCCAGTTGGCAAGTTTATAATTAAACTTTGGAATTTTGTCTTCGATGTCTGTTACATCATTATTTATGTCATCATTAAAGATTATAGTAATGGGGAGGTGATCACTTCCCAAACAATCTTCTCCTATAGACCAATTACTGTTTACTGCAATGCTAGGTGAAACTAAGGATAAATCTATCGCGCTAGGTTTGTGAGTTGAAACATCTGGAATTCTTGTGATTCGACCATCATTTAATAAAACTAAAGAGGAATCAATAATATTTTCAACGAATCTGTTGGATGAAACTTTAGAACACTCAGAATCCCAAAATGGTGCATGAGCATTAAAGTCGCCAACAATGATCCATTTCTTACTTGTGAAATTTGTATTCTTCATCCAGTCTGTGTTATCTTCTTGGGGTCCATTAGGATAATATACAGAAAGTATATTGTAAACTGAGTCTTTGTTCACTTTGATTACAGCACCTGTAGCAAATACACCTTCACTCTTCCTGCGGCACCGGAAATGGAACGATCCTAGTAAAATTCAGGTCCCGTCGATGTATAGCGCAGTCTGGACTTTTTTGTTTGATTCACTGACTGTGTAAAGTGGAGGGTAGAAATAATTCTCCAAATTAGGTAGTCTGTGCTTTTCCACATTCAGAGACTGAAGTGCTAGCACAGAGTGGTTTCCCTCCAGAACATGATTTTCAAAAGATAATAAATTACTGGAAGTGATCTGGCATTCCATTGAAATATTTTGAAACATCGTTTTGCTTAGCTTTCATGGCAGATTGCAAGTTGTACCATAACTGCTGTTATGCAAATTATAGGCTTTCACGGCACATTCTCCACCAAACAAGATTGACTGATATTGAGAGTGACCTATTACAGTAGTAATAAATACGAAATAGCCCACTTTGGGGAACATCTTCTTCTTAACAAATAACTATACATTCAAAGAAACACGAAAAGAACAATGTTATATAAACAATAAACCAATGTCTGAATAGCGCACTACTAAGTATACTGACTATGAGAAAGATGAAGGTTATGAACACTCGTTATTCAGGGAACTTGTATGTCTCCAAAGTGCAGATCTGACCTCAATTAACACTTGCAATGATAAATGTGGTGTGCCTTCACAAAACAGAATAACCAGGTATAACTAACACACAAGCCAACATAATGTACACATTTACACACAGGCATACATA
>CM031624.1:38524610-38527110 GCA_018398815.1 Conus ventricosus | reverse complement strand
TGAACCGAAACACTCTGGGGACTGTGCATGCCCAGCGCTGCTGTTGTTGTTTGGGTGTGTGCAGTTACTTCCCCTACTCGAGTTTGATGTACGGGTGAATTACCATCAGCGAGTTCATGGTGGGTCTTTTTAAAAAATTTTTTTTAAGCCTTTATAGTCCATTTTAGCAGGCACGGAGTTCCCGTGCTGGGTTGATGCAGCCCCACATCGTCACTGACATCTTAGCGTGTCGGCGCACGTTCACAAAGTGGAGTACTCCGCTGAATGTCAGATAACAAGACGTTGAAATACGGATATAACTGTACACACAATTCCTAAAAAGGAAACGCTTTGTTGGGGCATGTATGTATGAAATTCTATCTTACCTAAGAAAACCTCTCTCTCTCTCTCTCTCTCTCTCCTCCTCGTCTCTCTCTCTCTCTCTCTCACACACACACACACCACACACACACACACACATTAAAATAACAACAACAACACACACACTTAAAATAACAACAACAACAACAACAACAACAACAACAACAACAACAACAACGCCCTGTCGGTGATACTCGCGATAGTCGAAAGAATGACCTCCCCTACCATGACATTTGCGCTTCAGCAAGTCTTTTCCCTTTTCCATTATCACTCACAACTACTCCGCTGTTTTGCCTTTCTCTTCTTTTTTCCCTTGCGTTGCCATCTTCAGAACAGCGTTTCAGTGTAAACTTCAAACGAGCAGACAACGTTCTACAGAAACATAGCATCTCGCCAGATCTTCTCATACTGTAGCCAGGCAACGAAACATATGAACAGCTTTAGGCATAATCAAGGCATTTACTGAAACATGTTGTGTGTTGCACGATGGAAGATCGCTGTTTCGTTCAAACACGAAAGCATCTCTCTCTCTCTCTCTCTGTCTCTGTCCTCTCTCTCCCCTCTCCTCTCTCTCTCTCTCTCTCTCTCTCTCTCTCTCTCTTCTCTCTCTCTCCTTCTTCCTGTAGCAGTTTTCCACTGTCTACGACAGCCTACTGGAAAGTGTCCCCTACAGCAAACAGTCCAATGTCTACTACAACATAGCATGTTATCTATCGTCTATTGTCTATCACACAGTATTGTCGACGACCACGTCATATTATCAACTGTCTATCATAACATGTTGTGAATTCTCTATCATAACCATACTGTCAAGATTACATTGTCAACTGTCTAGTAGTCTCTATGTCATACTGTCCACCGTATACTACACTACATTACACTGTCAACTGTCAGCTTGTCTGTTTGTCAGATTGTTTACTGGTCTCTATGTCGAACTGTCCACTTATCTTTATGTCATTTGTCTACTAGTCTCTACGTCATATTGTCCACCAGTCTCTATGTCATATTGTCTACTAGTCTCTATGTCATATTGTCTACTAGTCTCTGTGTCATATTGTCCACCGTATACTACACTACACTACACTACACTACACTACACTACACTACACTACACTACACTACACTACACTGTCAACTGTCCGTTAGTCTCTGTGTCATATTGTCCACTAGTCTCTATGTCATATTGTCCTCTAGTCTCTATGTCATATTGTCCTCTAGTCTCTATGTCATATTGTCTGCTAGTCTCTATGTCGTATTGTCTGTTAGTCTCTATGTCATATTGTCTAATAGTCTCTATGTCATATTTTCTACTAGCCTCTATGTCACATTGTCTACGGCCACTAGTCTCTATGTCATATTGTCTACTAGTCTCATATTGTCCACCGTATACTAACACTACACGGTCAAATGTCTACCGCACCCTAATGTCAGCTGTCTATACACCATGTTATCAACACTATTGTTATCAATACTCTATACTGTCAGCTGTCTATGCACCATGTTATCAACACTATTGTTATCAATATTCTTTACTGTCAGCTGTCTATGCACCATGTTATCAACACTATTGTTATCAATACTCTATACTGTCAGCTGTCTATGCACCATGTTATCAACACTATTGTTATCAATATTCTTTACTGTCAGCTGTCTATGCACCATGTTATCAATACTCTATACTGTCAGCTGTCTATGCACCATGTTATCAATATTCTACACTGTCAACTGTCAAAACACCATATTATCAATACTCAATACTGTCAGCTGTCTATACACCATGTTATCAATACTCAATACTGTCAGCTGTCTATACACCATGTTATCAATACTCAATACTGTCAGCTGTCTATACACCATGTTATCAATATTCTACACTGTCAGCTGTCTATACACCATGTTATCAATATTCTACACTGTCAACTCACTCCGACAATATGTCGTCAGCTATCTTTCAAGCCATGTTTTCAGCTGCTGGAAAAGTCTGACTTGTAGTCTTTGTGTGTTTTGTTTTCCTTTAAACACCTGCGTAACGAACAGACTTTGATGAGATTACAGCCCTAGCTTGGCCTCTCGAGGTCGACTGGACTATATACAACACAAACTGAACTGAATTGCCTGCTACAGCTGTTATCAATCATCT
>CM031624.1:38512110-38519610 GCA_018398815.1 Conus ventricosus | reverse complement strand
CCAACATTGACGACAAGAAACTGATCGCTGCCGTGAGGTTAAGATTTACACACACACAAAATGACCATTATCGTGCCAACAGAGATATTCTCTCTGCTACTAGCGACAACATATTAAGAGAAGTGTGTGTGTGTTGTGTGGTGTGTGTGTGGTGGGTGGGGGGGGGGATGGTAATAGTAAAAATGTTATCTCCCCCCCCCCCCCCCCCATCAAATGAACACAGTTTACAAACAAATCTTCAACTTTTAGATCAATACGATACACATTAACAGAAAGTGCCAGTCAAGGATATCATCATTTTCTACAAAAACTAAGAAACATCCACGTTGATTCACAAAGTCCTTGAAGGTTTTTCAATCATTGCTTTTATTCAATCCATTTTGACGCTTTCTTGTACGTTTTAGAAATAAGAATTTTCAGACAGATCGGTAAATGTGTGCTGTAGGATGGTG
The DNA here is from genome assembly GCA_018398815.1 of Conus ventricosus. NCBI lineage: Eukaryota > Metazoa > Mollusca > Gastropoda > Neogastropoda > Conidae > Conus > Conus ventricosus. The sequence continues at coordinate 38,519,158 of CM031624.1, read as the reverse complement.
AGTGTGACACGGGTAAATCTGACTGACCTGTATGAACGTTCTGTGAGAGTGAAGGCAAGAAAGATAGTGAATAATCATAGTCATCCTTTTTCAAAATATTACGAACTGCTACATTTCGGTTTTCCACATCCAGAACACATAGAACAAGAATGTTTAATCCACAAGCCCAAAGAGTTATTGAATAAATGATATCACATACACGATAAACTGTTATGCTCACATGATCCGACGTGTGCTTGTGTTGATGTGGGGTGGTGGTGGTGGTGGTGGTGGTACGAGAAAGTGGGTGTGGGTGTGTGCATGCACACGTAAAAGCATCTGTATGTGTGTGTCTGGTTGTATAAGTCAGTGTGTATGCACATGCACAGCATAAAGTACGATATTATCACAGCTAGGATTGTTGATTTTTATTATTTCCTACTATTATGGTTGATTTCATTATTAATTTCTTAACTGGATCCACTTTCTTACATAACTCTCCATCATAGCCAAATTTGCAGATCTCTCTCTCTCTCTCTCTCTCTCTCTCTCTCTCTCTCTCTCTCTCTCTCTGTGTGTGTGTGTGTGTGTGTGTGTGTGTTGTGTTTGTGTGTTTGTGTTTTGTGTTTTGTGTGTGTGTTACATTTTCAGTAATGTCACTTCTATTCACGGTTTTAACCGGTCACAATTCAACAATTCACAGCCGGGTCCGGGTCCGTTATGCACGTGGCCTTACAGGACCAACCTGAATAGTGTGACACATACGCACAGTGTGACAGAAGAAGAAGAAGAAGAAGAAGAAGAAGAAGAAGAAGAAGAAGAGAGAGAGAGAGAGAGAGAGAGAGGAGAGAGAGAGAGAGAGAGAGAGAGAGAGAGAGAGACAGACAGACAGACAGACAGACAGACAGAAAGACAGACACAGAGACAGAGAGATTCAAAGACAGAGAGACAGACCGACAGAGAGAATTATACAGTCACAAAATAGAGAGAAACAGAGCTTGAGACACAAAAGACAGACAGACAGAGGTGTGGAGGGAGGGGGTAATGGGAGAGGGAGAGAGAGGAGAGAGAGAGAGAGAGAGAGAGAGAGAGAGAGAGAGAGAGAGAGACAGACAGACAGACAGACAGACAGACAGACAGACAGAATGAGAGAGAAGGAGGGGGAGGAAAAGGCAAAACGAAAAGTGTTTTTGTTTTGTTTTGTTTTTTGAGTTACAGATATACAGATAGGTTTTTTTTTTTTACATCCAGTTCTCCCTTCTTCTCCTTCCCCCCACCCCCTTCTCCTTCATCTTTCACCCCAAACCCCCCTCTATGACTTCAGGTTCCGCAAAAAGAAGCCAGCATAAATAACTGTCAATAATTACCACAAAAAAAAATGTAACTGTCGCAAGAAAGACATGTTCAGAAAACAAACAGAGACAGGGAGACAGGGTAAAAACATGACTACATTCCAGCCACCCCCCCCCCCCTGCCACCATCTCCGGATGGCACACTAATTACATGTCCATCAATCGTGCAAACCTATTACGAAATATGAACATAAAATAAACAGAAAATATAACAAGATCAAATAAATGATCATACATTGTAATAAGATATTCAGAGGCATACTCTCAGAGAGAGAGAGAGAGAGAGAGAGGAGAAGGAGAGAGAGAGAGAGAGAGAGAGAGAGAGAGAGACAGACAGACAGACAGACAGACAGACAGACGGACGGACGGACGGACGGACGGACGGACGGACAGACAGACAAAGTGCAATGTTAGCTAGTAAACTAGCCTCATTCAATATTACAACGTATTACAGGTTAGAGCGCTGATGCGTCTTTCAGACAGACAGACAGACAGACAGACAGACAGACAGACAAACAGATAGAAACAGAGACACGTTAGCAAACCAACAGAACACGAGCTAGTCCAACTGACTGAACTGATTCTTCACATTATCTGAAGTCTCGATGAACCTACAACACTTCGTTCGGTTTTTCCTCTTTTAGCTTTTCGCCACCCCCCCCCCCCCCCCCCCACCCCCATCCCACCTCCTCCACCTCAGACCAGTCCAGTCTGAATGGTGGGCGGGGCGGAGTGCTCCTTGATGAAGTAGTACGAGAGGTTCCGCTCATTTGTATTCAAACGATGCCCAAGCCTGGGTCCTTACCATGGCCTGTGTTAAAGCTTGTTGCGCATTGCCGCGGCGTTACAGGAGGACTGGTCTCGGACACCGTTCCCTCCTGTCGTAACAGCGTTCAGTCTCCTGACAAAGACTTCAATCGTCTGAAGATGGAAGGAGATCGTCTACGTAACGAGACGGTTAAAACGAACTACCATCACCTCCCCCCCCCCCACCACCACCACCACACAACAACAACAAAACCTGGCCACAGATGCCACTCTCTCACTCTGTGAAAGACTTTTCAGGACCCTGTCTTTGTTTGCAGGGTGGGACTTTGCCAGATGACCCTCAGACTGTTGGGCTCGGACACCACAAACACCCAGCCAGGCAACGAACATCATCATGGAAGACTGCTAGTGTCCTCGTTCAGTGGAGTGTTCTGGTCACAGCCTAGCCGGCAACCAAAGTGTGTACAGTGTGTACATCCTCTCTGAGTAACAGTTTGCAGGAAAAAAACAAACAAAAAAACAACTGGCATATTACAATTAATAGCAACACACAAAAAATCGCAAAGACTAAGAACAAAGACAGGAGAACAGGTCACAAAAATGGAAAAAAAAACCCACCCAGTGGATGACAGCTATGTAAAAGACAAAAATGTTAACAATCAGAGTCACAAAGAGTATGAAGAATTACTGGTAGAACATTTCCAGACCACGGAGGTATGATCAATCTGTACTGAAAGTCTCTGACATCCCAAAGGTCAAACCAGAGCCAGCATGTCCACATTATAGTTCTTTTCATAAAGAGTTGTAAAGGATTTTGCTTTTAGTTTGTTTTTTGTTTGTTTGTTTCACGAAAAATCACCGTAAACATATCACTCCCGCATGATTAAGACCTGTGTTTCTGTGAAACGCAGCGGAAATTTTAGGTCAAGCAATTTGATTGCTCTGGATTCCTCTACACAGCGTGTAAAAAAAGAAGAAAGATGGTATTCAGCAACCTGCAACAAAGGCGGCAATGAGCTCACCCCGCCATTTGGCACCAAAGCCTCATGCAGTAAAGATGATTCATTTCTTGTCTGAGTACCTTCGTGGAGGAACTGATGGCAAAAGTACCATAACTGTTTATACACATGTGGGCATACATATCCCTTCCATGATCACAATTGCCATTTCATCCTGAGAGGAATTTCAGTGCAGTCCTGTTGAAACTAGAATCTTCTGCGTATTTGTTTTTCTTTTCAAGTGGGTCAAGTCTAGCAACGTTGATATCGGAAAGGCCTGTGGTCATGACATCAACGAAAACACTGAAATGTGGGAATGCTGCAGGCACTGGCATCACTGCAGATCTCCTGAAACGTAGTAAAGAGACAGTAACTGATATCCTAACTGCCATCTGATATCCTAGCTGCCATCTGATATCCTACATCTGATATCCTAACTGCCATCTAATAACCTAACTGCCATCTGCAACACAATCTGGCACGCTGTTGGGCAGTCCACACCAGTCATCAATAAGAAAGAAAATCTCCATCTCTGCCAGAACTACCGCGTTATCAGTGTGATCAGCAATGCCGTCAATCATTCTGGACAAATTGCAGCCGCAGGTAAACACCATTATTGCTAAAGCACAGACTGGATTCCCTAAAGACACAAGTCCCATCGGACAGATCTTTAACCTGCGTACCCTTAGCAAAAAGCATCTCCAGGACCGGAGGGAACCCTGCCACACCTTCATGGACTTCGAGAAGGCATTGTGCAGGGTCGGGCAGGAGACGCGGTGGGCCACAAGAAAGAAAGTTGACACTGGGCAAAAGCTGATCAATGTAATTCCGCAACTGTACTCCCGAGCGACCAATCCAGACTCATACAAGATACTATTGGAGAGGGGTGTGCGTGTGTGTGTGTGTGTGTGGGGGGGGGGGGGGGGGGGGGCTGCTCTGGATAAAGGTAGCACCTTTGTTGTCTGGCAGCTGCATCCTGCCTGGTAGGGTGGACGGGCACCACTAGTCCTCATCCACTCCAAAGCTCTCATGTGCTGGCTCCAAGCGCCGTACCACGGTACACCGCCTCAGCTGAACCACGTGAGGGGGTGATGTGACACGGCATCACTGGGCGGAGGAACTCTTTACCGAGTCCACGGCCAGGGCGGAGGAACTCTTTACGGAGTCCACGGCCAGGGCGGAGGAACTCTTTACGGAGTCAACGGCCAGGGCGGAGGAACTCTTTACGGAGTCCACGGCCAGGGCGGAGGAACTCTTTACGGAGTCCACGGCCAGGGCGGAGGAACTCTTTACGGAGTCCATGGCCAGGGCGGAAGAAACTCTTTATGGAGTCAACGGCCAGGGCAGAGGAACTCTTTACGGAGTCCACGGCCAGGGCGGAGGAACTCTTTACGGAGTCAACGGCCAGGGCGGAGGAACTCTTTACGGAGTCCACGGCCAGGGTGGAGGAACTCTTTACGGAGTCAACGGACAGGGCGGAGGAACTCTTTACGGAGTCCACGGCCAGGGCGTAGGAACTCTTTACGGAGTCCACGGCCAGGGCGTAGGAACTCTTTACGGAGTCCACGGCCAGGGTGTAGGAACTCTTTACGGAGTCAACGGCCAGGGCGTAGGAACTCTTTACGGAGTCAACGGCCAGGGTGGAGGAACTCTTTACGGAGTCAACGGCCAGGGTGTAGGAACTCTTTACGGAGTCAATGGCCAGGGCGGAGGAACTCTTTATGGAGTCAACGGCCAGGGCGGAGGAACTCTTTATGGAGTCCACGGCCAGGGCGGAGGAACTCTTTACGGAGTCAATGGCCAGGGCGGAGGAACTCTTTACGGAGTCCACGGCCAGGGCGGAGGAACTCTTTACGGAGTCCACGGCCAGGGCGGAGGAACTCTTTACAGAGTCCACGGCCAGAGCGGAGGAACTCTTTACGGAGTCAACGGCCAGGGCGGAGGAACTCTTTACGGAGTCAACGGCCAGGGCGGAGGAACTCTTTACGGAGTCCATGGCCAGGGTGGAGGAACTCTTTACAGAGTCCACGGCCAGGGCGGAGGAACTCTTTACAGAGTCAACGGCCAGCGCGGAGTAACTCTTTACGGAGTCAACGGCCAGGGCGGAGGAACTCTTTACGGAGTCAACGGCCAGGGCGGAGGAACTCTTTATGGAGTCCATGGCCAGGGCGGAGGAACTCTTTATGGAGTCAACGGCCAGGGCGGAGGAACTCTTTACGGAGTCCATGGCCAGGGCGGAGGAACTCTTTACGGAGTCAACGGCCAGGGCGGAGGAACTCTTTACGGAGTCAACGGCCAGGGCGGAGGAACTCTTTACGGAGTCAACGGCCAGGGCGGAGGGGCTGCCACCCAGCCTAACGGCTACATGTCCACGACCAGGGCGAGCTTCCGAGTTGGAGGACATCGGCTGTGGTCAAACCTAGAGAGGGATGGGCTCCGCCAGATGTCAGCTGCCCAAGACACGCCACATGAAGATGAAAACCAACACTCAGTTCATACCGGATAGGTCATCGCACGGGGTCACCAAGGGCAGCGCCTTCCGCTGGGTACCAGGGCGGTGGTGGAAAGTATGCGACTGGTATGCCAAGTAACAGAATCCGTGGCAGAAAAAAAAAAGATTGTCATCGGCACATGGAATGTGAGAACACTGAAACAAGCAGGAAGAGAGGAAGAACACACACATGAAGTGAAGAGACAGTGCTGGAACACCTTTGGACCTACGAAGTACGATGGAAGAACTTCGGAGAAACAACCACTCACGAAGAAGATGGACATGGCACAGCCCAACTGGACAATGCCACAACCAGATTGATCATACCATGGCGAAGAGACGTTTTCGGTCAAGCGTGAACATAGCAAAGACACGCAGCTTTCCGGGAGCTGATGTAAGAAGTGACCATGACTTGCTTATGATGACTTTCCAATTGCGTCTGAAGACAGTCTTCTTCTTCTTCTTCTGCATACGCAGGCTGATACTCCTGCGGGCACCCCCTGTATAGAAAGGCAAGGATTAATCCCATCTACCAAACAAAGGGAGTGGAGTTTTGTGTGTATGACGACAATCATCAAACAGATGCACACACGGCTTAAGTTTGACATTGAAAAGCTGTAGGACCCTGAGGTGGCAGAGGTCTTTCAGGCCAGGATAGCCAGGAAATTTGCAGACTCTCCACCCTTGATGTGGAAGAGAATACAGATGCTGACACATTTGTAAACACCTTCAACACTGCGGTGACCGACACTGCCAGTGACATCCTCGGCAAGCATCGCCCTGTCAAAAAGCGTTGGGTCACAGCAGACAATCTTGAATTCTTGATCAGTGCGACCAGAGGAGAGAACTGAAGAATAAGAAAAGCGGAGCTGATGGAGCAAAACAGTATAGAGCAGTTAGCAGGGAGATAAAGGAACATATGAAGAAAGCAAATGAGGCATGGACAGAGCAGCAGTGCCAAGACATTGAGAACAACCTACAGAACAACAACAGGAAAGCATGTGAACTTGTGAAAGACCCGATTACAACCTACAGAACAACAACAGGAAAGCATGTGAACTTGTGAAAGACCTGACAACCTCTAAGCAAGGACGAGTTTCCATCATACAGCGAAGTGCCTCACAGGAGACACAGCCATTCTCAACCGTTGGACAGTATACCGTTCCGAATCTTACAACTTCATCAAAACAGGAGACCCACAATTTCCGAATGTCCCCCAGTAACAGACAGTGACAACTTCCCCATACTGCGTGAAGACGTAGAGGCAGCAGTTACGTCCTTGAAACTGGGAAAATCATCGGGGGTGGACAACATGCCAGCAGAGTCAGTGAAGGAAGGAGGGGATGCCATGGTCAGTGCCCTCACAGTCCTTTGTAACAAGCACTGGCAAACTGGTGAGTGGCCAGCACCATGGTCCCAATCCCTGATCATCACTCTCCCCAAGAAAAGCAATTTACAGC
>CM031624.1:38497110-38507110 GCA_018398815.1 Conus ventricosus | reverse complement strand
TCTAAGAAGCAAAAGAAAATCATGAAAGAGCAAAACAAGCCACATTTTCTTGTGAAAAGTAGAAAATATAAAAAGGATATCCTCTTAAGACACAAGTGCTGAGGGCCAGTTCTTGCAGTCAAAGGCAAACACCAACTGCTCTGTAATTGCGGAACGAGCTCGTTACTTATCTTGAATTTATAGTTGTTGATTTAGCCTGCGATATTAATTCTAAAACTGGCCTCTCCTTTGGAGAATGAAATGGAGGCATTGAGAAGCATTTATTTGTATTTTTGCCCTTCAACCACAATGGACATATGTTAGTTAGGCAAAAAATCATTCTCCACTGCAGCATTGAGCGTAGCTCCTTATTTCTTCAAAGAGACTGCAAGAAATATTAATTATAAACAAAGCTTTCGTATGCAAGCTTTGTTTATATTCAATATTTTTGCAGTCATTGCACACAAGTGTCTGTAAGTGCTGGAACCGGGCTCGGTCTATCCTTGGAATTAGTTAGTTTGTTGTATTTTAGTCCCTTGCGGATTCATTCCAAGAACTGGCCCTCAGCACTTGCGTCTTAAGAGGATATCTTTTTATATTTTCTACTTTTCACAAGAAAATGTGGCTTGTTTTGCTCTTTCATGATTTTCTTTTGCTTCTTAGATGGCACCTTTGGTTGGTTTTTTGAAAACTCAACAAACATACTACGGTATTGCACACCAGCCTTTTCTGGGATTGCATTCTTCTTAAAACTGAAAAGGCAGAGGAGTCAAATTACCACTTTCCGCGGTCACTGAGGAGAAACAACCAAGTTTCGAAATATCGGTATATGACCAGGAGTTATATCTTAGTGAGTTTCCCTCCCTATGGGAGGATGTCTCCCCTCCCTATGGGAGGATGTCTCCCCTTTGGAGAATATAAGCTTGCTGAAGGCTCATTTTGAGAAGCATTTATTTTATTTTTTCCCACTCATGCACATACTGTTAGTTAGGCAGAATCATCTGCCACTGCAGATATGAATGCGTATCTCCCCTATTTCTTCAATCTAAGACATAAGAGCAAGCTTTGTTTATAATTCAATATTTCTTGCAGTCATTGCAACACCAAGCTGCTCTGTAAGTTGCTGGAACGGTGCTCGGTACTTATCCTTGGAATTTATTAGTTTGTTGTATATATATATATATATATATATATATATATATATATATACACGTACACACACATATACATTATTAGGAAAGTGAACACAAAACAAATGGGAATGCAGTCGAATAAAACGGGATGAGCATTGGCTATTTTTCGGTGAGACAGACACACACACACACACACACACACACACACACAGAGAGAGAGAGAGAGAGAGAGAGAGACGCAAACACAAAGGCATACAGTCACTGACAAAGAAAGTAAATCAACAGGAACTAAATCAACCAGCCAATCGTGGGATTTTTCCCCCCGGATATAACCAATACCTCTCTTCCTGCCAGCGATATTCCATGAGAGACTGTCGTTTCTTTTTCTCTCGCTGTCCTCCTCGCCACTTTCCTCCTGTCCTCTCCATCCCCCCCCCCCTCTCCCAGTGAATCAAGCTTGTCATTACCCAATTGACGGAGCTGCCCTTGCTCCAAAATGGATAAATCAAGGATACTAGTAGCGTGTGCAGTCATCACTGTCAGCTACAATACAAAGGGTAGCGTGTCGTTGTCTCCTCCCCATTATTACTGAAATCCCAATGTGCTTGAGCTCAGTTCTATTAAATGATTGTGTGAGACGATTGTTAGCTGTGTGGTTCACGTGGCCTTGGAGAGCAGCCTGGTCAAGGATTCAGTGTATAAGCACTGACCGTTGTTTACCACTGTGATAAATTGGTGTCTTTTTTATAACGTCTCTCTCTCTCTCTCTCTCTCTCTCTCTCTCTCTCTCTCTCTCATGTGAACCATCACTCTTCTTGTTATAATTAGATCTATATTGTGTAACAGTGTTGTATAAGCATCGTTTTGCTTATCTGTTACCCTTGGGAATAAACTCTCTCTCTCTCTCTCTCTCTCTCTCTCTCTCTCTCTCTCTCTCTTATGATACATATTCATTCTTTACATCTTTTGACAGACTCTATGAACTAGTCCCCGAGCCTTTCCTTCTTCACGAGTTTTCTTTCATTGATTTTCTTTTCTTTCTTTCTTCCTTCCTTATTTCTTTAGCTTATTTATCTATCTATTTATTTATTTACGCATTTGCTTATCCTTTTACTCATTTACTTATTTATTATTTAGTTTTTACGATTATATCTTTATATGTTTTTCGCGGATCCATTCTGATCATTCAATTTTTGTTTTGGTATGCACTTGTTGGCTGTCACGTTAAGACTAGAGGCATACACACTCCTCCGTCTTCACTCGACTCTATGCTTTGGTAGAGCAGCAAGGGCCGATTTTGAAAGATCACACGATCCGACTTATTACCCTCTTCTTCTTTTGCTATGTGCAGCCGTAACAAACAATTCAATTTTTCTTTTTTTCACAGAAAATTTGCTGATTGTATAACTTAGGTCAGAAGAGATATGAAGTCCTGTCACTCAGAGACTCAAAGAAGCTGTTCAAACTGAAGAGTCTTGAAAGCGAACTTTGCGGAGAGCTGCCGAGCCGCCGATATGTTTGGCTTTGCACACACAACTTGGGTTTCAGCGTGCACATTACCGGCCCCGAGACTACTAACCTAGTGTGAAGCCTTCCCCCATTCCACCCAGCCCCCCATCCCACCTCGCCCCGCCCCCTCCCTATTCTTCTATGAAATACCTTGTGATTACATACTGTCACATTGAGCGTACCTCATGACACCTGGAAAGAGAAGATTGTACAAACTTCACCTACTTCGTCGGTCTGCACAAAAAGATGTCAGTCTTGAGCTTTGCATTCTTTGTGTAAAAAAAAAGAAAGAAAAAAAAAGAAAAGAAATTAAATCCCAAATTCTTTAAGTTACCACCTACAAGATCGAAAAGTCTATATTTGGACTTCGCGGTACTTCGTTTTCACTTCAAAACCTTCTTAGGACACACGACCTTCCGAGAACACCACATGTTTAGCGGGAATACGTCCTCACTATGATGGGAAAGCAAGCACACACACACACTCTCTCTCTCTCTCTCTCTCTCTCTCTCTCTCTCTCTCTCTATCAACTGATTTGACTAGGCAATGTTATTTTGAGGCCTACAACCTGGAGATCAAGATGTCGGTAGTGATGTTTGAAACATTACACTGAACTTTCAAGAAACCAAAACGTTCTCCACAACACTGGCATAGCTGTTGATGGGGGACTACGTCATGGTGGCCATATTACAAAGTTTTCGTCATACTTTGCTTTGTTACATTCTGAACTGTAGTGTTGTCTTTACTGAAAATGTGCACGAGTTTGTAAAGTGTTCCACTCATAGTTTTCGAGACCTTCGCCTTTCTCAGTGCATTCATCTCTTCCGTACAGAAAACAAAACTACTTTTTTTTAAAATAATGGTTTAATGTCTGTTCACCCCGAACTAATTTTGATGTACATGTTCATGACAAGAAAAGGGTGGAGGCTATAAATAATTATTATTATCACTGTGAAAGTGTCATAAATGAAATGATGGAGATAACAGACGCTCATCACGACGTGTAATCGTGAAGCCAAAGGTCCCCGGATGACCTGGCGTCTCTGGCGTGTTCATCATTGCCCGGCAACGAGCGTCTGTACAAGAAAGGGAAATATCTGGGTCAGTACCGACCCTAATTTCCTCCCTTGGTCATCTGCCTCCAACTTTGCTTAACGAGAGGGAGGGAGGGAGGGAGGGAAGGAAGGAGGGAGGAGAGACAGATTAAGAAAGTGAGGAGAGACAGATTAAGAAAGTATATCGATAATGTCGGTGTGAGTGCAACCGACCGCCAAACGTCATATTAGAGCTGTCACCTTGTTGATGTCGATCCCGAACCTAGATTTTATGAAAAATATGAAACTCATCAAAACAGATGTTTACGAACACGCGGGAATTTCCTTAACAATCTTTCTGCCGTAAAATCATAGATCAAATGAAAAATGCTAATCTCTTTAAGAAACTAAAAAAAAAAATCACATCGTGTGGAACTCTGAACGAGATCTTTAATGATGAACAATTAAGAAGTAGGGGAAAACAAGTGCAGGTTAACAATTCTTCCATGATTATAGTAATGACTTGGCAAAGATTTGAAATTTTCAAACAACAAAACTGAAGATGAAGAAAATGGGGGAAAATGTATTAAAAATATGAAAACCCTTCACTAGCTGCATGAGGGAACCATCACAATCCCTCTCGAAGGCAGATCTATATGTATAGCCTGCTCCTAAGCCTTTCGTCCACTGGATCGGACTCATCAGGGAGACACGGCTGATTGTGTCAGTGCTCTTGGCGTCAGATAGAGACACACCACAGTCCGTAATTCTGTGGTGTTCTCACCACCAAGGGTTCAAAAAAGAATCCAACAGCACCCCCAAGATCTTTGATGAGTCTGCTGTATAGTGTTTATAGTTTGGCATCATGTATGTCCCAACACTCCGTGAGATATGTTTCATAATGAGCGGTACATCACATCCAAGGCACCACGGAGCTTCTTTACCTTTAAAAGATAGGACTGGGTGTGGAAGGAGTGTCAATCACTGCAAATAACCCTACCAACCCAACCACCTGGGCATGTTCAGACAATCTCTCCTCAAACCAAATCTTCAGAGTGACGTCCCTTGAGAGGTTCTCGTTTCTCTCCCCTCCCGTATCAGTGGAGTTGGTCATCGCCCAAGTGGGAGAAGACATTTTCGTTCCAGAACTGATAAATCAAGGAGGGTGAGGAAAACGATACTGATAGCGTGTGTTGTCATCACTATCTCATCTTGCTGGGATGCACAGGGTAGCGTGTCATTGTCTCCGGCCATTAACGGGCTGCGAAGATACTGGAGCTGAATTCGGTTTAATTGTGTGAGGAGATTGTTGGGTGTGCGTGTGTGTGTGTGTGGGGGGGGGGGGGGGGGGGGGGGGGGGGATGAAGACCATGGCTGTCATGTTTGTCTCTGAATGCTCAAGCACTATCGTCGTTGTTTTTCATTACCCAGAAATTTTATCCTCTCTCTCTGTTTCTCTCTGTCTCTTTCTCTGTCTGTCTGTCTGTCTGTCTGTCTGTCTCTCTCTCTGTCTCTCTCTCTCTCTCTCTCTTCTCTCTCTCTCTCTCTCTCTCCCTCTCTCTCTCTCTTCCCCTGCTGTTATTGATGCGAAAGTGTTGTTTTTTTTTATAACGCTCGCTTCCTTCCCATTCCTCCCCCTGTTGTTCTTTATGCGACAGTTTTCTGTCATGCTCTCTCTCTCTCTCTCTCTCTCTCTCTCTCTCTCTCTCTCTCTCTCTCTCTCTCTCTCTCTCGGCTACTTATGAAACAGTTTTCTATAATGCTCTCTCTCTCTCTCTCTCTCTCTCTCTCTCTCTCTCTCTCTCTCTCTGCCTGCTATATGCTATACACATTTTTCATTTGATTTTTAAAAAAAACACACCTCGATTTCTGTTTGTTCTTTCTATCCCCACCGGGCACCTCAACTCGGCTTTTCCACCCAACCTTCTCTCTCTCTCTCTCTCTCTCTCTCTCTCTCTCGCTCTCTCTCTCTCTCTCTCTCTCATAACATTAGGCAGTTTGTTTTCGTGTCAGTTGACTGATTTGATCAATTGATCTCAAATTCCATTTTCCCATTTGCTTTCCCTTTCATTTGCCACTCCGTCTTGCCGTTCACACATCTCCTTGACCATATGCTTCCCTGTTTGCCAGTGATGTGTTTGTTTGTGCATGTGTTTGTCTGCAGGTGCCCGTTATGTGTTTGTGCATGTGTTTGTCTGTAGGTGTCCGTTATTTGTTTGTTTGTGCATGTATTTGTCTGCAGGTGCCAGTGATGTGTTTGTTTGTGCATGTGTTTGGCTGCAGGTGCCCGTTATGTGTTTGTTTGTGCATGTGTTTGTCTGCAGGTGCCACTTATTTGATTGTTTGTGCATGTATTTGTCTGCAGGTGCCCGTTATTTGTTTGTGCATGTGTTTGTCTGCAGGTGCCCGTTATGTGTTTGTTTGTGCATGTGTTTGTCTGCAGGTGCCCGTTATTTGTTTGTTTGTGGATGTGTTTGTCTGCAGGTGCCAGTTATTTGTTTGTTTGTGCATGTGTTTGTCTGCAGGTGCCCGTTATTTGTTTGTGCATGTGTTTGTTTGCAGGTGCCCGTTACTTGTTTGTGCATGTGTTTGTCTGCAGGTGCCCGTTATTTGTTTGTGCATGTGTTTGTCTGCAGGTGCCCGTTATTTGTTTGTGCATGTGTTTGTCTGCAGGTGCCCGTTATGTGTTTGTTTGTGCATGTGTTTGTCTGCAGGTGCCAGTTATTTGTTTGTTTGTGCATGTGTTTGTCTGCAGGTGCCAGTTATTTGTTTGTTTGTGCATGTGTTTGTCTGCAGGTGCCAGTTATTTGTTTGTTTGTGCATGTGTTTGTCTGCAAGTGTTTATGCATGTGTTTGTCTGCGGGTGCACGCTATTTGTTTGTTTGTGACTGTGTTTGTCTGCAGGTGTTTGTGCACGTGTTTGTCTGCTGGTGTTTGTGCACGTGTTTGTCTGCAGGTGTTTGTGCATGTGTTTGTCTGCAGGTGCCCGTTATTTGTTTGTTTGTGCATGTGTTTGTCTGCAGGTGCCCGTTATTTGTTTGTTTGTGCATGTGTTTGGCTGCAGGTGCCCGTTATTTGTTTGTGCATGTGTTTGTCTGAAGGTGCCAGTGATTTGTTTGTTTGTGTATGTGTTTGTCTGCAGGTGCCCGTTATTTGTTTGTGCATGTGTTTTTCTGCAGGTGCCCGTTATATATTTGTGCATGTGTTTGTCTGCAGGTGCCCGTTATTTGCTTGTGCACGTGTTTGTCTGCAGGTGCCCGTTATTTGTTTGTGCATGTATTTGTCTACAGGTGCCCGTTATATGTTCTTTTTCTTTTTTCTTTTCTTTTTTTGCTGTCCCAACCTCTGCGCTACCTCAGAGGCACTGCACCCACGCCGCTCATTCCGACACCCCGTCCACAGCCATAGCCCGGCTGGCCCCGCCGCAGCCCCGGCACCAGCAATCCACAGGGAGCAGTCAATGTCAAGTCGCCATGAGGCAACCCACAGGAGGAGACACTGCACTGCTGCCGAGTCACTTCGGTGGTGTTCAGTGGCACTTGTTCTGATCTAACATACGCAGGACACTACCTACTAAGCCCCCTACTGACGACAATAATTGCTTAGTCGCGGAGCCGGCGTGAGTGAGCTCTCCCTCCGGAGGGCGCCACCACGTCCGTCCAACGACAGCCCCCATGGACTCGCCGATACCGGTGACCCCGACGGAACCAAACCAAGGCCACAGACGCGGAGAGGACATCGAAACTGAGGTCACCATGAGAGCAGGGCATGAAGGGCCACAGAATGTGAGACATTTTTTTTTTTTTAATGCTGATCAATGGGAATGAGGATGATTAAGATGATGCTACGGATTTCCATTTCGGTCTGAGACTACATGACAGGGCTGTACTCTATGCTTCCTTTCATAATATATCCTGGCGTCAACCAGGCCCGAGAGATACAGGCACCTGCAGTGTTGGTCAGGAAATTTGAGCAACACTCTCAGAAACGCATCCATTAAGTGGATGAAACTCGACTGTGTGGTCCCAGTCTTCCCAACTGAGTCCGCAGCAAACTCAACTCTGGGTAGGAGCCGGTCGGGGCAGAAAAAACCCACATGACTCTGATGGGATTCGAACCCACTACCTCCCAGCCGGGAGTCCGCGACGCTAACCACTTCGCCACAGCGGCTGGTGCCCGTTATATGTTTGTGCATGTGTTTGTCTGCAGGTGCCCGTTATATTTGTTTGTGCATGTGTTTGTCTGCAGGTGCCCGTTATTTGTTTGTTTGTGCATGTGTTTGTTTGTGCACGTGTTTGTCTGCAGGTGCCCGTTATATGTTTGTGCACGTGTTTGTCTGCAGGTGCCCGTTATATGTTTGTGCACGTGTTTGTCTGCAGGTGCCCGTTATATGTTTGTGCACGTGTTTGTCTGCAGGTGCCCGTTATATGTTTGTGCACGTGTTTGTCTGCAGGTGCCCGTTATATGTTTGTGCATGTGTTTGTCTGCAGGTGCCCGTTATTTGTTTGTACAGGTGTTTGTCTGCAGGTGTCCGCTATATGTTTGTGCATGTGTTTGTCTGCAGGTGCCCGCTATTTGTTTGTTTTTGCATGTGTTTGTCTGCAGGTTCCCGTTATTTGTTTGTTTGTGCGTGTGTTTGTTTGTTTGTGCATGTGTTTGTCTGCAGGTGCCGTTATGTGTTTGTCTGTGCATGTGTTTGTTTGTGCATGTGTTTGTCTGCAGGTGCCCGTTATGTGTTTGTTTGTGCGTGTGTTTGTTTGTTTGTGCATGTATTTGTCTGCAGGTGCCCGTTATGTGTTTGTTTGTGCATGTGTTTGTTTGTTTGTGCATGTGTTTGTCTGCAGGTGCCGTTATTTGTTTGTTTGTGCATGTGTTTGTTTGTTTGTGCATGTGTTTGTCTGCAGGTGCCCATTATTTGTTTGTTTGTGCATGTGTTTGTCTGCAGGCGCCAGTGATTTGTTTGTTTGTGCTAGTGTTTGTCTGCAGGTGCCCGTTATATGTTTGTGCATGTGTTTGTCTGCAGGTGCCCGTTATTTGTTTGTGCATGTGTTTGTCTGCAGGTGCCCGTTATTTGTTTGTGCATGTGTTTGTCTGCAGGTGCCCGTTATTTGTTTGTGCATGTGTTTGTCTGCAGGTGCCCGTTATTTGTTTGTGCATGTGTTTGTCTGCAGGTGCCCGTTATTTGTTTGTTGGTGCATGTGTTTGTCTGCAGGTGCAGAGAAGAGATAAACGTCCTGCTATCTGTAGGCCTTCGAAGACAATGCATTTACAAACCGGAGCCCTGACAATCGCTTGTATCTAGGTGAAGAATTGGACCTTGTTTTATTACGTAAGTGATTCATGTTGAGAATAAGAAACTGAACGAGGAACTTAATATCGTCTAATATGATATTTTTATTGATAGGTGTTGAGTTACAACACTGAACTCCAGACATTGATGATGAGATGAATACAACGATCAGTGTATCTGCTTCTTTTCGTTTCATGTCGTCTATGACGAACAGCCGTTAAATAAAGTTACTGAACGGAAAAGCCTTGGCCTTACACTCCTAAGGACACGGAGCTCATAAGTATGTATCTGTCGACGTCTTGTGTTTTATGTTATCTGTTGGTGCAAATTGGTTTTTGATGTGGTGCTGCTCTGAAAGCAAAATCTACTGTTTATTTGATTCTTGTTATGTATATATCTTCAGGTGAAGAATACAGTCATGAATATACGGTGTTCACTCTTCGATGTCTGTCTTCCTCTTGTGCACTTTATTTTTTGGTGTATTTCTATATCTTTAAGTGAAGAATAGGTTTTCACTGTCATACTCTTTCATCTTCTTCTGCATTCATCTTTGGGTGAAGAATGACCCTTGAAGACAAGAGTGCCCAATCTCACACTCTGTGGCTGTTTTCTCAGTGTGTCTTCAGACATTAAGAAGAAGAATGTGATTAAAACAATGTTCTGTCTACAAAGCTAGGTCTGTGATTCAATTCATTGCTCTTTTGTATTTTCCTTCAGGTGAGATTCAAGCCTTATTAAAGAAATTGTAGTACAGATCGAACTCAGTTATTCAGTGTATGTCGTTACCCTACCTTGTCTTGACTTAAAATAAAGCAGAAATAATTGACTAGAAGAAAGAGGATATTACCTTACTGTGATTCTTGCTCATACTCCTTTTAGCACTTGATTATACCGTAGCTACGCTGCTAAATTCTGACCATACTATACTGGGTATCATACTTGTTTTTGGGACAAATTTCTTCTTCCGCTTCTTGTTTTGTGTCTCTGTTGGAAGTGTGTGCGAGTATGCACCTTGACCATCTGTTTCTTTCCTTGACCATCTGTTTCTTTCCTTC
>CM031624.1:38489582-38492010 GCA_018398815.1 Conus ventricosus | reverse complement strand
AGGGGTCTATTTGGGTTTTTATCGATCGTTTTATCAACCGATGCATGCCCTCGAATCATAGGTGTTGATTCGTCCTAAGGCGCTGTCGTCATGGCTGCTCCGGTGGCTGCTCCGGTTTTGGGGGGTGAGAAGTCCCTGTCCTTACTACTACCATACTTCTGCCCCGTAGATTGATATGGAGTTATTAACGCATCATATAATTTGACTATTGTATTCATATTAAATTTTGTATTTCTAAAGGTCCTGTGTAGAGTATGTAATGCTTTGGTCGCTTGTTTACTTAAGTGTTCCTGTGCTTTCAATAGGCTTCCATTCTTGTGGAAAATGATTCCCAAATATTTGTATTCGTCAGTCGTTTGAATTATGTTTTCACCACAGTAAAAATAGATTGGTACTTTGGTGCTTGATTTTGTAAATATAACAACTTTTGTTTTTTCTCTGTTTATTCTTAACCCCCAACACTGGCAATAGTCATGTAAATTATGTAGTTTTTTGTTGGAGACCAGTTTTTGTAAGAGAAACAATAATGAGATCATCTGCATATAATAAACATGGAATCTTACAAGCATCGAGTCATTAAATTTGGGTGAATCATTATTATCCATACACCCTACAATGTCATTTATGAAGACATTAAATAAGGTAGGGCAGAGAGCATTTCCTTGATGTACTCCCTTACGGACAATAATTTCTTTGCTCAAAAGGCCATGTGATCTTGTTTGAATGGTAGCATTCGTATACATATCTTTAATTATATCAAAACAGTTTCCATTTATACCTATTCTGTTCAATTTTAACAGCATTGCTTCATGCCATACATTATCAAATGCCTTTTCAAAATCGACAAAGCATCCATATAATCTGCCATTTTTAATTTTTAATACCTCATTTATAATCTTTTTTAGAATAAAAATGTGATCAATTGTTCTGTGATTCTTTCGAAATCCTGCCTGTTCTTTGATTAAAAGTTGATTTTGTTCTAGGTAATCTGTCACTCTATTATTGATAATCGTACAAAACTTTTTTCCCAATGTATTGGTAAGTGTTATTCCCCATAATTGTTTTTGGATCCCCTGGATTACCATTCTTGTATAATGAATATTCAAACCTTTTTTTCCACCAATCTGGATAAATTCCTCTCTTAAAAATAAGGTTAAACATTTTTGTAATGATACGTATGGTAATTGGAAGAACAGCTGTGTTTTTGTTCATTTCCTTCCAAGTTGTTTCGGCGTATGACGTATGTTTTGGCATATGACGTAAAAGGCCTTTGGATTTTTCTTTTTCATCGGGATTCACGGCGTTCATCCTTTCACGTGTTTGCCATGTGGCGGAGAGAGTGGGAATGGCTGCACGGCAGGAGAGAAGCGAAACCAGACCGTTAGCGGAATGGTACTTCACAGTGTGGAGTCAGGCCAGTCAGACGTCTAATAGTCTGGACGATAACGATGAATGAGTTTGGCCATTGGTTACCCTGTGTCTGTCTCTCTCTAACATAGCTCTCTCTCTCTCGCTCTCTCTCTCTCTCTCTCTCTCCTCTCTCTCTCTCTCTCTCTCTCTCTCTCGCTCTCTCTCTCACTCTCTCTCTCTCTCTCCTCTCTCTCTCTCCCTCTCTCTCTCTCTCTCTCTCTCGTCTTCTTCTTCTTCTCTCTTTGTGTACAAGCATGCTACTCCACGTATAATCGATGTGCATCGCTCTGTCTTCGATCATGTCGTTTTGTAGTGGTACTTTCCATGACGAGTATCACAGTTAGTGTTTACCCGACCCCCCACGCTGCCATTTTTGACACGGACAGAAATGGACTAATTAGTTAACCATTCCAATTGTCTCCGTCGATTCACTCTCCTCTCTCTCTCCCCTCTCTCTCTCCTCTCTCTCTCTCTCCTCTCTCTCTCTCTCCTCTCTCCTCTCTCTCTCGGGGTGTGTGTACACACATACTGACTCTCTCTCTCTCTCTCTCCTCTCTCTCTCTCTCTCTCTCTCTCTCTCTCTCTCTCTCTCGTGTGTGTGTGTACACACATACTGACTCTCTCTCTCTCTCTCTTCTCTCTCTCTCTCTCTCTCTTCTACTCTCTCTCTCTCTCTCTCTCTCTCGTGTGTGTGTACACCATACTGACTCTCTCTCTCTCTCTCTCTCTCCTCTCTCTCTTCTCTCTCTCTCTCTCTCTCTCTCTCTCTCTCCCTCGTGTGTGTGTGTACACACATACTGACTCTCTCTCCTCTCTCTCCTCTCCTCTCTCTCTCTCTCTGTGTGTGAGCGAGAAAGAGACGAGAAGAGAGAGAGAAGAGAGAGAAGAGAGAGATGGATAGAAGTTCAAAGATGATGACACTGAACACAGCAATGACAACGGCATCAAGCTCTTTTCCTCAACCCCCCCTTTTTAATCCATGTTGCACCGTCAAAAAGTGCCCCGACACTGGCTTCAA
>CM031624.1:38474582-38484582 GCA_018398815.1 Conus ventricosus | reverse complement strand
ATAATTGGGAACCAAACTGTTGTGCAAAATGGATGGAGAAGCTGAATAGACAGATACCTTGGAAGAAATGCTTTAGAAAAATGCATCAAATTAAGGATATTAAGCTAAAATGGATGCAAATAAGAATAGTGCATCGAATAATTGCAACGAATGTAGCTCTGAAAGAAATGGGAATAGTAGAAAGTTATAACTGTAGTTTCTGTGAAGAGGAAAAAGACAGCATCGAACATGTGTTCTGGAGATGCATACATGTCAATGAATTTGGAAATCATTGCAAGAATTAATAAAAGGAAAGTGCTTAACAGCGAATAATCTGTCTCTGACTGAAAACACTATACTATTTGGAGCAGATGACAATTCCACAACTGATACAACATTCGATCTTATAATTCTAATAGCCAAACACTACATTTTTAGCTGTAAAATAAACAAATGTAAGCCTTCATTAACAGTATTTCTAAAAATACTAAAGAGAAGATATAATCTTGAAAAATACATAGCAGCTGTACAACTGAATCTGCTAAAATTTAACACTAACTGGATTAATTATGAAGTATTATTTTGAAAATGAATAAACAAAATCATAAGTTACCTGGATTTAACATATGCATATGTATGTGTATCATTAAATCCAAAAAGGAGAGAGTGGGGGTGGGGGTGGGTGGGGAGGGGAGGGGGTGTAAGTGGAGTGAGCGGGTGTGTCTGTTTGCCATTATGTGATTGTAGTTTGTAAGAACACAGAGGATTGTGCTTTGTGATGTTTGTTTGTTTGTGTATGTGTTTGTATATCCAACAAAAAGAAAACAACCTTTCCTCGGCATACATTGAACTCGCACTCAAATCCATTCAAACCGAAAAAAAGATAACTCATTTCTAATATGTTTCACTGATTATTTACTACAATATTGTCAAACATGTACAGATATGATTAATAACACACAAACATGTGGTAATTTGCATCCGGAAATGTACAGCAAAAAGAAAGATCATGTTGATGAAAGAATGGAGAAGAGAGAAAGAAGGAACTGTGGAATGGAAGACGGAATGAGGAAAGAAATAAAAAATGCATTAAAAAAAACATACAGTGGTAGTATGGAAGAAAAACATACAGTGGAATATATGGAAGGAAAACATACAGTGGTAGTATGGAAGAAAAACATACAGTGGCAGTATGGAAGAAAAACATGCAGTGGAATATATGGAAGGAAAGCATACAGTGGTAGTATGGAAGAAAAACATACAGTGGCAGTATGGAAGAAAAACATACAGTGGAATATATGGAAGAAAAACATACAGTGGTAGTATGGAAGAAAAACATACAGTGGAATATATGGAAGAAAAACATACAGTGGAATATACGGAAGAAAAACATACATTGGTAGTATGGAAGAAAAACATACAGTGGAATATATGGAAGAAAAACATACATTGGTAGTATGGAAGAAAAACATACAGTGGAATATATGGAAGAAAAACATACATTGGTAGTATGGAAGAAAAACATTCAGTGATAGTATGGAAGAAAAACACACAGTGGTAGTATGGAAGAAAAACATACAGTGGAATATATGGAAGAAAAACATACATTGGTAGTATGGAAGAAAAACATACAGTGGAATATATGGAAGAAAAACATACATTGGTAGTATGGAAGAAAAACATACAGTGGAATATATGGAAGAAAAACATACAGTGGAATATACGGAAGAAAATCATACAGTGGTAGTATGGAAGAAAAACATACCAGTGGTAGTATGGAAGAAAAACATACAGTGGTAGTATGGAAGAAAAACATACATTGGTAGTATGGAAGAAAAACATACAGTGGTAGTATGGAAGAAAAACATACAGTGGTAGTATGGAAGAAAAACATACATTGGTAGTATGGAAGAAAAACATACAGTGGTAGTATGGAAGAAAAACATACAGTGGCAGTATGGAAGAAAAACATACAGTGGAATATATGGAAGAAAATCATACATTGGTAGTATGGAAGAAAAACATACAGTGGAATATATGGAAGAAAAACATACATTGGTAGTATGGAAGAAAAACATTCAGTGATAGTATGGAAGAAAAACACACAGTGGTAGTATAGAAGAAAAACATACAGTGATAGTATGGAAGAAAAACATACAGTGGAATATATGGAAGAAAAACATACAGTGGTGGTATGGAAGAAAAACATACAGTGGCAGTATGGAAGAAAAACATACAGTGGAATATATGGAAGAAAAACATGCAGTGGTAGTATGGAAGAAAAACATACAGTGGCAGTACATAATTAGAACAGATGTTCTTTCTGCCTCTGGACCTTGGAGACAACACAATTTGGTTGTTTGTGTCAGTGACGAAGTGGATTCCAAACGGAAAGAAGCCGGATTAGACACTGGGTTGTTCGAACTTTCTGTTTTTCATTTCCGTCTTTTTCATATCTGTTTATAAAGGGTGTGTGTGTGTGTGTGTGTGTGTGTGTGTGTGTGTGTGTGTGTGTGTGTGTGTGTGTGTGTGTGTGTGTGTGTGTGTGCGTGCGTGCGTGCGTGCGCGCGCGCGCGCGCACTGTTCTTCGAGTTCTGTAAGCTCCCATTCGAGTGGTACCTCACAAAACCAGAACTGTGAGAGCGGAGAGAGAGAAACGGAAAGGGAATTTTATTCAATAAAGGCCATAGCCCCATTCGAAGGGGGGATGAATTCACAAATGTTGTACAATAATGAACAACAAAATAAAGTAAGCAAAGTCGAATCAAATACCAAATACCGACATGCTGATCATTTTTTTCCATAGGTCAGTTAAGTTTGTCATACAGCTGGACAAAGTATTTCAGGTTTCTTTTTATCAAATTTGTGCGTCTTTCAAGTACAGGTTCTTCGTGTGTTCATTCTGATTTGACCAAAGCAGAGATACACGGAAGAGACATGGGTATGCACACAACTTAATGAGGAACGATTATATTCTTTTCTCAGGTCATCGAGAGCAGGACAACAAAATAAAATATGTAATTCATCTTCATAGACATGTCAAATCATTTACTGTATGTTTTTTTTTTTTATGTCAAACGTCCATACGAGTGGTACTTCACAGGACCAGAACTATGAAAGAGGAGAGAGAGAGAGAGAGAGAGAGAGAGAGAGGAGAGAGAGAGAGAGAGAGAGAGAGAGAGAGAGAGGACTCAAGACTCAAGACTCAAGACTCAAAAACTTTATTACTCAAGGACAGAGATTTTAGGCAATGCCTATTCTTCCAATCTGTCCTTGCTATTCAACAACATTCAACTAAACATAAAGACTGCACATAATAATGGCAGAAACAATGAAGAATATAGCAACATAATAATAACAATAGTAATAAGAATAATAATGATAAAAAAATAAAGATAAATAAATTCCATTACAAAATTACACAAACACAATCAGACACGTACACGCGCGCGCTCACATGCACGCACACGCCCACACATACGCGCACGCACGCGCACTCCCACACCCACCCACCCACACGCGCGCACACACACACACACACATTTTCATTAGCTAATATAGAGGCAAGCATAACAGTAGGGCGTTGAGACTATGGTCAAAAGGTTAGATTGATTGTTCAAGTAAATGTTTATGTATTGTTGATTTGAATGACGGCAGTGATTGACGTGTTTTGGCAGAGAGAGAGAGAGAGAGAGAGAGAGAGAGAGAGAGAGAGAGAGAGAGAGACTCTGACTGACTGACAGACAGATAAACAGAGCTAATACTAATCTGTTCGCTCACATGCATAGAGAAACTGAGAGGAAAAAGAGAGGCACTGAGACTGATTGACATTTAGTACTTGAAGATGAAGAGTTCAAACCAAGGTGCTGTGTTCGTTCATAAATCACGCCGTGTATAAGAGTTTGTAACTGGCCTACTTAATGTTGGTGAAACTTAAAGAAATTGTTAGAGTAGATGTTTATTAAACATTTCAGTTCGTTATTTCATTAACTAGCTGGCTGAGAGTTGAAGGTGGACAGAATGAAAGAAGATATAGACAATTAAAGATAGACAACTAAAGATAGACAACTAAGTGTATATGGAAAAGACGGCGTATGGGGGTGGGATGGGGGACATTCATAGCCTGTCCTAGAAATACTTCCCGAGGAATCTCATTGGAACAAGAGAACAGGGAGTGTTTTTTTCGTGTGTGTGTGTGTGTGTGTGTGTGTGTGTGTGTGTGTGTTATTGCTTTCATAGGAATAGTGAGTAGCTGCTTTTTCTCTCCCGTTGATCAGGAAGTACTGCCTTCTCCTCTTACTTTGGTAAGAATACGAAGGGCTGTTTTCTCTCTAACTGTGACAGGAGTGGTTTTTCCCTCCTTGCTTTGATAGGAATAGACGATGTTTTTTTTTTTTTTTTTTTTTTTGTTTTGTTTGTTTGTTTCTTTGTTCGTTTTTGGTTCTTTGGTTTGTTTTTTTTTATAGGTACAGACTAGATAGTACTTGTTTCTTCTCTTCATTTATAAGAAATAAACCAGAGGTAGTTTGGTGGGTTTTTTTTTTTTATCTTGCTTTTAAAAGGAATGAGGAGCGAATTGTTTTTCTTTTGGTTTCTTGTAATAAGAATATGGAGTGGCTACTATTTTTGTTTTCTCTTGCTTTGAAAGAAATAGGAAGTAGTTATTTCATCTTCTTCCTCCGACATGGGTAAGAAATGTTTTCCCTTGTTTTAGTGGGAATAGGAGGTATTTTTCTTTTCATGAAACTAGGTTGTGTTTTTTTCCTTGCTGGGAAAATGGGGAAAGGGGATGTTTTCTACTCGTTTTGATAAGGCCAGAGAGGTTTTTTTTTCGAGTTTTAATGGAATCAAGGAGTGCCTTTCCTTTGATTTGATCAAAGGTGGGAGTGTTGTTTGAGCGAGAATGGGGAGTGTTTGCGCTTGCTTAAATATGGAAAGCGTGTATCTTTTGTTTGAACACGAACAGGGAGAGGTTTTTTTTCCCTCTTTGTTTTAACACAGGAAGGGACTTGAGTTTCCATTGTTTTGATACAAATAAGGAGTATTTCCCTTGTTTTGATGGGTAAAGGGAATGTTCTTCTCTTGTTTCAACTCCCGCTTACATCACTTTGCTTTTCAACCGTCTTCGTTCTGCTGACGACCCAACGCCCAGCAGGGCCAGGCTGCGCCAAAACAGCCCGGAACGAGGCTCCCAAGACTTTCCAGCGTGCCGCCGTCTTTTTACGGGAAAGCAGGTGCATTTGCCGTCTTGGGCGGAAATTGTCGGGAAATGAATCATTGATGGGTGGGGGGATGGAGGGTCAACTATAGAAACACGGGCCCGGATTTAGCTCTCACGCAAGGCCACGGTCGTGCAAGTCTGGCTGGATAGATCGTCGGTTGTTGTAGTTAGTTGTGTTTTTTGTTTGTTTGTTTGTTTGTTTGTTTGTGTGTTTGTTAAAGGGGGAAGAGTAATGGATGTAGGAGGTGGTGGGAAGCTTTTGGGGGAAGGAAGGAAAAGAGAAATAAAAACTGGAGGGAGACTATGACAGCGATAGCTAAGACGACGTACGGGGGAGGGGGAAAATAATAGAGAAAGAAAGGTCAACCTTGAAATGGGAAAGGCCCGCCACCAAGAGACAATAAAAGCGGAGAGACAAAGAGAGAGAGAGGGAAACTCGTTGATACCTAGAGAGACGGTACAATTTTTCCCCACGTTTTATCATGCTGTCTTCCTGATGACGTCCACTGCAAAAACAAAACAAAACAAAAAAAGAAGAAGAAGAAGAAAAAAAGAAACAGACGATGAAACCATATAACCAACAAGTGAATCCGGGAATAAATGAACGAAAAGATGACAATGAAATGTCAACGTGCTTATCTTCTGAACTGGCGATGGCCTAAAGCATGAACATGATGTATGCATGCATACCCACCCAATACGTTATTCGAAAAATGCTCAATAGCCTTGAATAACGCATACCTTTATTTTCATTCTCATTTTTTATTATTTTTCAATACACAAGGAGAAGGGGAAGGGGTGTTCTATTCATCCCGCCCCCCCCCCCCCCCCCCCTCTCTGAGTAGAATAGTAGTTTACAGCATGCACCTTACCCAGTAACAAGTTGTTGTTCTTTTTTCTAATGGCGGGATTGCTGTAGTGTGTGTACTACGAATTTGACCATCATGACCTTGAATACCACGAACCCTCTCTTTCTGACTCTGTATATCACAAATTCTGTCTTCGTGATTTTGGTTACCACGAAATCTGTCTTTCGTATTCTGTACACCACGAAGTCTGTCTAGTAGACTTTGTGTATCACGAATTCTGTCTTGTGGACTTTGTCTATCACGAATTCTGTCTGGTAGACTTTGTATATCACGAATTCTGTCTTGTGGACTTTGTCTATCACGAATTCTGTCTTGTGGACTTTGTCTATCACGAATTCTGTCTAGTATACTTTGTATATCACGAATTCTGTCTTGTGGACTTTGTATATCACGAATTCTGTCTTGTGGACTTTGTATATCACGAATTCTGTCTTGTGGACTTTGTCTATCACGAATTCTGTCTTGTGGACTTTGTCTATCACGAATTCTGTCTTGTGGACTGTGTATATCACGAATTCTGTCTTGTGGACTTTCTGCACCACCAGTCCTGTCTTGTGGACTTTCTGCACCATCAGTTCTGTCTTGTGGACTTTCTGCACCATCAATTCTGTATCATGGACTTTCTGCACCATCAATTCTGTCTTGTGGACTTTCTGCAGCACCAATCCTGTCTTGTGGACTTTCTGCACCATCAATTCTGTCTTGTGGACTTTCTGCACCATCAATCCTGCCTTGTGGACTTTCTGCACCATCAATTCTGTCTTGTGGACTTTCTGCACCATCAATTCTTTCTTGTGGACTTTCTGCACCATCAATTCTGTCTTGTGGACTTTCTGCACCATCAATTCTGTCTTGTGGACTTTCTGCACCATCAGTTCTGTCTTGTAGGAATGCCGAGGGTTCTTACGGCACAGATGGTAGCCCCGCCTTCTGGAAGTTCTTTGCTGATAGCGTCCTCTGTTCTGTCACTCTTATGGACTATTTTTGTCTTTTCTTTTCTGTCGTTTAACGTTTTTCTGCCTTTGTGACCCATGTGTCTGTCTTCGCTTTAGGAAATCTTTCACGTATTTCCTTCTGGCATTGGTTTATGATATGTCGTCAGTTTTCTTGTTGTTATAACCGAGCGACAAGGTCACTGGCATCGTAAACACTGCCCGGAGAGGGACACTGGTCCTCCATTCTGTCGCGTCTGTTTGCACATAGAGCTTTTTTGTTTTACCGAATGTAAATGGATGTGACTAAATTAATGGTCTGCTGGCCCAGCTCCGGGACATTGTTAGAGCGGAGGTAGGTGCTTTGGCCAGACAGTGAAGACAGGTGAGGGGGAACTGGTTCTGAAGTTTCAAAGGTGTTGTTTGTTTTCTGTCTGCATTTCTTTCTTCCTCCATTTATCCTTTTCCTTTTTTTGTTTATCTCACTTTCTTTCTTCTGTCATTTTTTTTTCCAGTCTGTCCTTTCTTCTTTGTTTGGTTCTTTCTTTTCTTCTCTCTTTCCTGGGGGGGGGGGCGCATGCGCGGTTGCAAAATAGAACGGACTTACGTTTAATGGGCTTTGCACATTTATTAGAATTACGGTGGCCTGTTCAGTTGCAACGGTTTCACACTCAGCGCAGTGGTTGATGACAATACCAGGAAAGCTATGCCAGAAGTTCCACTTGATGGAACAAAATTTCATCTTTGCGCGAACGGAAATCTAGTTCAGACAAGATAGGTGTTAGGCCGGCCGAATCTCTTAAAAGGAAATTCAGCCTCTAGAAATTCTAATTTTACCATGGCAGAGTTGTGACGGGGCAGTACTGATCAACATACACCGGTCAAAGGCGTGTCAGAAGTAGGTCGTGCGATTCATGCGCTTTCCGTAGCTGGTAAACCTGTGAGTGTGCTGCATAATTAGGTGGATTTCGAAGAAAAATGCGTCACACACATCAGAGAGCCTTGCTGAAAGAATTTCTGGTAACGCTGCAAAGAATGGACCACAAAATGTGCGTGTAAAATTAGATAAGAGCATTTAACTTCAGCATTGGAATATAGCTGGTGTTCTGTCAAAATTGAAAGATAAAGATTTTATTTCCTATATTTCATCATTTCACTTTGTTTGTTTAGTAGAGACATTTGTTGATAGCTTTGATTCACTAACATTTCCGAATTACACAGCATACTGTTAACCAGCAGTTGAGCTGTCCAAACAAGGGAGACGTTCTGGGGGAGTTCGTTGTCTCATTAAAAACGAAGTTGTTAATTTTGTAACGGAAATAACGATAACACATGGGACCTTCCTTTGTTTTTGTATAAACAAATCATTGTTTGGTACTGATAAAGATATTCTTTTTATTTGTTGTTATATCCCACCAGAGCAATCTCCTTATTCTAACTCTAGTAGTATGAATAGACTGTGGTCTAGAATTACTTGACGATATCCATACGGATACCATACTAAGTAACAATGTCTTGGTGTGTGGGGGCTTAACCATTAGGACAGGAGACCCATTTCCTGGGATTGATGGTGTTGTGGGTCATGTTGCTGTATATGATAAGGTAAATGAAGGAATTATTCGAGATTCACAAGACAAAGTAGTGAATTCATATAGAAGAAAGATTTAAACCTTTGTACTTCTTTTGGACTATGTGTGATGAATGGGCTTTGTGATGGAGATAGAGATGGTCGTTTTACTTATATTTCTAGTGCTGGAAGTAGAGTGAATGATTCTTTTTTTTTTTGGCATGTGATGACTTTTTCTCCGTTTTACACTCATGTTGTGAAACGCATGTGGTGGAAAGGACAGAATCTGATCACCTCGCCATAGAATTATGTATTAAAACACGGAACAAGAATACATCTGGATTATTAAAATGTAGATCGAAGGAAATACGTGTCGTCGAGAGGTACAGATGGAAAGTCGAATGTGCTGTACATTTCATTGAAGCAGTGAGTTATCAAGAGTTTTAAGATGATTTAAGTATACTGCTAACATGATTGATATGAATGTAGATAAAACCCTGGAATGATTTAATGACTGCATTTTGCAACATGCTGGTTGTGTGAAAGAAAGGGTTTAAATAAATGGTTTGATGAAGAATGTAAAATTGCAAGAAAAAACGTGAGAATATTACTTTCGAAGGTTTGTAGAACGTTAAGAGATAGTGACAGGACAGCGTATTGTAAAGCACGAAGAGAATACAAAATCTCTTGGAAAGAAAAGAACAGGAATACAAAAAGTTGCAACTTGATGATTTGGTTTCTCTGTCGGTAATCAGTACAAGTTATGGGAAGCAGTCCGCAAAATTGTTCCAAAACGAAGTGGTGTGTTCATATTACAACTGATGATGGGTTTTTACATTTTAAGAATATTCTTGACAAACAGGCGGCTAACACAGACTTATGAGAAGAGTATGATTATCCAGTTGAAGACAATGAAGAAAGATGGTTTAATCAGCCAATGACGAAAGTAGTTATTACTGCATTGGGATAATGGAAGCTTTGAAAATCGGATGGTCCAGATGGTATATCTTATGGTATGAAGGCTTCATGTTAGTGGGCGAGTATATCTTGAAGCTGGAGACACTTGATGAACAGCACAGTGATCGTCCAACTGGGATGTCTGACCGTTATTGTTTTGTGCGCATGTCTGACGTTACCTTTATAAGGGAGATAATCCTAACCATGGAGACCGACTTTAGATATTAAAGTAAGAGTTGGCTCGTTGAATGATAAGGTAGCCTCATAACATCTCCCCTTTTAGATCATGAAATTATTTCTGGGAAACAAAATGCCCGGCCCAATTTTCAACCCACTTTTAAACCCTTTTTCACAAACTTCACCAGAGCGTTCAGGTTATAAAATTCCAACAGAATTATAAATCAGTTCTGCAACAGTTAATTCATGTATGAAACCGAAACAATATGACACAGAACTGACTTGCTGCTTGAGTCGT
>CM031624.1:38444582-38467082 GCA_018398815.1 Conus ventricosus | reverse complement strand
GTGTGTGTGTGTCTCTCTCTGTCTGTCTGTCTCTCTCTCTCTCTCTCTCTCTCTCTCTCTCTCTCTCTCTCTCTCTCTCTCTCTCTCTCTCTCTCTCTCTTCACGTCACCACGTTTAAGCTTTACTGCTGCTTGCAAGGATCTTGCTAGTAGAGCAAAGAGGGGTCTGCTTGGCATCATGAAAAAATTATCTTCAATCAATAACAATTTGTTGACGTTATTTGTTAAAATATTTGATTGTCATGTGCAACCTGCTGTACAGTATGGCTCGGAACTGTGGGGACTCAACAGAGCTGCTTTATTTTCTGAATCTGTGCACTTATTTGCTTTAAAGAAATTTTTGGGTGTAAGCATGTGTACACCCAATGATTTAGTTTATGGTGAAACCAATACATATCCCTTATATTTAAATTCTGCTGTTCAGTGTATTCTTTATTGGTTTAATTTGCTCCAGATGGATGAGTGTCGCTTGCCTCGTAAAGCATATAATATGTTGTTTGAATTAGATAAGAAAGGAAAGCAAAATTGGGTATCGGATGTACGCACATGTTTATACGAATATGGTTTTGGAGAAGTGTGGATGAATCAGGGCGTTGGCAATGTTAAGGGATTTATATGTGTTTTTCGTCAACGTCTAATTGATTGCAGATGGCAAAAATGGCATGATCATGTTCAAAACAGTGAAAGATTTAATATGTTTAGGATGTTTTGTAATACACATGAAATAAAAACACACCTTTTGTTGAATATGGATAGTCATTTGAAATATATAACAACGAGATTTAGGCTGGGGATTTCAGAGATAGCGGTGCATCATTATAGATACAGAGAACACAATGAAGCAAATCTGACATGTTGTTTATGCGAAAATTCTAAGGAAGATGAAGTTCATTTTGTTTTATGCTGCCCAGCTCTTAGTAAAATTAGAGAAAAATTTATTCCCAGCAAATATTATCAATGCCCTTGTGTCTTTAAACTCTGCTTGTTGATGGCATCCTCTAAACACAGTGATGTTAGGAATTTTATCGCTTTTCTTGTATAAAGCTTTTAAGTTCAGAGATATTATGACCTCGTAATCGTGTATTTCAAATGTCCTATTTCATGAACAAGTTCATTGTTGATGTCTTGTGTTTACTCACCCCCTTCATAAGGGGCTATGGCCTAATGAATAAACCATTCGCATTCGCATTCTCTCTCTCTTCTCTTCTCTTCTCTTTGTGCTTCCCTCCTCCTTCCCCTCCTGCTCCTCCAGCTCTCCCTTTCTCTCTCACTCTCTCTCTCTCTCTCTCTCTCTCTCTCTCTCTCTCTCTCTCTCTCTCTCTCTCTCTCTCTCGCACACACACACACACACACACACACACACACACACACACACACACACACACACACACACACACACACAAACGCATGACACGCACGTACACACGGCCGTGCGTACACACACACACACACGCAGACACACTCGTGCTCGTGCGCGTGCACACACACATACACACGCGCGCGCGCGCCCTCGCGCTCACTCCCCCCCCCCTCCCCCACACACACACACACACTGTACAGAAATGTACATTTAGCCCCAGGTTATCTCTCCTTCCACTGAGGTCCATCCCCTGCCACCCCCCTACCCTCCCCCACCTCCCACACCATTTCCACCCCCATCCCTATTCTCTCTCCACTTGCCCCTAACGTCCCCCTCCTGCTCTTTCCCTTTTTGCTCTTTCCCTTTATCATGGGAATGTCTTCATGAAATTAACACTGCTTTTCGTTCCAAATGTATACTGCCCTCCTCCATGCCCCCCCCCCCCCCCCCCCCGCCCCTCTTCCTTTTCTGCCAGCCCCAATTCCTAGTATTTTTTCTCTTCCCCTTTCACTCCCTAAATCCCTTGTGTACTCCCCACCCCCACACCCACCCCCTCGAAAACAGTCACAATTTGCTGACTCGCCTAATGGACTTGTGTGTTTTCGGAAAGCATGCTCTTCTGGTTAATCCGTGTCGCATTCCATGTCATGGTGGTGCATTGCATGTCATGTACCACTCACAGTGAAACGTATTCTTTTAGAGTGTGTTGGGACTTGCATGATGTGAGACATAAACACTTTTACAGCAGACTCCATGAAAACCTTGTTCAGAGATGCTCTTTGAATTTCTGAGGGAGCAATATTTTTCATCTGATCTAAGATCTTAAGAAAAGAAAGATCTTCAACAAAAATTTCCGGTGTGTTTTTGGAAGGTGTGTTTTAAAGAGTTTATATGACCTTTTGAGTTA
This sequence comes from Conus ventricosus, assembly GCA_018398815.1. Taxonomy (NCBI): domain Eukaryota; kingdom Metazoa; phylum Mollusca; class Gastropoda; order Neogastropoda; family Conidae; genus Conus; species Conus ventricosus. Next base: position 38,464,816 of record CM031624.1, on the reverse strand, counting down.
ACTTCAACGCAGTGATAGCCCAGATATGGCCCTTTGCGGTCGGCTGGGCTGTAAGCAGCATTACCATTACTATCTTCTGATTTAGCCCCTCTATCTTTGGGGTGTGTAGTTTTCTAGCATAAATTTTTCCAGTGGCAAGCCTATACCTCCTGTTTCACCCGTCAACTGTGCCCACAGGGGACCAAAGGGTCCCAATCACCGTTCATTGTTTTCAGGTTGAAGAACTCAGGGGCGCTGCACCGTACCTTCAATGTGGACCCGCTCTATCTCAAACACGAAAACTCTGGTAAGTCCTTTTGTTCTTGGTTTTGTTGTTGTTGTTGTTGTTGTTGTTGTTGCTGGTGGTGGTGATGATTATATTGACAGTTTTGTTCTAGTCGTTATTGTTGCGGTTATGTTTTTCATGGTGATCGATGGGGATGTTGAAGAGGATTCTATGGATGTCCATTCTGGTCTGAGACTGCAAGACAGGGCTGTACTCTGGGCTTCCTATCAAAATGGGTCTTGGCGTCAACCAGGCCCGACAGAAACAGACACCTGCCGTAGTGGTCGAGTGTTTCTAGCAACATTCTCAGAGGAACGTCCAATAAGTAGATAAAGCTCGACTGTATGGTTCCAGTCATCCCGTTTAAGCTCACTGTGACGAGAGTTGGGGTGGGTAGATGTTGCCCTTTAGGGGAAGGACTAAGAATATTCTCCCTGTTAGAGTTATATTAACATTGCACCTCCACCCTCTCTCTTACTAGTTATGGAAGGAGCTACTTTCTGGTACCAGTCATTGAAAGAACTTTCAGTTTTTCTCAGGACTCTGTTAGAAATACCCAAGTGGCTCAGGAATAATTCTTCTTAGCCATGTACACTTAAAAGTGCTTGCAGCTCAAAAAGACGGAATTAGAGATAAGTTCAAACATCCAATACTGTATGAACAACAAAGAACTGATACAAGTTAAGTGTATTTTCACCCATTAACTTTACTTGTTTATACAAGGGTGGTAGATACGCATGAAAAACTTGATTCTTTGTTAGAGCTGATTTTTCCGCACATTATCTCATCGTTAAGAGAGGGAAAGTTCTGGATGAGTTGAGTTGGAGTCCACTGGGAACATCAGAACTTATCTGATGTTGGAGAGGAGTGAAGATCTCTCCAGTTGCTGGGGACTGGTCCACCTTCTCTTTAAGCGCGCTGTTCTGTAGTGACTGTCGTCCCTGCTGGGATGATAGCAGGCACACCCGGTGTCCCTGGTAGTAAGACAGAACCTGGTCTGTAGTTTAGTAGCTGAGAGTCCGGCTTGTCGAGTTCTCACACTTGCCCTCTGGCTTTCAGTAAATGTGTGAGACCTCGCCCAACAAAGTATTAGACTAGCATAGATATATCAGCCATAATTTTCAGTATCCACTTTCATTCAGATTTTGAGTGGAGTTTAACAAGGGTATGAGACAGTAATACAATGCTAAATGATTAAAGTCAAACAACTCTTCAGTTTTTCTTACAAATTAAGTCGAAGTAACTTGGAATACACCTAGCCCAAGTGCACATGTTGATTAGACTTACAGCCACCTACTACAAAGCATCAAGACAATCAACAGTATTCGTAAATCAACTTAAAATTTTCACCATGCTGTCTTTCCTGTCAGAAGGTAACATTCAGTGATCATCTTAACAGATAGTATTGGATACTGGTAAAATGTCATATTGTGTACATCGAATGTTAATCAAGCATCTTAACAGTTTCTGCCAAGTTGTGGCAAACAAACTATTACAATAGAATACTCATTCATCATCTTAATATATCTCACCAGGTATTGGCATTATACTGTTAAAACATATGGCATATGTATAAGCAACGCATAGTCTCAAGACTTAGAAACACAGTTTGAACTTACAGTTCTTCTGGAATGGCCAGTGAAACCTTACACAGGATTTTCAGAGTTGGAGAGATGATCCTTCCCTTTTCTGATTTGCACCTGTTTTCTTGGTGGCTACACTGGTGGTGATCAGTCTTACAGCCACTGGTGGTGATCAGTCTCACAGCCACTGGTGGTGATACAGCCACTGGTGATCAGTCTTACAGCCACTGGTGGTGATCAGTCTTACAGCCACTGGTGGTGATCAGTCTTACAGCCACTGGTGGTGATCAGTCTTACAGCCACTGGTGGTGATCAGTCTTACAGCCACTGGTGGTGATCAGTCTTACAGCCACTGGTGGTGATACAGCCACTGGTGGTGATCAGTCTTACAGCCACTGGTGGTGATCAGTCTTACAGCCACTGGTGGTGATCAGTCTTACAGCCACTGGTGGTGATCAGTCTTACAGCCACTGGTGGTGATACAGCCACTGGTGGTGATCAGTCTTACAGCCACTGGTGGTGATCAGTCTTACAGCCACTGGTGGTGATCAGTCTTGCAGCCACTGGTGGTGATCAGTCTTGCAGCCTTCTGTGGAGCAATGAAGTGGGGAGCCTTGGTCTCCACTTCCTGTGTGCTAGGCTAAACATCCGGTGTCTGTTGCCTGTTTGATTGACAAGCTGTCAGAGTCACATGACAGCTGATCTTCTTTAGAGACAAAGAAAGGGGGAGGTGATAATATGCCGGGGGGGGGGGGTGATCATCCCCCTCCACTTACAGTGTGAAGTTTTGCGTAGAAGATTTGAGAGTGCAGTCTGTCAGATGTTTGCGATATTTTAAGCCTGTGTGCGAATTAACAAAGCGCTGTTGTGTCCACCTGTGAGACACATGCTGGCTGTCTTTCCCTTGCCATGGTGAGAGGAGGAGGGAGGGAGGGGGGGGGGGGGGGGGAAGGGGGCAAGAGGAAGGGAGACCGGAGTCAGCTTCTCGTACTAAATGGAAACCTTCCCTTTCTGTTGCTGCACTATCAGATAAGCAAGGGAGGAAGGAAAGAGAGAGAGGGTTGACTCGTATGGCAAGTTTTCCCTTTCCCATCGTCACTGCAGTGTGTTCGGCTTTCTTCAACAGAAAACCAGACAGACAGCGGGGAGCGTGGTAGAGGGGGAAAGTTGACGTAGATTAGTAATCTTTAATTGTCATTTGTGACACAGACAGATAAAGAGAGAATGGGGAAGGAGGGGGAGTAAAAAGGTGGGGGGCGGAAGTTATAGAGGATGGTGGGCTGGCAATTGTCACATCACACTCGCAGCAAATTCAACTCTGGGTAGGAGCCAGTTGTGTGCCTGAAAAAAACCACAAACAGCAATAGATGTGATGGGAATGGAACCACAACCTCCCAGCCGGGAGTGTCATGTTTTTGTTGTTCGCATGGTGGTGATGGTGGAGATAATGATTTATTGGCTTTTTTCCTCCATTCTCTTTTCAGTTGATTTGTTCCTTTGTTTTTCATTTTGTGTACCCATTTCCATCTTCCTTTCACCATGGGTGGTTAAGTTTGTGCGCATTCCTCGTGGACTACTTCAGAACCATGCCCCAAATCACTCACAGGGGAAGGTGGTTTTGGAACAAAGAGGAAAGTAGCTCTGACTCAGGGCCAGAATCACTCGCCCTTCACCCCCCTCCCCCCTTAATCCCCAGCCCCACCCACACCTGCTTCTCCCTAAAATTCAAAAGCATTGTTCATCGACTTGTATGATACATCATTCAGGACGCTAAATGTTGAAGGAAAGAGATGGTTTGGGAACAACATATTCACACACCCACACCATGACATATTCACATATCCCACACCACAACATATTCACACATTCCACACCAAAACATATTCACACATTCCTTACCACAACACTCGCACATCCAGCACCACAACACATATTCTCGCATCCGGTACCACAACACATTGACACATCCAGCACCACAACACATATTCACACATCCGGGACCACAACACATATTTTCACATCCAGCACCTTAACACATATTCACACATCCAGCAAAACAACACATTTACACATCCAGCACCACAACACATATTCATATTTCTGGCACAACACATTCACACATCCAGCACAACAACACATTTACATATCCGGCACCACAACACATATTCTCAAATCCAGCACAACACATATCCACACATCCAGCACCACAACACATTATTCACACATCCAGCTTCACAACACATTATTAACACATCCAGCACCACAGCACAATATTAACACATCCAGCACCACAGCACATTATTCACACATCCAGCTTCACAGCACATTATTAACACATCCAGCACCACAGCACATTATTCACACATCCAGCACCACAGCACATATTATCACATCCAGCAGCACAACACATATTAACACATCCAGCACCACAACACATTATTCACACATCCAGCACCACAGCACATATTCACACATCCAGCACCACAACACATATCAAATCCAGCACCACAACACATTATTCATACACCCAGGACCACAGCACATATTCACACGTCCAGCACCACAACACACATTCACACATCCAGCACCACAACACATATTCACACATCCATCACCACAACACATATTCACACATCCAACACCACAACACATATTCACACGTCCAGCACCACAACACACATTCACACATCCAGCACCACAACACATATTCACACATCCATCACCACAACACATATTCACACGTCCAGCACCACAACACACATTCACACATCCAGCACCACAACACACATTCACACATCCAGCACCACAACACATATTCACACATCCAGCACCACAACACATATTCACACATCCAACACCACAACACATATTCACACGTCCAGCACCACAACACACATTCACACATCCAGCACCACAACACATATTCACACATCCAACACCACAACACATATTCACACATCCGGCACCACAACACATAGTCTCACACCCAGCACCACAACACGTATTCACACATCCATCACCACAACACATTATTCACACATCCAACACCACAAAACATATTCACACATCCCACACCACAACACATATTCACACATCCAGCACCACAACACATATCCACACATCCAGCACCACAACACATATCCACATATCCAGCACCACAACACATATTCACACATCCAACACCAAAACACATATTCACACATCCAGCACCACAACACATAATTATTCACACATTCAGCACCACAACACATATTCACACATCTAGCACCACAACACATTCACACATCCAGCACCACAACACATATTCACTCATCCAACACCACAACACATATTCACTCATCCAGCACCACAACACATTATTCACACATCCAGCACCACAACACATATTCTCACATCCAGCACCACAACACATATTCACACATCCAGCGCCACAACACATATTCACACATCCAGCGCCACAACACATTATTCACACATCCAGCACCACAACACATTATTCACACATCCAGCACCACAACACATATTCACACATCCATCACCACAACACATATTCACACATCCATCACCACAACACATATTCACACGTCCAGCACCACAACACACATTCACACATCCAGCACCACAACACATATTCACACATCCAGCACCACAACACATATTCACACATCCAACACCACAACACATATTCACACGTCCAGCACCACAACACACATTCACACATCCAGCACCACAACACATATTCACACATCCAACACCACAACACATATTCACACATCCGGCACCACAACACATAGTCTCACACCCAGCACCACAACACGTATTCACACATCCATCACCACAACACATTATTCACACATCCAACACCACAACACATATTCACACATCCCACACCACAACACATATTCACACATCCAGCACCACAACACATATCCACACATCCAGCACCACAACACATATCCACACATCCAGCACCACAACACATATTCACACATCCAACACCAAAACACATATTCACACATCCAGCACCACAACACATAATTATTCACACATTCAGCACCACAACACATATTCACACATCTAGCACCACAACACATTCACACATCCAACACCAAAACACATATTCACACATCCAGCACCACAACACATAATTATTCACACATTCAGCACCACAACACATATTCACACATCTAGCACCACAACACATTCACACATCCAGCACCACAACACATATTCACTCATCCAACACCACAACACATATTCACTCATCCAGCACCACAACACATTATTCACACATCCAGCACCACAACACATATTCTCACATCCAGCACCACAACACATATTCACACATCCAGCGCCACAACACATATTCACACATCCAGCGCCACAACATATTATTCACACATCCAGCACCACAACACATTATTCACACATCCAGCACCACAACACATATTCACACATCCGTCACCACAACACGTATTCACACATCCATCACCACAACACATATTCACACGTCCAGCACCACAACACACATTCACACATCCAGCACCACAACACATATTCACACATCCAGCACCACAACACATATTCACACATCCAACACCACAACACATATTCACACGTCCAGCACCACAACACACATTCACACATCCAGCACCACAACACATATTCACACATCCAACACCACAACACATATTCACATATCCGGCACCACAACACATAGTCTCACACCCAGCACCACAACACGTATTCACACATCCATCACCACAACACATTATTCACACATCCAACACCACAACACATATTCACACATCCCACACCACAACACATATTCACACATCCAGCACCACAACACATATCCACACATCCAGCACCACAACACATATCCACACATCCAGCACCACAACACATATTCACACATCCAACACCAAAACACATATTCACACATCCAGCACCACAACACATAATTATTCACACATTCAGCACCACAACACATATTCACACATCTAGCACCACAACACATTCACACATCCAGCACCACAACACATATTCACACATCCAACACCACAACACATATTCACCCATCCAGCACCACAACACATTATTCACACATCCAGCACCACAACACATATTCTCACATCCAGCACCACAACACATATTCACACATCCAGCGCCACAACACATATTCACACATCCAGCACCACAACACATTATTCACACATCCAGCACCACAACACATTATTCACACATCCAGCGCCACAACACATATTATCACATCCAGCGCCACAACACATATTCACACATCCAGCGCCACAACACATATTCACACATCCAACACCACAACACATACTCACACTTTCAGCGCCACAACACATATTCACACATCCAGCACCACAACACATATCCACACATCCAGCACCACAACACATATCCACACATCCAGCGCCACAACACATATCCACACATCCAGCACCACAACACATATCCACACATCCAGCGCCACAACACATATTCACACATCCAGCGCCACAACACATATTATCACATCCAGCGCCACAACACATATTTACACATCCAACACCACAACACATACTCACACATCCAGCACCACAACACATATTCACACATCCAACACCACAACACATACTCACACATCCAGCACCACAACACATATTCACACATCCAGCACCACAACACATATCCACACATCCAGCGCCACAACACATACACATCCAGCACCACAACACATATTCACACATCCAGCTCCACAACACATGCTTACACATCCAGCACCACAACACATATTCACACATCCAGCGCCACAACACATATTCACACATCCAGCGCCACAACCCATACTCACACATCCAGCACCACAACACATATTCCCGCATCCAGCACCATTTACACATCCAGTACCACAACACATATTCACACATCCCGCACCACATTCAAAGGGCCGATGGAGAGAAAGGAAGAGGCTGAACAGCGTCAGCCATGCAGGCACCTTATGAGTAGAGGTTCCAGACCCTGACGTGCCATGGACAGGGATGCACAGCCACTGGCAGGCTTGTGCTCCATCACTTGTGCCATCTGCGTCCTTCTGACCTTGTCCTGCCATCATCATCGTGCGAGATGCACTTTGTAACTTGTTTTCTGTTGACTGCCGACTTTCTGTGCAAAGAGTACCACCCTTGGGAGATGATTTTCCGTAGAATATCAGGCAAATTCCATGTGGCACATTTATTCGTTTTTTTTTTTTTGTTTCGCGATCAAATTTGTTTTGAATTTATAGTGAGGTTGTGCTGTTCTGTGGTTTCAGGTGCTGCTATCGATTACATGGTAAGTTCGTCCCCCCTCTGCCTCCCCCCCTTCCACACACACACACATGAAAATAATTCACGCGCGTGTGCGCGCGCGCACTCAACCACGCACGTACGCACGCACCCACTCACACACACACACACACACACACACACACACACACACACACACACACACACACACACACGCGCGCGCGCGCGCGCGCGCGCGCGCGCGCGCGCACACACACACACACATACACACACACACACACACACACACACACACACACACACACACACACACACACAGATTGGGGGAGAGAGGAAGAGACAGACAAAAACTGACAGCGCGTGAGGGAGAGGAGAGAGAGAGGGGGAGAGAGAGAGAGAGAGAGAGAGAGAGAGAGAGAGAGAGAGAGAGAGAGAGAGAGAGAGAGAGAGAGAGAAGCTCTACCTCAGACAAAATGAATTTCACATACACACACACACACACACACACACACACACACACACACACACACACACACACACACACGCACGCACGCACGCACGCACGCACGCACGCACGCACGCATTGAGAGAGAGAGGAACGAACGAATGAAATGTTGTTTATTGAGGGAAAGGAACGAGCACAGTGGCTTTTTTTCCATCCAGCCTTCAAATAAGGCAAAGGTAGACAGAGAGAGAGAGAGAGGAGAGAGAGAGAGAGAGAGAGAGAGAGAGAGAGAGAGAGAGAGAGAGAGAGATTTTGTTGAATCGTTTTAAGCCTGTGACATATTTTCGAAGCAGTGATAGATCACTTTAAGGTAGCTGTTTCATTTAACAGTACTGTCAGATCATCACACGGCTTTGTTACATTTCACGGCATCGTCATATCACCCTAAGACTGCAACTGTTTCTGTTAAATAATTTAAAGCTACGTTTACATTACGTTTAGAAGCACTCACCGACCACCTTAATTAAGTCAACCCTGACATTTACAGCACTGTCCGATTGCTGAAGGCTCTGTCACATTTTACAGCACTGTCCGATTGCTGATGGCTCTGTCATATTTTACAGCACTGTCCGATCGCTTGAAGACTGTGTCACATTTTACAGCACTGTCCGATCGCTAATGGCTCTGCCACATTTTACAGCGCTGTCCGATTGCTGAAGGCTCTGTCACATTTTACAGCACTGTCCGATTGCTGAAGCCTCTGTCACATTTTACAGCACTGTCCGATTGCTGAAGGCACTGTCACATTTTACAGCACTGTCCGATCGCCTGAAGGCTCTGTCCCATTTTACAGCACTGTCCGATCGCTGATGGCTCTGTCACATTTTACAGCACTGTCCGATTGCTGAAGGCACTGTCACATTTTACAGCACTGTCCGATTGCTGAAGGCACTGTCACATTTTATAAACTGTCCGATCGCCTGAAGGCTCTGTCACATTTTATAAACTGTCCGATCGCCTGAAGGCTTTGACACATTTTATAAACTGTCCGATTGCTGAAGGCTCTGTCACATTTTATAAACTGTCCGATTGCTGAAGGCACTGTCACATTTTATAAACTGTCCGATCGCCTGAAGGCTCTGTCACATTTTACAGCACTGTCCGATTGCTGAAGGCTCTGTCACATTTTACAGCACTGTCCGATTGCTGAAGGCTCTGTCATATTTTACAGCACTGTCCGATTGCTGAAAGCTCTATCACATTTTACAGCACTGTCCGATTGCTGAAGGCTCTGTCACATTTACAGCACTGTCCGATTGCTGAAAGCTCTATCACATTTTACAGCACTGTCCGATTGCTGAAGGCACTGTCACATTTTACAGCACTGTCCGATTGCTGAAAGCTCTATCACATTTTACAGAATTGTTCGATTGCTGAAGGCTCTGTCACATTTTACAGCACTGTCCGATTGCTGAAGGCTCTGTCACATTTTACAGCACTGTCCGATTGGTGAAGGCTCTGTCACATTTTACAGCACTGTCCGATTGCTGAAGGCACTGTCACATTTTACAGCACTGTCCGATTGCTGAAGGCTCTGTCACATTTTACAGCACTGTCCGATCGTTGAAGGCTCTGTCACATTTTACAGCACTGTCCGATTGCTGAAGGCTCTGTCACATTTTACAGCACTGTCCGATTGCTGAAGCCTCTGTCACATTTTACAGCACTGTTCGATCGCCCGAAGGCTCTGTCACATTTTACAAACTGTCCGATTGCTGAAGGCTCTGTCACATTTTACAACACTGTCCGATTGCTGATGGCTGTGTCACATTATACAAACTGTCCGATCGCTTAAGGCTCTGTCACATTTTACAGCTGTCCGGTCGCTGAAGGCTTTATCACATTTTACAGTATTGCCGCCAAAGGCTTTGTCACATTTACAGTAATGTCCGGTCGCTGAAGCTTTTTTCCCATTTGACAGTACAATGGCTGGAGCCTCTGGTACAGTTCTCTCAGATCTTTTTAAGCCTCGCTTACATTTAGAAGCAGTGACGGATGATGTTAAGCCTCTTACATTTCACAATACTGTCAGACCGCCTAAAGCCTCTATTACATTTAAACAGGTCGCCTTAAGCTTCTATTACGGTTCTGTTAGGTCGTTTTAAGCTTTTGGGACACAAAAAGGCACTGACGAATAATGTAAAGTGTCTGCTACATTTTACAGCATTGTCGGTTCGTCTTAAGTCATGAGAACAGTCGTATTTGATCTCTAAGCTTCGGTTACATTTTTAAAGCGTTGGCAAATCATCTAAGGCCTTTGTTATATTTCCCATTGCCAAAAGCCTCTATAACACTTCCGTTAGATCGTTGGAAGCCTCTTTCACATTTAGAAGCTTGGACACATGAACTTAAACCGTTTGTTACATTTTTCAGTAAGGTCACATCGCAGTAAGTGTTTGTTACATTTTATATACTATCAGGTCGTCATAAGCCTTTGTAACACTTCTGTTAGATAGTTCGAGGCCTGTGTCACATGTAGAAGCGCTGACGGATCACCTTAAGCCATCTGTTACATTTTACAGCACAGTCAGATCGCCATATGACTCTGTAACAGTTGTTACATGGTTTTAAGCCTCTGTAACATCTAGAAATACTGACCGATAATCTTAAGCCCTCTTTACAGCACTGTCTGATCGCTTTCACTGTTGTGTTACGTTGCACTGCACGGTCGGATGGCCCTAAGCCTTCTGTTATGTCTTACGGCACTTTCAGATCGCCTTAAGCCTTCGTTGCATTTTACAACACTCTCAGATCGTCACCTGTCTCCGTAACGGTTCCGTTAGGTGGTTTTAACCTTCAGTTCTGTGTAGAGTAGTCGTTGTCACCTCACTGCTCTACGGCTGTGAGACCTGGACACTGTACAGGAAACAACTGAAGACTCTGGATCAGTTCCACCTCCGCTGCCTGCGTAAGATCATGGGCATCTCCTGGGAGGAGAGGATTTCCAACACAGAAGTGCTTCGCAAGCAAAGCTGCCAGGTATCGAGGCGCTGGTCATAAAAGCGCATCTGAAGTGGTTTGGGCATGTGGTGCGAATGGACGACACGCGACTTCCAAAAATGGTCTTCTTCTCTGAGCTGGCAGCCGGAACAAGAAACACTGGGCGGCCACTCAAACGTTTCAAGGACTGCCTGAAAGTATCACTGGCGGCCTGTGGCATCCCGCTTCAGGGCTGGGAAACACCTGCCACAGACCGCAGTGCCTGGTGACTTGCTGTCCACAAAGGAGTTAATAGCTCTGAAGAAAAGCGTTTGCAGGAATTGGACCAGAAGCGCCAAGCCCGCAAAGAGAGGAGACCTGACCCAATGACAGCTGTCGCATGCCCAGAGTGCGAACGTATCTGTGTGTCCAGCTTTGGCTTCCGCTCACACATGCGGAGTCACTGACGTCTTCGTCGGTCACGACGGACATCCATGATATGTGTAAAGCACTGACCGATGACCTTGACCAGTCTCTTACATTTTACAGCACTGCCAGAATGCCTGAAAACTCTGTTACTGTTCTAGTAGGTAGTTTTAAAGACTATTCTGTTTAGAAATACTACCCAGTCACCTTAAACCATCTGTTACATTGAACAGCACTATCCCATTGCCATAAAAGTATAACAGTTCTGTTGGGTGGTTTTAGATTAGGTCTGTTATGTTTAGAAGTACCATAAAGCATCTGATCCCTTTTACAGCACTGAGAGATTGCCTTACTACTATGTAACAGTATTAGGTACTTTGAAGCGTCTCTTACATTCACAAGTACCGGCCAGTCACTGCAAACCATCTGTTCCATTTTACAGCACTGGCAGATCGCACTCAGTCGACGGTTCAGAGCCCTCAAGTTATGGTTCGTGATTCGCTCTTTTGGAGTGGAGGGACTTCAGAAGCACATCCGTAAGGTATGTCTGCTTGAGCCTCTCTGTTCGTGAGTCGGTCATTCAGTCTGTCTGTCTGGCTGGCTGGCTGGCTGGCTGGCTGGCTGGCTGTCTGTCTGTCTGTCTGTCCCGTCTCTCTCTCTCTCTCTCCTCTCTTCTCTCTCTCTCTCTCTCTCTCTCTCTCTCTCTCTCTCTCTCTCTCTCTGTATGGCTCTGTCTTCCTATCCATCAATCCTCTCTCTCTCTCTCTCTCTCTCTCTCTCTCTCTCTCCTCTCTCTCTCCTCTCTCTCTCTCTCTCTCTCTCTCTCTCTCTCTCTCTCTCTCTCTCTCTCTCTCTCTCTCTCTCTCTCTCTGTCACTCTCTTTCGGTATGACTCTGTCTTCCTGTCCATCAGTCTCTCTCTCTCTCTCTCTCTCTCTCTCTCCTCTCTCTCTCTCTCTCTCTCTCTCTCTCTCTCTCTCTTCCTCTGCCCCTCCTCTGTTTCTGTCCTTCTGTCCTCCCACGTTTTTCCTGGCAACCTTGTCATTGAATCTACATACACCATTTAGTATTCATTCCCAAGCCAAACACTAAAGACAAAACACTGTGCATGTAGATGCTGGCAACAGCACGGATTGTACTGGATGATGGTCAAATAAAACAAAAAGTGTGTCTTCGGTGGTACATTGGATGCAGACAAGTTGGACTACTCTTGAAAACTGTGGGCAAAGAGTTCCAAACATCTAGAGCAGTAGAAGTGAAGAAATACTCACCATCGGACTTACACTTTGACTTCAGGGTTTCTCTTTTTCTCCCTATATTTTTCTTTTTTCACCCTTTCTTCTTTTTCTTTCTTTCCATTTTCCTTTGTTGTTTCAATTTCTTTTCTTTGTATCTGTGCATCCAACGTTCACCGTAATCCAGAATATGACATACATAAGCGATACTGCTTCCCCCCCCCCCCCTCCCCCCCCCCCCCCCCCCCCCCCCCCCCCACGGCATTTCTTCCCAGACGAAGATTCAGGACGGGGTGATGTGCGGGTTAGGGCCAGACAGGCTGGTGGCCGACAAGGCCGATGAGTGACACACGCGGTGGGCCGTAGTGGTTAAGGCTGAAGCTGTGTATCCCTCAATCTCTTGTGTGCAGGGAGTAGAACTGGCCAAGATGTTCGAGAAGTTCGTTCGAAAGGATCCCAGGTTCGAGATACCTGCTGAAAGAACTCTGGGCCTGGTCGTCTTTCGCTTGAAGGTATGGAGGTTTTAGTCTCACATGGATAGTTTATTTTCTCCGGTGTTCGTTCAGGGGGTGTGGGGAGAAGGCGGGATGTGGGAGGGGCTCAGTGTCATTCGTCAGTGAAGCATGGCCTCTGATGTGGGGTTTTTTTTGTTTGTTTTTTTTTTATTGTTTTTTGTTTGTTTTTTGTTTTGTTTTTTGCTGTCCCAACCTCTGCGCCACTTCAGAGGCAATGCACCCACGCCGCTCATTCCGACACCCGTCCACAGCCACAGCCCGGTCGGCCCCGCCGCAGCCCCGCCACCGGCAGTCCACAGGGAGCAGTCAATGTCAGGTCGTCAAGAGGCAACCCACCGGAGGAGACACTGCACTGCTGCCGAGTCACTTCGGTGGTGTTCAGTGGCGCCTGTTCTGATCTAACATACGCAGGACACCACCTACTAAGCCCCCTACTATCGACAATAATTGCTTAGTCGCGGAGCCGGCGTGAGTGAGCTCTCCCTCCGGAGGGTGCCACCACGTCCGTCCAACGACAGCCCCCATGGACTCGCCGATACCGGTGACCCCGACGGAACCAAACCAAGGCCATAGACGCGGAGAGGACATCGAAATTGAGGTCACCATGAGAGCAGGGAATGAAGGGTCACAGAATTTGAGACTTTTTTTTATGCTGATCGATGAGAATGAGGATGATTAAGATGATGCTATGGATTTCCATTTCGGCCTGGGGCTACATGACAGGGCTGTACTCTACGCTTCCTTTCATAATATATCCCGGTGTCAACCAGGCCCGAGAGATACAGGCACCTGCAGTGTAGGTCAGGAAATTTGAGCAACACTCTCAGGAACGTATCCATTAAGTGGATGAAACCCGACTGTGTGGTCCCAGTCTTCCCAACTGAGTCCGCAGCAAACTCAACTCTGGGTAGGAGCCGGTCGGGGCAGAAAAGCCCACATGACTTCTGATGGGATTCGAACCCGCGACCTCCCAGCCGGGAGTCCGCGACGCTAACCACTTCGCCACGGCGGCTGGTGTCTCTGATGTTTTTGTTTGTTTTGGGGGCAGGAGGGGTGCACCAGGTGTGTTTCTCCAATGGCCAAAAGAATGAAAATTTAAAAAGTTAGTGTTTCTTTTTTTTTCCCCATTCGTTGTCTTACTTTTTTTTTCCCAAACAAAATTCTGAAAACTAATATATCACAATTTATCAGGTTGACCCTCGACGGCAGAGAAATTGAACTAATGCTCCGCGTTAGGAGGGTCGGGTCCGTGTGAGCTGGATGTGTGTCGGTGGAAATGTGTGAATGGGTCAACGACTGTCAGAGAGGAGGAGGGACAGTACTAGTAGTCGAGGAGGGAAGAGGAGCAGGCACAGAAACGAACGTTACACAATACAATAAAATGCACATGCAATACAACACAATACAATGCAATGCAATGCAAAGCAATGCAATGCAGTGCAATGCAATGCAATACAATACAGTACAATACAATACTATTGAAGTCTGCAACCTGTTGGATATCCCAAAATACTTCGTCACGCAGGGAGACCACTCTTAAGAAGGCTTCAGAGGTTTGACGATGCAGACGAAGAACACGTGGCGTTTGTCCGTCTCCCTATGTACCTGTCTGTTTCCCTGTATGGCCGTCACCCTGTGTACCTGTCTATTTCCCTGTATGGCCGTCTCCCTGTGTACCTGTCTGTTTCCCTGTATGGCCGTCACCCTGTGTACCTGTCTGTTTCCCTGTATGGCCGTCTACCTGTGTACCTGTCTGTTTGCCTGTATGGCCGTCTCTCCCTATGTACATGTCTGTTTCCCTGTATGGCCGTCTCCCTGTGTACCTGTCTGTTTCCCTGTATGGCCGTCTCCCTGTGTACCTGTCTGTTTCCCTGTATGGCCGTCTCCCTGTGTACCTGTCTGTTTCCCTGTATGGCCGTCTCCCTGTGTACCTGTCTGTTTCCCTGTATGGCCGTCTCCCTGTGTACCTGTCTGTTTCTCTGTATGGCCGTCTCCCTGTGTACCTGTCTGTTTCTCTGTATGGCCGTCTCCCTGTGTACCTGTCTGTTTCCCTGTATGGCCGTCTCCCTGTGTACCTGTCTGTTTCCCTGTATGGCCGTCTCCCTGTGTACCTGTCTCTTTCCCTGTATGGCCGTCTCCCTGTGTACCTGTCTGTTTCTCTGTATGGCCGTCTCCCTGTGTACCTGTCTGTTTCCCTGTATGGCCGTCTCCCTGTGTACCTGTCTGTTTCCCTGTATGGCCGTCTCCCTGTGTACCTGTCTCTTTCCCTGTATGGCCGTCTCCCTGTGTACCTGTCTGTTTCTCTGTATGGCCGTCTCCCTGTGTACCTGTCTGTTTCCCTGTATGGCCGTCTCCCTGTGTACCTGTCTGTTTCCCTGTATGGCCGTCTCCCTGTGTACCTGTCTCTTTCCCTGTATGGCCGTCTCCCTGTGTACCTGTCTGTTTCCCTGTATGGCCGTCTCCCTGTGTACCTGTCTGTTTCCCTGTATGGCCGTCTCCCTGTGTACCTGTCTCTTTCCCTGTATGGCCGTCTCCCTGTGTACCTGTCTGTTTCCCTGTATGGCCGTCTCCCTGTGTACCTGTCTGTTTCTCTGTATGGCCGTCTCCCTGTGTACCTGTCTGTTTCTCTGTATGGCCGTCTCCCTGTGTACCTGTCTGTTTCCCTGTATGGCCGTCTCCCTGTGTACCTGTCTGTTTCCCTGTATGGCCGTCTCCCTGTGTACCTGTCTCTTTCCCTGTATGGCCGTCTCCCTGTGTACCTGTCTGTTTCCCTGTATGGCCGTCTACCTGTGTACCTGTCTCCCTGTATTGCCGTCTACCTGTGTACCTGTCTCTTTCCCTGTATGGCCGTTTCCCTGTGTACCTGTCTCTTTCCCTGTGTCTTTGTATGGCCGTCTACCTGTGTACCTGTCTCTTTCCCTGTGTCCCTGTATGGCCGTCTACCTGTGTACCTGTCTCTTTTCCTCTATGGCCGTCTACCTGTGTACCTGTCTCTTTCCCTGTGTCCCTGTATGGCCGTCTCCCCGTGTACCTGTCTCTCTACCTGTGTAGCTGTCTCTCTCCCTGTGTCCCTGTATGGCCGTCTACCTGTGTACCTGTCTCTTTTGCCTGTGTCCCTGTATGGCCGTCTACCTGTGTACCTGTCTCTTTCCCTGTGTCCCTGTATGGCCTACCCGTGTCCAGGGGGACAACGAGCTGACAGAGCTGCTGCTGAAGAGGCTGAACAAGATGGGCCGCGTGCACATGGTGCCGGCGTCCCTCAAGGGCCACTACATCATCCGCTTCACCGTCACCTCGCAGTACACCACGCCCGACGACATCGAGAGGGACTGGACCCTCATCCAGACCACCGCCGACCAGGTTATTGAGGATCTGGCCAAGGAAGACGTGAGTATGAGGGAAGGAGGGACGGAGAGAGAGAGAGAGAGAGAAAGAGAGAGAGGGGGGAGGGGGAGAGTCGAGATGAACCCAGAGAGAGAGAAAGAGAGAGAGAGAGTGTCGAGATGAACCAAGAGAACGAGCGAGAGAGAGAGAGAGAATGTGTGTGTGTGTGTGTGTGTGTGTGTGTGTGTGTGTGTGTGTGTGTGTGTGTGTGTGTGTGTGTTGGACAGGAGAAAGAGAGTGAGGCGGGACACAAAAAACGAATCTGTGGGGCTGAAGGGAGAGAGAGGGCAGGATTAGGCAGGACAGAGAGGGTGCCGGGCAGGAGTGAGAGAGAGAGAGACAAGACAAGACAAGACAAAATTCTTTATTTACGAGGATAATAGATAAGCACTAACGTGCTTTTTTACATCCAGTCCTCGCCCTGAGTAGGGACTACAACATGCAGTGAAATCAATTAATGTAAGAAATCAAAGAAGCAAGCAAAGCGGTCATGTAATCATAGAGGAACATCAAATGAAAATAGAAGATAAATGAAAACAAAACAAAAAATAAGAATAACAATAAACAAAACAACAACAACAAATAATAATAACAACAAAAAAAAAAAAAAAAATGAGAGAGAGAGAGAGAGAGAGAGAGAGAGATGGACAAGACAGTATTAGGCAGGAGAGAGAAAGAGAGAGAGAGAGACAGATGGACAAGATAGTATTCGGCTGGAGAGAGAGAGAGGAAAGAGAGAGCTGGGCAAAATAGAGAGTATTACGTAGGGGAGAGAGAGTTGGACAATTAGGCAGGAGAGAGAGAGTTGGACAAGATAGTAGTAGGAAGGAGAGAGAGAGAGAGAGAGAGAGAGAGAGAGAGAGAGAGAGAGAGAGAGAGAGAGTTGGAGAAGACAGTATTAGGCAGGAAAGAGAGAGAGAGAGAGAGAGAGAGTTGGACAAGACAGTATTAGGCAGGAAGAGAGAGAGAGAGAGAGAGAGAGAGAGAGAGAGTTGGTCAAGATAGTAGTAGGCAGGAGAGAGAGAGAGAGATAGAGAGTTGGAGAAGACAGTATTAGGCATGAAAGAGAGAGAGAGAGTTGTACAAGACAGTATTAGGCAGAGAGAGAGAGAGAGAGAGAAGAGAGAGAGAGAGAGAGAGAGAGAGTTGTACAAGACAGTATTAGGCAGAGAGAGAGAGAGAGAGAGTTGAACAGGATAGTATTAGGCAGGAGAGAGAGAGAGAGAGAGAGAGAGAGAGAGAGAGAGAGAGAGAGAGTGGACAGGACAGTATTAGGCAGGAGAGAGAGAGAGAGAGAGTTGGACTGGATAGTATTAGGCAGGAAAGAGGGAGAGGAAGTATGCGCAGGACCGGGAGGGATTTTGGGTCAGCAAAAAGAGAGAGAGAGCTGGGCCGGAGAGAGAGAAAGAGAGAGACCTGGGCCGGAGAGAGAGAAAGAGAGAGACCTGGGCCGGAGAGAGAGAAAGAGAGAGACCTGGGCCGGAGAGAGAGAAAGAGAGACCTGGGCCGGAGAGAGAGAAAGAGAGAGACCTGGGCCGGAGAGAGAGAAAGAGAGAGCTGGGCCGGAGAGAGAGAAAGAGAGAGACCTGGGCCGGAGAGAGAGAAAGAGAGAGACCTGGGCCGGAGAGAGAGAAAGAGAGAGAGAGCTGGGCCGGAGAGAGAGAAAGAGAGAGAGAGCGGGGCTGGAGAGAGAGAAAGAGAGAGAGAGCTGGGCCGGAGAGAGAGAAAGAGAGAGACCTGGCCGGAGAGAGAGAAAGAGAGAGAGCTGGGCCGAGAGAGAGAAAGAGAGAGAGCTGGGTAGGAAAGAGAGAAAAGAGAGAGCTGGGCCGGAGAGAGAGAAAGAGAGAGAGCTGGGTAGGAAAGAGAGAGTGTGTATTGTGAAAGAGACAGAACACTGAACATTTTCAATGGCATTAGCTTTTTTAAACTTTGGTAGTACGTAGGATGCAAGAAAAAAAAAAAAGAAACGCAGATCTGTCGATAAAACAGCATCAAGGCATATTCAGACCATCCAGTCTGATATTCAGTTAAATATATATTTTAAAAAAATAATAAAAACCGTCGACAAAATCTGCTTTGCTGTCATCGAACTTTTCCCTTTTAACCAGTAGTAAGTTTGAGTGTATTTGCTTGAATACTGAATGCCTCGGCAGTATATCTTGCGAGTGGTTTCACGGAATCATTGTCATAATTCATTTTTCACACATTCCAACTGTGTCCTTAATTTTAGCAACACCTTTTGTCAAAAGCTGTGCATTGTTCTACGAATGATTTAGTTCAGGCATCAAATCAAGTTTCCAGAAATTTACTTTACGCGACACAGAGAGAGAGAGAGAGAGAGAGAGAGAGAGAGAGAGAGAGAGAGAGAGAGAGAGAGAGAGAGACAGAGACAGAGACAGAGAGACTGACAGAAAGAGACAGAGAGAGAGAGAGAGAGAGAGAGAGAGAGAGAGAGAGAACTTCGGTACACCTCAGTGGTGCTAACAGTGCCGTCAATCCCACCATATTCAGATGTTCACACCTCCCTAAAGATTCTCTTCATTCCATTTTCAGCTCGCAGATCGCTCGAACCGTGCCTGGGAAGACGTCCCTACCCCACCCCACCCCACCCCCCTCACTCCATCCCCCACCTCTCATATCCAGCAAAAAAAAAAAAAAAAAAAACTAAGCTGACGAAGCTTATAAGCCAGGAATTGAGAGATCCTGATGGGAGAGAGAGAGAGAGAGAGAGAGAGAGAGAGAGAGAGAGAGAGAGAGAGAGAGAGAGAGAGAGAAAGAGAGAGAGAGAGAGAGAGAGAGAGAGAGAGAGAGAGAGTTAAAAAAAAAAGAACACTAACAAACAACCCGCTCTATATGTGGGTGAGATAGGAAAGGAAAAGATAAACAGAGAGGGAGACAAAGATACAATCAGAATCCTAACTAACAAACTGCCCTTCACATATGTGGTAGAGGTTGGGTGGGGGAGAGAGAGGGACAGGGGCGGACAGTTAAAAAATATCAACACATTACTTCCCGCAATACCTCTTGGGATTGGAGGGAGAGGGGTGGGGGTGAGATCATACAAATAGAAACTCAAAACACGAGCAGACCGTTGCCCTTTCCACCAATGG
>CM031624.1:38432082-38439582 GCA_018398815.1 Conus ventricosus | reverse complement strand
CTCCATCCTACCCCTTCCCTTCTTCCCTCCACTCCCCACCCCCACCCCCCCCTTTCCTCCTCCATCCTACCCCTTCCCTTCTTCCCTCCACTCCCCACACCCCCTCCCCTTTCCTCCTCCATCCTCCCCCTTCCCTTCTTCCCTCCGCTCCCCACACCCCTCCCCTTTCCTCCTCCATCCTACCCCTTCCCTTCTTCCCTCCACTACCCACACCCCTCCCCTTTCCTCCTCCATCCTACCCCTTCCCTTCTTCCCTCCACTCCCCACACCCCTCCCCTTTCCTCCTCCATCCCCTTCTTCCCTCCACTCCCCACACCCCTCCCCTTTCCCTCCTCCATCCTACCCCTTCCCTTCTTCCCCTCCACTACCCACACCCCTCCCCTTTCCTCCTCCATCCCCTTCTTCCCTCCACTCCCCACACCCCTCCCCTTTCCTTCTCGCTGATTCGTGACAGATGTCACTATATGCATTTTGTTTTTCACTCGCATCTAATGTAAACTGCCACTTTAGCGCCTTATTTTGTGCTGCTTTTTTTTTTTTTTTTTTTTTTTTTTTGTATTCCGTAAAGACGTTGATTCTGTCCGCCGGCGTCATAAGGTTGAGATACTTCTGTGGTGAAACGTCTGTTGACCTTATGAAGTTTCTTGAAAGCAATATTTTTAAGGTAAAACTGGCGGTTTTAGATTATGTATGGAGGCTGTCCTTGTAGATCTTTTTTTTTATTTCTTTTACGTCATTTTTCTCCTTCCAGCGCAGAGATAAGTGTCTTAAGTGAATTTGCTATGTATTCAGCTTCAACCTAGGATGAAAACTGGGGATTTTCTAAACGCCGGAAGTCAAATGTTTCTTTGATTTAAATTCGAGGTGTGCAGCGGTGGGGGGGGGGGGGGGGGGGGGGGGGGGGGGGGGGGGGGGGGGGGGGGGGGGCGGGGGGGTATGTTTATCATATCTACACAATCTCGTGACACGTCTGTGCATTAAACATCAAAGATGGCATGCCGCCCTGAAGAAACTTGTATAGGAAACAACAAACATGTATATAACTGCATTGTCCTACGTATTACTTTCATGAACACTTTTTTTTGGGTGATAGGCAGAATGTACAGCTTATATACAAATGATACATAATGTGATAGCGTGTAATGACTTGTGTTGTGTGTCGAAATAAATTTAGCTCAGCGTTTACCGATTGTATAGTATAATAAAGATCACTGGATGTTTTTTTTTATTTGTTTGGTTTTTCTGGAAAGGAGAGGGGTGGGGGGGGACCTCTTTGTTATCTGTTCATGTTATTGGGTGGTTGGCTGTTTTGTTGTTTTTTTCAGGGGGGGGTGTAGAGGGTGGGTTGGTGGAGGTATTTTTGCGTTTCGTGTTGTTTTTATGTCTGCAATATTCCGAACTTTGAAGGATGTTCGCTACGGTTGGGCCGTTGACTAAGAACACGTAGTTGCCGTGACTAAAACACGTAGTTGGTCTATGGTTTTGACTTGGCAGAGGTGGTTGATTGGTTGTGTTTTGGTTGGTTGTTTGTTTGATAAGCTGATCATGTGGTTTGGAATTGACTTCAGCTGACTGCACAGACCGAGGTGGTTGCCGAGGCCAAAAACAATGATGAGGTGGTTTGATGGAATGGTTTGATGCGAGACGGTTCCACTTTGATTTAAATCAGTTTGGTTTGAATTCAGTTTGAATTTGATTCAGTTTGGTTCAGCTTGAATTGATTTTGTTCGGGTTTGAAATTTATTGCATTTCCTTTCATTCGATTCAGCTTTTTTTAAATTATATTTGTTATATATTAGTTCGACTTGATTGGATGTGCTTTGATTTGATTTTTATTTCAGCCGGAATAGCTCAGTTGTTAGAGAGCAGATTCGTAATCTTTGTGATCCGGAGGTTGCGCGTTCCAATCAGCACCGGGCTGTTTGGCTACCGTGGATTTTTTCCCTTATGCGTTTACATTAGTTCTGACTCCATATCCCGAAAACTCCTTTGAATGAGACTGTAAACCGATGTTTTCGCTTTGTGAATCCATGCATAGCATCTCGCGCACAAGTAAAATCACATCACCAACTTCGAAGAGTTGGCCCGTTTGCCATTGGAATGCATCACCGCAGGCAGCTCTTAGGGTGGTTCTACCCGGTAGGCAGCCCGTTGTGTAAACGAGAGCGTGTACTGTACATCTCTTAGAGCTTGGTATCTGACCGAGGACAGCGGAATGTGAATATTCCTAAGAATGACAAGAATAATCGGTTTCCTCTGCAGGGTACGCTCATTCAGAATGGCTTGGCATCTCAGCAGTTGCTGTCACTCGTCAGTGACTGACTAGGTGGTATCCTGCACATGCCGGATCCCAAAAGACGTTACAGGAAACCGCGCAACGGTTCAACTGCAGGCTGTGTTCGCTCTTTCGCGCAGCGTCAAGACGACAGCATATTGATCGCTCCGTGTAGACTGCCCGTGCGGCGTTGCGACACAACGAACTGGGTGTGGTTGTGGACGGACCAAAGTGAGCGGCGTAGAAGCAGTGCTATAGAGAAGACACGGAAGATCAGACAAGACAACATGAAAAGAAGAATAGTGTGGTAACTTCTGCCAAGCAAAAAAAAAAAGCAACTCTAGATTCCGTTAGTTTGTTTGATCCCCCCCTCCCCCCCCCCCCCCCCCCCCCCCCCCCCCCCCCCCCCCCCCCACACACACAAAATGGCCGCTATAACCACATCCTTATGTCAAAGCATCTCTTAAACTGACGACAGCCTTTAAGGAGGTCTACCCTCCCCCTCTCCTCCTTCTTCCTCCTGTCCGCCATCTCCTGGCATGGTTATCCCCGTGTGACGTGACCCGTGATGTGGACGGAGACCCCATGGCTGGCGTCACGTGCAAGATGTGTCTGTTCACCCACCGCTCTCTCTCACCGGAACTAACAGCTGTTCCCTCGTCTGAACGACCCAACTAGTAAGCAAGCAAGTCGGTTACGGACGGAACAGCGATCACAAGTTTCTTCTTAACTGAACTCGGTGGTCTGCGATTTTGTTGGCATCGCTAGTTCCACTGCGAAGTTTTATTGAAGACAGGTGTCTGTATGGGGCGATAACTCCCCAAGGAAGAGAACACTACCATATATCCCTGCAAGGTGTCTGTATGGGGCGATAACTTCCCAAGGAAGAGAACACTACCATGGATCACTGCAAGGTGTCTGTATGGGGCGATAACTTCCCAAGGAAGAGAACACTACCATGTATCCCTGCAAGGTGTCTGTATGGGCGATAACTTCCCAAGAAGAGAACACTACCATGTATCACTGCAAAGTGTCTGTATGGGCGATCACTCCCCAAGGAAGAGAACACTACCATCCCTGCAAGGTGTCTGTATGGGGTGATGCCTTCCCAAGGAAGAGAACACTACCATGTATCACCGCAAGGTGTCTGTATGGGGCGATCACTCCCCAAGGAAGAGAACACTACCATATATCCCTGCAAGGTGTCTGTATGGGGCTATGCCTTCCCAAGGAAGAGAACACTACCATGTACTCCCTGCAAGGTGTCTGTATGGGCGATCACTACCCCAAGGAGAGAACACTACCACCCTGCAAGGTGTCCTGTATGGGGCTATGCCTTCCCAAGGAAGAGAACACTACCAGTATCCCTGCAAGGTGTCTGTATGGGGCGATGCCTTCCCAAGGAAGAGAACACTACCATACATCCCTGCAAGGTGTCTGTATTGGGCGATGCCTTCCCAAGGAAGAGAACACTACCATATATCCCTGCAAGGTGTCTGTCTGTATGGGGCGATGCCTCCCAAGGTAGAGAACACTACCATAATCCCTGCAAGGTGTCTGTATGGGCGATGCCTTCCCAAGGTAGAGAACACTACCATGTATCCCTGCAAGGTGTCTGTATGGGGCGATGCCTTCCCAAGGTAGAGAACACTACCATGTATCCCTGCAAGGTGTCTGTATGGGGCGATGCCTTCCCAAGGAAGAGAACACTACCATGTATCCCTGCAAGGTGTCTGTATGGGGCGATGCCTTCCCAAGGTAGAGAACACTACCATGTATCCCTGCAAGGTGTCTGTATGGGCGATGCCTTCCCAAGGTAGAGAACACTACCATGTATCCCTGCAAGGTGTCTGTATGGGGCGATGCCTTCCCAAGGTAGAGAACACTACCATACATCCCTGCAACATTCTGCTCATGGGTGCAGCTCAGTTGAAATGGATCGTCAGGCCTGCAGAACTTTAAAACCATGAAGAAGCCATGAAATTGATTTCCGCCATCTCTTTGTCGAAAATGTCTCATATTTCATTCATTTTCCAGTGCCCAGCGTGCGAAGTTGTAGTTGTCATGGTCGTAGGAATGTTTTACTGACAAGAAGAGAGGTCAGATTTAGGTCCCACCAGAAGCGAGCTGAATCCCATGACAGGAAGCTTTACTGCGCTTATCTACCCTTCGTTTAGCGATGTATATATATTCCTCCTCCCAACTCACACCGGCAAAGTACGCGTGAAAAATCGATGATCTTGATCGCAAACTTAACCATCGGCACTTAAAAACAGACGAGGGACGAAGCTTACAACATTTAGCAAATCGCTTAATCCAATATATACACTAACGTTCATGAATAAAAGAGTTGGCAACGACAACGAACAGGAGGAAGCTTCAACGATCGTAGTCTCTAATTCAGCGTTTTTTCCCCCATTCGTCTGCGGCACACACGTGATCGATAACAATTCTTTTTGTCTAATCATAATTATTCAGCCTTTCTTCTCACCACCACCCCTCCACCCCCCCATGAATCAACAGAAACGGTTGTGGAAAATCTCACCTTCCATGAGACTAGACGATCTAGCATGGTAATATGAAAGCTGTGTCCGTTCAGAACAGCGAAAGCTAGCGATCTAGTAGCTTAGGGACAAGACGATAATTACTGAGTGACTGTTGATGAAATGGCTGCTTAGGTAGATATAATTCATGTATTTACTGGTTTGATTTTCTTTATTCATTTATTTCCGAAACACTCGTGCTTATATCTATTTGCTTACGGTGTCAAACGGTTCGATTGCTTGGTTTGCGATCTGTCCGTAAACATGTTTCTGTTCTTAGTCAGAGGTGGTTTTCTGATGGCGATTCTGTCACGGGCCATTTCTTATTCTTCATTATCACTTGGTTTCTTTCCTTCTTTCTTTTTTCTTTTCTTTTTGTTCTTTGTTCATTCCGCCCACATATTATTGCTGTGTGTGAGTAAGAGGAGATCGGCCATCCGACGGGAAAACGTATCAATAGTATTGAACTGTAGTGCACACCGTTCAAGAAAAATAAAGACAATTATTATGTCCAAGACATTGTGTCTTTTATGCACCGTGTGTGTGGTGCGAGTGTGTGTGTGTGTGTGTGTGTGTGTGTGTGTGTGTGTGTGTGACTTTCAATTCGCTGTGTGTGTGTGTGTGTGTGTGTGTGTGTGTGTGTGTGTGTGTGTGTGTGTGTGTGTATTTGCATGCGTATGTGTGTTGACTGGTGTGTGTAAGTGTGAATCTCTCTTCTCTCTCTCTCTCTCTCTCTCTCTCTCTCTCTCTCATTCCATAAATATACTATTCGTTTGATCAGGATCCGGACCACTGTTTATCCAGATCGCCTTGAGCCGCACGCCGTCCTCCCACCAAGCGTCTCTGAAGCAGGGTCAGTAGCTGTTTTGCGGGTGTTGCTAACACAACAACTAACAAGCGGGTGGAAACAGAGCTCTCTGACAAAAAGTAACGTGTAAATAACAGTTCAGTGATGCTGACGATGCCGAACTTTGTGTTTTTATTGACCTTTGCATTTATATTTCCATTAGTTTTCCACAACAATCGGCCCAAATGTCACGCTGTGCCATTCCGAACGGCCGTGACGATAGCTAGCAGCCTCTGATGCTGACCGTTTTCCCGACCAATGGCGTTGAAGCACCACACCGCTGTGTACACTCTGCGCTGTTCTCATTGGCTGGCATACTCTGACGTCACAGGTGAGGTAGACGTTAGGAAAATCCCCGGCAAACTCAAAGCCGTGAACCGGAAGTCTGTGCTGCGCTGTTCGTGGTGAAGAATTCTGTCTGTGTATCCGAAGGGCATCTGTGCACAAGGAGCAAAGAAAGAAAACGTCAGACTCCATCTCGGCCTTTGCCCCCCCCCCCCCCCCCCCCCCCCCCCCAAAAAAAAACCAACAAGGGGTCCTTTCGCACAAACGTAGGCTATCTGTCCAACATTATGAAAACACAGAGAATGACAGGAATAATACTTGCGTGTGGGCTTCTGGTGACTTCTTCTTCTTCGCTGTGCGCATGCGTGCGCATACAAATGCACACACACACACACACACACACAACACACACACACACACACAACACACACACACTGCATATGCACACAGCCCCCCCCCCCCCCCCCCTCCCCTTCTTACCCCTTCCCAACTAGGTCTGTTGAATTTTTCAATGCATTTTAGCAACAATAATTTACGGGGGAAAACATAGTTTACATGTCAGTCTGATGTACAAATTTTCGTTCAGTGCAATCAGAATCTTCTACGAAGACTTGTTTTGAAGTACTTTTTTTCGAGAGCTTGATTTTTTTTATTCCGTGAAGTATTATTCATTCATAAATCACAAAGTTATTTAGAAAGTCCAAATTACTTTCAACGCATGTCTGTCCGCAAAAAATGTATCGGAAAGTATGCGATAAAGGTTTCTGAAAAGTTTATCTACGAAAAAAGAATCCACTTTCTGGAATGTTGAGTAGTTGATAAGCCCTTTGTATAAGTTTTGTCTTGTTATTTTTAAAATGGAGTGACTGACGGCGGCGAACGAAGCAAAATTAGGAATAGAGTTTGTTTAGAACTTACCGCCAATGACATTGACAAACAAAGCACATGACAAGACACGATGCATTTCAACCACTTGGGTCTTCTTCAGGCGAAAAAATAAATCACATTTAACATGTGGGACAGTACAAACAAAGAACGAAAAAAGAATGAAAAATGACTCATCCGTTGTCCATGTGGTCGGTAGGCGGAAATGACATGGGGCTAGGGGCATTATGGGAGAGGAAACGGAGGGGGGGGTTGCGTTCGGGGAGGTGTGTGTGTGTGATATGATGGGGTTGTGTGTCTAGTTTATTGGGATGGTGTGACATCTTTGTGATGGTTGTGGTAATGGTGGATTGATAATAATGGTAAGGGGAAAGAAGGGGGGGGGGGGAACTGAGGAGAAAAAAAAAAATTAAAAAATTTAAAAAATATATTTAAAAAAAAAAATATATATATATATATATATATATATATATATATATAATTTTAAAAAAATAAAAATAACATAAATTAAAATTAAAAAAAATAAAAAAATAAAAAAAAAATAAAAATAAAAAAAAATATTAAAAAAATTGCCAGAGTGCCATAACTTTGACTTCACTTACACTTTGACTTACACTTCAACCACACCCAACACAACATCGACCATGTCACTCTGGCAGTCACAG
>CM031624.1:38392082-38417082 GCA_018398815.1 Conus ventricosus | reverse complement strand
CAGAATGAGCAACACTGTGACAGAATGACCAACACTGTGACAGAATGACCAACACTGTGACAGCCTAGTGACTGACTGTCGCTCCATGACACTACCTGACAGAATGACCAACACTGTGACAGCCTAGGGACTGACTGTGACTCCATGACACTACCTGACAGAATGACCAACACTGTGACAGAATGACCAACACTGTGACAGCCTAGGGACTGACTGTCGCTCCATGACACTACCTGACAGAATGACCAACACTGTGACAGAATGACCAACACTGTGACAGCCTAGTGACTGACTGTCGCTCCATGACACTACCTGACAGAATGACCAACACTGTGACAGCCTAGGGACTGACTGAGACTCCATGACACTACCTGACAGAATGACCAACACTGTGACAGCCTAGGAACTGACTGTGACTCCATGACACTACCTGACACAGCCTAGTGACTGACTGTCGCTCCATGACACTACCTGACAGAATGACCAACACTGTGACAGCCTAGGGACTGACTGAGACTCCATGACACTACCTGACAGAATGACCAACACTGTGACAGCCTAGGGACTGACTGTGACTCCATGACACTACCTGACAGAATGACCAACACTGTGGCAGAATGACCAACACTGTGACAGCCTAGTGACTGACTGTGACTCCATGACACTACCTGACAGAATGACCAACACTGTGACAGAATGACCAACACTGTGACAGCCTAGTGACTGACTGTGACTCCATGACACTACCTGACAGAATGACCAACACTGTGACAGAATGACCAACACTGTGACAGCCTAGGGACTGACTGTCACTCCATGACATTACCTGACAGAATGACTCCGGACGACTGGCAGTGTGTCGTGACATGTCACTGTCACTCATCATGACGGTTTCGCTGTGCGTGTCACTTATCACACTGGATTGTGAACGAATGGATTTATTATTTTGGACGTTTATTTTCGAACACTCATATTTGACCATATACAGTTATGAGCCAGTGGCAGATAAAATGTTACGCCATAGTATGCACATCTGTCTGTCTCTCTCTCTCTCTCTCTCTCTCTCTCTCTCTCTCTCTCTCTCTCTCTCTCTTTCTTTCTTTCTTTCTTTCTCTCTCTTTGAGAGTGTATCTCGGTATCAATAATCAGTGGACTGAATAATTATATTTGTGTAACACGGAGAAACTACACGTGATTTCTCAGTCCACAGCCACAGCCCGGTCGGCCCAGCCGCAGCCCCGGCACCGACAATCCACAGGGAGCAGTCAATGTCAAGTCGTCAAGAGGCAACCCACCGGAGAAGACACTGCACTGCTGCCGAGTCACTTCGGTGGTGTTCAGTGGCGCCTGTTCTGATCTAACATACGCAGGACACCACCTACTAAGCCCCCTACTGACGACAATAATTGCTTAGTCGCGGAGCCGGCGTGGGTGAGCTCTCCCTCCGGAGAGCGCCACCACGTCCGTCCAACGACAGCCCCCATGGACTCGCCGATACCGGTGACCCCGACGGAACCAAACCAAGGCCACAGACGTGGAGAGGACATCGAAATTGAGGTCACCATGAGAGCAGGGCATGAAGGGCCACAGAATTTGAGACTTTTTTTTAAAAATAATGCTGATCGATGAGAATGAGGATGATTAAGATGATGCTACGGATTTCCATTTCGGTCTGAGACTACATGACAGGGCTGTACTCTACGCTTCCTTTCATAATATATCCCGGCGTCAACCAGGCCCGAGAGATACAGGCACCTGCAGTGTTGGTCAGGAAATTTGAGCAACACTCTCAGAAACGCATCCATTAAGTGGATGAAACTCGACTGTGTGGTCCCAGTCTTCCCAACTGAGTCCGCAGCAAACTCAACTCTGGGTAGGAGCCGGTCGGGGCAGAAAAACCCACATGACTGATGGGATTCGAACCCACGACCTCCCAGCCGGGAGTCCGCGACGCTAACCACTTCGCCACGGCGGCTGGTTAAAAGGTAAAAATTTGGACATCATTTGTTTACAGGAATCTCACGTAACAGAAGACGAAGTTGAGACAGGGAATGAAGAATGGGAAGGTAAGATTTTTTTTTTTCAGTGAGGGTGCAAACTGAAGTCGAGGGGAGGTAATTTCATTTTCGAGGAATTTCGTCGGGGAAGTCAGATGATTGATTTCTATAGAAAGAATGCTTGTCATTTCTGTTGTGCATGCAAATCATGATATCGTGATAGCAAATGTGTATGCACCCAATGATTCAAGAAAAAAATCTTTTTTTTCAGTGTATGAATGAAACTTTGGGAGAATTTGCTGATGGTGATCTGATAGTACTTGGCGATCTTAACTGTGGTCTGAATAACGACCTTGATATAATAGCTGGTCTTCCACAAATAAAACAGAAGCTGATATTCTCAACGAGTCAGTCGAAACCTTGGCTTTAATAGATCTTTGGAAATCGTACCACTCTAACGACAAGGAATACACATGGTGTCGATTTAATCCATTTATAGCACGTTGGTTGAATTATTGTTTAATTTCTGAAAATATTTTAGGTGCATATTTGTCATGTGAACACTTACTTTCTCCCAATTCAGATCACAAAGCAGTCGTGCTAGAAATGAATGAAGCAAACTTCCATCGTGGCCCAGGTTATTGGCGATTCAACAACAGTTACCTCGACAATGAAGACTTTGTAAGGAAAATGAACAATATGTTAGATGCCTTCATAGTGGAGTATGGTGATTTGAGAAGTATAGAGAAACAGAAATTCTGTAAAGTTGAAAAAAAGACATTTTTGTGTTGAATTTGGCCAGATGTTATCATGCGGAACGAAAAAACAAAAACTCCGGTTCCAGTGTCGCCTTCAACACGTGGAAGAAACATTAGTAAACGACCTGCAAAGAAAACCTCTGCAGACAAGCCTACTATCACTGAAACAAAAGCTAGAACTCGCAGAGATCCACAAAAACAACTAAAGGTGCACAGGTAATAGCTAGAATAAAGTGATTGAAGAGGGTGAAAAATACACTAAATACTTTTTAAATTTAGAAAAAGCTCGGTAAGAGAACTACAATTAACAGGCTTGTTAGTGAATTGGGGAAAAAAATCATAGGAATAATACAGGAACAAGTTTCGTTTTACAAAATGTTATATGATAAAAAAAAAAAAACTAGCGCTACAAATATAAAAGAAGCAACAAACACCTTCTTATCAAATGAAAATATTACAACGTTGTAGGAGGAAGTGGCATCTTCATACGAAGGAATGATCACTCTAAAAGAAGCAACTGATGCGCTCCAAACAATGAAGAATGGATCAGCTCCAGGCAGTGGCGGAATCACGCCCGAATTTTATTTATTAAAAAAAAAAAATTCTGGCACAAGATAGGAAGTACTGTAACTGATTCATGTAATGATTCCTTCAATACTGGTGAAATGTCATTCACACAAAAACAAGGCATCATTACAAATTTGAAAAATTATTGTTAAAGCCCCCCCCCCCCCCCCCCCCCCCAAAAAAAAAAAAGTTGACACACGAATCACAAGACAACACACGACGCGTTTCGACCTCTTATGCCTTCTTCAGGCAACATACACAACACTCTGGACAACGAAAATGAACGAGCCATCACTTCACCCAATTCCGCGCAAGATAGGCGCAACAACAACCTCTGATCAGTTTTTAACAAGGTTGTAACTGCTGGGGCAATTTTCAGTAGGGTTATGAGCAAGCACAACAACCTCACGACAGGATCAACAATGATCGCATGAACTAGAATGCATGAAAAAGGTCAGCTGAATAACTAGTAGAAAGAAACATAAGACGCACGCACACAAAGTACAAAACTCACTGTAGCATTCCACCCCCACGTTGGTGCAGTTTTCCTGCGTCCCCGCGCGTTCGCCCTTGCAGTGTGCAATATTGGTCTCGTGGCCGGTGCAGTCCAACTGGTGGAGGAGGGGTGGCAGGTTACTCTGAGGAAACTTCTGTTCCACGTGAGCCTTCCCTCCTTGACTCCTGACAAGGCCAAAAAAAATCAGCGTGTCACTTTTTTTTTGTACATGTGCACGCTATTTTTCTGAAACTATGAATAAAGAACACAAATGTTGGTAACACTGATGATTATTTTTTCTTCAATCTAGTTGTTTGATCGAGAAATGATTCTGAACTTAATTTTCATGAGATATAACTCAAACAACTTATCCCCACTGCTTATAAAGTACGTGAAACTCGGATACCAGTAAATATTCTTTGGGTTTTTTCATCAGAGTACTTACCCATGAAAAGACATATTTCATATTAAAAGCATCGTAAAAAAAAGCAACAGAAAAACATAACTAGCTAAAAAGAATTACCTGAGGCAGCGAGGCGAGTCTCGGGAAGAGGCAGCAAATTAGAACAGACAGACTGCTCATTCTTTATCTTATGGAGGTATGAAGGTTGTTCTTCCAAACCAATCCAAGACAACGCGGAGAGCGTGTCGCAAAGCCTCCATCAGCGTGACAGAGTCCAACAAGTCTCCATCTGGAGAGGAGGAGGAGGGCGCCCGACACATGGACAGAGCCCAGCAAGTCACCAACCGCAGGAGGAGGACAGCATCCACCATCTCGCCGGATTTCAACACGTCACCATCTTCAGGTACAGAGCATCCACCGTCTAAACAGCGCACAGCAAGTCAGAATCTTAGGAGGACAGCGCTCACCATCTTGATAGACACCGACGACTCAGCATCTTCAGGGGGACAACACTCACCATCTTGATAGACACCGAAGACTCGGCATCTTCAGGGGGACAACACTCACCATCTTGATAGACACCGAAGACTCGGCATCTTCAGGGGGGACAACACTCACCATCTTGATAGACACCGACGACTCGGCATCTTTAGGGGGACAACACTCACCATCTTGATAGACACCGACGACTCGGCATCTTCAGGGGGACAACACTCACCATCTTGATAGACACCGACGACTCGGCATCTTCAGGGGGACAACACTCACCATCTTGATAGACACCGACAACTCAGCATCTTCAGGGGGGACAACACTCACCATCTTGATAGACACCGACGACTCGGCATCTTCAGGGGGGACAACACTCACCATCTTGATAGACACCGACGACTCAGCATCTTCAGGGGGGACAACACTCACCATCTTGATAGACACCGACGACTCGGCATCTTCAGGGGGACAATACCCACAGTCCTGACAGAGCACAACTCACCATCTTCAGGAGGACAGTGTGAGTTAGCTAGATGGAGTTGGACAAGTCACCTTCTTCAGGAGGACCAGCTCGCTAGTGTTCACGGAGTCAACACCTTCAGGAGGAACACAACGTTCACCAGTTAGAGACATCCCAAGCTTTTACAATCCTCATGTCTGGACAGCATCTCCCATTTTGATGGAGCAAAACAGAAATTCACATCATCTCCAGGAGGAGGACCGCGTTCACCAGCTCGACAGAGGCCAAGATGTCAGCATCTTCAAACTCAAATCAATCAATTCACCGACAGTTCTTCCAACTGTCGTCGTCTAGAAGAACAGCAAGAACAAGGACAAGAACAAAAACAAGAAGAAGGGAAGAAGACGAACAAGAACAAGAGAGAACAAGTACAAGAAGAATAAGAAAAAAGGCGATGTTATGGCGGAGAAGAAAAAAACAAGAACAAGAACAAGAACAAGCAAAGAAAGAAGAAGACAGAAAGAAGAGGAGGAGGAGGAGGAGGAGGAGAGGAGCAGGAAGGGAAGGAAGAAAAGAACAGAAGTAAAAGGAAAAGAACGCAGAAGTTAACCAAACTGTCCAAACACACCTGAGCCCCAGCATCCGGCAGACGAACTGAGCGTCCAGGCATCGAAGCCATGATGACACACGGGCCGCCAGCCTCCCTCACCCTCCACCTCCACCGCCCTTCCCAGGCCCGTACCCCCACCAGCCGTCCGGACTGTGCCTGGAACATCGCCCTCATCTAGTACAATGCGGTGCAGTACAGACCAGTACAATGCGTGCAGTACAGACCAATACAAAGCAGTGCAGTACAGACCAGTACAAGCGGTGCAGTACAGACCAGTACAATGCGGTGCAGTACAGACCAGTACAATGCAGTGCAGTACAGACCAGTACAATGCATGCAGACAATGCAGTACAAACCGACCAGTACAATGCAGTGCATACAGACCAGTACAATGCGGTGCAGTACAGACCAGTACATGCGTGCAGTACAGACCTGTACAATGCAGTGCAGTACAGACCAGTACAATGCATGCAGTACAATGCAGTACAATACCGACCATACAATGCGGTGCAGTACAGACCAGTAAAATGCAGTGCAGTACAGACCAGTACAATGCAGTAACAATACCGACCATACAATGCAGTGCAGTAACAGACCAGTACAATGCAAGTGCAGTAACAGACCAGTACAATGCAGTGCAGTACAATGCAGTACAATAACCGACCAGTACAAATGCAGTGCAGTACAGACCAGTACAATACATGCAGCACAGACCTGTACAACGCAGTGCAGTAACAGACCAGCACAATGCACTGCATTACAGAATCAATACAATCAGTGCAGCACAGACCAGTACAATGCAGTGCAGTACAAGACCAGTACAATGCAGTGCAGTACAGAACCAGTACAATGTGGAGCAGTACAGACCAGTACAAGCAGTGTAGAACAACCAGTACAAAGCAGTGCAGTTACAGACCAGTACAAAGCAGTGCAGTACAATGCAGTGCAGACAATGCAGTGTAGTACAGACCAGTACAGTGCAGTGCAGTACAGACCAGTACAATGCAGTGCAGTACAGACCAGTACAATGCAGTGTAGTAACAGACCAGTACAGTGCATGCAGTACAGACCAGTAACAATGTGATCAGTACAGACCATACAATGCGGTGCAGTACAGACCATTACAGTGCGGTGCAGCACAGACCAGTACAATGCGTGCAGTACAGACCAGTACAATCAGTGTAGTACAGACCAGTACAGTGCAAGCAGTACAGACCAATACAATGCGGTGCAGTACAGACCAGTACAATGCGGTGCAGTACAGACCAGTACAATGCGGTGCAGCAAAGACCAGAACAATGCGGTGCAGCACAAGACCAGTGCAAGTGGTGCAGTACAGACCAGAACAATGCGGTGCAGTACAGACCAGTACAATGCGGTGCAGTACAGACCAGTACAATGCAGTGCAGTACAATGCGGTGCAGCACAGACCAGTACAATGCGGTGCAGTACAGACCAGTACAATGTGGTGCAGTACAGTCCATACAATGCTGTGCAGTACAGACCAGTACAATGCGTGCAGTACAGACCAGTACAATGTGGTGCAGTACAGACCAGTACAATGCGGTGCAGTACAGACCAGTACAATGTGGTGCAGTACAGACCAGTACAATGCGGTGCAGCACAGACCAGTACAATGCGGTGCAGTACAGACCAGTACAATACAGGCAGTACCGACCACTACAATGCAGTGCAGTACAGACCAGTACAATGCAGTGCAGCACAGACCAGTACAATGCAGTGCAGTACAGACCAGTACAATGCAGTGCAGTACAGACCAGTAACAATAGCAGTGCAGTACAGACCAGCACAATGCAGTGCAGCACAGACCAGTACAATGCAGTGCAGTAACAGACCAGTACAATACATGCAGTACAATGCAGTGCAGTACAGACCAATACAAGGCAGTCCAGTACAGACCAATACAAGGCAGTCCAGTACAGATCAATACAACGCAGTGCAGTACAGACCAGTACAAGCCAGTGTAGTACAGACCGATACAATGCAGTGCAGTACAGACCAGTACAACGCAGGTCAGAACAGACCAGTACAATGCAGTGCAGTAACAGACCAGTACAATGCAGTGCAGTACAGACCAGTACAATGCAGTGCAGTACAGACCAGTACAAATGCAGTGCAGTAACCAGACCAGTACAACGCAGTGCAGAACAGACCAGTACAATGGTCAGTACAGACAGTAGCGACGCAGTACAATGCAGTGCAGCACAGACCAGTACAACGCAGTGCAGAACAGACCAGTACAATGCAGTACAGTATAGACCAGTACAATGCAGTGCAGTACAGACCAGTACAATGCAGTGCAGTACAGACCAGTACAATGCAGTACAGTACAGACCAGTACAATGCAGTGCAGCACAGACCAGTACAATGCAGTGCAGTACAGACCAGTACAATCGCAGTACAGTACAGACCAGTAACAACGCAGTGCAGTACAGACCAGTACAATGCAGTGCAGTACAGACCATACAATGCAGTGCAGCATAGACCAGTACAATGCAGTGCAGTACAAACCAGTACAAGGCAGTCCATACATACCAGTACAATGCGGTGCAGTACAGACCATGCAATGCAGTGCAGTACAGACCAGTACAATGCAGTGCAGTACAGACCATACAATGCAGGAGTGCATACAAGGACCATACACTGCAGTACAGTACAGACCAGTACAATGCAGTGCAGTACAGACCAGTACAATGCAGAGAGTACAGTACCAGAACAATGCAGTGCAGTACAGACCAGTACAACGCATTGCAGTACAGACCAGTACAAAGCAGAGTAGTACAGACCAGTACAATGCAGTGCAGTGCAGACCAGTACAATGCAGTGCAGTACAGACCAGTACAATGCAGTGCAGTACAGACCAGAACACTGCAGTGCAGTACAGACCAGAACACTGCAGTCAGTACAGACCAGTACAATGCAGTGCAGTACAGACCAGTACAATGCAGAGCAGTATAGACCAGAACAATACAGTAGCGTACAGACCAGTACAATGCAGTGCAGTGCAGACCAGTACAAAGCAGAGCAATACAGACCAGTACAATGCAGTGCAGTACAGACCATACAAAGCAGTGCACTACAGACCAGTACAATGCAGTGCAGTACAGACTAGTACAATGCAGTGCAGTACAGACCATACAATGCGTGCAGCACAGACCAGTACAATGCGTGCAGCACAGACCAGTACAATGCAGTGCAGCACAGACCAGTACAATGCGGTGCAGCACAGACCAGTACAATGCAGTGCAGTACAGACCAGTACAATGCGGTGCAGTACAGACCAGTACAAAGCAGTGCAGCACAGACCAGTACAATGCAGTGCAGCAGAGACCAGTACAATGCAGTGCAGTACAGACCAGTACAAAGCAGTGCAGTACAGACCAGTACAAAGCAGTGCAGCACAGACCATACAAAGCAGTGGCAGCACAGACCAATACAATGCATGCATGCAGAGACCATACAAATGCAGTGCAGTACAGAACCAGTACAATGCGGTGCAGCACAGACCATACAATGCGGTGCATCACAGATCAATACAATGCAGTGCAGCAAAGACCAGTACAATGCAGTGCAGCACAGACCAGTAACAATGCGTGCAGTAACAGATCAATACAATGCAGTGCAGTGCAGACCAGTACAATGCGTGCAAGTACAGATCAATACAAATGCAGTGCAGACAAAGACCAGTAACAAAAGCAGTGCAGTACAGACCAGTACAATGCAGTGCAGTACAGACCAGTACAATGCGGTGAAGTACAGACGCAGTACAAGCTGCAGTGGCAACAGACCAGTAACAAGTTGGGCCGCGATGTACAGACCAGTACAATACAGTCAGTACAGACCAGCACAATGCAGGGCAGCCACAGACCAGTACAACCATGGCATTACAGACCAGTACAATGCAGGTGCAGTACAGACCAGCACAATAGCAGGCAGTACAGACCAGTACAATCCAGGGCAGTACAGACCAGTACAGATCCAGCACAATGCATGGCAGTACAGACCAGTAACAATGCGTGCAGTACAGACCAGTACAATGCAGTGCAGTACAGACAGTACAATGCAGTGCAGTACAGACCAGTAAAACTGCAGTACAGTAACAGACCAGTACAATGCAGTGCAGTACAGACCAGTACAATGCAGAGCAGTACAGACCAGAACAATGCAGTGCAGTACAGACCAGTACAACGGCAGTTGCAGTACAGACCAGTACAAAGCAGAGTAGTACAGACCAGTACAATGCAGTGCAGTGCAGACCAGTACAATGCAGTGCAGTACAGACCAGCAACAATGCAGTGCAGTACAGACCAGCACAATGCAGTGCAGTACAAGACCAGACAACAATGCAGTGCAGTACAGACCAGTACAATGCAGTGCAGTAACAGACCAGTACAATGCAGAGCAGTACAGACCAGAACAATACAGTGCTGTACAGACCAGTACAATGCAGTGCAGTACAGACCAGAACAAAGCAAGCAGCACAGACCAGTAAAAGCAGTGCAGTACAGACCATACAAAGCAGTGCACTACAGACAAGTACAATGCAGTGCAGTACAGACTAGTACAAAGCAGTGCAGTACAGACCAGTACAATGCGGTGCAGTACACACCAGTACAATCGCAGTGCAGTACAGACCAGTACAATGCGTGCAGTACAGACCAGTACAATGCAGTGCAGTACAGACCAGTACAAAGCATTGCAGTACAGACCAGTACAATGCGGTGCAGTACAGACCAGTACAATGCAGTGCAGCACAGACCAAGTACAAAGCAGAGCAGTACAGACCATACAAATGCGTGCAGTACAGACCAGTACAATGCAATGTAGTACAGACCAGTACAAAGCAGAGCAATACAGACCAGTACAATGCAGTGCAGTAACAGACCAGTACAATGCAGAGCAGTACAAAGCATGTAGATACAGACCAGTACAATGCAGAGCAGTACAGACCAGATACAATGCAGTGCAGTACAGACCAGTACAAAGCAGTGCAGTACAGACCAGTAACAATCGCGTGAAGTACAGACCAGTACAATGCAGTGCAGTACAGACCAGTACAAAGCAGTGCAGTAACAGACCAGTACATGCAGTACAGTAACAGACCAGTACAAATGCAGTGCAGTACAGACCAGTACAATGCAGCAGCATACAGACCAGAACAATGCAGTGCAGTACAGACCAGTACACGCAGTGCAGTACAGACCAGTACAAGCAGTAGTAACAGACCAGTACAATGCAGTGCAGTGCAGACCATACAATGCAGATGCAGTACAGACCAGCACAATGCAGTGCAGTACAGACCAGCACAAATGCAGTGCAGTACGACCAGACACTGCAGTGCAGTACAGACCAGTACAAATGCAGTGCATACAGACCAGTACAATGCAGAGCAGTACAGACCAGAACAATACAGTGCTGTACAGACCAGTACAATGCAGTGCAAGTACAGACCAGTACAAAGCAGAGCAGCACAGACCAGTACAATGCAGTGCAGTACAGACCAGTACAAAGCAGTAGCACTAACAGACAAGTACAATGCAGTGCAGTAAGACTAGTACAATGCAGTGCAGTACAGACCAGTAACAATGCGGTGCAGTACAGACCAGTACAAAGCAGTGCAGTACAGACCAGTACAATGCGGTGCAGTACAGACCAGTACAATGCAGTGCAGTACAGACCAGTACAAAGCAGTGCATACAACCAGTACAATGCGTGCAGTACAGACCAGTACAATGCAGTGCAGTACAGACCAGTACAAAGCAGAGCAGTACAGACCATACAATGCGTGCAGTACAGACCAGTACAATGCAGTGTAGTACAGACCAGTACAAAGCAGAGCAATACAGACCAGTACAATGCAGTGCAGTACAGACCAGTACAATGCAGAGCAGTACAACGCAGTGAGACAGACCAGTACAAAGCAGAGCAGTACAGACCAGTACAATGCAGTGCAGACAGACCATACACAAGCAGTCAGCAGTACATGACTCAGTACAAAAAGCAAGCAGTACAGACCAGTACAAATGCGTGCAGTACAGACCAGTACAAACGCAGTGCAGTACAGACCAGTACAATGCACTGCAGTACAGACCAGTACAATGCAGTGCAGTACAGCCCAGACAATCAGTGCAGTACAGAGACAATGCAGAACAGACACATGTACAACGCAGTGCAGTACAGACCAGCACAATGCACTGCAAGTAACAGATCAATACAATGCAGTAGCATACAGACCATACAATGTGGTGCAGTACAGACCAGTACAATGCAGTGCAGTACAGACCATACAATGCAGTGCAGTACAGACCAGACAATGCAGTGTAGTACAGACAATACAATGCAGTAGCAGTACAGACCAGTACAATGCGTGCAGTACAGACCAGTACAATGCGGTGCAGTACAGAACCAGTACAGTGCAGTGCAGTACAGACCATATAATGTGCAGTACAGACCAGTACAATGCGTGCAGTACAGACCATACATGCGGTCAGCACAGACCATACAATGCGTGCAGTACAGACCAGTACAATGCTGTAGTACAGACCAGTACAATGCAGTGCAGTACAGACCAATACAATGCGGTGCAGTACAGACCAGTACAATGACGTGCAGTACAGACCAGTACAATGCGTGCAGTACAGACCAGTACAAACGGTGCAGTACAGACCAGTACAATGCGTGCAGAACAATGCGGTGCAGCACAGACCAGTACAATGCGGTGCAGTACAGACCATACAATGTGTGTGCAGTACAGTCCAGTACAATGCGTGCAGTACAGACCAGTACAATGCGTGCAGTACAGACCAGTACAATGGGTGCAGTACAGACCAGTACAATGCGTGCAGTACAGACCAGTACAATGTGTGCAGTACAGACCAGTACAATGCGTGCAGCACAGACCAGTACAATGCGGTGCAGTACAGACCAGTACAATACAGTGCAGTACGACCACTACAATACAGTGAGTACAGACCAGTACAATGGCAGTGCAGTACAATGCATGCAGTACAGACCATACAATGCAGTGCAGCACAGACCAGTACAATGCAGTGCAGTACAGACCATACAATGCAGTCAGACAGACCAGTACAACGCAGTGCAGTACAGACCAGCACAATGCAGTGCAGCACAGACCAGTAAATTGCAGTGCAGATACGACCAGTACAACAGTGCAGTACAATGCAGTGCAGTACAGACCATACAAGGCAGTCCAGTACAGACCAATACAAGGCAGTCCAGTACAGACATACAACGCAGTGCAGTACAAGACCAGTACAACCAGGGTAAGTACAGACCAGTACAATGCAGTGCAGTACAGACCAGTACAACGCAGTGCAGAACAGACCATACAATGCAGTACAGTACAGACCAGTACAATGCATGCAGTACAGACCATACAATGCAGTGCAGTAACAGACCAGTACAATGCAGTGCAGTACAGACCAGTACAACGCAGTGCAGAACAGACCAGTACAACGCAGTGCAGAACAAACCAGTACAATGCAGTACCAGTACAGACCAGTACAATGCAGTGCAGCACAGACCAGTACAACGCAGTGCAGAACGACCAGTACAATCAGTACAGACAGACCAGTACAATGCAGTGCAGTACAGACCAGTACAATGCAGTGCAGTACAGACCAGTACAATGCAGTACAGTACAGACCAGTACAATGCAGTGCAGCACAGACCAGTACAATGCAGTGCAGTACAGACCATTACAATGCAGTACAGTACAGACCATACAACGCAGTGCAGTACAGACCATACAATGCAGTGCAGTACAGACCAGTACAATGCAGAGCAGCATAGACCAGTACAATGCAGTGCAGTACAAACCAGTACAAGCAGTCCAGTACATACCAGTACAATGCGGTGCAGTACAGACCAGACATGCAAAGTCAAGAGTGCAGTACAGACCAGTACAATGCAGTGCAGAACAGACCAGTACAATGCAGGCAGTACAGACCAGTACACTGCAGTACAGTACAGACCAGTACAATGCAGTGCAGTACAGACCAGTACAATGCAGAGCAGTACAGACCAGAACAATGCAGTGCAGTACAGACCAGTACAACGCATTGCAGTACAGACCAGTAACAAAGCAGAGTAGTACAGACCAGTACAATGCAGTGCAGTCAGACCAGTACAATGCAGTGCAGTACAGACCAGCACAATGCAGTGCAGTACAGACCAGTACACTGCACTGCAGTACAGACCAGAACACGAGTGCAGTACAGACCAGTACAATGCAGTGCAGTACAGACAGACAACAATGCAGAGCAGTATAGACCCAGAACAAATACAGTGCAGTACAGACCAGTACAATGCAGTGCAGTACAGACCATACAAACAGAGCAATACAACCATACAATGCAGTGCAGTACAGACCAGTACAAAGCAGTGCACTACAGACCATACAATGCAGTGCAGTACAGACCAGTACAAGCAGTGCAGTCAGACCAGTACAATGCGTGCAGCACAGACCAGTACAATGCGAGTGCAGCACAGACCAGTACAATGCAGTGCAGCGAGACCAGTACAATGCGGTGCAGCACAGACCAGTACAATGCAGTGCAGTACAGACCAGTACAATGCGTGCAGTACAGACCATACAAAGCAGTGCAGCACAGACCAGTAACAATGCAGTGCAGCAGAGACCAATACAATGCAGTGCAGTACAGACCAGACAAAGCAGTGCAGTACAGACCAGTACAAAGCAGTGCAGCACAGACCAGTACAAGCAGTGCAGCACAGACCAATACAAATGCAGTGCAGCAGAGACCAGTACACAATGCATGCAGTACAGACCAGTACAAGCACAGCACAGACCAGTACAATGCGGTGCAGCACAGACCAGTACAATGCGGTGCAGTACAGACATATACAGAATGCCAGTGCAGCAAAGACCAGTACAATGCAGTGCAGCACAGACCAGTACAATGCGGTGCAGTACAGATCAATACAATGCAGTGCAGTGCAGACCAGTACAATCGGTGCAGTACAGACAAACAATGCAGTGCAGTACAGACCAGTACAATGCGTGCAGTACAGACCA
Source organism: Conus ventricosus (assembly GCA_018398815.1). Taxonomy (NCBI): domain Eukaryota; kingdom Metazoa; phylum Mollusca; class Gastropoda; order Neogastropoda; family Conidae; genus Conus; species Conus ventricosus. The sequence continues at coordinate 38,402,220 of CM031624.1, read as the reverse complement.
GTACAATGCAGTGCAGTACAGACCAGTACAATGCGGTGAGTACAGACCAGTACAATGCGGTGCGAACAGACCAGTACAATGTGGCGCAGTACAGACCAGTACAAATACAGTGCAGTACAGACCAGCACAATGCAGGCAGCACAGACCAGTAACAATCCAGGGCAGTACAGACCAGTACAATGCAGGGCAGTACAGACCAGCACAATGCAGGGCAGTACAGACCAGTACAATCCAGGCAGTAACAGACCAGTACAGACCAGAGCACAATGCAGGCAGTACAGACCAGTACAAATGCGTGCAGTACAGACCAGTACAAGCAGTGCAGTACAGAACAGTACAATGCATGCAGTACAGACCAGTACACTGCAGTGCAGTGCAGACCAGTACAATGCAGTGCAGTACAGACCAGCACAATGAAGTGCAGTACAGACCAGCACAAGCAGTGCAGTACAGACCAGAACACTGCAGTGCATACAGACCAGATACAATGCAGTTGCAGTACAGACCAGTACAATAGCAGAGCGTACAGACCAGAACAATACACGATGCTGTACAGACCAGTACAATGCAGTGCAGTACAGACCAGTACAAAGCAAGCACACAGACATATAATGCAGTGCAGTAACAGACCAGTACAAAGCAGTGCACTACAGACAAGTACAATGCAGTGCAGTACAGACTAATACAATGCAGTGCAGTACAGACCAGTACAATCGTGCAGTACAGACCAGTACAAAGCAGTGCAGTACAGACCAGTACAATGCGGCAGTACAGACCAGTACAATGCATGCAGTACAGACCAGTACAAAGCAGTGCATACAGACCAGTACAAATGCGGTGCAGTACAGACCAGTACAAAGCAGTCATACAGACCAGTACAAAGCAGAGCATACAGACCAGTACAATGCGGTGCATACAGACCAGTACAATGCAATGTAGTACAGACCAGTACAAAGCAGAGCAATACAGACCAGTACAATGCAGTGCAGTACAGACCAGTACAATGCAGCAGTACAAAGCAGTGTAGTACAGACCAGTACAAAGCAGAGCAGTACAGACCAGTACAATGCAGTGCAGTACAGACCAGTACAATGCAGTGCAGTACAGACCAGTACAATGCGGTGAAGTACAGACCAGTACAATGCAGTGCAGTACAGAACAGTACATGCAGTGCAGTACAGACCAGTACACAGCAGTACAGTACAGACCAGTACAATGCAGTGCAGTACAGACCAGTACAATGCAGAGCAGTACAGACCAGAACAATGCAGTGCAGTACAGACCATAACAACGCAGTGCAGTACAGACCATACAAAGCAAGTATACAGACCAGTACAATGCAGTGCAGTGCAGACCAGTACAATGCAGTGCAGTACAGACCAGCACAATGCAGTGCAGTACAGACCAGCACAATGCGTGCAGTACAGACCAGAACACTGCAGTGCAGTACAGACCAGTACAATGCAGTGCAGTACAGACCAGTACAATGCAGAGCAGTACAGACCAGAACAATACAGTGCTGTACAGACCAGTACAATGCATGGCAGTACAGACCATACAAAGCAGAGCAGCACAGACCAGTACAATGCAGTGCAGTACAGACCAGTACAAAGCATGCACTACAGACAAGTACAATGCAGTGCAGTACAGACTAGTACAATGCAGTGCAGTACAGACCAGTACAATGCGGTGCAGTACAGACCAGTAACAAGCAGTGCAGTACAGACCAGTACAATGCGGTGCAGTACAGACCATACAATGCAGTGCAGTACAGACCAGTACAAAGCAGTGCAGTACAGACCATACAATGCGTGCAGTACAGACCAGTACAAATGCAGTGCAGTAACAGACCAGTACAAAGCAGAGCAGTACAGACCAGTACAATGCGGTGCAGTACAGACCAGTACAATGCAGTGCAGTACAGACCAGTACAATGCAGTGCAGTACAATGCAGTGTAGTACAGACCAGTACAGTGCAGTGCAGTACAGACCAGTACAATGCGTGCATGCAGAACAGTACAATGCGGTGCAGTACAGACAAGTACAATGCAGTGCAGTACAGACCATACAATGCAGTGCAGTACAATGCAGTGTAGTACAGACCAGTACAGTGCAGTGCAGTACAGACCAGTACAATGCGGTGCAGTACAGACCAGTACAAGGCGGTGCAGTACAGACCATACAGTGCAGTGCAGTACAGACCAGTACAATGTGATGCAGTACAGACCAGTACAATGCGGTGCAGTACAGACCAGTACAGTGCGGTGCAGTACAGACAGTACAATGCGTGCAGTACAGACCAGTACAATGCAGTGTAGTGCAGACCATACAGTGCAGTGCAGACAGACCAATACAATGCGGTGCAGTACAGACCAGTACAATGCGGTGCAGTACAGACCAGTACAATGCGTGCAGTACAGACCAGTACAATGCGGTGCAGTACAGACCAGTACAATGCGGTGCAGTACAGACCAGTACAGTGCAGTGCAGTACAGACCAGTACAATGCGGTGCAGTACAGACCAGTACAATGCGGTGCAGTACAGACCAGTACAATGCGGTGCAGTACAGACCAGTACAGTGCAGTGCAGTACAGACCAGCACAATGCAGTGCAGTACAGACCAGTACAAATGCGGTGCAGTACAGACCATACAATGCAGTGTAGTACAGACCATACAGTGCAGAGCATACAACCAATACAATGCGGTGCATACAGACCAGTACAATGCGGTGCAGTACAGACCAGTACAATGCGGTGCAGCAAAGACCAGTACAATGCGGTGCAGCACAGACCAGTGCAATGTGGTGCAGTACAGACCAGTACAATGCGGTGCAGTACAGACCAGTACAATGCGGTGCATACAGACCAGTACAATGCAGTGCAGTACAATGCGGTGCAGCACAGACCATACAATGCGGTGCAGTACAGACCAGTACAATGTGGTGCATACAGACCAGTACAATGCTGTGCAGTACAGACCAGTAACAATGCGGTGCAGTACAGACCAGTACAATGCGTGCACTACAGACCAGTACAATGCAGTGCAGTACAATGCAGTGCAGTACAGACAATACAATGCAATGCAGCACAGACCAGTACAATGCGGTGCAGCCAGACCAGTACAATGCGTGCAGTACAGACCAGTACAATGTGGTGCAGTACAGAACAGTACAATGCTGTGCAGCACAGACCAGTAAAATGCAGTGCAGTACAGACCAGTACAATGTGGTGCAGTACAGACCAGTACAATGCGGTGCAGTACAGACCAGTACAATGTGGGCAGTTACAGACCAGTACAATGCGGTGCAGCACAGACCATACAATGCGGTGCAGTACAGACCAGTACAATACAGTGCAGTACCGACCACTACAATACAGTGTAGTACAGACCAGTACAATGCAGTGCAGTACAATGCAGTGCAGTACAAACCATACAATGCAGTGCAGCACAGACCAGTACAATGCAGTGCAGTACAGACCAGTACAATGCAGTGCAGTACAGACCAGTACAATGCAGTGCAGTACAGACCAGTACAATGCAGTACAGTACAGACCAGTACAATGCAGTGCAGCACAGACCAGTACAATGCAGTGCAGTACAGACCAGTACAATGCAGTACAGTACAGACCAGTACAACGCAGTGCAGTACAGACCAGTACAATGCAGTGCAGTACAGACCATACAATGCAGTACAGACCAGTACAATGCAGTGCAGTACAGACCAGTACAATACAGTGCAGTACAGACCAGTACAATGTAGTGCAGCATAGACCAGTAAATGCAGTGCAGTACAAACCAGTACAAGGCAGTCCAGTACATACCAGTGCAATGCGGTGCAGTACAGACCAGTGCAATGCAGTGCAGTACAGACCAGTACAATGCAGTGCAGTACAGACCAGTACAATGCAGGGCAGTAACAGACCAGTACACTGCAGTACAGTACAGACCAGTACAATGCAGTGCAGTACAGACCAGTACAATGCAGAGCAGTACAGACCAGAACAATGCAGTGCAGTACAGACCAGTACAACGCATTGCAGTACAGACCATACAAAGCAGAGTATACAAGACCAGTACAATGCAGTGCAGTGCAGACCAGTACAATGCAGTGCAGTACAGACCAGCACAATGCAGTGCAGTACAGACCAGAACACTGCAGTGCAGTACAGACCAGAACACTGCAGTGCAGTACAGACCAGTATAAAGCAGTGCAGTACAGACCAGTACAATGCAGAGCAGTATAGACCAGAACAATACAGTGCTGTACAGACCAGTACAATGCAGTGCATACAGACCAGTACAAAGCAGAGCAACACAGACCAGTACAATGCAGTGCAGTACAGACCAGTACAAAGCAGTGCACTACAGACCAGTACAATGCAGTGCAGTACAGACTAGTACAATGCGTGCAGTACAGACCAGTACAATGCAGTGCAGTACAAACCAGTACAATGCGGTGCAGTACATACCAGTACAATGCGGTGCAGTACAGACCAGTGCAATGCAGTGCAGTACAGACCAGTACAATGCAGTGCAGTACAGACCAGTACAATGCAGGGCAGTACAGACCAGTACACTGCAGTACAGTACAGACCAGTACAATGCAGTGCAGTACAGACCAGTACAATGCAGAGCAGTACAGACCAGAACAATGCAGTGCATACAGACCAGTACAACGCATTGCAGTACAGACCAGTACAAAGCAGAGTAGTACAGACCAGTACAATGCAGTGCAGTGCAGACCATACAATGCAGTGCAGTACAGACCACACAATGCAGTGCAGTACAGACCAGAACACTGCAGTGCAGTACAGACCAGAACACTGCAGTGCAGTACAGACCAGTACAATGCAGTGCAGTACAGACCAGTACATGCAGAGCAGTATAGACAGAACAATACAGTGCTGTACAGACCAGTACAATGCAGTGCAGTACAGACCAGTACACAAGCAGAGCAATACAGACCAGTAACAATGCAGTGCAGTACAGACCATACAAAGCAGTGCACTACAGACCAGTACAATGCAGTGCAGTACAGACTAGTACAATGCAGTGCAGTACAGACCAGTACAATGCGGTGCAGCACAGACCAGTACAATGCGGTACAGCACAGACCAGTACAATGCAGTGCAGCACAGACCATACAATACGGTGCAGCACAGACCAGACAATGCAGTGCAGTACAGACCAGTACAATGCTGTGCAGTACAGACCAGTACAAAGCAGTGCAGCACAGACCAGTACAATGCAGTGCAGCAGAACCAGTACAATGCAGTGCAGTACAGACCAGTACAAAGCAGTGCAGTAACAGACCAGTACAAAGCAGTGCAGCACAGACCAGTACAAAGCAGTGCAGCACAGACCAGTACAATACGGTGCAGCACAGACCAGTACAATGCAGTGCAGTACAGACCAGTACAATGCGGTGCAGCACAGACCAGTACAATGCGGTGCAGCACAGATCAATACAATGCAGTGCAGCAAAGACCAGTACAATGCAGTGCACACAGACCATACAATGCGTGCAGTACAGATCAATACAATGCAGTGCAGTGCAGACCAGTACAATGCGGTGCAGTACAGATCAATACAATGCAGTGCAGTACAGACCAGTACAATGCGGTGCAGTAACAGACCATACAATGCAGTGCAGTACAGACCAGTACAATGCGGTGAAGTACAGACCAGTACAATGCGGTGCAGAACAGACCAGTACAATGTGGCGCAGTACAGACCAGTACAATGCAGTGCAGTAACACACCAGCACAATGCAGGCAGCACAGACCAGTACAATCCAGGCAGTACAGACCAGTACAATGCAGGTCAGTACAGACCAGCACAATGCAGGGCAGTACAGACCAGTACAATCCAGGGCAGTACAGACCATACAGACCAGCACAATGCAGGGCAGTACAGACCAGTACAATGCGGTGCAGTACAGACCAGTACAATGCAGTGCAGTACAGAACAGTACAATGCAGTGCAGTACAGACCAGTACACTGCAGTACAGTACAGACCAGTACAATGCAGTGCAGTACAGACCAGTACAATGCAGAGCAGTACAGACCAGAACAATGCAGTGCAGTACAGACCAGTACAACGCAGTGCAGTACAGACCAGTACAAAGCAGAGTAGTACAGACCAGTACAATGCAGTGCAGTGCAGACCAGTACAATGCAGTGCAGTACAGACCACACAATGCAGTGCAGTACAGACCAGCACAATGCATGCAGTACAGACCAGAACACTGCAGTGCAGTACAGACCAGTACAATGCAGTGCAGTACAGACCAGTACAATGCAGAGCAGTACAGACCAGAACAATACAGTGCTGTACAGACCAGTACAATGCAGTGCAGTACAGACCAGTACAAAGCAGAGCAGATACAGACCAGTACAATGCAGTGCAGCACAGACCAGTACAAAGCAGTGCACTGCAGACAAGTACAATGCAGTGCAGTACAGACTAGTACAATGCAGTGCAGTACAGACCAGTACAATGCGGTGCAGCACAGACCAGTACAATGCAGTGCAGCACGAGACCAGTACAATACGGTGCAGCACAGACCAGTACAATGCAGTGCAGTACAGACCAGTACAATGCGGTGCAGTACAGACCAGTACAAAGCAGTGCAGCACAGACCAGTACAATGCAGTGCAGCAGAGACCATGTACAATGCAGTGCAGTACAGACCAGTACAAAGCAGTGCAGTACAGACCAGTACAAAGCAGTGCAGCACAGACCAGTACAAAGCAGTGCAGCACAGACCAATACAATGCAGTGCAGCAGAGACCAGACAATGCAGAGCAGTACAGACCAGTACAATGCGGTGCAGCACAGACCAGTACAATCGGTGCAGCACAGATCAATACAATGCAGTGCAGCAAAGACCAGTACAATGCAGTGCAGACACAGACCAGTACAATGCGGTGCAGTACAGATCAATACAATGCAGTGCAGTACAGACCAGTACAATGCGGTGCAGTACAGATCAATACAAATGCAATGCAGTACAGACCAGTACAATGCGGTTGCAGTACAGACCAGTACAATGCAGTGCAGTACAGACCAGTACAATGCGGTGAAGTACAGACCAGTACCAATGCGGTGCAGTACAACCAGTACAATGTGGTGCAGTACAGACCAGTACAATGCAGTGCAGTACAGACCAGCATAATGCAGGCAGCACAGACCAGTAAATCCAGGGCAGTACAGACCAGTACAATGCAGGGCAGTACAGACCAGCACAATGCAGGGCAGTACAGACCAGTACAATCCAGGCAGTACAGACCAGTACAGACCAGCACAATGCAGGGCAGTACAGACCAGTACAATGCGTGCAGTACAGACCAGTATAATCCAGGGCAGGAGAGACCAGTACAATGCAGTGCAGTACAGACCAGCACAATGCAGGCAGTACAGACCATACAATCCAGGGCAGTACAGACCATACAGACCAGCACATGCAGGCAGTACAGACCAGTACAATGCGTGCAGTACAGACCAGTACAAAGCAGGGCAGTACAGGCCAGCACAATGCAGGGCAAATACAGACCAGTACAATCCAGGGCAGTACAGACCAGTACAGACCAGCACAATGCAGGCAGTACAGACCAGTACAATGCAGTGCAGTACAGACCAGTACAGTGTGGTGCAGTACAGACCACACAATGCAGGCAGTACAGACCAGTACAATCCAGGGCAGTACAGACCAGTACAATCCAGGGCAGTACAGACCAGTACAATGCAGTGCAGTACAGACCCAGTAACAATGCAGGGCAGTACAGACCAGTACAATGCAGTGCAGTACAGACCAGTACAATGCAGGGCAGTACAGACCTATACAATAAGTCAAATGCAACATAGATCAATGCAGTACGGTACAATGCAGTACAATGCAGTGTTATACAATGCAGAACAATGCAGTACAGTACAATGCAGTACAATACAATGAAGTACATTGTAGTACAGTTGAATGAAGCACACTGCAATGAAGTACAATGCAGTGCAGTGCAATGAAGTACAATGCAGTGCAATGCAATGAAGTACAATGCAGTACAATGCAATGAAGTACAATGCAATGCATTGCAATGAAGTATAATGTAGTCAATGCAATGAAGTACAATGAAGTACAATGCAATGAAGCACAATGCCAGTGCAATGCAATGAAGTACAATGCAGTACAATGCAATGAAGTACAATGCAGTGCATACAATGAAGTATAATGTAGTCAATGCAATGAAGTACAATGCAGTACAGTAACAATGCAGTACAATACAATGAAGTACATTGTAGTACAGTTGAATGAAGCACACTGCAATGAAGTACAATGCAGTGCAGTGCAATGAAGTACAATGCAGTACAATGCAATGAAGTACAATCTAATCAATGCAATGAGTACAATGCAGTACAATGCAATGAGCACAATGCAGTGCAATGCAATGAAGTACAATGCAGTACAATGCAATGAAGTACAATGCAGTGCATTGCAAGAAGTATAATGTAGTCAATGCAATGAAGTACAATGTAGTGCAATGCAATGAAGTACAATACAGTGCAATGCAATGAAGTACAATGAAGTACAATGCAGTGATGCACTGGATTGTAACTACATTGCATGTACTGCATAGTACTGCAGTACGTACAATGCAATGAAGTACAATGCAGTGCATGTAATGAAGTACAATGCAGTACAATGCAATGAAGTACAATGCAGTACAATGCAATGAAGTACAATGCAGTACAATGCAATGAAGTACAATCCAGTGCTATACAATGAAGTGCAATGCAGTACAATGCAATGAAGTACAATCCAGTACAATGCAATGAAGTACAATGTAGTGCAATGCAATGAAGTGCAATGCAGTACAATGCAATGAAGTACAATGCAGTACAATGCAATGAAGTACAATGCATACAATGCAATGAAGTACAATGCAGTACAGTGCAGTGCAATGCAATGAAGTACAAATGCAGTACAATGCAATGAAGTACAATGAAGTACAATGCAGTACAAGGCAATGAAGTACAATCCAGTGCTATACAATGAAGTACAATGCAGTACAATGCAGCGAAGTACATTGCAGTACAATGCAATGAAGTACAATGCAGATGCAATGCAATGAAGTGCAATGCAGAATATTGCAATGAAGTACAATGCAGTGCAATGTAATGAAGTACGATGTATGCAATACAACGAATACAAAACGATGCAAAGCACTCAAGAAAAATGCGGTGCAATACAGTTCAGTACAGTAATATTGCATAACAAAACAGTGCAGAATCATACAACATACAATGCATTACAACGCAGTGCAATAAAATCTAATACAACACAGTGCAGCAAAATACAACCCACAACAAGACAATGCAGTAAAATACAGCCCACAACAACACAATGCAGTAAAATACAACCCACAACAACACAATGCAGTGAAATACAACCCACAACAAGACAATGCAGTAAAATACAACCCACAACAAGACAATGCAGTAAAATAACAACCTACAACAAGACAATGCAGTGAAATACAACCCACAACAAGACAAAGCAGTGAAATACAACCCACAACAAGACAATGCAGTAAAAATACAACCCACATCAAGGCATGCAGTAAAATACAACCCACAACAAGACAATCCAGACCAATGCAACGCAAACCCCATCACCATACAATACAAACCCAACTCAATAGGTCATATCGCTAAACCAACACAATAGAAAAAAACACACACCAAAATGTAATACGTCACAACACAGAAACACTGCGATACAACAATTCAACGCACCACAATGGGCAACAACACAAAAGCAAACACGACACAACACAAAAGCAACCACGACGCGACACAAAATCAACACGACACAACACAAAAGCAACACGACACAACACAAAATCAACACGACACAACACAAAAGCAACACGACACAACACAAAAGCAACACGACACGACACAACACAAAAGCGACACGACACGACCACAACACAAAACAACACGACACAACACAAAATCAACACGACACAACACAAAAGCAACGCGACACAACACAAAATCAACACGACACAACACAAAAGCAACACGACACAACACAAAATCAACACGACACAGCACAAAATCGGCACGACACAACACA
>CM031624.1:38382082-38384582 GCA_018398815.1 Conus ventricosus | reverse complement strand
CTCCCCCCATTACGTTTTCAAATTGTTTTGTACCGCAAGAAACGTGAAACGCTCATAGTGGTGTGAATTAGAAGCAGAGGGAAAAACACACATACTCTAAAAAAAAAATCTCACGTATGGTAAACCTCAGAATTTAACCAAAGAATGAAGAGAAAGACGGAAAAGGAAGAGAATTAAAAAGAAAGAAAGAACATGCACTTTTTTTTCTTCTAAAATCCAGTTTCTTGTCCAACGCCACGGAAATGATTATTATATACTATGCACAAAAAGAAACGCATATTTTTATTTCAATCATTTCATGCGTCATTTAGCATTCAAAATATTACAACCACAGAAGAAATAAGACATCAATCTGCTGTTACGTCTATTCATTATGTCTGACTATTCACACTGGACAGAGTTCCCTGCTATAAAGGGCATGTTTCTGTCAAAAGTGTCCTTAATATTGTCAGCGAAAAAAAATATGCGTTTCGTTTTGTGCACAGTATATTTAGAAAGTCAGAGTAAAACAAGTCAGATTCATTGTCCCATGTCACAGTACTCGTGAACAGTTTACATTTCTTACAAAGTTCGCACCAGTTTCTTCTGATCTCAGATTTAGTACTCACTTCTTATTGTATTAGTCGAACATGTTTTCAACACATATTAAAAATGTACGTGAACCCCAAATATCAAACTTACAGTGGCTGCTTCTCTCCATAGAGCTTGTATGACAAGAACGAGCAGTAAGCACACCATTTTCGTTTCTTTTTAACAGTCCAATCTTGGCCAGCCTGAGAATTCTACGACCAAACAAGGCCAGGTCAGGTACAGGTGAATGACGATCCTACCAGGAGCCAATCGCAGGGAAAGCTAGTTATTTGGTGCATCAGCTAGTCCGACATTTGTGTCAGTAAAGGAAACCGAGAACAAAAGCCCCCAAAAAAACGAAGTTTTAGCCGTTAAGTCACTGAAACAGTTTCTTTTTGTTTAAAATCCGCTTCAATTTGGACACAAACAAAATAAATATTGTCTTTAAGGGCTAGAATTATTAAAACGAGGTCTTTTTTTTTTTATTATGCGTTCCGCCATTGATGTTTTTACACGCACCAGAAACATTGACGTCCTCTGATTGGTGGACAAAACGAGCGGTACTCTCACTGCTCCGTTTTTATCTCTAGGAGGAAGAGAACCTGATTGGTGGACAAAACGAACGGTATTCTCACTGCTCCGTCCTTATCTCCAGGAGGAAGAGAACCGATCAGGAGACCGGAGCCAGACAGAGACAGACAGATAACAGAAGAGGAGGACGGAGTGAGAGGGGAGGGGGAGGGGCTGGAGAAGTGTGGAGAGGATGACGTAGAATGCCTAGGACTATAAAATAACGGTGATTTTAAATTCATGTGAATGCTATCCGTGAAGTATGAGAACGTGGCCAGACACATGAACAGAGGAGACAAACGGATAAATGGGAAGAGACACTTTTTATACTCTCTCTCTCTCTCTCTCTCTCTCTCCCCTCTCCTCTCTCTCTCCTCTCTTACTCGCTCGCTCGCTCGCTCGCGCGCGCGTGCGTACGCACACACACACGCGCGTGTGTGTGTGTGTGTGGTGTGGTGTGTGTGTGTGTGTGTGTGTGTGTGTGTGTGTGTGTCTGTCTGTCTGTCTGTCTGTCTGTCTGTGTCTGTGTGAGCGTATGCGCGCGCGCGCGTGTGTGTGTGTGTGTGTGGTGTGTGTGTGTGTGTGTGTGTGTGTGTGTGTTTGTGTGTGTGTGGTCTGTCTGTCTGTCTGTCTGTCTGTGTCTGTATCTGCGTGAGCGTGTGCGCGAGCGTGTGTGTTCGTGCAGCAGGATGCAGGCTGTGTGATGTTGTTCTAGTGTAGTACTTTAACAAGGAGGGATGGTGGGGAACTGTGTCGTGACATGGACTGGTGCGATGTTCACCTACAGGAGCTGCAGCGCCAATTTGGCGCAAGTTCAATATCAAAGTAAGTAAAAGACCATGAAACACGAATTCACGCGCATGCCATCGCACGTGCGCGCTCTCTCTCTCTCTCCTCTTCTCTCTCTCTCTCTCTCTCTCTCTCTCTCTCTCTCCTCTCTCTCTCTCTCTCTGTGTAAAACTGTAAAAGCACGCGCGCGCGCGCGCTCGCACGCACGCACACACACACACACACTGACTGACTGACTGACTGAAACCAATATATTGTCAGATTAACTCATGGTTGTACTGACAACACACACACACACACACACACACACACACTTCTTTGATATAAAACATGTATTCACCCAACTTATTTTGTTTAGCATTACTTTTAACCTCTAACACCAACCGTTGCAGACGATTTTCCGTTTAAACATTTCCTGTCTGCGTATACTCAAAGGTCACCGAACAACCAATCACTTCTCCTGTGCCATATTTTTTGCTGATAAGGAGCAGACGACGAAGATGGCGTCGACCACAAGCCTACTGCTTGTTCTTGTAAGTCACAGCCTGTCTAGGGCTCTCGTAATGTTCGT
>CM031624.1:38349582-38377082 GCA_018398815.1 Conus ventricosus | reverse complement strand
TCTCCCCAGCTCACAGGAGATGCCACGAAATAGCTTTTAAAATGTCAAAAACCAATTTTCGACTGGGGGGGCTTTGCTCCCTGGTCCCCCCACCAGGGCTTTGCCCCTAGACCCCACCGGGGCATAGACGGCCCCTGGACCCCGGCCTAAAAACATTTACCAGCACCCCACCTTAAAACTCTGTGATCCAGCCCTGCACGCACGCACGCACGCAAGCGCACGCACGCACTCTGATGACATCGCACATTATGATGTCAGAACTTGTGTGATATGTTTGTAAAGTCAATTATTTGCTCTGTCCAGTTGCCGAAAATGGATATCACGTAGTTGTATTGTTTTTTGTTTTGTTTTTTTTTTTTTTGTTTTTTCTCTTGAAAAAGGCCACGTGGCCGAAAATTTGAAGAGTGGAATTGTGATCTTGTGTGTATATATATATATAGTTTTGTATATCTACATTCTTATTACTCCTGTATTTTGCATTCTTGTTTCTGCTATTGCATTATATGAAATGTACGCTTGCAGAAGGTACAAAGACGTACGTCTGTGTAAACCCCCACCCCACCCCTTCTCTCTCTCTCTCTCTCTCTCTCTCTCTCTCTCTCTCTCTCTCTCTCTCTTTCTCTCTCTCTCTCTCTCTCTCTCTCTCTCTCTCTCTCTCTCTCTCTCTCTCTCTCTCTCTCTCTCTCTCTCTCTCTCATGCGCGCGCACCTAACACTTCTTTTACGAGATTTTAGTGTGTGTGTTGTTGACTTGTAGGTAAAAAAAAAAGCTTTGAACTCAATGTGGCCTTTCTTTTTTGGTACAGAACTAAATGATGAATATCTGTGGTTTCTTTCCTCCCACATATTCAGTGCCCGATACTGGCGGCATTGATGGAGGGTGCTGCTGTCTCCAAAGGGGACAGCCAGTCAGGTGTCGTCCACAGACCTACACGTGCAGGTATGCTATATCTATCTTAATATCAATCTACCTGTCTATGTGTCCGTCTGTCTATCCATCTGTGTGTGTGTGTGTGTGTGTGTGTGTGTGTGTGTTGTGTGTGTGTGTGTGTGTGTGTACACAAACAAGGAGAAGGTCAGATTAAAACAGTGGATTTGTACTGGAAGCAAGAAAACAGATTGACGCACACAAACAAGACGCACAGGCATTACACGCTTTGTATCTGTTTGTCTGTGTCTCTGTCTGCCTGTGTATCTAGATAAGTAGTTCAGAAAACATTACAACGCTGGAGCTATTCGGGCGTATGACAAAGACTTTAACACACTGCAGCTTTTACCTTTGTCAGCATCAGTGTCTTCTGACATTCGTGATTTAAAAACCACGGCATACAATTTTTCAAATCACTAACCGTCAGTGTGACTTTGATGAAACTCTTTCTGAGCCGTTTATTTGCAACTAATGTAAGGTACTTTCTGCCCAGAGAGAGAGAGGGATGGATAGATGGATGATGATTGATCCTATAATGCCATGGCCCTTTTGGAACAAAAGGACAGGTACAGCAAATTTTCTCAATGAAAACATGTGAATGGGCAAAAAGAACAGAAGAATGCGAACAACAGAGTTATGAACAATATATACAGATCAAATTTTGAATGATTTATACAAATAAATTGCAGACTGTTTGACGATATTTTACCAAAAACCCGAAGAGACTGATTACCCGATCTATACAAATGTTGCATTAGACATACTACAGCAAGCTTTGCCCTGCTTGCAAGATCTTTACATGCAAGGATAAAGCTTCGTCGTCTTGAGAAGTAAGTGCCTAGATATCTGTATGCATTGACAACGGCATACCTACTCCATTATAAATCCAGTGCTCTCTAGCTCCTAGACAACCATCATTTCGCGAGGCAGTAATATTGCTTTTTGCCATATTCACTTTTGATTTAAGTGAACTAGCAGCTCTGTAAAGAATGTTCAGCTGAGTTCGGGGACGAACAAAATTAACTGTTTTGTTCATAGGGCAACATTGTCTGCCAATAATAAGATGAGCATTTTTAAAAAGTCTGCAGTAAATTGTGCAATATGTTTCCCCATTAGAAACAACTTCATGTGTTAATTCATTAATAAACAGAAAAAAGGATGAGGATATACGCATCGCGTTGTTTCACGGCACTAGTACATTGAATATAATCTGAAATATTTCCCCCACATCTAACTTTTGCTTTCACCCATGTTGTACATACTCATTACGCACTTACATAGCTTCCCACGCACACCGTTTTTTCAATCGATTAGGCCATAGAATACTCCTATTTACAGAATCAAAAGCTTTTTCAAGATCAGTAAAAGCAACATACAATTTACGATTCAAAGAAAACTGTTTTTGTATACATTCCATCAAGGTGAACATATGATTAATCGAAGAGAAACTGCACTCAAAACCAGCTTGCAATTCTTCCGTCAGGTTATTCTGGGGGGGGGGGGGGGGGCGGGGGGCACTCGATACATCCCCGTCTTGATACATACCCTCTCGATGGATCCCCATCTTGATAGATCCCCGTCTCGGTGGATCCCCGTCTTGATATATCCCCGTCTCGATAGATCCCCATCTCGATGGATCCCCGTTACTGTTTTTGGATCTACCAGGACGGGGATCTATCGAGATGGGGATCTACCGAGACGGGGGTCTATCGAGACGGAAATTCGTCCACATGTAGTGGGGGATCTATCGAGACGGGGATCTACCGAGACGGGGATCTATCGAGACGAGGATCTACCGAGATAGGGGTCTAAACCCAGACGGGGATCTACCGAGACGGAAATTCGTTCACATGTAGTGGGGGATCTATCGAGACGGGGATCTACCGAGACGGGGATCTATCGAGATGTACCCTTCTCTGGTACCCATTCTTGTAATCTATAATTAGTTACCGTACTGTGTGTTTTACTTGCTGCATTACAGAGTGAAATGCCCCGATTATTGTTAGGATTAATTGCATTACCTTTTTTTTGTGCAGAGCAAGAATGATTATGTCCTCTTTTCTGGATGTATTCCTTTATCAAAAAGATTGCTAAAGAAAGATACCCAAAAAAATCAAAAATTAGATCTGATTTACAGCCGTATTTCAACACTCGCCGACAATGCCATCTGGTCCAGCAGCTTACGGTTTTTCATTTTCCAAGCAAGTAGAACCTCTTCTATAGTTACTGCGCGATTAAAAGTATCTATATCCTCAACACGATCCACACCATTAAACAAAAAGTCTTCATTGGTACATATATCTTTTGTTAGGTCTTTAAAATGATTAAACCAGGTGCCAATACCAATACTGTTTACTGGTTGTCTTGATTTAAACGAAATCTTGTGTACCGTTTCCCAAAACTCTGTTAGACTTTTGATGAACGAGACAAACTCACTCAGAAGAGCGTCATTCCTTTTCTTCCTTTGTAAATGTTTATACTCACGTCTTTCTGCGCAGTAGCTGGTTCGGTCCTTTTTATCATGCGTGCGATTAGATTTGTCCAGCAGCTTATGAACCAGTTTTTTTTTTAAATGCTTCTCTCGGAAACAAACCAATCTTTACCTATATAACTCTTGTTAGAATTATCTTTTTTCTCATGCATTCTGCTGCATTTTTCAAACATGAACTAAAAACATCCAAAGCACCATCGATGTCAGTATCAATAAGGCGAATTGCCTCAGACATTTATTCCTGAAATTCCATTGACGAAATATTACTGCAGTATACATCAGCAACATCTCTCCAGACAAACTTTGGGTAATATGGCTGTTAATGTTTGACACATTATTTTCTTGATCATCTAAGCAGTAAAAGTTGATTTAACAGGCATATGATCTGACTCAATTCGCTCACATACTTTCAGCTCGCAAACATCACACCAAGAAGAAAATAATTCACAAGACATAAATACATAATAATTTACGCTGCACCCACACTCTGACACATACGTGTTGCAGCCATTGCGATCGTCATAACACGTATCATTTAGAATACATAAATCAAGCGCAGTGCACATATTTAACAATTTGCCATAGTTATTCAATGACTTGTCTTCAGGGCATCTTTTGATATTTTGTTGATCATCTAAGCAGTAAAAGACGGATGACTAGAGAGCTAGAAATCTAAAACTCCACTGTTGCAATTTTCCTGACAATGATAAGAAAGATTTGACGTCCTACTGTTCAGATCGAAACATGCAAATCGCCATGAGTCAACAAACAATCACACAAGAATTCTTCCAATAAAGCAATACCATTTTCACTGTTAAAAGACGCATAATATGGGGACCCCTTAAGAGGAACATAACAAAATAAATACAGAACATCTTTAACAGAGTCAAACAAGGACTTGCTTAGAATGAAAGCACCAAAAACATTGGATTTAATATGTACCTGATTAACACACGAAATATATTCATTTTGCATCAAACGTATCAGGCCACCAGATCGTCTCCCATGAGCTGTATCTGTAGATCAAAAAAAAAAAAAAGAGTTGAAGAAAGCTTCTCGACATGCGTATCAACAAAACAAATATATTTTTAAAAGGAAACTTATTAGTTCCGCAAGACAATCCACACAAACAGATCACAGGACGAAACACAATGCACTTCAACCTCTTGGGTCTTCAGATAAACAAACACAACGAAAACGAAGAACGGGCAACCACTTATCTCCTCATACTCGGTACAAATTGGGTGTTAAATGAAAACGAGGCTGTTGGGACGAAGTCCATGGGAGTTACAATAATAATGATGACAGTAATAATAATAATAATAATAATAATAATAATAATAATAACAGCCAAAGCAATAGTAGTGATGATAGTAATGATGAAAACGTTTACATAATACGAGGAGGAATACTGTCACTTTTGGTGACTCTCTCTCTCTCTCTCTCTCTCTCTCTCTCTCTGTCATTGCTGACGTGATTCAGGTCCGGACTGCGAAAGGCTGTTGACGTCAGAGCACGATGACGTCATTGTGATGTCAAACTCGTCGGCTAATCAGGACTGCACTTACGTCCTACGTCCCCAGGGCTCTGCATCCTTGTACAAACTGTGGTTTGATGGCGTTCTCCTGAACCCTGGGGATTTAATTGAGGTGATGTTTGTTTGTTTTTTTTCTGTTTGTGTGTTGTTTGTTTTCGTGGTTTGGGGCCTTTGGGATTGGTAACTTGGATTCCCCCCCCCCCCCCCCCCCCCCCCCCCCCCCCCCCCCCCCCGACCAGCTGACTACTAGAGGAAAGGAAGTGTTGTCAACCAACCCCTCAGTCATAGATGATCTGGGGAAGGAAGATTTAAGGAAATTATGCATGAAAAGATCAGGATTCAGACCTTTTTCAGAAAAAGAAGAGTGGGGGATGGAGAGAGTGGAATGAGAGGGGGATATATCAATAGGAGAAAAAAAAAATAAATAGAAAGTAGAAATGAATAGTAACATAAATAATCTATAACCTTCAACTCAGTGTCTCCAATGTTTCCAGTTATGCTATGTCCTGACCTTGACCTCCGACCTATGACCATTTTCAACACAGTGTCACTCTCTATATTACCACCAAGACTAAGCTGCATTTGTTTCTTGTTCCATTTGAAGCAGCGAGAGAGAGAGAAAGGAAGAGGGAGGGGGGGGGGCACAGGTGCGCAGTCAGACTCGCGTACAACCTAAAAACAAGCTGGTTTCATGGACCATAGATGCATTTTGTTCACGCATGTCATTCAGAATGTTTGCGCACGCGCACGCACGCACACAAAAACACACGCACACGGACACACGCGCGCGCGCACACACACAGACACACACACACACACACACATACACACACGCACACGGACACGCACGCGCGCGCGCACACACGCACAGACACACACATACACTCGCGCGCGCGCTCGCGTGCACACGCACGCATACACACACACAATCAAATCTCTCTCTCTCTCTCTCTCTCTCTCTCTCTCCTCTCTCTCTCTCTCTCTCTCTGTTTTTCTTCTTTTTGTTATTTGCTTAAGTGTGCGTTTGTGTATGTGTGGGTATATGCGTGCACGTGGGAGTGGGGGGATAGAAAAGTAACCTTGTGGTAATGGATTCGCAGAATAAGCGACAGACTTCCGGATCTTTAGTTCCACCCGTGCTAAGGGGCACTTTTTCTTTTCTTCTTCTCTTTCTAAACTTTATCACTTCCCCACAAGGCCTCAAGAGCTGGCAAGTCCTTCTAGACAATAAAGTGAGATGCAGTGTACATCACTTTTGTGCGCTTCGAGCAGGCTAAAGTACCCACGACAAAGGAGCAGCCCGGGGCTGAAGTTTGCGGTAAAACCCACACTGATGCGTGAATCTGTAGTGATACAGGGTCTGTCACTTGATTCCACCACAATCTTTTTCTTGTTCTTGTCATGGAATGTTCATCATACGTTGATTTGCGCAACACATATTTGCGAAAAAGATTTCTCTCCCCAAAATCTGTCTACAATTTTTTTGTCAAATTATGTCTTCCACTAACCGAAAACAAATGCTTCTATTGTCAAAGTATATTAGATTATCTCAGCTGTTGTAAATTGTTGGCCTGTGTCAGCATTGACTAGCAATTTGTGTTTTATTTTGGTTTGTTTGTATTCTTTTACCTGTCATTGCTTTTTACCCACCCTTCCCCCATACCCCAAAAGGAACGAAAGGAATATTGTTCTATTGTGTGTGTATGCGTGTGTGTGTGCGTATGTGTGTGTGTGTATGATGTGCTTTGCATATATGCGCTTATTGTGTGTATGTATTATGCATGTGTGCGTGCATTCGCGGGCTTGCGTGTGTTCATGTGTGCATGCATGCGTGCGTGCAGGCCTGAATGTTAGAGAGAGCGAGAGAGTATGTGTGAATGTGTGTGTGTTTGTGTGTGTGTGTGTGTGTGTGTGTGTGTGTGTGTGTGTGTGTGTGTGCGTGTGTGTTCCTTCCCTTTGCTTTTTCGATTTCTCTCTTTTCTTTTCAACCTTCCTTCTTCCTCCTGTCTTTCGATCTTTAATTTGTTATCCTACGTTGCTGACCACAGAATATTGAATCAGAAAACCCACACAGACACCTTACTTCCCCAGGCCCGGGAGACACCAGAACAAGACCCTGCGGGTCAATCCCTGGGTCCTTCCTCGCACGGCCCTTTCGTCCTGTTCAAGGGAGAGATGTATGTTCGAGTGAGGGTGGGGAACGAGACTGGCCACAGTGCCAGAATGCATTGGGCACGTGAGTTTGTCTTTACTTTTTCCCCCTCTTCTTCTTCTAGTTAGTCCTGTGGAAGAAAAGATTCGGACACAAGATGGAACAGTACAGATGCGGGCTGCAGACGCCATTCAGCCATTTGTAGTGATTTTCCAATGACTCCATGGTGTCAGGGTAGGGTGGTTTGAAAGAACGCATCGCCACAGCTCTACCACAGCTCTACCACAGCTCTACCACTTCAATCATCCGCAACAAGATACGGGTTCCGTGCAGGCAACACAACCCATGGATTTAGGGAGGGGGGGGGGGGATGGGCTTGTCTTTTTTTGTTTTGTATCCCCATCCACCAGTATTCTGTGAAGGTACAGGGACTTGGTGACAATATCCCCATCTTCCACCAGTATTCTGTGAAGGTACAGAGACTTGGTGACAATATCCCCATCTTCCACCAGTATTCTTTGAAGGTACAGGGACTTAGTGACAGTATTCCCATCTTCCACCAGTATTATGTGAAGGTACAGGGACTTGGTGACAATATCCCCATCTTCCACCAGTATTCTGTGAAGGTACAGGGACTTGGTAACAATATCCCCATCTTCCAGCAGTATTCTGTGAAGGTACAGGGACTTGGTGACAATATCCCTATCTTCCACCAGTATTCTTTGAAGGTACAGGGACTTAGTGACAGTATTCCCATCTTCCCCCAGTATTATGTGAAGGTACTGGGACTTGGTGACAATATCCCCATCTTCCACCAGTATTCTGTGAAGGTACTGGGACCTAATCACAATATATCCATCTTCCACCAGTATTCTGTGAAAGTAAAGGGACTTAGTGACAATATCCCCATCTTCCACAAGCATTATGGGTGGTCTTGGCCCCGGCAGCCATGGCGGTTATTGTCAGACCCAAAATGCATTGACTGCCACCAGAGTTTCACACATAGTTCAATGCTGGGTTGGTTTGGTTCAAGACAAGTTTTTCTTTTTTGATAGGTTTAGAAATAAATGTTGCCGTTATCCCATGATCCCTGGAGACCTGGATAATATGGAATCAGTATTGGTTGGTGTATGGCAACGCCCCTGCCCCGACCCTCGTCCTCCTCCCCTTCTCGTGTCCGATTCCCCTTACCCCTTTTTCTGCCCTCCCACCCCCACTTCCCACCCTCACACTTTAACACCTCCCCCTACCTATCCCTCTCGCGGACACCGTCATGAGGTCATCCATTTTGTTATTATCATGCAGAGTCTATTTATTCTTGAGGGTTCTCATGACAATTCAATGTGAGTCGGGTCCTGAGTCTAATTCCTTTGGGGGTGGGGTTGTTCAGGCCACTGCAACTTTCCAAGGTTCACGTTCAGACGAATGCGCACACCCTCACTCCCGCACACCCAACATCCTATCCACTCCCACCTTTCCACACCTTGGTGTGTTAAGCCTAGCTAATAATACATCAACTTGGTGCACTTAAGCAATACCATCACGATTTCCCCCGTCCTGGACAACCTGTCTTCCAATCCCACCCCGTCATTCTCCAACCAGCACCCCTCTCCCACTAACCCACTGTCCACCCACTTTTGTTCTGTGAAACTGAACTGACCTGCACCTGTGGGGAGGTAAGAGGGAAGGAATCTAAAAGACAAAAAAAATGAACAGATGATACACATTCAGCAAGTCACTTCCTTTATTCTGAGTCGCCTCCACTGCTGTAATCCACTCCATGCTGGCCTTTCTTCTCGGGCATTGTTTTGTCTTCGGCGTGTTCAGAATAATGCAGCCCACTTGATTTCCACAAAGCCACAAAAAAAAAGTCAAGTCACTCCACTTATGATTAAACTTCACTTGCTGCCTATTGCATTATGAGTTATATTCAATATTGCTATGCTGGATTTCCATTGTTTGATGGATCTTTACTGTCCTCTCACACTGTCTGTTCCTCACACAGATCTGAAACCCAAAACACAGGCCTATTGTCAGAGACCTCTGGCAAGAGGAATGGACCTTGCAGACGGATAACAAACTGTTTAAAATCCGTCCAAACCTGAAAGAGCTTTTACCATGTTTCCGAGGCGGCCGTAAAGAAGAAACAGTCTTGTACCGTTTGCGCACAGGCCACTCGTTTTACACCCATTCTTATCTTTTAAAAGGTGAAGAAGCTCCGTGGTGCATTCCATGTCATGTTCCACTCACAGTGAAACATATTCTTTTGGAGTGTTGGGACTTGCACGATGTGAGACATAAACACTTTACGGCAGACTCCATGAAAACCCTGTTCAGAGATGTCCCACCTGACGTGATCTTTGAGTATCTGAAAGTGATTGACATTTTTCATCTGATCTAAGATTTTACGGAAGAAAGGTTTTTAACGAAGTTTCTGGTACGCTTTTACAGGATGTATTTTAAAGAGATGTGTGAAAGGGTGTTTTTTGTTTGGTTGGTTTTTTCTAATCACTTGTGAGTTGATTTTAACGTGGTGACAGACCTTATATGGCCCTTTGCGGTCGGCTGGGCTATAAGCAACATTACCTTACCTTGCCTTTCACTCCATTGTCCAGATCTATCAGCCATTCCGCTCTCATAAATCCAGTTCTAAGATATAAACTACTTTGTGTCCCAAAATTGCGCTTGAATTATTTGGTTAAAGCTCGTTCCTTTGTCAAGCTCCAGGTATCTGGGACTCTCTGTCATCCTCTCTTTGAAACACTCCAACCCTGAATAACTTCAAACCTGAACTGAAGACTTAACCTTTTTCGTGAAAGTTACGAGTCAAGTCACCAATTTTGGAGCAGAATACACTGTACTGACTGGTTTTGTTTGTTTATCTACATTTGTTACATTGTATAGTGTTTGTGTGTATGTGTGCTTGATCCGTTTTGAGCCTGTATTATGGAGTATTGCGCTATATAAAAATTGTTGATGTATGTAGTAGTTGTAGTAGTAATAGTAGTAGTAAGGATTAATGAATGAAGAAAATGATGCACCAGATCATCTAGTGATTAAATAAGAACTATGACCAGCAAATCTTAACACATATGGCGGCTTTTAGCCATAACGGTGGAGACGGTGACGTCACTGACCTGTACGGATGACGCCATGAAGATCCGCGTAAACGTCACGGAACTGCGCTGGCTGTACAACGACACGGATCCGGATCACATCTCGCTCATGGACGAGGGCTGCACCGGAAGCACTAACGGGGACGTGTGGGTCATGGAGAACTCTCACTCTCGGTGCTACACTCAGCGTGAGGTAAATGCTGGGCTTAATTAAGTGAACCAAACCCCCTTCAGCTCTCCTTCTCCACGCTCCTCTTCCCCACCCCTCCGCAGTTAAGACCCGCCAAATAAAGACACCATCACTTTGGAGGCTTGGGAAGAGGAGGGAAGGGGGGCGTGTTTGTTGATTTTTTTTTTCATGGAATAATTCAAACCATTTGTAACACTCGAAGACAGACTGCAACGTTCCTTAAAAAGAAGCCCAACGTACAAACAAACATACAGAACAGCCTGTAAACCAATGCATGTAAACGCAAACAGAAAAGAGAAGTAGGTTTTAAAAATTCTCATTCGTTTGACGTCACCAGTACAGCGAAGGTTAAAGCTTTCATGGCCGTGGGGGCAGTGAGCTGTTAGGGATTCTCCGTGTTTGGGGCACGGCAGCGTGGGAGGAGGGGCCCATCCGTCTCCTTCCGCCGCCTCTGTCTTCCCTGACATGAATCAGGTTCCTTTTTACTGCTGGGTAGATAGAGAGGGTTCCCACTGTAAAATCGCTCACAACCGTCAGCTCTGCCTCCCCCGTAATACTCCCCAGACAGTATGTCAGTCCAATGTATTATGAAATCTCGTTAGTCTGTTTATTCAGATTTACGAAGACTTGGTCCAATACAGAAACTGCTTTCATATATAGAAAAACTAGGACTGATCATAATGGAGCATTTAAGAGTCCATCGGCTGAAGAAATCTGACATCGCGCAATATTTCGACCCAAAAACGGTATTCGCCGTTGTTCAGTGGGTCAGCGCTGTAGGTTTGGGGCTGTAAGGTCTTGGGTTCATGTCCAGTCCGTTACAAAAAAATGTTCAGGGCCTTTTACCAGTACCTATTCAGAGGAGAGTGCATTATGAGATCAGATCGGAAGATTTCATTCATTAGAACCACGCTGTCGAGCTTCATTTACTTTCTGGACGCGTCTTTGAGAGTATTGATTACATTTCATGGCCTACACTGCGGATGTCTTTATTTCTCGGACCTGGTTGACGCCGAGTTTTACCACTAAAGAAAGCGTAGAGTACAGCCCTGACATGGAGTCTCAAACCAGAAGCGAACTCCGTGATATCATCTTCATTATCCTCACCCTTTTTTTAACCCTTTCATTAAAAAGGCTTCAGAGTTTTATAACTCTTCATATTCTGCTGCGGTAGTGATCTCGGATTCGGTTCCATCGCTCTATCCATGCCTGCGGTGCCTGAAGACCACGGTGTCGGCAAGACCGTGGGTTGGATGGACGTGGTGGTGCCCTCCTGGAGTTGGCCGCTCACGCTAGCCCCGCAGCTTAACTGTTACTGTCGGCAGTAGCGAGTTAAGGAGACTGTGTCCTGCCTATGTTGGATTGAACCAGACACCGAACACCTTCGATGTGATTCTGCAGCGGTGCTGCGTCTTCTCGGGTGAGTTGTCTTATGACTTCCTGAGATTGATTGTTCCCGTAGACTGTCAGTGCTGTGGTTGCAGGAGGCCGAGCCTAACAGTGACTGTCAATGAGGCCAGAATGAGCTGTCAGGGAATGGTGCCAACGACAAGGCGTTGGTGCTGAGTCTACCGAAAAAGTCGAAATGGCGTCAAATCTCATTGGTCTCTCTCTACAGACTTTGCCGTACACGACAATACCTTGTATTCAAAGAACGGGGTAAAGTGCCAATCGTGCGAAAGTACCGATTGTACGTGTGTCTGTGCTCGAAAGGTCTGATAGGTCCACCGCACAGCTGGCCTCTAAATATAACACGACATGTCATTTGTCTCTATTTGTTTTGTTTGGTTAGTTTTTGTAGCTTTTTTTTTTTAGACTCTGTATACCCAGACTCAGAAAGCCTTCATCCAAAAGAAACAGAAAATTTCGCCAATCAGAGTCCGTACTTGAGCATCAGAAATATACACTCGGATAACTTTTTCTGCTATTTCATCTTCCATACCCAGTCCTTGGTATTATACTCGTACGCCACTTATTTAGGCATCTCTATCCACATATGGAGCTGTAAATATAAGTAAAAATCGCCACGAGCTGATGCACCTGGGGAGACACAGCAAATTGCTGAGTCACTTTGGTGGAGTTCAGTGGTGTCCATTTGGATCTAGTCAATAGCCCCCCACCCTTCTGCTAACGACAACAATTGTTTAGTCCGGAAGTCTGAATGCATTAATGCTTCTTCTTCTTCTGCGTACGCAGGCTGATACTCCTGCGGGCACTCCCTATATGAACAGACAAATATTAATCCCATCTACCCAACAAAGGGAATGGTTCCAGCCGAGGACGCCACTGTGTCCGTCCAATCACAGTCCCCATGAACCTGCTGAGCAGACGACTTTCATATGACGTCATCTCAGGTGTGATCGTGGAGAAGAAATTGAGTATGAGGCCACCACGAGAGCAGGGCACAGAGCCACAAAATTTGATATATTGTTTTCAATGGTGACCGATGCGAACAGTGATGAAGATAATGCAATGGACTTGCACTTTGGTCAGACAACAGAGTATGTCTGTGCTTTACGGTTCCTTTCACCAGAAACATCCTCGCACACTCAGAAGACCTTCTCAACTCAAACGACACATTGATCGAATGTAGCAAGACGCTTCATTATCACAAAATGCATTGACCCAGTGCGGCAAGACAGTTCACTGGTTGGTTAGTTCCGATTGATTGTGGCCTTCATCACACACAAACGATTCATCGTCATTTGAGGGACGTGAAACAGGGCCATTTGTGCGCGATAATCAATGGAGCATGTCTACTCAAATGCAATACGAAATAACATCAGTCTGTTTACTTCAGATTGACAGGAATGTTGCCCGGTACAGAAACACGCTCATCTGATGAGAGCATGACCTGGACCATCCGTGTCCGAAAATCTACATTACATTTGCGCTCAAAGGTTCAGCCATCATGTCGTTTGTCAGCCAAATGTGCTCAAAGGTTCAGCCATCACGTCGTTTGTCAGCCAAATGTGCTCAAAGGTTCAGCCATCACGTCGTTTGTCAGCCAAATGGGCTCATAGGGTCAAACGTCAAATCACGTGTGTGCCAAATCTAACATGAAATCTCATTTGTATTTTCCTGCTGATGGGGGCTAAAATATATCCACGATCGTCTTCATAATAAATAAAAGTAGAAAGCAGGACTAGTCACACATGAGCTCCAATTTGTGTGTCTGCTCCAATTCAACATGAAATCTAACTGGATTATTTCTTCAGGTTGACAGAGACTTTGTCAAGTTTTAAAATGCCCCTGTCTAAAGAGAAGATGGACCAAGCATGCCTGAATAATGACGTCACGTGTCTTCTTACAAGGGTGTAAATTAAGATCTCACTGCTCTCTTCTTTTTTAGGTACCCAGGGACTTTGTTTAGTACAGAAAGACCCTCATCATCTACGAGGAGTCAGTTTTACGCGCACATCGATGTCAGGTGCCAGCTCAAAAAGGGTCCAACATAACGTGAGATGTCGGCCAAACATAACACAAGATCTCAAAGGTTTTTTTTTTTTCTTTTCAGATTGACAAAGGCTTTGCTCAATACGGAATCACTGTTATCTCCAAGGCACCAACCGTGCTGAGCATCGATGTCAGGTGCCAGCTCGAAAGGAGTCGACCCAACATCACGTGAAAATGTATAACTTGAAATCTTATTGGCCTATTTGGTTCAGATTGACAAGGACTTCGCTCAGCTCAGAATCAACCTCATCTACAAGGAGCCAGCCGTGTGCTAGCATCGATGTCGAGTGCCAGCTCAAAAGTATCCACATCACAAGATACGTCGACTGAATGTAAAATGACTTCTCATTGTTTCTATCAGATTGATGAGCACAATGGTCAGTACAGTACCGCTCTCATCCACAAGGAACCGAACGTCTACAAGCGTCGATCACCAACCTGCCCACACGGTCCAACATCACGTGTTATGTGAGGCCAAATGCAACATGAAATCTCATTGGTTTGTACCTTTCAGATTTATGATGTTGTCCAGACCAGGCCACCCCTCAGGAGCCAAGGGCTGGCCCAGTCATGCGCGAGCATTGATGCCACGAGTCTGCTCAAAGAAGTTCAGCGTTACGTGATTTGTCAGCCAGTGCATGCAGTACGGAATCTCGCTAGTCACTTTTCTTTGCAGATTGACGGCAACTTCATCCAATACAGGAACGCCCTCATCTACAAGGAGCCAGGAGCTGGACCGATCGTGCGTGAGCATCGGTGGCGAGTGGACCTGAAGTGCAACTTCCGACGTCAGATGCAGGTGTGTGTGTGTGTGTGTGTGTGTGTGTGTGTTCCTCAATTTAACGTCTTCTCACTAAAAGTGATATCAGACGATGTGTTAATGGTGTGTGTGTATGCGGATGCGTGCTTATAAAGAACGGTGGAGGGATGGGGGGAAAAGGGTGTAGAACTTCGAATACGTGTTCAAAAAAAAAAAACGAAAAAAAAAAAAACGAAAAAAAAACCGTAGATAAAACCAATTGAAGATAAATACCAACTGGACTCTGTGTGTGTGTGTGTGTGTGTGTGTGTGTGTGTGTGTGTGACCAAAACAATGCCATGTGAGCAAAGAGCATCCCGACGCACAACAGATCTCAGTTCATCGTCTGATCAGAAAGACTTGGCCGTCAGACCACCTCGTAGGCTCTCCTGGCAAGAGGGAGGGGGGGGGGGAGGGGTTGGTATATGTAGCATGCAACACTTAAACTACGAACCCAAGATTCTCTCGTTGCTTATGCGAATACGTTATTCACAAGGACGCCATCCATCCGTGTGTTGGGGGGGGGGGGGGGGGAACATACATCCATCCACCCAAGGCGATTTGGCCGACGGATACTCATTCAGCCTTTGAAGAGCGGGGTGTGCAATCCTACAAGAATATGAAGCTGAAGACAGGCACCGTGTCTGAGATGGAAGGGGCGGGGTAGTGGTGAGTGGGTGTATGGAAGAGATACGACTGGGGGCGGTGGGGGGGGGGGGGCGGTGGAGAGAAGGACCTAGGGCAACATGGGAGGGAGGGCGGTGTTGAAATCTGTTTTTTTACATTCACGAAGTTGGGACTGTAGTCTTGCTTGTCAGACATTTTAGCTATCTTGTGAAAGGGTTCCTCATCTTCACTCAAGAGAGAAAGATAATTTCTTTTTTTTTTAATGAAGTAAAATTCTAGAATAGAGAATGCTCTGCATGCAAAAATCATGGAAATCTCGCTAGCACTGTTTAAGTTAAAACTAAATTTATTCGAGGTATTTTGACTGTCATCGTTGCATTACTCTCGGAGTTCAAGCGCACATATTTAGATTTGTGCACATCATTGAATTTTTTCGTCAGCATTGTTTTGAATAATGTGTATATATAAATAAAATTTTGTAAAAATGTACCTTTTTCCGCCAGTTTCACATGCACCAACTTTTTTCTTGACCTTCTGTTAAGTTCAGCGCAATATCAACTGAGGATCAGCCTTCTCATTCACGTGTTGTGTGTGTGTGTGTGTGTGTGTGTGTGTGTGTGTGTGTGTGTGTGTGTAACATACGTATGTAAGTTTGTGGGGGGGAGGGGGTATGTGTGTGTGTGTGTGTGCTATGTGTGCATGCACGTTCGTGTGTGCGTGTGTGTGTGTGTGTGCGCGCGCGCGCGTACGCGTGTGTGTGTATATTGAGTATGGGGGCATGTGTGTCTGTGTGTGTTTTGGTGTGCGTGCCTAGTTCCATACATGCGTGTGCTGTGTATATGTATGTGGGATTATGTGGGTATCTCTGTGCACGCGTGTGTTGTGCTTGTTTGCTTATGTATGCACGTGCGTGTGAGTGTTCTTGCGCCGGTGTCTGTATGGATGTGTGTGTGTGTGTGTGTGTGTGTGTGTGTGTGTGTGTGTGTGTGTGTGTGTGTGTGTGTTTTTCCTGAGTACATGCTCGTGCGCGCCTAAGCCTGCCTCTGCCTACGCGTAAATACCTCTGTCTAATGTGCACCTGCACGTCTGTTCGTTTGCGATGCGGATGTGTTTTTGTTTGTTTCTTCATTTTATTTTTCTTTGTGTGGCGGTCGGGGGGAGGTTAACAACAGGTGGGGACGA
This sequence comes from Conus ventricosus, assembly GCA_018398815.1. Classification (NCBI taxonomy): domain Eukaryota; kingdom Metazoa; phylum Mollusca; class Gastropoda; order Neogastropoda; family Conidae; genus Conus; species Conus ventricosus. The sequence continues at coordinate 38,360,605 of CM031624.1, read as the reverse complement.
ACTATGAACTGAGGAAGCTGACGACCTACGAGGTACACCTGAAGGCTGACTACAAAGCAGAAATGCACCTGTACAACGATTCCAGCCTGCAGCACGAGCTGGGCAGGGGCCACGAGGTAGGAAACCCTACGACAGCATCACAAATTCCGGCTGTAACCGTGTCCTAAGGGAGAGCAGTCATTGCCCTCTGTAGAAACTGTGATGACGTGGAAACAGTCAAATGGCTGAGGTCACCGCTTATCGTTACTCGTTTTCTTACTTCATTTTTTGTCATTGCCCTCTGTAGAAACTATGATGACGTGGAAACGGTCACATGGCAGATGTCACCGGTTATCGTTACTCGTTTTCTTGCTTCATATTTTCTCCTTTTTTAAAGGGGTGGGCGTGGAGGAGGTCTGGCATGTTGGTCAGACGTGAGCACCACCACGAAAACAGGTAAACAGAGGTCATTAGAGCAGTCATGCGCGGTGACGTGGTTGGTATCATTCCACAGACTTGAACACTGGTCAGCGAAAGACGCCCATCGTTTCACCAAAAGTCATTTCGACTTCCCAGTGATTTTGACGGCGTCGGCCCTCTCCGTCGTTTTAAGCCCTGTTTGCAGTAGTCGTGTCGCCCAGGAAGGTCTCCCGAGACTTTTGCCTTCTAATTGGAGAGGTGTGTGGATCTCTGTCCAGTTACTGGTGACCGGTCCACCTTCCCTTCAGGTCCGCCGATCGGTCTGACGTTTGCCTGGCCACGTGGTAGCTGGGATTCTTGATCTATGTGCTGGACCAGTCATAGGAACCCAGATTATTTCTTCTGGGTTGGTCAGTGAAAACTTGACGCAGGATCTGGGAGCAGGAAAGATGAACGTTACATTCTCTCCACCGGTACTCAGTTTGATACTAACTGTGGTATGAAGCTGAAGATGCACCAGTGTGGGATCACAGGTCACATGCACAACTGGATCAGCCAGTACCTGACCAACAGAAAAGCCCGGCACAAAATAGAAAGTATCAGAGCAATCAAAAAACAATGAAAGAAGGCATCCCGCAAGGTGGAGTTCTCTCCCCCACGTTGTTTATCATCTTCATGAATGATATCCTGGATGACATCCCTGCATGGATCCATGGCGCAATTTATCGAGATGACCTTGTCATCTGGTGCTGTTAATAATATGTGACAACAGCCACAGTAAGGATCCAGGAGGCCATGAACAAGATCGAGACATGGGCAAAGAAATGACTTGTGACCATCAATGCCAGGAAATGCCAGCATGTACTATCTTCAGCCTGGCTACAAAAGACCAAAGCGCACGCCTCCAGGTGAATGGTCACATCCTTCCACAGGACAAGTCACCAACCTATCTAGGAGTCACCTTTGACTCAACAATGACCTGGAAACGACAGATCGACAGCTGCACGGCAAGAGCCAGACTGCTCCTCATGGCATTGATGAAAAAATGATCGCGAACATCCCAGGGTGCAGACCACACCATTCAGAAGAAGCTGCACCTTGGACGAGTAAGCTCAGTCCTTGAATAAGGAGCAGCTGCATGGGGGACAGCATCCAAAACCAACTTTAACCAAGTCTCAAGAATTCAGAATCAGGCATCCCGGATCATTACAGGTGCACTCAAGTCAGCTCCAGTCGAAGCCTTGGATACTCTAACAGGACTTTAGAGCCTCGAAACCAGACGAGATACAAAAGTTCTCACACAAGCTGCCAAATTTAAGAGGACAGAGAATCACCCCGTGCACAAAAGAATGTTTGAGCCCACCAAGTGCAGACTGAAGCGCAGCAGCTTTGTGCACAACGCCCGCCGACTTGAGTGACAGGATCCTGATTTTTGCAACAAGGGCACAAGACAATTCGATTACACAGTTCACTACCATCGTGGAAAAGAAATCAATTCCCAGAAATCAGAGTCACCATTCCTGGCATTCTAACAAAGGGCGCACAGTCAGAACTGGAGAGGAAAGCAGTAACCCTTGACTACGTGGAGCAAACATACCTTAAAGGGTTCTGGACACATGCAGATACAGATGGCTCAGCAGAAGAGACTACCAGAAACGGAGTTGGAGGAGTTTTCCTGACGCTGATGGATGGAACTCCTGTCTGACAACCCATCCCGACTGGCAAGCTGTCCACAAACTTCAAGGCTGAGGCAGATGCACCGCAGTCAGCGACCAGAACGCTGTATGAGAATAGAGGGGCAATGCATACCAAAGTCGTCATCTTCTCCGATGTTTTATCAGTACTGCAGGCTGTTAAAAATCCTCGGAACAAGGAACTCAGCTTCCTTCACTTTACCCTGGTCATTCCGCAGCAGTACACAGAGAATACTGTCATCCAGTGGATACACTCACACTGCAATATATATGGCAATGAGGAAGCTGACCAATTGGCAAAGGAAGGAGGACAGTAGCCCCAACTGGAGCGGGAAGTCTCCTTTGAAGAAATCAAAAGTATTATCAAGGAGGAGCAAAAAAAGAAGATGGCGTGAGCAGCACCCAGACTTCAACAAAAAAGGATGCACACTACCTGCTGCCCACGTCAGACCAAGTGAGCATTGTGAGACTGAGGACAGGGCACTCCAGACTGACATCACATGTTCACAAAATTCCACATTGGCGAGTCTTCAAGTTGCACATGCGGTACAGCCCCAATAACAGTAGAACACTTCCTGCAAGACTGTCCAACTCATAAAAATCTAAGAGCAGAGACCTGGCGTGCCAACACACCGATGAGGGAAAAGCTTTATGGATCACTGGAGGGCCTCCGCCGTACAGCAGCCTTCGTCAGTGCCTCTGGGGTTCCTGTCTGAGTGAACGAAGAAGAAGATACTAACTCTGATCAGTTTTACAGCCTTTAGTGGAGCAATGAGGTGAGGAGGATTAATCTCCCCTTCTCGTTAGCTGAGCTACACATCCTGTCTCTGACCTCTGATTGATCGGCTGTCGGAGGAATAGAACAACCAGTCAAAAATCAGTATGGAAAAGAAGAGGGGGGGGGGGGGGTTCTTAGTCATCTGAGAAGGAGGTGGGTAATGTAGTTGGGATCAGAGATGATACTCTCTGAGACCGTGGTGTTCGTCAGCCTTTGTGCTAAATGAACGAAACCTCCATGTCCACACCTGGGAGACACGGGCAGACATGGACAGCTGAGAAACAGTTCACAGGGATGGCCTAACACACCGGACAAGACGGCGAGGCTGGGAAGTCGAAGTGAGTGGAGGAGTCAAAGGGGGGGCGGGGGGGGGGGGGGGGGGAGTGGGGGGGTGTCAGCTTTCTCTGTAGTAGTGACGGAGCTTAGGGAAACAGGCACACTGCTTTCCCGCGAAGCACGCCGCCCTCAGGTAAGGAGGAGGAGGAGGAGAAAGTGGAATTGACGACAGTCACGTCCATAATTCTGTGCTCCAATGTCGTCGGCGTTCATGTGTCTTAACGTAGTGTTGGCTTGAAAGAAAGAAGCCAGGGAGGGGAGGGAGTGGAGGAAGGACAAGAGGCTGAGGGGGGGTGGGGGGGGGGGTGAAGGTAGGCATTGCACAATGATGTCAACTCATAACACTGATTGCAGTTTGAGAGAGAGAGAGAGAGAGAGAGAGAGAGTTGATGGTGTTTGCTGCCAAATGTCACGTCACAGAATAATACGTTAATGACGATGATGATAACAAAGTAGATTTACTGACTACAATTTTTTGATGGTGGGCGACGATAATGATCACAACGAATGTAACGACAATGAAGTTGACGCCGACGGAAATGACGACTATCAGGGTGACCAGGACGCAGAGGGTGCACCACGGCCATCGGAGGCTGCTGCATTTACGGTTTTGTAGTGCTCATGCTGCTGCTGTTGTCTGCTGCTGCCGCTACCATCTCTACTCCTGCTACCACTACTGCTGCTACTACTGCTACTCCTGCTGCTGCTGTAGTTGTTGCTACTGCTACTGTTGGTGCTCTTGCTGCTACTGCTACTACATGATGAGGACGACTACTACGACTACCACTGCTGCTGTTGCAACTATTACTGCTATTGCTACTACTGTCGCAGCTGCTATTGCTAACCCTAAAACTCTCGCTATTGCTACGTACGCCGCTACTACTACTTCTATTACTACTGCTGCTGTTTCTTCTTCTACTACTACTACTACTACTACTGTCGCTGCTGCTATTACTTCAGTTATATATAAACGATACGCTGCTGCGAAAGCTATAGCTACAGCTGCTACTACTACCACCACCACCACCGCTACTACTACTACCACCACCACCACCGCTACTACTACTACCACCACCACCACCACCATCACAATTACTACTTCTACTACTGCTGCTGCTGCCGCTGCTGATAAAACTACTGCTACTACCACTACTACTATTACAACTATTACTACTACTTAGACGACGACGACGACGACAACTACTACGTCTACTACTACTAGTACTAATACTACAGTTACAGCGTCTTTTGTTGTTGCTGCTGAAGTTATTCCAGCAACTACTGTTGTTGATTCTGTTTCTTCTACAACTGGTGATGTTGCTGCTACTGCTACAACTACTGCTGCTGCTACTGCAACAACTACTAGTACTACTGCAGTTGCTGTTGCTGCAACTACTATAACCACTGCTGCTACTACTACTACTACTACAACTGCTGCTACAATAACCACTGCTGCTGCTACTACTACTGTTACTGTTACACTTACGACTACTTCTGTTGCCACTGCTGCTATGGCAGCTTTTGCTGCTTCTACTACTACTTCAATTACTGCTATTAGATCTACTTCTCCGCCAATACTTCTGCTGTTGCTCGTATTACCACTACAGCTGCTGGCATCGCCGCACCTGTTGTCGATGTTGACGGTGTTTCTGATACTACGGCTGTGGTTGCCGTAGTCACTGTCACTGACGCCAACACGTAGACTACTGCTGCTGCGGCGGCGGCGGCAGTGTGGACCGCCATCACCTGATTTAGCCGTTTTGAAAACCGGTGGACGTCGTTTTCACTCGTGCAGATCCGAGTGGGGCTGACCGATGACCTGTACGTGAAGATTGACCTGAAGGGAGACTGGAACGTCAGCATGCACCTGCAGGGCTGTGTGGCCCGACCGCTGCCGGCCTCCCTCACCGCCTACACCCTCATCCAGGACGGGTCAGTGCGAGAGACAGGGAGGGGGGGGGGGGGGGGAAGGGGAGGAAGAAGATTTGGGAAGGGAGGGGGGGGGATGTTCTGACGTAGAGTAGGGAAAGAAGAGGAGGAGGTGCGAAAAAGACGCTTCTTGTGAAAAACAAACAAAACAAAAAAAAAGCTATTCAAATCCAATGTGCTTTTCTTTCCCTTCACTGATCCTGTTCTTTCGCCGCTGTCTCTGCTGCTATTATCGTCGCTTCTGTTATTGTTGCTGCTACTACTGCTATAACTTCTTCTGCTGCTGCTAATACATCAATTGCTTTTACTGCTGCTCCTACTACGACTTTCTCTTAGTGGTGATAGTAAAAAAAAGTTGTGATGGAAATGACTGATAACAGTGGTGATGTCGTTCTTCGTTTCAGAGGAGTTTTGAAGAGGGAGTTATGCACAGAATTGTTTTCACTGCGAAAGGAAAGGTGAACCGGCATCATCGATCGGTGGGGAAGTCGGGGTGACACACAGGAGCTGGCCGTGTAGAAGGATCAGAAAACATGAAAGACTCAAATACACATCATCGCGGTGTTCTGCATTCCAGTGGGCAAAATGTAGAAACGAAAACAAGATATTAGGAATAATACACACACAAAAAAAAAACAATGGGAAGCACAGAGCGTAAGATCATAACATGTGCACTAGAATGTATGTGTGCGCGCGTGCGTGCGCGCGCGCGCGCGCGTGTGTGTGTGTGTGTGTGTGTGTGTGTGTGTGCGTGTGTGTGTGTGTGTGTGTGTGTAAGACAGACAGACAGACAGAGGGAGAGACAGACAGACGGAGAGAGAGAGGGAGAGACAGACAGAAAGAGGGAGAGGCACACAGACAGAGGGAGAGAAAAACAGACACAGAGAGGGAATGACAGACAGACAGACAGAGGGTGAAACAGACAGACAGAGGGAGAGACGGACAAACTGAGAGAGACTATTGGGCATTCATTGATCCCCACGCCTCCCCCTCTTTTCCTCCGACGTGCGCCACAGAAGAGAGGTGTTTGAAGCAGCGCAGACCTTCACGTTGTCCATGGTTGACTTAATCAGTCTGCGACAGGCACGTTAATTCCAGTGTGGGGCAGGGATTGACAGTGAGACACAGGTCTTGAATAACACGATGTCTTGTGAAATCTTTCATCACTGCAAGGAGGGGTTCCATCTTGCCCGCATGTATTTTCATCAACACGCATCGGTCGATTTTCTGCCTGATAGTCAAAGCAATGAAAAACAAACAGCACATGACGTTTTTGGAGCTGCTTTTGCATAAAATGTTATTGCAACAGTTCTTTGCACAAATAGATAAAACCTTTCTCGTACCTCTGCCCGCTTTTGTTTTTGTACTCCCAGTTCTTATAGGACAGGGAGTACTTTAGAATTGGAACGAAGAAATGCTGTGTGTGTGTGTGTGTGTGTGTGTGTGTGTGTGTGTGTGTGTTCGTGGTCAAAATGTGTTCCACTCGCTCCAGACAAAACTGCTGAGCCGATCTTTCTGAAAATTTGTAGGTATCTTCATTATGGGTCACGGATGATGCCCGATGTTTTAGTTTACCGTTATAGCTGTTACTAACGGCTGTAACGGCCTGTAACGGTTTTTCTTCTTTATGGAATATCTCAGAAAGTACGTGGCCGATCTTTGTGAAAATTAGCAGGTATGTTCATTATGGGTCACGAATAATGCCCGATGTTGTAGTTTACCGTTGTAGCCGTTACTAACGGCTGCAACGGCCTGTAACGGATTTTCTTCTTCATGGAATATCTCAGAAAGTACTTGGCCGATCTTTCTGAAAATTAGCAGGTATGTTCACCATGGATTACGGATGATGCCCGATGTTTAAATTTACCCCTTTATAGCCGTTACTAACGGCTAGAACGGCCTGTAACGGTTTTTCTTCTTTATGGAATACCTCAGAAAGTACTTGTCCGTTCTTCGTGAAAATTAGCAGGTATGTTCACTATGGGTTACGGATGATGCCCGATGTTTTAGTTTACCGTTATAGCCGTTACTAACGGCTATATGGCCCATAACGGTTTTTCTTCTTTATGAAATGTCTCAGAAAACACTTTGTCGATCTTTCTGAAAATTTGTAGGTATGTTCATTATGGGTCATGGATGATACCCGAAGTTTTAATTTACCGTTATAGTAGAAAGAAACTCGTGGAGAGCGTGGCAGCAGAGAGTCCTCAGAAGAGAAGCCCCCTTCAAGCAAGTGTTTCGGCCCTTATCTCCTGACACTCTAGGGGGTTGGGCCACACCCGGTTCATGACTCCGGATGTCCCTCTGCTGCCCCTTTTTTTTTCTCCCCATCTTGGGACGAGCCATGGCTGGGATTCGAACCCATGACCCTCTGGACATGCTCATTTTCTACTTAATGACTCGCGCTTTAACCACTGAGCCACAGGGACACCTGATATTTGTAGGGAAATTAAGCCTTATGAAGTTCACTTTTGTTCCTCCTTGACCAGATCCAGCTTGAACACCTCTCTGCCGCTTCTGCCATTGCTTTCAGGGCTCTGGTTTTTTCCTTCCCTGCAACTGAGAGCTGTTTCATGAGGCTGTATGCAGACGTTCCTACAAATCCCCTAGCTCCAATTTCTGCAGTGAGGACTTTGACCTGATAGCCTTCTCTCCTCAGGCTGTTTGCCAGATCAGCATACTTTTCAGTCTTGTAGATTTGAGCTGCCTCCATTCTGTTCTCATATGGCACTGTGAGCTCGATCATGATCAGCTGCTTGGTTGACTTAGAGTGGACTACTATGTCTGGTCTCATGCCACTCTTGCTGATGATCTCTGGGTGACTCTTCCATTCTGGGAGGTCTGCAGTGCACTCCCAGTCATCTGCCCCATCCAGCAGACTCTGCCTGCATGTTTCGAGTGGCACTGTTGCTCTTGGCCATGATTTGCTGCCTCCTGCCGTGAAGAATGTTGCGGGTGCTTTTGGAGTCCTGATTCTCCCTTTTGTGGTGTTGGTACTAGCCCAGACTACTTGTACAATTTCTTTGAGCACTTGGTTGTGCCTCCATGTGTACCTTCCTTGAGCCAGGGCTACTTTACATGAGCTTAGAACATGCTCCTGGCTCAAGGAAGGTACACATGGAGGCACAACCAAGTGCTCAAAGAAATTGTACAAGTAGTCTGGGCTAGTACCAACACCACAAAAGGGAGAATCAGGACTCCAAAAGCACCTGCAACATTCTTCACGGCAGGAGGCAGCAAATCATGGCCAAGAACAACAGTGCCACTCGAAACATGCAGGCAGAGTCTGCTGGATGGGGCAGATGACTGGGAGTGCACTGCAGACCTCCCAGAATGGAAGAGTCACCCAGAGATCATCAGCAAGAGTGGCATGAGACCAGACATAGTAGTCCACTCTAAGTCAACCAAGCAGCTGATCATGATCGAGCTCACAGTGCCATATGAGAACAGAATGGAGGCAGCTCAAATCTACAAGACTGAAAAGTATGCTGATCTGGCAAACAGCCTGAGGAGAGAAGGCTATCAGGTCAAAGTCCTCACTGCAGAAATTGGAGCTAGGGGATTTGTAGGAACGTCTGCATACAGCCTCATGAAACAGCTCTCAGTTGCAGGGAAGGAAAAAACCAGAGCCCTGAAAGCAATGGCAGAAGCGGCAGAGAGGTGTTCAAGCTGGATCTGGTCAAGGAGGAACAAAAGTGAACTTCATAAGGCTTAATTTCCCTACAAATATCAGGTGTCCCTGTGGCTCAGTGGTTAAAGCGCGAGTCATTAAGTAGAAAATGAGCATGTCCAGAGGGTCATGGTTCGAATCCCAGCCATGGCTCGTCCCAAGATGGGGAGAAAAAAAAAGGGGGCAGCAGAGGGACATCCGGAGTCATGAACCGGGTGTGGCCCAACCCCCCTAGAGTGTCAGGAGATAAGGGCCGAAACACTTGCTTGAAGGGGGCTTCTCTTCTGAGGACTCTCTGCTGCCACGCTCTCCACGAGTTTCTTTCTACTGATGCATGGGTAAACCATTGACTTCCGGGAATAGGCCGGAGGACGTCCGGGAAAGACCGGAGGACACTGGGAAAGACCAGAACCAAGGGCTCTGTGGGCTGGCTCCCCACTTTGCCTTAAACATGTGGCTACTAAGTACAAAAGGAAAAGATGCTCCCAGGATTCACCGAAAGGGGGAGAGAATGATGAATCCATCGGTGCTCAACCAATCACGACTGCAAATCCCAAACGGACTATGAACATGGACCAAATGGAATATCCATGTGTCTGTGGAAAGCGTTTCGCTACCACCCGTGGCATGAAGATCCACAGAACAAAGATGGGATGTGTGAAGACTCATCTGAATGAGCAGCAGCGCACTGCATCAGCAGATAAGACGTCGGAAGACCAAGGCCAGGATTTAAACCACAGTGCCAAGGACATCCACGCTGTTGGTTCGGATGAGGAATTTGCACAGGCCCTCGATGCCAGGCGCCTGAAACTCAACCTGCCACGAGCAAACGAAACTGAAGATTGGGAGAAACTGGATGCAAAAATCGTCCAAAGACTCGATGCACTGATAGGGAAAAGCACCCTGGAACACAAACTAGCCACATATGGGGACATTGTGTATGCCACATGTAGAGACGCCTATGGAGTAAAACTACCCAAAGAGAAAACACCTCCAAAGAAATCCAGACGCCAAGAAAAGATGGACAAGATCAGAGTCCAAAAGAACAACCTCAAGAAGCAAATGAAGACCGCACTGCCAGCTGAAAAACAAGGGTTGGAAAAACTGTGGGAAGACCTGAAAGAAAAACACAGCGCCCTCAGCAAAGCGGAATCTGCGAGGAAGAGGAAGAGCAAAAAGAAGAAGACACAAGAGCGCTTCTTCAGAGACCCCTTCCAGTTTGCCAGAACACTGTTTGAGCAGCCAAAATCTGGGACCCTAAGTGTGGACAAAGTTACTAACGGCTATAACGACCCATTACGGTTTTTCTTTTTTATGGAATATCTCAGAAAGTATGTGGCCGATATTTCTAAAAAATTGTAGGTATGTTCATTATGGGTCATTATGGGTACTAACGGCTAGAACGGCCTGTAACGGTTTTTCTTCTTTATGGAATACCTCAGAAAGTACTTGTCCGTTCTTCGTGAAAATTAGCAGGTATGTTCACTATGGGTCACGGATGATGCCCGATGTTTTAGTTTACCGTTATAGCTGTTACTAACGGCTATAACGGCCCCTAACGGTTTTCTTCTTCACGGAATATCTCAGAAAGTATGTGGCCGATATTTCTGAAAAATTGTAGGTATGTTCATTATGGGTCACGAATGATGCCCGATGTTTACGTTTACCGTTATAGCCGTTACTAACGGCCAATAATGGTTTTCTTCTCTATGGAGAATCTCAGAAAGTACTTGACCGATATTTCTGAAAATTTGTAAGTATGTTCACTATAGGTCACAGATGATGGCCGATGTTTACCAGAATAGCCATTACTAACGGTTACACCAGCCCAAGACGGTTTTTCCTCTTTATGGAATATCACACGCGTATTCAGGATAAACTGGGAGTACGTTTATATGCTCCGCATCTTGTCACTTTTTATGTTGCTTGCACTGTTTGCACAGGTACATTCGCAAGTGAGAGTTATGAGACAGTGTGTGACATTATAGTGCTTTGACATCTTATTAATGGGCATTATGTTTTAATGTCTCACGATATCTAAAAAAAAAAAAAAGTGTGACGAAACAAGCTAAACCGTTATCATATTCAACTTTTTCATTGTTCTTGTTCTTTCAGCTGTCCCACAGACTCGCAGACTTTCATCGTCTACGCCAAGCACAACTCCACGATGTTTCACTTCAAAGCGTTCGAGTTCTACGAAGGCTCCAGCTCGGTGTA
>CM031624.1:38187082-38344582 GCA_018398815.1 Conus ventricosus | reverse complement strand
CACCTAGTCTACAAAATAAGACGTTAACACTTTTCAAGAAACATTTGCATACATACCTTATGTTTCAATAAGTTGATCATTCGATAAATTCATTAGCGTCCATTCACAAAGTCTTCTGTAAACCGTAATTTGAATACGTCGTCTAAACATAAAGCCTAATCTACTTCATTAGCCTAAATCTCTCCTCCCCGCTCCCACTCTGTCTACCATCCCTCTTCTCCTCCCCTCTACCTACCATTCTCCATCCCCCCCCCCCTCCCTCCCCTCGACCTCCTCCGACCTCTCTCTGTATCTTTGTTTGTTTGTTTCTTTCTGTTTGATTTCCCACCATGTCATTAATTACGTTTCTTTAATAGTCTGTTTATCATTGTAGAATTAGATTAGACTGTTTCTGTGTTGAATTGTCAGTATGGATGGTATGTGTTGAAATAATGTATGCATGGCAAGGACAGATTGTAAGACTAGACTTTGGCCTAAAATCTTCATCCTTGCGTATTAAAGATCAGCCAATCAACCAGTCTCTCTCTCTCTCTCTCTCTCTCTCTTCTCTCTCTCTCTGTGCATTCTGTAGACGTGTCCTCGCTAGTGTGTGGTCATCAGTGGGTGATGCCGGCGTGTAAATTAGAGAGTCCACGGACGTTAGTGTCCAATCGTTGGTGTGCGAGTGTGTATGTGAGAGTGTGTATGTGAGAGCGCGTGCGCGCGCGCGCGTGTGTGTATGTGTGTGTTTGTGTGTGTGAGGGGGAGGAGTTGTTGTTCCTAGGCTTATGGTTATGTGTGTGTGTGTGTGTGTGTGTGTGCTCACACAAATTACACATACACACGCATTTCTGCACACGTGCACACACACACGTACGCCCACTCATACACACACAAGCGTGCACACACACACACACACATGCGCACACGCACACACATGGGCCCGTGCCCACACATCCATACACATGTGCCTACATTCACTACACACACATAACCCTTCCACCCCACCCCACCCCCCAAAAAAAGAAAAAGAAAAAACAAGATGCGAAGCATATAAACGTACCCCAGTTTTCCAAACCGCTTATAAATCGGCCAAGTGCTTTGTGAGATAAGAAATAAAGGCAAAATAACGGTTATATAACCGATGTACACTTTTGAAACTGGTATTTTAGTCCTCACTGGGCTAAAGCCTGTGTACATACCAAATTTCATCCAAATCGGACAATATGTCAAAAATAACGGTTTTTAACGGTCAGATTTTGAAACACTGCATGAAGTGCCATTTGTGTGTGGTGACCTTTCTATATACAAAATTGCATTAAAATCCACCAATATATAAAAAATAACGGCAAAATAACGGTTTATCGGTTCAATGACCAATGTACACTTTTGAAACCGGTATTTTAGTCCTCACTGGGCTAAAGCCTGTGTACATACCAAATTTCATCCAAATCGGACAATATGTCAAGAATAACGGTTTTTTAACGGTCAGATTTTGAAACACTGCATGGAAGTGCCATTTCTATATACACAATTTCATTAAAACCCACCAATATATAAGAAATAACGGCAAAATAACGGTTTAACGGTCACTTTTGAAACCGGTATTTTAGTCCTCACTGGGCTAAAGCCTGTGTACATATCAAATTTCATCCAAATTGGACAATATGCCAAGGATAACGGTTTTTAACGGTCAAATTTTGGAATACTATATAGAAGTGCCATTTGTGTGTGATAACCTTTCTATATACCAAATTTCATTAAAATCAACCTATTTATAAGAAATAACGGCAGAATAACGGTTTTTAACGGTTGTTTAATCGATTTTCAGCATTACATCACTTACATATGGACAGAGGATCCGATTTGCCACAAAATCATCCAAACCGCTTATAAATTGGCCAAGTACTTTCTGAGATATTCCATAAAGAAGAAAAACCGTTACAGGCCGTTACAACTGTTAGTAACGGCTATATAACGGGGCAAAAATAAGACATCAGGCATCATCCGTGACCCATAATGAACATACCTGCTAATTTTCACAAAGATCGGCCAAGTACTTTCGGAGATATTCCATAAAGAAAAAAACCGTTACAGCCGTTAGTAACGGCTGTAACGGTAAACTAAAACGTCGGGCATCATCCTTGACCCATAATGAACATTCGCACAAATTTCAGAAAGATCGGCCCAGTAGTTTTGTCTGGAGCGAGTGGAATTCATTTTGACCACGGACACACAGACAGACAGACAGACACACACACACACACACACACACACACACACACACACACACACACACAGCTGTCACACTGTCACTTTTGCACACACGCATTCATGACAGCATTTACTCCATACGCACACGCAATCTTTCCAATCAACCAAAAGGCGCACTACCGAATGTTTTTCTTCTCCCCCTCTCCTTCAGGGAGAAACACTTTACTACGAAACAGATTTTATACATGCATCCTTGTAACCAATTTTCCCATTTACATCAATACAAGTTTCTGTAAAGTCATGGCCTTCACATAACACTGGCCCAAGATCCAGACCAGGAGAATAATTAATTCTTTCAATCATTGATGCTATGCCTGCATCAGATATAAGACTCGTTCCATACTGTCATGATTCCCTGTCTCTCTCAGACATCGTATCGCCCCCTTGAATTCTCCCGACACTGGAGATATGAGTTCCGACTCCTCTCCCTCGACTTCTCCTGTCACTGGAGAGATGATGAGTTCCAACTCCTCTCCCTCGACTTCTCCTGTCACTGGAGAGATGATGAATTCCAAGTCCTCTCCCTGGAGTCTTTAATTGCTGGGGCTGAACTACCTGTGTGTTCCCCACACCATGGCCATCTTTAACCACCTCACGGGGTGAAGGGCGAAGGGCTGAAACACGAATAAGGTTCGTGTAAGTAACCTGCTTCCCAATTTAATTATAAATTCTTTCTTTCTCTTTTCTTTAGGTTTTCCCCTGTAGCTTTCCCCAACTATCTATGGCTCACCTGGTAATGACTGGTCAGCAGTGAGGACCAGCGTCCTGACAGGTTCGAGTCTCTAGGCCATCTGCTGGGCTAAAACTGATTCTTTCCTCCCTCCTCCTAGTGAGTGCATACTCAGTGTTCAAAGCACATGACCAGCACCTTACCAGCCCTTGTTAAACTATCTCTCAGTGGTCACTTTCACCCAATGACCACTTTTGTTTAATCAATGAGTATATCTCACAATTATTTGGGGACGCCCGCTACACTCGTCAAGCCACATAAATATTCTTCCTTTTTAGTTGTGGCATGGGGAAATGATTCATATCACTAAACTACATGTGATGGAGCGTCACATGCCTTGATGTGAGGCTACGTCACATGACAACAGCATTTCTTCGTTCCCATTCTTCTTCTTCTTCGTCGTTCGCTCAGACAGGAACCCCCGATGCACTGATAAAGGCTGCCGTCCGGCGGAGGTCCTCCTGAGATCCGTAGAGTTTCTCCCTCATTGGTTGGTCAGGCCAGGTCTCTGCTCTCAGGTTATGGTGTGCTGTAGGCCTACTCCTGTTCTATAAGAACTGGGAGTACAAAAAGACAACCAATGTACGTAGGCTCTCAAGGCCTGACCAGCGCAATGGGCTAATGCGTAGGTTAGATATCCGCAAAGTCGTAGCCACGAGGCCCTCCTCTTCAATTCGCTCACCTTTGTTTAATTAATTAATCATGCGTAGTGTGATCTTAAAACTTGAAATTGGGGGGCCGATAGCTCAGTTGGTAGAGCGCCGGACTCGTGATCCTGGGGTTACGGGTTCGAATTTCGGCAGAGGGGGATTTTTCCCTCGGAGTTAACATTGGTTCTGACTCCATCCCCCATATAGTCGTTCGGATGGGACTATAAACCGAGGTCTAGTCTGTGTCACATGCACTAAAGATCATACACGGACTCTAAAGATCCCGATGCTCATGTCCTAAGACGGGTGAGTACCGGCTACACGAAAATACACAATGCATGCAACCTGTGTGCCAGAATAGTCTACTTGAAGACTGTGAGCACGGGGCAGGTTAAACATCCCCATCTGGAAGAAGAAGAAGAAACAACTTAGCGGATGCGGTGTAGCGTATATGGACCAGTCCGCACGCAGTGACGCCTCCTTGAAACTGATCTGTGTGTGTGTGTGTTAAACTGGGAAAGAAAAGGTAGGATTGAGTACTTTCTGTTCTCTGTTACGCTACTATTTTTACGGCCACCGTTGAGTCTCAAAATAACTACCTTCTCTGTCATTCGTCAGTCTTTCAAACAGCGCGACCTGCATAGGTGGGCTCAGGTGGGTGACAGGAAAGGGCGACAATCTTCGAGCGTGCTGGTGGAAGCAGCCGAGCGCAGGGCATTGAGCGGGATCGTTGAGAGTGGCGTGTTATCATCCTGAGACAAAACATGCAATGGCTGCCGTCTTGAAAGTGTGGATAGTTCTCGGATATTTAATCATCAGCTGTGGCGGTACACCCACCAACATCTACGACGCCTTACAACCGTATGGCTGTGGCCAGGTGAGTTGAAAATCAATGTGGAATCGAGGCCTGTCAGTGAGGTTCAGGTTGTGTTCAGGAAGTTGCGGCCGCCCGTATTGTCTGTTTTAAACAGAACGTACGCGACAATGTAACCCAAACGGGCACAACCTGCCGTATCAGTTTTTGCACGCGATCGAGTCCGATCACTTCCGCAAATATGCTCTCTCTCTCTCACTCTCTCTCTCTCTCTCTCTCTCTCTCTCTCTCTCTCTGTTTTTACCAGTTTTTCAGATCTGTATTGTTTCTGATCATAACGTTATCTTTCACGACAATAATGATATTCTTCACCCCCTCCCCCTCTCCTCAGGCTTGCTTCCCAGACTTAGTACACTCACTACGTACACAAACGATTTTTTTTATACACTCACCGTTACTTGAAACTAAGTACACTCACCGTTTCGTTACACAACCATGAAATCTTTCAAACTGAATCAGCTTCAGACCGAGTTTGACAGAAAATTAGGCATAAAAGAACCAAACTTGGTATTTAAGTCAACAGAAACCAATTTGAATAATGCTGATTGGATGGATAAATTAATGATGGATTTTGAGTGTCTTCATATCACTAAAACTCTCAAGGTCTTCTTCTTCTTCTTTCCCATGACTACCGCCTTCATCATTTTGAAGAATCTGTAGAGTAAGGTAATTCCACTGCTAATCTCTGGAAGCTCATCAGACTTAATCAAATTGGTTTTCCTCATGCAACTTGCCTTAGATTTTTATAAATTAACACCCCTGCCTCAAGTCAGCAAACATTTATGTCACTGACTCCTAAAAACAAAATGTTCTTGGGAGTGATACAGAGATCATTTTCTGCTCAAATTTATGTGAATAAAAAGTGGAATTATAATCCCCAAATAGGTGTCAAACATGTCGCATACAGATCTTCTGGTAAATTTGATGAGGATACTTTTCAAGCCAACTTTCATGTGGCCACTCTCTAGTCTTGAATGTCCAAACTTATAGTAATCCAGATGGGCTATAAATGTTTAATTATTCTTATGATAGACATGCTCTGCACAAAATGTGTAAAGCGCAATCCTGAATCAAAATAGATGACTGACATGTTACAAGATCTGCACCACATTTCTTGGTGAAGATCTTTTTGAGGTAGGAAGGAAGTCAGATAAATATTAAACACCTCCCCCCCCCCCCCCCCCCCCCCCCCCCCCCCCCCCCCCCCCCAAAAAAAAAAAAAAATTGAAAACGCAAAATAAGGTATATTCACTCAAACTGTTCAAAAGAAATTGTATATTATCACAATGTGACAATATCAGAATCTTGTTTCCTCCAAAGCTCAAATGAATGGAAAGCTCTTGAACTTAGGAATGAAATATAATCCAGTTTACAACATGTCATATCAGCAAACAAACTCAAATTAAAGATAAGTGTCAAAGAACATACCACAAAAAAATTCATAGTGAATCAAATCACCTTAGAAAACTAACAAAATTTTCCCAAAAGTTATGACATCCTTATCAGTTTATTAATTAGATGTAAAGCATTTTCATTTGCTTTCAGATTACATATTTGTCATATTTTCTTTGCGATTAGTAATTTTGTGCCAAAGTGTGTTGTTCATCGCTCATTCAGTCCCTTCCCTTTCATGAGGGCCAATGGCCTTTATGAATCAGTGATAATGGTCATTATATCATCATCATCTTTATTGTCATCTTCTGTTTCTTTCTCTTTTCTGTGTCTCAGTCTCTGTCTCTGTCTCACTGTCTGTTTGTCTGTCTCTCCCACCCTCCATCCCTCTCTCTCTCTCTCTGTCTGTCCATATATCTCTCTCTTTCTCTCTCTTCCTCCATCCTCCCTCTCTCTCCCCCCTTTCTCTTCCTCTCTCTCCCTCCTTTCTCTCTCTCTCTCTCTCTCTCTCTCTCTCTCTCTCTCTCTCTCTCTCTCTCTCTCTCTCTCTCCAAGTCTCGGTCAAATTAGTACATCTTCCAGTCACCCGTTTCCAGAATCTTCCCTAACCTCAGTGTGGGAAAATAAGATTTAAAAAAACACTAAAGGTTCTTAATTTTCTTTTGAAATATTGTTCATTCGACTTAAAGGTTAGTTCAGAAAGTGGAAGTCTGTGCTTTTTCCTTCAGAAAATGACACAAATGAATCTTGAATAGAATGTGCCTGTGTGTGAAACAAAAACTCCTCAAATAAGTTAAGAATATTGTTAAATTCTTCCAGACATATTTTAAAAATCAGTATGATGCAGGGGTTTAAATTATTGCTGTTTCCTTGCCATTGATGAAAAAAAAAAAGAAGAAAAGTGGGGGGGGGGGGGGGGGGGGGAGGAGGAGAAGAAAAAACCAACAACAACAACCTGAGACTTTGAGTGAATGTGTCAGTCAGGTGCGCTCAATGTTAGACCATTTTGACGAATAACTGTCAGTAATAAGTAGTTGGTTGCACCATCAGCTACCCATGATGATTGCAAAAAGAACTAGAAAGTGAACAGAACTAAACTGACCATAGATTGCAGTTTCAGGATTACTGTAGCTGAGTGCTTAGGGCCCAGGACTGTCTGTACATAGGAAAAAGACAATAGGAACAATAAAAACAACTAGCTTTCTAAATGTGTACTTTGTATACAACAAATTTGTCATGTATGAATACTATATATATATATATATATATATATATATATATATATATATATATACAACAAACTAATAAATTCCAAGGATAAGTACCGAGCACCATTCCAGCAACTTACAGAGCAGCTTGGTGTTGCAATGACTGCAAGAAATATTGAATTATAAACAAAGCTTGCTCTTATGTCTTAGATTGAAGAAATAGGGGGAGATAAGCATTCATATCTGCAGTGGTAGATAATTCTGCCTAACCAACAGTATGTGCTTGAGTGGGTGAATGGGGAAAAATAAAATAAATGCTTCTCAAAATGAGCCTTCAGCAAGCTTATAGCCTCCAAAGGGGGAGATAGACACTCTCCAATAGGGAGGAAACCCACTAACATATAACTCCTGGTCAGACACCGGTATTTCGAAACCTGATTGTTTCTCCTCAGTGACCGCGGAAAGTGGTACTTTGACTCCTCTGCCTTTTCGGTTTTAAAAAGAATGCTATATATATATAATCTAGCTGTGTTTGGGTGTCACCATTCGACTTGATTTATCTCCCCAGTTTCATAATTATATTTTAGAAAAAGAAAAGTATGAACCTGATACTGTGTGATAGCGCCACAATGATTTTCTTAATTTCTTTATGATTTTAATCATAAGGGCAAAGACATGGCAGAATGGACAGTTGTAGGTTACAGTGCTCTAGTTGTGTGTGGTGTCTTCTGTGCTGTGTACTAGTCATCAGTTTGCAACAAGGATTTGAAGACAGCAACATTTTATGAACTTTAACAAGGATGAAACTTTGCCCAACCTGACCTTCTGGAACAAAGATAAGTAAAATTGGGTCACAGGAACAACAAGTTTGTGGAAGACATGTAAGGTTTTGTTTTGTTTTTGATAGATAATAGTTGTGGTTTTTGTTTTGTTCTGATTTTAATGCAAATTTCAAAGAGTAGTAACACACAGGAGGAAATTCTTTGCCCTCGATTTTTTTTCTTTCAGTCTTTGTGTGTGTGTGTGTGTTTGTCTTTGTGTGTGTGTGTGAGGGGGGGGGTGTTTTTTGTGTGTTTGTTTTGTTGTCTGTCTGTCAGTTTTTCTTTTCTTTCTTTCTTCAGTGTCATCCACTGTTTTTTTCTAATTTTGCATTCATTTACCTCCCTTTGCCAGCCCTGATGTGGCCCTTTGCGGTCGGCTGGGCTATAAGCAACATTATCTTATCTTATCTTACCTGCCTTTGTTCTGCAAAGTCACACTTTTTACTTCACCCTGTGGGTTTACTCTGAAGGGTAATTGACAGCCTGTGTTTTATTTAGCCAGTCCTCAGGAAATTCTGTGCTTATTATTTCATCTTTTCTGCGACACTCTTTGCTGCCTTTTTCTTTTTACCAATGTTTTTCTTTTTATTGTTGTACATTCCTTTACTCCATATTGTGGCCCATTCACCAACCTTCGTTCTTGAAAGTCTATACTGTTCTTTTTTGTTGAAGTTTATAACTTGCTAAAGTTATTTGTTTGTTTTGTGTGTGTGTGTGTGTGTGTGTGTGTGTGTGTGTGTGTGTGTGTGTGTGTGTGTGTGTGCGTGTGTGTGTTTAATCTGGTGAGTAGGTAGAATGAAGATGAAGAAAATGGGAAATGAAGTTAAGAAAATATATTATAAATATGAAAACCTTCACTAGCTGCATGAGGGAACCATTGCAAAAACTCTCAAAGGCAGATCTGTTTGTATTGCCTGCTCCTAGGAGCACAGACACAACCAGATTTTCTTTATAAATTTTATGTTCCCACTTTCTTCATCTTCAACGCACCCCCCCCCCTCCCCAAGTCCAAATCTTTGCCAAGTCATTACTGTGATGACAGAGGGGTTGACCTGGGCTTGTTTTCCCCCCACTATTAGATTGTTCGTCATTGTATTTGTCTGACTTTATTCAAGTTTAAAAAGCTGTGCCAATCTTGAATAAAAGCTACTCTGAGATTGTTCGTCTTTGTATTTGTCTGACTTTATTCAAGTTTAAAAAGCTGTGCCAGACTTGAATAAAAGCTAACTCTGTGTTAGGTTTTCTTCTGAGAGCTCAGTTCGCTGAATCAGTAAATCCCCAACTCTCTCAGGCAGAGCCATCATAAGTGCACCCTAGGAATAGGATACAGGGTGATTGATTACAGGGTTGTAAAAACCCAACAACAACGGATTGAGCGTGTATTTCTCCATGAGGCCAGGTACACCACTTCATGATCCTCAAGTTTTTGTAAAATACTAGGTCAACACACAGCTCTCTCAGTGAAATATCTTCATAACAAGGACTGCATACACCACCACTTCCGATTGCTGCTTAGCTCTTCCGAGCAAATGAATACCTGCCCAACTTTCATTTTTGTTACCTGATCACGACTCATGACGTCAAGTTGTTGTTTTAATAACCGTCTGCCAAGGAAAGAACATTTTTGTTCCTGTGGTGTGAACCAGTGAGGTAGCGGAACAGGGAGTTGCGTGGCACTTTCTCAGACATGGAACATTTCTTTTTCTGTGTCAGCACTGGATCAGCAGATCTCTCGCTCTGCCGTTTTCAGAGAATGTTTTTCACTTTTTTATTGTTGTAGAGAGGTAGCCCTGTGTTGGTTGTGAACTGGAGTGACAGCCCGTGCACTCACAGTCTTTACCATCTCTCAAGCAGTGTCAGTTTGATGGCAGTGTCACGGGAGCCAAGATCCGTCTGGCAGCTACCTTGGACACAGAATTTTTACCACATGCGTGCAGAGTAAAGGCTGTGGGAACCTGGACTCGGAGAGAGAAAGTGTTGTTTAAACTGCAGTTCAAGCGATTAGAAAAGTTATATATGGGTGATGTGCTTGGACTGAAATGTGTTCCTGATTGCATTGATGAATATATAGTAGACTTTATTTGAAAGGGAAACTAATACAATGCACTGCTGCTAGAAATAGAAAAGCACTTCCTGAAACTTAAAAATATATCACTTTATTCGTATTTTGTCCTGTGGATTTTTTCAACTTTCCTATCACGCGGCTTCCTTTCTCTTTCCATGATTGACGAAAAATGTTGCCTTTTGTTTTGTTTGTAGCTGTTGCAGAACTTACTTTAAAAACAAAACAAATTAAAATAAAACAAAAACAAATAGGCACCCAGACACAAATTGAAATCAGTTGCTTTTGAATATGATATGAAATTTGCAATATGCTGTAAAAAACTAATTATACCATAGAGCTGAAACTTGAAAGGTACAAGATAAGCTAAACATTCTCTGTGAATACAGCTTTTGGAAAGGTACAAGATATGCTGAACATTCTCTGTGAATACAGCTTTTGGAAAGGTACAAGATTTTATAAGCTAAACATTCTCTGTGAATACAGCTTTTGGAAAGGTACAAGATTTTATAAGCTAAACATTCTCTGTGAATACAGCTTTTGGAAAGGTACAAGATATGCTGAACATTCTCTGTGAATACAGCTTTTGGAAAGGTGCAAGATATGCTAAACATTCTCTGTGAGTACAGCTTTTGGAAAGGTACAAGATATGCTAAACATTCTCTCGATGAATACAGCTTTTGGAAAGGTACAAGATATGCTGAACATTCTCTCGATGAATACAGCTTTTGGAAAGAGGTACAAGACATGCTAAACATTCTCTGTGAATACAGCTTTTGGAAAGAAGCTGTTTATGGAACTGTCTCAGTTTTGTATTCTTATGCACTGGCCTTTCTTATTATATTGGTGCACTTATATGGCTCCAACTTTTTTTACATTTCCATCAGCTTTATTCTCAGTCACTTCACTTTGTTCTTGTTCTTGTTATTGTTGGCACCAGCACCAGCAGCACTTGTGCTGTCAATTCAGAATCAATATTTGAAATCAGAAAATGGCATCCATAATTAGATTATTGATACTTAATTGACTGCATTTTAAGTAGCAGCAGTTTACAGAGTCAGTTACACAAACAGATCCTTGCACATCAGATTCCTATAATGAATTAATGTTTAATTTGTCTTGTAACATTCCTAACATATCTACAAAGCTTAGGCAGTCAACAGTTTCATTTCTTCACGTATTGAGACCTGTAAGAGCAAGTAAAAGGTTGTTTATAAAGCCCTGTTTCATGCAGTTCACTGATTAATGATCTTTCAGAAACTGTAAAGAGAAGGGTTTTGTGCAGTTTGGGACTTCTGTGTTTGTGTGTGATGCCCACTGTGCAGTCAGTGAAAACACAATGCTGTGAACTGTCAAAAAACAAGTATGCCAGTGCAGTGAACTGTCAAAAACAAGTATGCCAAAGCAGTGAACTGTCAAAAACAAGTATGCCAATGCAGTGAACTGTCAAAGAGCAAGTATGCCAATGCAGTAAACTGTCAAAGAGCAAGTATGCCAATGCAGTGAACTGTCAAAAACAAGTATGCCAAAGCAGTGAACTGTCAAAGCAAGTATGCCTATGCAGTAAACTGTCAAAGAGCAAGTATGCCAATGCAGTAAACTGTCAAAGAGCAAGTATGCCAATGCAGTGAACTGTCAAAGAGCAAGTATGCCAACTTTAAATCAGTACTGTACACAGGAGATTTAGTTGGCTAGTAGAATCTCTAAAGTAAGCCAATGCAGTGAAACGTCAAAGAGCAAGTAGGCCAGTGTTGTGAAACATCACAGAGCAAGTAGGCCAGTGATGTGAAACATCACAGAGCAAGTAGGCCAGTGATGTGAAACATCACAGAGCAAGTAGGCCAGTGATGTGAAACATCACAGAGCAAGTAGGCCAGTGATGTGAAACATCACAGAGCAAGTAGGCCAGTGATGTGAAACATCACAGAGTAAGTAGGCCAGTGTTGTGAAACATCACAGAGCAAGTAGCCCAGTGATGTGAAACATCACAGAGCAAGTAGGCCAGTGTTGTGAAACATCACAGAGCAAGTAGGCCAGTGATGTGAAACATCACAGAGCAAGTAGGCCAGTGTTGTGAAACCTCACAGAGCAAGTAGGCCAGTGATGTGAAACCTCACAGAGCAAGTAGGCCAGTGTTGTGAAACATCACAGAGCAAGTAGGCCAGTGATGTGAAACATCACAGAGCAAGTGGGCCAGTGTTGTGAAACATCACAGAGCAAGTAGGCCAGTGATGTGAAACATCACAGAGCAAGTAGGCCAGTGTATTGCAGCTTCAAAGAACAAAGCAGTCCAGTGCAGTGACTGACATATCAAAGAGGAAGTAAGCCAATGAAGTCAAGTTGGCCCTGATGCATGTGGTGACATTGTGATGATATGTCTAGATCAGTGTAAAAAACTTCAAAACAAACTTTACTGTTGGTCTTTTACAGGACAGAAGTGCATAACTGCTCACAGTCATCACACTGGTCAATCTTTCAAAAGCAAGCGTGCCCTCGAGACTGGGCAGCTGACCCTCCTACCTTGCCCTCTCTGGCTCCGATCTTTGAAGCTATTATCCTCTGACCATGTTGCAAGTCTATCATCAGAAAGCTTGAAATGGAAAGTATACAAGTGGCCTTAAGTTTGTGTAACCAGAAACTGGTAGTGTACTCTTTTGTAAAGAAAAGTGAGAGGGTGGTCCTAGGAAGGAAGGAATAGTGGGTGGGGTGCATCCTGTGGGGTTAGGATGCAAGGTCACCAGCAAATCTTGCTTTGTGACTTACATCAGACCTGTGCACTTTAAATTATACCGTTGTTATCATTTTTACACCATGTTATGAAAAAATTCACTTGTTGGCCATGAAGGCATTGTGATGGAAATGTTATGGAGGGGTAATAACGGTTAATTTGTGAAAGTGAGTTTCTCTGTTTTTTGTTTCTGTGTGGTTTCACAGTCAGTGTCTGTGTTAAATGGTCATCAGATTTTTGCATTGATACTAACATAACCATGCTCAGGTTCAAGTCATCTTCAGCTTTCATGGAAGGAACTTTTCAGAGTAAAGAAATTTGCAAAAACACACTAGTTGTCAGGGAAAACACTTTATCCTTAGACTGTAAGAAAGACTCCCATTGGCTGATTTTGAGTTGACATGAGCTGAGTGCATGTGCATGCGTGAGTTCATGTGTGTACATGTATGATTTGTAACATGAGTGACCACCTGTTCATGTATATTTTGCCTTTCTTGTTCCAGTTTTTGGCCATACTCAACATATGCGAGGACAATGTCAAGAGACAGTACAAACAAAATATGCGGTGGACAGTGTTCGCACCCAATGATACGGCCTTTGACAATATGCCGCCCTCTAAACGCTCGGCTTTGTTGAGCATGACTGAGGCAGAATGTGAAGTCTTTATTAGGTCATTCACATGTGAGTTCACTCTTTGCTTCCCATTTCCTTTTCAACATAAGAGAATTGAAAAAAAATGATGAGCATGTCCACACTTACATTATTAGTGATCTGAAATGATAAAGTTAAAAGGGACTGCTGAAAGTTGCATTTCAAACATTCAGAGCTACTTAATAAATTCTTTCTGTCTGTCTCTCTCTCTCACTGTCTCTCCCAGTCTGTCTCTCCCCCACCCCCACCACCATTTTCTCTCTCCTTCTCTCTCACTGTCTCTCCAATGTCAGTAATGAATGTTTTTGTTTCAGTATCTTCTGTCACCAGTGCAGAACAGAATATTTGTCTTACAGACATACACGTGTATTCAGACAGCAGACACATGCATGTGCACATAGGTGTGTGTAACAAACAAAAAACATGTAAACTCATGCATGCACACACACACACATACGCACGCATGCACACACACACACACGCACGCAGGCAGGCACGCATGCATGCATGCATGCGCGCACACACACACACACGCACACATGCACGCACGCACACACACACACACACACACACACACACACACACACACACACACACTAACAGTAGCACGCACACACTAACAGTGGCACACACACACACGCACGCACACACTAACAGCAGCGCGCGCACACACACACACACACACACACATGCACACACTAACAGCAGCGCGTGCGCGCACACGCGCACACACACACACGCACACGCACACACTAACAGTAGCGCGCGCACGCACACACACACACACACGCACACACTAACAGCAGCGCGCGCACGCACGCGAACACACACACACACACACACACACACACACACACACACACTAACAGCAGCACGCGCACGCACACACACGCACACACTAACAGCAGCGCGGGCACGCACGCACGCCACACACACACACACACACACACACACACACACACACACACACACACACACACACACACACACACACTCTCTCTCTCTCTCTCTCTCTCTCTCTCTCTCTCTCTCTCTCTCTCTCTCTCTCTCTCTCACTTAAACACAAATACACACATTATGTACCATCAGCACGTTAGACCAGAAGTGCTGATGTTGTCACAATGGTGTGACTGACTGAAGGCGCTGGTGGGGATGAAGGTGGATGGTGGGGATGAAGGTGGATGGTGGGGATGAAGGTGGATGGATTATGTAATATGAGATGCTGCAATGTTATTTGTGCCGTCATTTTTTTTCCAGTGCCTAAAGAAGTGAGAACTACTTTTTACCCAGAGACAGAGCCACAACAGAGCCGATCTCCACACACCACATACATCTTTCTGAAGAAGAGGGTGCGGAAAGCAGGGGTAAGTAATAAACGATTGTGAACAAAGAGTGTTATATACATAGTGCATCCAAATGGGCGCAGCCTAATCCATGGTCACAGGAGATGTACAGGAGAAGTAAGACCACTGTGATAATTATGTAAACATCACATTCAGAAGAAAGAACCTGTGTGTGTGTGTGTGTGTGTGTGTGTGTGTGTGTGTGTGTGTGTGTGTGTGTGTGTGTGTGCGCGCGCGCGTTTGTATGTATTTGTGTGTGTGTGTGTGTGTGATTGATTTATATATGAATTTTTTTTTTAATTGAAAAAAAAAGGGAAGAAAGAAGTGAGGCCACCTTGAGATCAGGAATGAAGAGTCACAGATTTGACTGTGCTGACCAGCGGAGTTTCACTTTGATCTGAGGCTGGGCTATGGGATTTTCCTTCACACCTCTTGACTGCGCCGCATGTTCTGTTTTTAGGTTGGGTACGTAGATTATTTTCACTGCTCACTCCTGTGATAATGAAGACGAGTAGATGGCAGAGATGAATGGCAGCATCTTGACATATTAAACAGGGAGAGCACTGTGCTGACACAACCTGTACCGACGAAAGGGCTTGAAAAACTGCTCGAACAACACACAAGATGTTTTACTGTCATGTTCTCCTTGAAGAGGTTACTCCTGTTTGAAAGGGGGTGGTTGTGATGGTCAGACATTTACTTCTGTCTTTCCAGTCTCTTGCACCCAAATCAGGTTAGAGCTCACAGCACAGCTAGGCAAGTTTTTTTTTTATTTTTAATTCAGCAAGGTGGGAAAACGCCTTTCTTTCGTTTCGTTTCACAGCATCAACCATGACTGAAAGATACAAACACATGAAGTGTTGGTCAGAAAATTCTAGAATAAGTTTTGGAAACTTTTTTTTCTTTCTTTCTCTCTGCGTATGCAGGCTGATACTCCTGCGGACACTGCCTGTATACACAGGCAGTGGAGTTTTGTGTGTATGACCGGTTTCTTATCCCACCATTAAGGCAGCCATACTCCATCTTCGGGGAAGGTGCATGCTATGTGTAACATGTCATCCATACCAACGGCCAGACTGGCCTGCTCTTCCGAAAGTTGTGCGTGTGTTCACACACGGAACCTCGGTTTATAGTCTCATTCAAAGGACTGTATGGGGAATGGAGTCCGAACCAATGTTAACACCGAGGGAAAAATCCCCCTGTACCGAAATTCGAACCCGCAACCCCAGGATCATGAGTCTGGCGCTCTTCCAACTGAGCTATTCAGGCCCCTGTTTTGGAAACAAATTCTGTTCCATGGATAATTTTCAGAGACCTGTTTACCCATACGATTTCACCATATTTAGTACACATGGATGGCAAAAATATGATGAACATGACGAACTAAAAGGAAATGTGGGAGAAAAAGAAATCTAAGACAAAGCTCTTGAGTAGTAATTGCACCTGCAAAGTGTAACCATGGTGTTGTCTTGCTCTGCCAGTTTTGGTGCTTTTAACCAGAGGGCAACAGCTCTTGCTAAGTCTTGCATACTGGCTGTGTCTGTTTCTTTTTTTTTTATAGAAAATATGGCGACAAGTAGGAACAACAGAGGCAATTACAGGTTTTGAAATTTGAAACAAACAAAAAAGAAAAGGTGAGATGGCATGAATTCATGCCAAGGTTGTATACTGATGAGTCAAGTTTTGAAGTAATTTGTAGTGGAAGAACCTGTTTCTACGGAAGTTGCTACAAGATCAGTATCCCTCTGCCTCTGCTATGTGTTTGCATATGAAATGAAACACGCACGCACACACAAGTACATGCGGACATGTACACACACACACACACACACACACACACACACACACACACACACACACACACACACACACACACACACACTCGCACTCACTCACTTAAGCACACACACACACACACACATACGTTTCAAGAAAAAAAATTTAGAATGAAAGTAAATTTTAAGTGAGGCAGGGAACAGTAAACAGTAAATAACAAACAAGTGGGGTAACTCTTGCTCCCATGATGAACTGAATACGCGTCCATAACTCAAACAAATGCTGTTTATGACACCGAATCGCCTGGCAGATATGACAGCACAGAGCACACCGAACAAACAAGGAAACATCCCCCCTTAAAAAGGATGTTCCCAGCTTGCCTGTATACCCCATACCGGACACATCTACACAGAAACAACAACTGCAGAAATGAACAAACACAAATTCACATTCATTCAAAACTGGCACAGTTTTTTTCAATCTTGAATATAGTCAGACAAGTATACAGATGAACCGTCCATCTGGCTGTGCCAGTCTTTAATCAGTGTTCATTTGTGTGTGTTCGTTACTCCAGTTGTTGCTGTGTATATCGTCAAGATTGAAAGGCTGAGCCAGTCTTGGATAAATTTTGATTCGTTTTGTATGTGTTCATTTTTCCATTTGTTGTTTCTGTGTTGATATGACCAGTACGGGGTATATGGGCAAGCTGGGAACATCCTTTTTTGGGATGTTCCCTTGTTTGTTCCGTGTGTTCTGTGCTGTCATATCTGCTGGGCAGTTCAGTGTCGTAACCAGCACTCGTTTAGAATTATAGGGCGTATATTTATTTCACCACGGGAGCAAAAGTTATCCAACTTGTTTGTTGTTTACTGTTTACTGTTCCCTACCTCATTGAAGATTTCATCTAATTTCCGTCAAATCGAGGTTATCTGTATTTGTTTCTGTTCATCCATGTATTTGTCTGACAGTATTCAAGATCGAAAAGGCTGTGCCAGTCTTGAATAAATGTTAATTTGTATGTGTTCATTTCTCCAGTTGTTGCCGTGTAGATGTGTCCGGTACAGGGTATATAGCTAAGCTTGGAACATCCTATTTTGGGGAATGTTTCTTTGCTTGTTCGGTGTGCTCTGTACTGTCATATCTGCTAATTAATTCTGTGTCGTGAGCAGCGTTCGTTTAGACTTGGGAGTTATGGGCGTATATTTATTTCACCATGAGAACAAGAGTCACCATACTTGTTTGTTGTCTAAAAATTTGGAAGACCCCATCCCCAACCCCCACTTCCCACCATACCCCCACCCTCACCCATTCTTTTACAACAACAACAACAAATTGGAAGATCTGTTCACATGTTCAGTTTTAGTTTAAGCAGGTGTGGTCTTGACATTGTGGCCCTCATATTCCCATTTTGAGCCCTCAACAGTCTGTGTCTCTGAACTGGAGCCAGCAAGTCGAAAAATTGCACAGTGACAGTTACCCTGGTTGAGTTAGAGCTCGTGATTTCCAGTCCTAATCAGTCATGTTAATCATGGCAGCTGACATAAGAGCTGTGTTCTTGTCACAGGATTCTGATCCGTGGCAATACAAGGGATTGCTTAGTGGTGTCTGTGTGCTTCTCATTGTTGACAAAAATGTGATTGATTGATTGTCGGTTCCAGAACACGGCCAGCGGGGGTGGCGGGCCCGACAGAATATTACGCCAACGGGGCGATGATCCTGAGGCCATTGTTGACAAAAATGTGTTGATTGATTGTCGGTTCCAGAACACGGCCAGCGGGGTGGCAGGCCCGACAGAATATTACGCCAACGGGGCGATGATTTTGAGGCCCAACTTGCAGGCGGGGCAGTCTGTGATTCACGTCATTGACAGGGTGCTGGAGGTTCCTAGCGACAAAAGTGTCTTGGGATACATCTCTCTGCTGGGACAGCCTGAGTAAGTGGGTGCTGGTTCATTAAAGAAGGCAGACGTATAGGACAGAAAAGTGAGAGGGCCGGGATAGGGGTGGGGATCCTATGGACGAGATGGGGTAGTTAAAGAAAAGAGGGAGAAATGTGTGTACCAGTTTCATGTACAGTATAATTTGTACTTCCATTGTTTTCTGTTTGGCTTTTTTCTGCCTTACCTTAGGCACCCTCTCAGTTGTATGCTCCCACGCCACTTATTTGGAATTCCCTTCCTCCTCCTTTCATCTCGTACACAACCCAAGTTCTCCCTGTCGCAGCCCCAGCCCCCCCCCCCCCCCCAGTCCACAGGGAGCTGTCGGTATCAGGTCATTTTGAGGCAACCCACCAGAGGAGACACTGCACTGGTGCAGAGTCGCTTCCTTTGTGTTCAGTGACGCCTGTCCTGACTGGACTCTTCATACCTGTCCTGACCGAGCATTGACTGGACTCTTCATACCTGTCCTGACCGAGCATTGACTGGACTCTTCATACCTGTCCTGACTGAGCATTGACTGGACTCTTCATACCTGTCCTGACCGAGCATTGACTGGACTCTTCATACCTGTCCTGACCGAGCATTGACTGGACTCTTCATACTAAGCTCCTGACAACAATAATTACTTAGCTGTGGATGCAGGGTGAGTATGCGTGCCCCTCGAAGGATTCTGTTCCATGTCTGCCCAGCAACAGTCCCTATGAGCTTGCTGAGCAGATGACTTGTGACTTGACCTCGCAATGGGAAAGCATCTTTGTAATTTTAATTTAGTACATGGTGGAGGAAGCCGTTGCTGTGTGTACGTCCAACGTGTGAGGGATGTCGTATTTTGGGGAGGGAGGTCAGATCGGTTTATGTTGACAACCATGTGCATGACTATGTGAAGTGTACTTTGGCCAGTTTTTTTTTTTAAGGAGGGGCAGGGAGGGTTGGGATGGGTGGGAAGGGGCAGTCCAGTACCCTGAGTGATACACCGCCACAGTTTGAGGTCGATGTCACCACCTTGCCATGCTCAGGACTTGTTTCCTTCCCTTTTCAGCAAAGGAAAAGTTGGGGACCTAGTCAGCCTAGTGGATCATGCGTAAAAACACTTGCATCATCCAAGGGCCGTGCCCCAGACAGTCACGTTACCAGTGTGTTAGGTTGATACCAAATGTCAACATTTGATGCCCCACCCTTCAAATATTTCCATTGTTCTTGTTTCAGCTGTCAGAAACACTTTCTTTGGTCAGATTCTTCAGGCTTTTTTTATGGACACAAAATTCATAGACACTGACCTGTATATTGATGTATAACATATTTTCATGTATCATTTTTGTTGATGATCAAGAAATTATACTAACCAAATTCTGTTTGAAGAATAGCACCAAAATGTCCAAACCGGTGAGAGTAAAAGGAGATTTTTTTCCTTTTAAGTCAACGTCTGCCTTGCAGATGCAAACACTGTTCTGTAATTGATTTGTGTGTATGTGTGTGTGTGTGTGTGTGTGTGTGTGTGTGTGTGTGCGTGCGTATTATTTATGTGCGGCTTGTGCACGAAAAGTACATTCTTTGCAACATTAAGCATATAGTAATACATTTTTCCTTTTTTTGTGTGTGTTTTAGCACAGACTTCTACACCCTGATATTAAACTTGCTTTGGGGCCAGAACCGCGAAGAAGCGGTCGAGCCACTCAATTCCTACAAAAAACTGACGGCTCTCATACCTACGAAGGAAGCTTTGGCCAAAATACCGAGTGACAAGATGCAAATCCTGCGAAGTAACCCAGAGAAACTGAAAGAGGTAATTGCCTCGCAGGTGTTATCTGTAATTGTCCTGCACATGTTTTCTTTAATTGCCCTGCGCTTGTTATCTGTTGTTGCCCTGCACATGTTATCTGTTGTTGCCCTGCACTTGTTATCTGTGATTGCCCTGCACTTGTTATCTGTAGTTGCCCTGCACTTGTTATCTGTAGTTGCCCTGCACATGTTATCTGTTGTTGCCCTGCATTTGTTATCTGTAATTGCCCTGCACTTGTTATCTGTGATTGCCCTGCACTTGTTATCTTTAGTTGCCCTGTACTTGGTTATAAGTAATTGCCCTGCACTTGTTATCTGTAATTGCCCTGTACTTGTTATCCGTAATTGCTAAGCACATGTTATCGGTAATTGCCCCACCAATGTTATCTGTAATTGCCCCCACAGATGTTATCTGTAATTGCCCCACATATGTTTTCTTTAATTGCCCTACACATGTTTTCTGTAATTGCCCCACAGGTGTTATCTGTAATTGCCCCACATGTGTTATCTGTATGCCCCACAGGTGTTATCTGTAATTGCCCCACAGGTGTTATCTGTAATTGCCCCACAGGTGTTATCTGTAATTGCCTCACATGTGTTATCTGTAATTGCCTGCACATGTTATCTGTAATTGCCCCACAGGTGTTATCTGTAATTGCCCCACAGGTGTTACCTGTAATTGCCTGCACATGTTATCTGTAATTGCCCCACAGGTGTTATCTGTAACTGCCCTACAGATGTTACCTGTAATTGGCCCTAGAAAGTTATCTGTAATTGCCCTTGAATGTTATCTGTAAATGCCCTGCAGATGTTATTGGTAATTACCCCTGCAGATGTTTTCTGCAATTGCCTTGCGGATGTTATTGGTAATTGCCCTAGAAAGCTATCTGTAATTGCCCTGCAGATGTTGTCTGTAATTGCCCCTCAAATGTTATCTGTAATTGCCCTCAAATGTTATATGTAATTGCCCCTCAAATGTTATCTGTAATTGCCCCTCAAATGTTATCAGTAATTGCCCCTCAAATGTTATTTTGTAATTGCCCCTCAAATGTTATCTGTAATTGCCCCTCAAATGTTATCTGTAATTGCCCCTCAAATGTTATCTGTAAATGCCCTGCAGATGCTAATCTGCGACTTGTCAAGACAAGAGGTATATAAAAATCTTAACAACAGAGGGTTTTTTTTACACAGCATTTCTGCAACTACTAACATGTTTTGATTGCCCCTCAAATGTTATCTGTAAATGCCCTGCAGATGCTATCTGTGACTTGTCAAGACAAGAGGTATATAAAAATCTTAACAACAGAGGGTTTTTTTTACACAGCATTTCTGCAACTACTAACATGTTTTTTTGAAACATCAGATAATTCAAATTGATCTTTTGAAAATGAGGAACTTCTTTTAAAGTCACCAAACAAAAACTTCAGCATCTCAATCACACTGAATTTTTCTTTTCTTTGTTTTTTTAAAAAAAGAAAGTGATAAAGAAAGAAAATCTGGTTGGCGATGGAGTTTGCATGCATTCATCTGTTTTTGTGTTAGTTGTGGACACTTAACCTGCGTTCTGAAATCTGGAATCCCTCCATACCTTCAGAGCCGATCCCACTTCTAGGTCATCTGATACACTGCCACTGATGACTGAAGCCAATGCAAGCACACCTGCTGCCACCTGCACAGTGAGCATGGCTTCCTGTGCCACTGTTGTCCATGCAACAACGCAAGGGCAGCTACATTGTCCACAGTTCTGACCAGTCACCTTCCTCTGCAACTCCATTGTCTACAGTTCTATACAGTCACCTTCCTCTGCAACTCCATTGTCTACAGTTCTGTACAGTCACCTTCCTCTGCAACTCCATTGTCTACAGTTCTGTACAGTCACCTTCCTCTACAACTCCATTGTCCACAGTTCTGTACAGTCACCTTCCTCTACAACTCCATTGTCCACAGTTCTGTACAGTCACCTTCCTCTACAACTCCATTGTCCACAGTTCTATACAGTCACCTTCCTCTGCAACTCCATTGTCCACAGTTCTATACAGTCACCTTCCTCTGCAACTCCATTGTCTACAGTTCTATACAGTCACCTTCCTCTGCAACTCCATTGTCCACAGTTCTATACAGTCACCTTCCTCTACAACTCCATTGTCCACAGTTCTATACAGAGGACAGTCACCTTCCTCTGCAACTCCATTGTCCACAGTTCTATACAGTCACATTCCTCTGCAACTCCATTGTCCACAGTTCTATACAGAGGACAGTCACCTTCCTCTGCAACTCCATTGTCCACAGTTCTATACAGTCACATTCCTCTACAACTGCATTGTCCACAGTTCTATACAGTCACCTTCCTCTACAACTCCATTGTCCACAGTTCTATACAGAGGACAGTCACCTTCCTCTGCAACTCCATTGTCCACAGTTCTATACAGTCACCTTCCTCTACAACTCCATTGTCCACAGTTCTATACAGTCACCTTCCTCTGCAACTCCATTGTCCACAGTTCTATACAGTCACATTCCTCTGCAACTCCATTGTCCACAGTTCTATACAGAGGACAGTCACCTTCCTCTGCAACTCCATTGTCCACAGTTCTCTTCACACACACACACGCATGCATGCATGCACGCACCACACACACACACACACACACACACACACACACACACACACACACACACACACACACGCATGTACACACACACACACACACACACACACACACACACACACACACACACACACACACACACAAGCTCATGCGGGCACAACAGTCTGTAGATGAAAAGAGAAAAGAATGTGGATTTTTGTTTCCAGGTGGCAATGCTGCACACCATTCCTGACCATGTGATGTACACATCTTTTGTCTATCACAACGAAGGCATCAACAATCTGGGAAAGGGGCAGGTGATCTTCAGAACCAACACCGCCAGAGAAGCAGGTGTGAAACATAGTCTGTGCACTTTTTTTTTTTTTTTTTTTTTTAAGCTGCAAAATGACTAAAGACAGGAATGTGTCAAGAACTGTATGTATATGAAGGTGTTGAAAACAGAAATGTTTCAGGAAAGATTGTTTGAAGTGGCAAAGACTGGAATGTATTAAAAGTTGTGGGGGGGGGGGGGGGGGGGGGTTGTGCAGAAAGACTGAAAACAGAAGGCTTAAGTTGGGCGAAGTGACTGAAGAAGGGATTTATTATGAGTTGTATTATCTGTATGAAATTTCTGAAGACAGGAATGCAGGAATGATGGTTGTGTGAAATGGCTGAAGAGAAGAACAGAAGAGGAATGATAGTTGTGTGAAATGGCTGAAGACAGGAACAGAAGAGGAACGATAGTTGTGTGAAATGGCTGAAGACAGGAATAGAAGAGGAACGATACCTGTGTGAAATTACTGAAGACAGGAGTAGAAGAGGAATGATAGTTATGTGAAATTACTGAAGACAGGAATAGAAGAGGAATGATAGCTATGTGAAATGGCTGAAGACAGGAATAGAAGAGGAACAGTAGTTGTGTGAAATTACTGAAGACAGGAATAGAAGAGGAACAGTAGTTGTGTGAAATTACTGAAGTCAGGAATAGAAGAGGAATGATAGTTATGTGAAATTACTGAAGACAGGAATAGAAGAGGAATGATAGTTATGTGAAATGGCTGAAGACAGGAATAGAAGAGGAATGATAGTTGTGTGAAATGGCTGAAGACAGGAATAGAAGAGGAACGATAGTTGTGTGAAATGGCTGAAGACAGGAATAGAAGAGGAACGATAGTTGTGTGAAATGGCTGAAGACAGGAATAGAAGAGGAACGATAGTTGTGTGAAATAGCTGAAGACAGGAACAGAAGAGGAACAATAGTTGTGTGAAATAGCTGAAGACAGGAATAGAAGAGGAACGATAGTTGTGTGAAATTACTGAAGACAGGAATGTGTGAAGAAGTATGGTCGCATGAAAGGACTGGAAACAGAATTGGTTGTGCAGTGACTGAAGACAGGAATTTGTCAGAAATTTTGTGAAATGACTGAAGACAAAAATGTGTGAAGCAGTATAGTTGTGTGAAATGACTTGAGACATGAATATGTCAGGAATTACTGTGTAAAATAACTGAAGATGGGAATCTTTACAAAAGTATGGATAGGAATTTTGTTAGGAATCATAATTGCGTGACATGTCTGAAGACAGGAATGAACGGAGGAATTATAGATATTTGAGATGATTGAAAACGGGAATGTGTTAGGAATCATAGTTGTTTGAAATGAGTGAAGACCGGAATGTGTAAGGAATTAGTTATGTGAAGTGTCTAAAGACAACGAATTGTGAGGAATTATCCAGAGACAAGAACGTGCTGGGAATGGAATAAATGCCTCCAGTAACGGAGGAGTCTTTGGAGACCAGATCCAGAAGTTTCTGAACATCAGATGTCAAATTTTGACCGTGGCTCAATGACAGAAAGACATATGGACTTCAAACAAAGAAAGGAAAGAGGAGCTAGGGAGCATGGCCATAGTGTTTCCAGAAGTAACAAAATGCAGTGAAAGAGCAGGAGCAGTCCACGGAAACAACATTTGCCCAGCTGAGGAAAGAACTGAATGTACAACTCTCGTACTGAAAGGGCATTTATGCAAGGGAGACAAGCCAAAATGAATTTAGCTCCCTTCTCTTTTACTTGTCTGTTTGGGCCACCAAACTGCTTACACCAAAATAGAATTTATGCATTTGTTTGGATAGGTCTGATTGAATACTGTTCTGTGTCACTTCACCGCGTGATTTATTTCTTCAGAAGGGAATTAAACGCTTGGAAGAAAAGATTTTTTTTTTTTTGAACAGAAATGAACATGCATGTACACATGCACTCAGTGCTGTTATACATAGATGTGTGAATTGATATGAACTTGCGCACGCACACACACACACACGCGCGCGCGGCTATGCATTTTTGTGTATGTATACATGTATCTATTCCACATGCTCTCACACACACACACACACACACACACACACACACACACACACACACACACACCACAGACACACACTATGCATACACACACACGCGAACACACACATACACACACACCTACACACACAAATGTGCGTGTAAATGTTCATATCTTCTCATATATGTATAATTTACAATCATACTTGTACTTAGTGCATGATCTGACCGCTTGTGCTGGATGCTGTCAGGACTGGGACTGCTTTTTGTGGTGGCAGTGAAGGAACATTAATTCTTTTCTTTTTTTATTCATTAACAGATTCGTCAAAGTATGTGTACAGTCTGTGTGGTGTGCATTTGCTCGTTTATTTTGAAGGCTGTTTTTATCTCCTCCAAGGTGGATGTGTTGTTACCTGAATGCGTTGCTTTGTTTGCCTGTCTTTATATGCTGCTCATCCCAGTCAGTGATGTGAAGTACACATAAATCCGCTCTCTGAACCTCTGTTTACATCCATGAGAGCATGGTCAGCTGGCAGCAGTGAGGTGCGTCCTTTGAGGGGTGGCCGGAGGGTGGTTTGATATCGAATGCTCCTGGGAACTGGGTTCAGCTGGGGCTGGGACATGACAACTTGGGTGTGGCTGTGTGTGGGGGGGGGGGGGGGGGGTCTGAATCAGCTGCATCGGAGTGACGCTGATGAGTGGCCACTGAAGATTGTATGGCAGGAAAATAAAAAAGAAATAACTGCTTGGTCACGGAGCTAGCCTCACTGGACTGACCCTCGGATAGGAGGCCACCACATCCTGGTCATCATGCACCAGCTGACACTCCAGGCTTCGACATAAAGTCACCACAAGCATGGCTTTAGAGGAGAAATGGAAACTATGGTCACCATGAGAGCAGAGCGCAAATGCCACTGCAAATGCTTTTGTCTTTCTCGTTTTCCTCGTACTTAGGATCAGTTTGTGTGCAGTGTTTGTGAACAGCGGTGGAGTCACAGCGCAGATCACGCACGGAAACATCACCTGCACGAACGGTGCTGTTCACATGATCGACACGCTCCTGGGGTACATCTACAACTCTGCCAGGGAGGAAATTGAGATCAGCCCTTTGACCCGGTACGGTTTATTTTTCTCGTATTTGCCTGACTGGACTGGACTGATGCCATGTCTGCACATGCTGTCAGATACCAAATTGCCAACTGAAACAAATGGGTGATAATCCACTGTCTTAACTCTTTCATCCCTACAACCCGGTTTTCCGGTTTGCAGAAATCCTACCTTTCCTTCCTGCAGCCCGGAAAACCAGGCAGCACAAAATCCCTCCTTTCCTTCCTGCAGCCCGGAAAATCGGTTCTTGCAGTAAGCGCTTTGAACTTAGCGCGAGTCGCGCCTTGGTACACGTCATGACCGGGTCGCTCGTGCGGCAGTGTTTATGAATGGAATGGATGCCAGACGGCCCCTACAGTGTGGGAAAGTTGTTGCCGCTCTATTCTGGCCGGTTTGCTACTGCATACGTGGCAGTTCTGACTTTATACTTCTTTTTTGTTCTCTATCCAGGAATGAAGGGAATACTCGTATTATGAGAATCTAGGAACAAGAGGAAGTAATGGTTCATAGAAAAGTAGGAATGAAAGAGTTAAACAAACAGCCAGACGCTGATCACCTGTGACTGCAATGACATAATAATCATTAACCACTTGACTGTTGCTATACAGTTTCATTCCTTTCCATGGTTTCAAGTACACGTTAATTTTGCTTTGACCTGGCTGCGAAAAATTCTCATACAGACATTAATAATCTCCTGCAGACTCTCAGAGTTCACTTTTATTTTAAAGTTTTATTTAGAGAGGGCTGAATTCCTTACCGTATTTTTGCAGAAGAAGAGGTTTGTTCGCGTTCCTGAGTGGTCAGATTTTGTTGTATAATGCAATTTCAACCTCCGTGTTCCTGGAGTTTCCTTCTCTCTTATTTCCCCCTTTTTTTGTGTGAGGGTTCTCTTTTGTAATCTGATTGTTTTTTTTTTTTTTCTTTTAAGGT
This sequence comes from Conus ventricosus, assembly GCA_018398815.1. Classification (NCBI taxonomy): domain Eukaryota; kingdom Metazoa; phylum Mollusca; class Gastropoda; order Neogastropoda; family Conidae; genus Conus; species Conus ventricosus. The sequence continues at coordinate 38,317,413 of CM031624.1, read as the reverse complement.
CTTTCTAATGTACACACATAAACTGTTTTCAAGGTGGAAGACTTTCTGCTGACCTATAGGCGTCTTTGTATGAGGTTTCTGTAAAGCTCCAGAAAGGGAAATAACCCAGTCTTGATAAATGTACCTGGGTTAACTTCTCATTTGACCATGTTTGTGGACCATCAGCACAACTGTGTGTGCTTAGCATCAGCTAGTCACTAGTTTTCATCTGCAGCAAAGGTTCATATCCTACATTTGGAATTGACAAATTTGTCAATAAAATGGATTCTTATCCTTAAAAACTCAGGGAAGTGTTCATTACTGTAAAGCTCATTGTGGGCCGAAAATCATGGTAAAACAATTAGCAACTGAAAGGGCACTTGGAAGAGCGCAAAATTCAGACACAGTCAAAGTAAGCTTGGATTCACCCTTTTAGTCGGTTCGTGAATAAAAAAGAAAATTATTTTCCATCACCTTCAGGGGACGTTATAGTTGGTATCCCTCGAAGGACAGGCTTCCCATATACTTAAAAAAAAAAAAAAATGAAATACAAAATGTCAGCATTTATGTCACAAGAAGTTTGAAATATTCCATCATAGTAATTGCATCGAGGATAGTTTCCGGTTTGTAACTAACTTCACGTTACCCTTGTTCAGCAGAAAATTTGCGATAATCATCGGTTAAGTGGACAGAACCTGGATTTGACAGTTGATGTGGATCTACGCCAAAGATCCGTGCTGAAATGCATTACCTTCATCCTTTGGCCATATCCCATCTTTTGCCTGAGCTTTGTTAGAATTAGTGGAGTAGTTGTTGTGTCATGAAATTTGTAAGAATCCACCAGCCGCCGTGGCAAAGTGGTTAGCGTCGCGGACTCCCGGCTGGGAGGTCGTGGGTTCGAATCCCATCAGAGTCACGTGGGTTTTTCTGCCCCGACCGGCTCCTACCCAGAGTTAAGTTTGCTGCAGACTCAGTTGGGAAGACTGGGACCACACAGTCGAGTTTCATCCACTTAATGGATGCGTTTCTGAGAGTGTTACTCAAATTTCCTGACCAACACTGCAGGTGCCTGTGTCTCTCGGGCCTGGTTGATGCCGGGATATATTATGAAAGGAAGCGTAGAATACAGCCCTGTCATGTAGTCTCAGACCGAAATGGAAATCCGTAGCATCATCTTAATCATCCTCATTCTCTCATCGATCAGCATTAAAAAAAATGTCTCAGATTCAGTGGCCCTTCATGCCCTGCTCTCATGGTGACCTCAATTTCAATGTCCTCTCCACGTCTGTGGTCTTGGTTTGGTTCCATCGGGGTCACCGGTATCGGCGAGTCCATGGGGGCTGTCGTTTGACAGACGTGGTGGCACCCTCCGGAGGGAGAGCTCACTCACGCCAGCTCCGCGACTAAGCAATTATTGTCGTCAGTAGGGGGCTTAGTAGGTGGTGTCCTGCGTATGTTAGATCAGAACAGGTGCCACTGAACACCACCGAAGTGACTCGGCAGCATTGCAGTGTCTCCTCCGGTGGGTTGCCTCTTGACGACTTGACATTGACTGATCCCTGTGGATTGCCGGTGCCAGGGTTTCGGTGGGGCCGACCGGGCTGTGGCTGTGGATGGGGTGTCGGAATGAGCGGCGTGGGTGCACTGCCTCTGAGGTGGCATGGTGGCTGGGACAGCAAAAAAAAAGAGAAAAAAAAATTGTAAGAATCCTGCTGGGATCCATTGTTTGATGCAGATCTGCACCAGAACCGAGTGGGGTAAATTTCAGGTCAAAAACCATCTTTTGAGGAAGTTTGGTAAAAATGGGTTCAGCGTTTTTTGTATAATCCCGCTAACAAATGGACATGGGTAGAAATATAGGCTCCTTTAAATCGAGGTAATGATTATTGTTACCTAGTAATAATTTGAAAACAGTCATAATGACTGTCACAGTTGTGTCAGCTATGAACATGATTCTTTTTTTTCTTTTCTTTTTCTGTCGTGCTGATTGCTTCATGTTTTTCTCAGAATGACTCATTTTGCTCTGCTGCATTATTTCTATTTTATTATTTAAGACACAGATAAAATTGAACAGAGTTGAATTTTCATTGATTTTTTTTCTCTCTCTCTTTGTTTTATGATATACATTTTGCTAGAAATTCTTTCATTGAGTTTCTTTTTTTCATGATTGCTATTGTGCATTTTTGTTCAATTACACGAAATTATTTTGCTTATTGTGTTTTGCAGCACATTCAATGAGCTCTTGCAGCTGGCTCGCAATGAACTCAACCAGATCATCGTCAGCCCAAGTGGGGTCACTCTGTTCGTTCCTGTCAACGATGCCTTCACCAACCTTCCTGATTTCTACAACCTGTACAGAAACCAGTCTTTGATCAACAAGGTGAATCCCTGAATGTCTTTTAATTGAAACGCATGTGAAGGGTCAGAGCGTTCGGTTGTGGCGCTGACGCAGCAAGTGAGTTTGAATCGCTCTAGGGAGCCAGGTATTTATTGATTAAAATCCCTCTTTGCCTACGCAAAAGTCAGTGTTGTGTCTGACTCAGCTCAGGGAAGGTCAAAGCAGCGAAAGGAGAGGGTTTTGCACTGCCTTCCATAATGCCTTGCTCTTGACACGGTGAATCACTTAACTCAACCAAGTCACGGCCAAAATGGACCAGTTTGTCCCTCAGATCACACAATTTTTGGCAATTTTCAAAAAATCATGAAAATTCAACCACTCCACCTAGGAGCATGAAGCATACACCATTGGATAGAAGAAACAATATAGTTATCAAAAATGCTTACCTTTAGTGAGGAATCCACACAGTTCACATGATGTAAGTAATCCAAAATGATACACATTTGCAGAAAAACAAAAACTTTTTTGTGCACACTGTAATCCACTTCTTCATGCTTTCTATCCTCCCACACAAGTTCAGTGACACTTCTGAGCACTTGGTATGACCTACAGAGAATTGTGATTTTAAGACAACTGCATAAAACACAAGAATTTGACCACAAAATGCTTGATCCACTCAAAGATCGTGTGATCGTGTTCAAAATCGTATGATCGCAGGAACCGAGAGTAGGATCGGACAATTCAAATCTGTATAAAACTACTACAGAATACATGAAGAATGGTCTGAGGTAAGCAACTTTTAGAAAAGGCCCTAAGCTGTCCCTAAAACGAGATTTATTGTCCTTTAATAAAAGGCGGTATGATTTAAACATCGTCAAACTCTGTGGGAAGTATGCGTCCGGCGTGCCTTCAAGTGATGTGAACAGTTTCGGAAACCCGCTTCCGACAAGGCTCGATTGAGTTAACAATTTCACTGTACCTGTGGTCATTTGCTGTGGCATTTTAACTCATACAAATGTGAATGTCAGAAGGAAGGAATTGTTTCTCTCAGATTGAATAAAGGCTGGGGGGGGGCAGGGGGGGGGGGATGCGTGCATCAGCGTTTTGCCCTGTAAAGGGATTACCACAGGAATGGGAGGAAGAAATGCGAGCACCGACCTCATACGCATGTCTGGGGAAGCAAGCAAGTCTCTTCCGGTCCCTCCTTGGCTGAATGGTCTTGGGTTTTGTTCTGTACCCCGTACTGACTCGTCATGTCTGCCCACGTGGCAATGACACATCAGTGACCTCCCTCTTCAGGCAGAGCGAACACACTCGGCATGGCTCTCAACTCGCCTATCCCAAAGTATGCCAGTGAAGCAGGAATCGGTGGATGGTCTGTTGGAAAAACCTACATCCACTGCAGTTAGCATTGGCCATTCTACCAAACTCAACATCACCTGTTAGTGTTTGTTTTTGTTTTAGCTTTTTTTTTCCCCACAAATATGCAAATTTTCTTTAGGAAAGTACACTGGTAGCATTTTTACGGTAAATGAGTCTGAATTATTTTATACTTTGGTGGATATATGCCTTTTCTCTCTCCGCGGGTAAACTACCCATAATCCCACTGCCTTTGTTTCCCTCTCTCTCTCTACTCTCTCACCCCCAAGTGTGACGAGCACTGTCTGTTTTTCCAACGTGCAGATCGTTGAGCTGAGTCTTTTGGAGCATGGCCAGGAACACCCAGTGACCACAGTGAACGGAGACTATGAGTCCCGAGAGTCGCTGACCTCGCAGTACTTCCGCCGCCCACTGCATATCTACAGCCAAGGCAATGGTGAGATCTGAATGCTAGTATCATTATTATTGAAAGTACTTGCACAGTGCCTGTCCGTGGCTAGAGACAAGCTCCGAGTGCTTTACAATCTGTACTCTCATATACACAGTCGGCTGCCTACCCGGGTATGACCTATTCAGGGTTGCATCTAGAGCGCAGCATTGCGGGATTCCCGCAAAATTATCGGCATGCCTGCAAAAATCCAAACACGCTGCAGGAAAAAAAACCCAAATTCTGAGAAATGCCGCAAACGAAAAGATCGCTCGAAACTGAAAGTAACAGAGCTGCGTTGTAAGCAGCGAGTCAAGCGAGATGCATTACTTTCCGAAAGCAGAGAACAACAAGTATTTTGATTGGGTCTTTTCAGTCTTTTCAGCCAATCAACGGGCTCCGCTTAAATTTACCAACTTCCGGCCGGTTGGATTTGCAGCGTGTACTGCGAAATCATGGCGTCGATTCTGGATTATTTCAAGCGTTCATCGGAAAAGAAAAACGAGAACAGTGATACTGAGATAGAGGCGTTGGAAATCGACGAACAAGCAACCTGCGAACAACCTTGTTCCTCTTCGGCTGCTGGCGATATAGATCGTGTCAACAGTGATTTTGAAGATTCGAGTGATCAAGACTGTGAAGTTGCCGAAGATCAAAACTTGAACTGTGCTAGCAGTGTCTCCGAACCACCGTGCAAACAGCGCAAACATGATTTTATGGACAGTTGGACGAAGAGTAGGCCTTGGCTTCGTTACGATAATGAAGCAAAAGTGATTTCTGTGACTGGTGCTTACAAAGCAAAAAGAAGAATGTGTTCAGTGTGACAGTATTGACTTTTGGAGAAAAGGAGTGTGCAATGGGACAGTTATTTTTTCAAGAAAAGGAGTGAACATTATGACAGTATTATTTTTCTCAAGAAAAGGAGTAAACATTGTTACAGAAGAAAAGGAGTGCAGAAATTTTGCAAGGTAAGAAACCTTTTTCATTGAAAATGTGATTTTATGTGAAAAGTTAATTTAAAACTAAATATATGTGTTCCTTTACTCAAGCCCCCCTTATTGGTTCCAGATCCCCCCAAATTTTCATACCAATGGGGGCAAAGCCCCCCATTTTAGAAATTTCTAGATGCAACCCTGCCTATTGAAGAAGCCTTTCTGGTGTTTTATTCTGTTGTTTATCGCGTCATCCAGTTGAATATCTGTTACTCATTTTTTCACTCTTTTTTTTTTTTTTTTCCAGTTTTCACAGAGGTTGTGTGTATATGTGATATCCATACCAATGCCAGACTGGCTTTCTCTTCCGAAAGTTGGTGATGGGGATTTTATGTGTGTGCATGATCTGGTGTGTGCATTCACACACAGTACCATGGTTTGCAGCCTTATTTTAAGTTTTTTTCACACACAGTACGATGGCTTTCAGCCTCTTTGAATTTTTTTAAAGACACACTACCATGGTTTTCAGCCTTATTTCAAGTTTTTTTAACACACAGTACATATGGTTTTCAGCCTAATTTTTTTTTTTAAATGCACAGTACCATGGTTTTCAGCCTTAAGGTTTTTTCCACACAAAGTACCGTGGTTTTCAGCCATATTTTAAGTTTTGTAAAACACAGTGCCATGGTTTTCGGCCTTATTTTAATGTTTTTTCACACACAATACAATGGTTTTCAGACGCTTTCTTTTTTATCACACACAATACCATGGATTTCAGCCTTTTTTTCACACATAGTACCATGGTTTTCAGCTTCAGTTTAAGGGGTTTTTTTCAGAGTCAGAAACAGTGTGAACTCTGAGGGAAAATCAGTCCCTCAGTACAGAAATGGCCCAGCAGAGAGTTAGACCTGCAACCCCAGGATCCTGAGTCCAGTGCTGTGATAACTGAGCTATTACAGCCCCCATAGTGGCTGCTGTAGGTGGTAATTGTAGATTTTTTGCATGGGTGGTAGTTCTGAATAGTGTGTGTCTGTCTTAATAGATATCCACATGTGTGTGTGTGTGTGTGTGTGTGCGTGTGCGTGTGTGTGTGTGTGAATAAGTGTGTGCCTGGGTAAGCTCAATGGTTGTGTTCTGAAAATGGGGTAGCGTCATTTAATGCCAAAATGTTTTGGCGATATCTTAAAAATTGAACACTCTCGTGGAATGATCAAAGCATACAGCCTGTACGTGTTTGTAATGTTTATTATGTTCACTTTTAGAATGCCTGAACAGAGAGCATTACTTGTAAATTCTGCTATGTTTTTAAAGTTTGTCTCTGAAAAGGTGGGAAAGGTACATGTGCTTACCTTAGAATATTTCTACTGTACATCAGCAAATGCCATGGGTCAAATGAGCAAGACTTGCAGATCTACATGTGTGATTGTTCTACCTTTAGCATGGAAAACTCAGCCAAGTACAAACGTGCAATATTGGGAAACATTAAAAGACCTGAAGAAAATATCATTTTTAAAAAACAAAAATGAAGTGTTGGGGCTGTTTGTGAATCGATTTTGATTCAGCTCATCATTGGCATGTGGTTCAAAACATGATAAAAATCAGCCAATCAGACCCAACAGCCATTTTGCGTCAAATAAAGAAGAAGATAAGTGGTTTCTCGTTTTTCATTTCATTGTCCTAATTGTTGTTCTTTTTTGCCTGAAGAAGACCCAAGAGGTCGAAATGCATTGTGGTTTTGTCCTATAATCTGTTTGTCCGTATTGTCTGGAGGAACTAATACCGTTTCTTTTTAAAATTTGCTTCATTTTCCGCACTCAGTCATCATTTTGAAACTAATGATGAAATTAGTTGAATATTGTCAAAGGCAACCGTAGGCATTCTTTGTTTTGTCAGTTAGTGAGTATATTCACCTCAGTCTGGCAATTCTACAGCACCAAAATTAGAACAAACTCAAACATCACCTTTATCTACAGAAGTTACATACATTCATAAAAAAAATTTTAAAAATACCTGATTTTTTAAAACTGAGATGGCTATTTGAACACTTTCACTTCAAATGTTTATGGGTCAGCAGTTCCACAACCAATCTTGTGAGTCTTTGTCACAAACTTTTAAAGACTGGAAATCATGAAATGATTTTTTTCAACTTGATCAAGTTGACTTCAGTGAAGTCTGTCTCAAACATTTTTTCCAAAAATAATTTCATTCTGTGTGAAAAGTTACAGTGAACTCACTATCTATGTTTTAAAAAAAAAAAAGGCACCATTTGTTTGTAAATTAATTCCGCTAAGGCTTTGTTGGCTCCCAGCTAAACTTCATGACCATTATTAGTGCTGAATCAGTGAATAAAATTTTTGTGAAGATTTTCCACTGGGTAAAAAAATAATGTTTGTCTTATTCGCCCAGCGACCACAAAGGGTCCACATCAATGCTGAGAATTTCACTGACGAAGATTACTAAAAGTGTATGCCATGTATGCACCATGCATAGTCATTTGACTGACGGTAAGCACAGAAGTTGTGCATGAACAGTTGGACCATAACTGTCCTCCACATACTCCAACCTGCATGGTTCCAATTGTCACGGTCAAAATTCAAAACTCAAAACCAATTCGGGTCAATCGCCACCAGCCCAGTTGACGTAAACCTAACGCAAATATCTGGGCGTCAGCTGAGGACGCCCCATGGTTTCGATTCAGCCAGTTTATGAGCATAGGGGAGGCTAATCCTCATCCCTTCACAGAGACAGTCCGACCTTCCAGACGACTAAAATAGCTGACCGCACATCACCATCGCCTCAGCCAAATTCCAGGCTTAATTTTAGCTCGCGTGAGACCCCCTGTCCTGCCGTACCAGACTCAGCAGTCTGCAGAATGTCTCGAGTAGGACTTCCAGCCCCCGCGTCTTGGCGCCTACCCAACTCATCTAGCCACTTTACACCTGACCATTGTCTTACGTACAGACGTGAGCCACACGGCCATCAATAGGAAGGGGGGGAAGGAAGGTGTGGTGGGTGAGAAAACTATCTAATCAATTAAAAAGGGACCCAATTGAACCACCCCAGAGAGTAAGGCTGTAGACGGGACTGTCGTGATGTGAAATATCCAATGGAATTAGAGGGAGATAACTTAGGGTGTCAGGGTAAAAATACTGACCAATGGTACTGGCCCCATGGCCACGGGGTAGAAGAGGAAAAAGGAAAGTGTGAGTAGAGAGAAGGGGAGGAACGAACAACCGAGAGAGAGAGAGGGGAAGTCGGAGAGTAGGCACTCGCCTACATGAAGGCCGGGAGATGAAGAACGGACACAGAGACAGCTGAGATAGGAGGTATTTAGAGTAGTCTCTCTGCAGGGGGGGGGGGGTGGAAGACGAGGAAAAAGGCAGAAGAGATGAAGAGAGGGAGAAAGAGGGGAAGAACGAACAGATACAGAGAAGAGGGAGAGGTCTAGTACTGCTTGAGAGAAAAGCAGAGAGATGAGTAGAGAAAGAGAACCACGTTGAGAGATTACAAGAGATAGAGACTGCAGAGGTAAGGACTGAGGAGAGAGTGAAGAGAGAAAGAGTTTGCTAAATTTATGGAAGAAAAAAAACAGAAAAGAAAAAAAGAAAAGAAAGCAACATGGACCATTTGATAAGAGCGAGACTAGAAGAGAGAGAGAGAGAGAGAGTGCAAAATGCGTTAATGCCGGAAGAAAGAAAGGAGAACATATCGATGTTGATATCCACTGTCTACCCTACCCGGGGGTTTCGACCATACCTGGCAGCGTCACATCTTTCGCACAAGCAGAACCACAGCCAACGCCACATCCTCACCGGACCAGGCGCCATCAGACCAAACCAGTGCCGCAGTTGTGTCGTTATGTGGAAAGATGACAGTGGAAAAAAAATAGAAAAGAAAAGAAAAGACAGTGAATTTCGTGAATAGTTTAAGATCACCTGGCCAGGTAAAGTAAAAACTGTTTATATACCCGGGTTAGTTAATGATGTTTTTAGATAAATGATTTGTGAAGTTCATCAAGCAAGAGAGAATGTTTTATTTGTTTGATCTATATGCATTTATGTTCTTTCTATGATCATGTAAGTAAAGTTATAGACTTTAGCTAGTGGTTTGATGATACAAATGCTGATATATGAATGAGGTTGTAAGCAAGCTGTAGTGTGTTTTGCTGTGCGCTAGTCCCTTCCCTCCACTGACATTACACCGAGTGTTGAACATTTATGGCGAGCTGCCAGGATATTCTGGCCCATTTATTTAATTGTTCAACTTCTCAAGAGGCAGCTGGGTGGGATTCAAGTATTGTAATCCTAAGACAAGGGTTTTGGTCAATCTTTACTGTAAGTTCCCCCAGATAGTTAAATACTAGGCTTGGCATTGCGTCCCAAGATAGTTAATACTAGGCTTGGCATTTCATCCCAGAGTACACATTGCGCACAGATTGCCTAAATCGCACTCATAGTTGGTCAGTCGCCTGGCGTCTTATAAAAATCTAACTACGTTGGTCCCAAGCTAATATAATCATTCAAAGGATTGTGCTATAACCAAGCTGTTCACTCGTGTCGGTAACCACCAGTTGGCTGTCCGTAGTAGTAAAAATCTTGTTTCAAAAAAAAAAAAAAAAAAAGAAAAAAAAAAAAAAAGTGAAAGAATACAACGGCGAAGAAAAGAACAACCCATTGAACAACTTTGAGAGCGTCGCTCGTGATCTAGTTAGCTCAGTAGATGAGTTGCCGCGCATACGTTGAAAACGCAGCAAAGATGGAAAAGAGATGAACGGCGGAAAGACGCCTAATCGCAGTAGAGGCGCAGAAACCGAAAGATGAAGGATTCAGGCTAAGGCTAATCAGGCTAGGAAGAAACAGAAAGAATGAAGCATGAGACAGAAAGAATAAGGAAGCGCATAGACAGAAAGAATGAAGCAGAGACAAAAGAGATAAGGGAAGGCGCAGATGACAGAAAGATAAAAGTTCAGTTTAGAATTAGAAAAGTGAACACCAAAGGGAACCACCGAGGATGGGAGTTCAGTCCTCCAGTGACTCTCTGTGCCCGCTATGCCCCCCGACCACAATTTACCAAAATCTCTATGAAGGGACCGTTCGATTGACGCATACATTCTGTCGATCGAACGTTTGCGACCATCAGGGATGGCCCTCCAGAAGAAGTGGGCAGTCATTTTGCGCGTACTACTGTGGGGTAAGGCATTGCAGATTTTCACTGCGTACCAGCAGAACAACATACCGATTTTGGTGCTGTGAAGGAGTCTAAATGAAGGGATTTGACCTCACAGAGAAGGGATTCAATTATAAGGGCGGCACTAGATTTGCAAGCAGAAACTAACACTCAGTTTTGTGGCACGTCTAGATCACAATTTTTGAAAAAATGTTAGAGTTTGGAGTGGTACGAAACAGGAGTTCGCCAATTGAAAAGAGCTAGTTATGAAAGAACAGATTTTGTCAGGTTGCGGCCCCTGAGTTAACCAACATTTGAAAGAGAGACAGCCCAGAGACAGCAGGAGAGTTTGTATGAAGTTCGCAGAGGTGTATAGAGAGGTCAGCGTTTGGGGCACGGAAGGTGCAGGAGGAAACAGGTGCTAGGCCCACAGTGAGAAGAGTGCAAGGATACTAAGGGGAGGTTTCTGCACAGTCAGCAAACCACAGTGGTGGGGCAGAGGAAGGGCAAAGGAAATTATGTGTTTCATTATGTCACAAAAAGGGACATGTGCCGAGGGAATTGGTCGCATGAGGTTCCAAAGCAGCAGCCCTGCAAGAGGTGGATAAGGGTCGTCAGGGGAAACGACCTGCAGTGGAACCAAAAGGGATTCCATCGGAAGAGGGATAGAGTGCAGCCTATGGCTAGCACTGGACAGCAGCGGTCAGGGATGGAGGGCACTAGGCTGAGTGGTTCATTACCAGTGGAAGAAGGTGGATTGGCCAGCAGAGGGTGAAAAGTGTTACGAGACACTGGTTGTTCATGCGGGAAGTACCGAACAACGCTGGTCATAAAGGGGATTTTGACAGGTCAAATCCAGACCTGTTACTCTAATCGATGCACTGTGAGGAGTTTCCATTGCTAAGATAGAAGTAGTAACCCCTTACTTCTCAGGCGAGTTGTCTGCGATGGTGATGGAGAAACCCCCATTCACGATTTGATCATTGGAAATATTCCAGGTGCAAGGGATCCAGGGGATCCTGAGTTGTTGACTGCTACAGGGCAGCAGTTTCAGACACGGAGCAAGAAGGAGGAAAAGGTTGTTAAACCGTTAGTTGTACCAAAAGGACAGTCGGCATAGATGTGTCGCCTGAAGAGTTTTTTAGGCAAGCGCAGGAACAAGACCCTTCGCCCGAGAAGTCATGTAGTTGGCAAGAGTGGAGAGAAACAGGAGGTTGAGAGGTGTGACAGAATTTCTTGTGAAAGGCGGGCTGTTGACCGAGTGTTCACCAAGGGGAAGATCAGGTAAGGTGACCAATCCGTTAGAGTGTACCAGCATGTTTATCGTGACACTGTCAAGTCAGTGGTGTCACGATGTCGCTCATGTCGGTCATCTCGGCACCACAAAACAGCTAACCGTAGTCTGAGACTTTCCTTGGCCAGGAGCAATGGCAGACAAAAAAGCGGTTCTGGCATGTCATGTGACGTGGTGTCAAATTCAGCCACAAGAGGGTGCCGAGAAGGGAGGCGCCTCCTAAACCACCCCTTTACTTGACACACCGTTCAGTGAGGGTGGCTATCGCTGATGGCCCAATCGCGCCCTGTTCCAAAGTGGCACAAGGTATGTGTTGACACTTGTGGACTACGCGACCAGATACCAGAATCTTTGCATTGAAGGCTAGATCGCAACAGGTCGCTGAAGGGCTGGTATACATCTTTTCTCCTGGGTGGGGGTGCCTCAACAAATTCTTCAGTGACAGGGGTCACATTTTTCACCTCAGGCGTGATGAAGGAGGACAACAGGCTGCTAGGGATCACAGCTGCAACTACCCATACCACCCAATGCAATGGCTTGGTGGAGAGATTCCAAATGGTGCTGAAGGGCATCTTAAAGAAGCACCCTTTTGGTGGGGGGGGGGAAAAAAGGAAAAAAAAAACCGGCAGAATTGGACCGCTACATCCAGCGGCACTTTTTGCCTACAGGGAAAGCCCCTCAGGAAAGCAAGGCTTTTCGCCATTTGACTGCTGTATGGGGGCGGACAGATCGGGACCCGGTGTGCATTCTCAAAGAGCTGTGGTCCAGAGAACAGAGTCCGAAGAAGTCAAAACCACATATCAAGTATGGGTAGACTTACGCAATAGGCTCGAGGACCAAGTAAGGTCGTAAAAGGGAGAGTTTTGCAGAGGCTAGGGTCGCCAGAAGGAAGCAGTAGAACAGAAGTTGAGACCAATTCCACAAGGTGGAGATCAAGTCCCTGTTACTTGCTTCCCCACGGATCACAACAAGCTGTCTGATGCATTGGAAGGGACCCTTCACCAATCAAAATTGAAAAGGTAGATCAGGACTACCGAATCGATGTGATGGAAATCAAAACTTTTTTCCCATGCAATTTACCCTCCCGCAAATATATTCGAGCGTGAGAGTCAGCACATAGCGCTGCGCAAATCATTGATGGAGGTGAGGAGACCCAGCAGAGGAAAGGGAGATTTTTGTTGCTGAATTTCCAGGGGAAGATCATACAGGGATGTATCACTGTATGAAGGGCTAGACAGTAGGAGACAGGAGGAAGTTATGGGCTCCTAGAAGCAACAGTATAGGGAGTCCTGACTGATAAACCAGTCAGACAACCTCTAGAAACATGTACGTGGATTAACATCGCAGAAACCCTACAAGTGAAAAGCCTACCCGATCTCCCCATAAGCCACAAGCAGTGATCGAGGAGGAGGTAGAAAAGATTGGACCTTGGGTGATTGAAAACCGTCCAAATCATCATATATGCAACCCCTCGTCTTAGTGAGGAAAAAGTCGGTGATGGTCATCGAATCAGTGTCGACTATAGACGTCCTGAACAGTGTCCCAAGGTCCGATGCAGAGGTCTACCCAACATGGAAACCTGTTCGCTCAGATCGCCACAAGCCAGAGCCAGTATTTCACCAGGAAATCGATCTGAGCAAGGGTTACTGGCAAAATAGCCCTTGATTGATGACTCAAAGGAAGTCCCAGCATTTCCACTCCTATGGGGGCTATACAGTTGCGAGTACTCCTTTTGGTATTGGTCAACGCACCGCAGTCTTTCTCTCGAATGATGAGGTAAGCTATTGACGGATTGGAAGGTGTTGTGAATTTCATGATGACATCCAGATATGCATCCGAGACATTGGGAGAGCATATACAACTAGGAGCAGTCTTGGAGAGGTTGAGACAAGCCAATCTCACTGCCAGACTCAACAAAGTGCCAGGTTGGCATCCAAGCCGGAGTTCCTAGTTTGTTGTCGGAGGCGACACAAGCAGCCGGAAAGAGGAAAGGTGAGAAGATGAATGAATTCAGAGAGACCAAAGCACCAAAACAGAAGTCAGGAGTCTGCTAGGTTTTATTGGTTCCTATAGGGAGTTTGTTCCAAATTTCGCAGCAATCACGAGTCCTCTCATGATTTGATCAAGCAGGGAAACCGCAGTGGTCGAGTTGTCAGACACTGCAGCGCAAGCACTGCAGACGTGTTGGAAAGACTAGGTTCCCGTCCCATCCTTGAAGCTACCAGATATGTCCAAACCAATTTGTTGCGGACAATGCATCCGGTGTGGGATAGGTGCAGTATTGTTGCAGGAGCATGAGAGGTCGAGTTTCCTGTTAGTATGCTAAGCAGAAGTTGACAAAGATGTGAAGAAGGGTACGCAACGTGGAGAAGGAGTGTTTCGCTGTTGTGTGGGCCCGTGCAGAACATTCCACAAATACTTGTATGGAAAGCGAGTCGTGATCGCGACGGATCATCAACCACTTCAAATTACCTGCAGGAGGCCGCAGTGAAAAACAGCAAGAGTTTCTGCGTTGGGCAATGGCACTGGCATCCCTACAGGTACCGAGTGCAGTACATCCCCGGTCGCGAGAATGACGGAGCTGACTATCTTAAGCCGTGTAGTCTAGCAAGCTGCACTCAGAGAGTCCAAGTCATATCCGGTGCTTTATTGATAATATGTGTATGAATTCCAGTTATGTTGATTGGATATGTTTCATCCCCATTGGCTATGTTCATAGTTATTTTTTGTGTGTGAGACTATGTTCATATTTTCTTTGTGAACTTGTTCATGTGGATGGTGTTATGCTTGGAGCAAACAGTCGCTTGTGTAGTGCTGCATTATTTCAACGAGTGAGGATGGGATTCCTCAGTGAAGATGTCCATGATCGTGATCATATTATATTGTGCTTTTCATACTAAATGTGAAGAGAAGATGAGCAAATCGCAGTATGGGAATTGCATAAGTGCCACAGAGGTCGGTATAAATGAGGTGAAATAACGCAAGAGCGCACGTCAATGATAACTCATTGGAGTGAATCCACTAATGATGATATTTTAAATTTGTAAACCGGTTAGGTTGTAAAGTATTTTTCAAACTTGTTGCACGTTAGCCTGTGTCAGAGCAAAATCGGTTGTTGTCTTTTTTGTACCGTTTGTTTTTGTAGACAATGCGGTGCATATCTATGGCAAAGGGGAAATTGCGTCACGGTCAAAATTCAACTCAACCAATTCGTGGTCAATCGCCACCAGCCCAGTTGGACTTAAGCCCTAACGGCAAATATTCTGGCGTCAGCCGACGGCCCATGTTCGGATTCAGACAGTTGAGCAAAGGGGGAAGGCTAATCTCATCCTTCACAGAGACAGTCCGACACTTCCAGACGGACTAATAGCAGACCGAACTCATTCACAACCTGTCGCCTCAGCCAATTAATTGGCTATTTTTTAGCACTCGTGGAGACAGCACATGTCTGCCGTACGGACTAAGCAGTCCTGCAGAATGTCTCGAGTGACTCCAGCCCGCGTCTAGGCGCCTACCCAACTCATCTAAGCCACTTTACAACTGACCCAGTGTCTAACGACTTGAGCCACAACGCCAGTCAAGTAGGAGGTGGGGGAAGGTTTGTGTGGGGGGGGTGAAATCTAGCTATCAATTAAATGACCAATTGCCCACCACAGAGAGTAAGGCGTGAAACGGGACGGTCGTGGATGTGAAGATCCAATGAATTAGAGGGGAGATAACTTAGGGTTCAGGGGTAAAAATACTGAACCAATGGTACTGGCCCTTGACACGGGGTTAGAGGATAAGGAATGTGTGAGGGAGAGAGAAGGGGGAGGAAAACGAACAGACATAGAGAGAGAGAGGGAAGTTTCGGAGATAGGCTCTCTGCCCACAGAAGCAGGGAGATGAGAACGAACAGAGACAGAGAGATGAGAGGTTTTAGTGTAGTCTCTGCACGAGGGAAAAAAGCAAGCGAGATGAAGAGGGGGAAGAACGCGTGGGAAGAACGAACAAGAACAGAGAGAGGGAGAGGTTCTCGTCTGCTTGAGAGAAAAGCAGAGAGATGAGGAGGAAGAAGAGAACCAAGTGAGAGATTAGCTTGAGATAGTCTGCAGAGGAAGGACTGAGGAGAAATGTGTAGAGAGAGAGAAAGAGTTGCTAATTTATGGAAGAATGAAAAGAAAGAAAAGAAAAAGAAAAAAGAAAAGCTACCATGTCCATTTGATAAGAGCAGACTAAGAAGAGAGAGAGAGAAGAGAGTGCAAATGCGTTAAATGCAGGAAGTAAAGAAAGGAGAACAGATCGATGTTGATAGCACTGATCTACCCTAACCGGGGTTCGACCTCATACCTGCAGCGTCACTTCGCCAGCAGAACACAGAACCAACGCAACAGTCTCACCGGAACCAGGCGCCATCAGACCAACACCAAGTGCCGCAGTTTGACGAGTTGGTGCAAGTGACAGTGAAAAGAAAAAGAAAAGAAAAGAAAAGACAGTGATTTCGTGAATAGTTTAAGAATCACCTGGCCAGTAAAGTAGAAATCTGTTTATAAACCCGGTTAGTTTAATGATGTTTTAGATAAAATGATTTTTGTGAAGTTCAAGGAAAAGAGAGAATGTTTTATTTGTTTGATTCTATATAGCATTGATGTTCTTTCCTATGATCATGAATAGTAGAAAGTTATAGACTTTACTAGTGTTTTATGTGACGAATGCATGATATATGAATGAGGTTTTAAGCAAGCTGTGAATTGTGTTGGCGGTGCGCTAGACCCTCTTCCTCCACTGACATTACACCAGGTTGACAACATCGCTACAGACGCCTGCACGGCACATGTCACCATTAATTTTTGATTTGTAAGAAAGCATCTGAGTGTAAACTTTAAATGTAAGAACTGTTTCCTATCCCCCTGGGTATCAAATAGTAATTGTCTTTGCATGTAAGAGTTAAACGCGGACCCTTTCACCACAATCCCACTCTTAGCTTGAATTGTTGCAGGTATCAGATACAACGCATGTTTCAGATTTGTAGACTTTTCCGAGAAAAAATTTTAATTTTAATGAAAGTGTAGAGATTCTAGAACAAGAACCATTAAAGAAGTAGATCCAAAGAATGAAAAGATAGGAACAAAAAGAAAAATTAAAGAGATTGGAAGAATTAAAGATCCAGGAAAAAAAGAATGAAAAGCTCAACAAAAAAAAACTAAAGAAAGTATGGCCAATTGAAGTTACTATGCTAATGGCATTTAAGGACAAAAAATTCGAATTTTTGTCTAGGCTATTAACCTAAAAAAAAAAAAAATTCAAACTAATTTGGTGAATGTTTAAATGAAATGAATTAAGCCCCTCGAAACTTTGGAGAAGTTTTTGTATAAAATAAAAAAAAAATCAAAATGCTCCAGATTGATTGCACAACATTTCAGCTTCTAGCAGCAAAATAACCCACAACAAGCAGACAGATTTCCATGGGATGTCACATACATTTTTGACACCTCATGTTGAAGTTCAGCAGACACTGAATTTTTATTTCAAAATACTGAAGATACGTTGTGCCGTTAATACTGAACGCTTGTGGAAAAGCCACAAGACTGAATTTTGAGATATTTCCAGTCATGATAATGTTCTGTTAGTTATCTGAACATCCTTGATTGTCAGACATTTCCACCTGTCGACAGGTTTTCAGTCTTGTCTGAAATCAGAATTGCTTTTCATTTCTGACATCTTTTTTGTGTGTGTGGAAAGACAACCTCTGATCAGGCTTCAAAAGAATTCTTATTAGAAGAAAGCTCCATGTTTGTCTTAGCAAAAAAAAAATTAATATAGTTAAACTCTCGGGTGTATCAATTGTGTAGTTTCCCAATGATTGAAGCTTGCATGGGCCTTAAAGAAAAAAAAGACAAAAAGATCCTTGTCCTGCTGAAATCACAACTTTGAGTTAGTGTGTTACCATTATTTTTAGGGTGCAAAGTAAACTTTCATTACATCCTTGTGGAGTTAAGATTCATGATCACAATATTGTCCAGTCAGTGACAGCATCAAGTCACATACACATTCCTGTGCATGCTTCAATTCACCTAATTGTCTTTTCCTCCCCAAGAAACCTGGATTGAGTCAGGCTACGTCAAAGCCCGAGTGGTTCGTCCTGATGTCGGCGTAACCAACGGCTTTGTTCACTTCATCGACGCGGTGCCTGGAGTGCCCAACCGTGACGTGCCCAACACCATCTTCTGTGAAGACTGGCTCATGTGAGTGACGCGATATTACCACAGCAGTTCATAGGACTTCATTAAGCCTCTAGACACTGGGTGTTACATAGGAGTCCTCATGAGGATGTCGACGTCTGTGGTCATTCAGCCCACCTGGTTCTTGGGCACCATGGCAGTAATGAGTCCTGCACCAGATGCTGCACCTCTGACAGTAGTGGGCAGATAATTTGTTTGCTGTGGAAAAGTGCTTCCCATTCCACTCAGTGGTGGTCCACCTCTTGTAATAGACCCAACCATGAAAAGATAAGATAATGTTGCTTATAGCCCAGCCGACCGCAAAGGGCCACATCAGGGCTGTCACCACGCTAAAATCAACTCACAAGTCATTCATTCACACAGTTCTTTAAAATACATCAAAAAACCCATCCGAAAGTTTGTTGAAAATCTTTCTACTGTAAAATCTCAGATCCGATGAAAAATGTTAATCTCTTTCAAGAACTCAAAGATCGCATCAGGCGGAACATCTCTGAACAAGGTTTTCATGGAATCTGCTGTAAAATGTTTGTGTCTCCACATCGTGCAAGTCCCAACACTCTAAAAGAACATGTTTCATTGTGAGCGGCACATGACATGGAATGCACCACAGAGCTTCTTCACTCTTTAAAAGGTAGGAATGGGTAAAATATGAATGGCCGGTGTGCAGCCGGCACCCAAACAAGAAAAGTGTACCAGAAAAAAAGAAAAAGAAAAGAACTACCAGAAAAGGTTAAAAAAAAATTTTTTTTTAACCAACATAAGGTGGGGTCTTAGTTTGAAGGCAAGTCTGGCATCTTATAAAAAGTCATGATCAAGAGATAAGTCTGATGTCTAGTACCGACAAAAAGAGAAAAATGATCCAGAAAAAGCCATTCTGCACAGGGAGCCTTAATCAAGAGGTAAATGTTGGATAGTTAAAAGAAAAAAAAAGGAAAGGTACGAGATAAAGCCGGTCTTTGCATAGTTGGAGTCTTACTGGGGAAGTCAGTCTTGTACAGAAAAGTTTTCAAAGAGTGGGGAAAATGTTTGCTGGCTAGAGCAGTGGCATAAGAAATGCACTGGGGAGGGTTGAAAGTCATCATGGTAATCTCGTGTCTTTAGATTCATCATTTTTACCCAGGAAGAATTCCTGTTGCTATGTTATGATGCCTGGAGACTTTTCCTGTCATCCTCAGCCTGGTTGTCCATGGTACCTGTCATCTTGTGATGCAGCTGCTCCACCGTTAAATCCCTTCATTTCAGATCATGTTTCTCAAAGTGTTGCAGGCTACTTCCTTACCATCTAATCAATGTCCTTATCTCATTAGTTTCTCCCCCCTCTTTCTCTCTCTCTCTCTCTGTCTCTCTCTCTCTCTCTTTCTCTCTCTCTCTCTCTCTTTCATGCTTGTGTGTAGCCTTTAGGATGCAGTGACAGTTGATCCTATCGGTGTTGCAGCAAATCGTCTCTACAGCTGACCATGACAGGTCTAAACGATTACATGCGAGACACTAGACTGAGAACCCTTGCTCCATGCACGACTGGTGGTGGTGTGCGCTCCACCCCTGATGTGTACAGAAACAACTACAACGGACAGTCAGGGTCAGAGGTAGGTATCAGGGTGAGGTTTGGGGAGGGTGGGGGGGGGGGTTGACGGGAAGGACCTAATGGGGAGATGCTTGCATGTTGTCCTGCTGGTCTTTCATTGCAGATTCCCCCTCTCCCCCCCCCCCCCCCCCCCTTGCCCTGAACCACACCCACTTACTGTGTGTTTCATTCCAAGCCCCACAGTTCCATAGGGAACTAACGGGTATAAAATCTTTTTAGAGAAACCAGCAGAGGGGACGCAACCCCGCTGCTGCTCAGATCGTTACGGTTTTGTTCTGATTCAGCAAATGCAGCATACTACCCCAGTGTCAATTCTAGGGCGCGATCGCGCAATATTCTCGCTCGTTATTCGTCCAGCTCGCAAAAAACGAAACCCAGCGCGAGACATGGCTCGCGTTTTCCGTACTGCCCTCGCGTAATTTCATGCCAGCGCGAGTCATAAAATTGCCAGCAACGCTCTTTTTTCACTGACGAGCCTCTCTAAGCCGCGTAGTTTGCCGGCCGTTGAAACGACACACAGACTAGGCCTAGTTACACGCGCACACATTCTGCAGAGTGTGTCGTTGACGGTGATTGGTTGATGAAACCACGTGATCAGTCTGAACCAACCGGTGTTTACGAACCAGAATCCATGGTAGTGCCATTCTTCTTGCAAAATGAAGCGAGAGCGACACTGTTTGATTTTGCATTTAGTAAAAGAAAACCAGAGCGTGATGGAAAATCAAATGAAGAAGAACCGTTACCGGCTGAAGAATCCAGTAGGCCGAGGAGTGATGGAAACACGGATTTGATCGGCGAGGACAGTGTAACGGCCGACATCTCGTCTGCCAGTGACAGTGAAGATGAATCAACCCAGACTCCTTCATCAACGAAAGATCCGCCGAAGAAGAAAAAGAAGTGCTCTTTCCAAGAGGAGTGGAAACAAAAGTGGCCGTGGGTCGAAGATACGCCGGATGGCATGCGATGTTCGCTCTGTGTGAAACACAGAAAAGAAGGACAGAAGAATGTTCAAGAAATAAGTGTCATAAGTCAGAGACTTTCAACAGCAATACTGTCAAGACTGTAAATACAGTTCGATTTTCATAAACTTTTTGTAGTTTAATTCATTTCTTCTGAACTATTGGTCAAGTTTCCAGCTTATTTGGATTATTCATGTGACTTGTGTCTGAACTATTGGTCAAGTTTCCAGCTTATTTGGATTATTCATGTGTCTGAACTACTGGTCACGGGCATTGTGTGGATTCATCATCATCCTGCAGTTAGCTAGATGTGTGCAGTGGCTTACTAAAGGTATGCACATGTCATGTATGTTGATGGTATTGACTGTTCTGTTTTGTGAAGGCTTGTTTCTCTCCCTTTGACACTCTCCCTTTGAAAATTCTTGCTCTCCTTTTTTTGGGCTGAGGGAGATCTTGGTCTCCCTTTTCTGAAATCCTAGAATTGACACTGCTACCCACTGACCCCCCTCTGCTGTTGACAATACTACCCACTGACCCCCCTCTGCTGTGGACAGGACACTACCCACTGACCCCCCTCTGCTGTTGACAATACATACCCACTGACCCCCCTTTGCTGTGGACAGGACACTACCCACTGACCCCCCTCTGCTGTTGACAATACTACCCACTGACCCCCCCCCCCTCTGCTGTGGACAGGACACTACCCACTGACCCCCCTCTGCTGTTGACAATACTACCCACTGACCCCCCTCTGCTGTGGACAGGACACTACCCACTGACCCCCCTCTGCTGTTGACAATACTACCCACTGACCCCCCTCTGCTGTGGACAGGACACTACCCACTGACCCCCCTCTGCTGTTGACAATACTACCCACTGACCCCCCTCTGCTGTGGACAGGACACTACCCACTGACCCCCCTCTGCTGTGGACAGGACACTACCCACTGACCCCCCCTCTGCTGTGGACAGGACACTACCCACTGACCCCCCTCTGCTGTTGACAATACTACCCACTGACCCCCCTCTGCTGTGGACAGCACACTACCCACTGACCCCCCCCCCCCCCCCCCCCTCTGCTGTGGACAATAACGGCTTTGTCATGGAACCAGCACACTACCCACTGACACCCCCCCCCCCCCCCCCCCCCCCCCCCTCTGCTGTGGACAATAACGGCTTTGTCATGGAACCAGCACACTACCCACTGACCCCCCTCTGCTGTGGACAGCACACTACCCACTGACCCCCCCCCCCCCCCCCCCCCCCCCTCTGCTGTGGACAATAACGGCTTTGTCATGGAACCAGCACACTACCCACTGACCCCCCTCTGCTGTGGACAGCACACTATCCACTGACCCCCCCCCCCCCCCTCCCCCTCTACTGTGGACAATAACGGCTTTGTCATGGAACCAGGACACTACCCACTGACCCCCCTCTGCTGTGGACAATAATGGCTTTGTCATGGAACCAGGACACTACCCACTGACCCCCCTCTGCTGTGGACAGGACACTTCCCACTGACCCCCCTCTGCTGTGGACAATAATGGCTTTGTCATGGAACCAGGACACTACCCACTGACCCCCCCCCACCCCCTCTGCTGTGGACAGGACACTACCCACTGACCCCCCCCCACCCCCCCCCCCCCCCCCCCCCCCACTCTACTGTGGACAATAACGGCTTTGTCATGGAACAAGGACACTACCCACTTACCCCCCTCTGCTGTGGACAGGACACTACCCACTGACCCCCCTCTGCTGTGGACAGGACACTACCCACTGACACCCCCCCCCCCCCCCCCCCCCTCTACTGTGGACAATAACGCTTTATCATGGAACTAGCAGAAAGGAGTATCCACCTCCCAGGGAGTGCTGCCACGTCCATCCTAGGACAGTCCCCATGGCCTTGCCGTCAACAGAATTTTGACGTGACCTAACCACGGCATTGGCGTTGGCAGGACATTGAAACTGAGGCTACTATAATGAGCAAGGCATGAATGGCCACAGGATCTGAGTCTGAATCAGTTTGTTGTGTTGAGTGATAATGGTCAGTAAGGATGACAGCGATTCAGCTGTGGATGTCACCTTTTGGGCAAAAACAGCCCTACACTTCAGAGTGGCAGATGCTTGTCCTGCCTGAACCTCTTTTCTGCGCACAGACTGTTTCAAGACTGCCTTTTGCACTTTGAGAAGTGTTTATAACTCAGTGCTGGTTTGTGTGTGTGTGTTGTACTGTTACAATTATTTTTTTAACTTTTACATTGAAACAGAAGTTAAGTACTGTGTGTTCTTTTTTTTATTTTTTTACGCAGATTAAATCATCAGAAGGGAAAGCCAGTTCTAACTGCTTATCATTACATCTTGCAGCCAGAAGACGCATGAATTTTGGTTTCCAGATTGAATATATCGGTTCAAGATACAAACTAGCCAGAGCTGTTCACTGAACTTTAGGTATCTCCCAGTTTAGTGATTGGAGATATGACATGTTAATTTTTCCAAAAACAAATTCTGGTGATTCATGTGGAATACATTACATAAAAAGGAAAAAAAGAAACAAACCGTTGAATCATTTTCTTGTGATTTGTAGTAAAATATGTCATTTCAAGAGGGAAATAAAAATGATTGGCCAGTATTATAATCGACTACTGCATCATCTGAATAGAACTGAAGGATGTTACTCATGAATTGTGAAGTATTGATGTGTAACATTACTTTCAGAATTGGTTTAGTATTGGTAGGTCTGCTTTGATGCATACAGCCTTGTCATAGCCACAGACAGTTACTGTTAGCAACAGCCGTGTACATTGCAAGAGTAAGCCAGAATGAGGAAGCAGCATGAGAGTAGTTGCCCCTAAGGGAAGCTGAGTTCTCTTTCAGTTTCTCCTGTTATCCAAGATTGGAGAAATCATTGCCTATGTTGCTTTTAAATGGAGGAAATAAAATGTACTGTTGTTGAATTATAGAATGTTAGTAATGGTTAGTCTACAACAGTTTCAAATTTTTGGTAAATTTCAAGTGCAAAAAAAAATGCAAAACAAAAAAATTGAATGTTATTGTCAGTCTCAACATAAAAAAAAGAAAGCATGCCATCAAACTCTGAACAAAGAAGGAAAAATACTCCACTCACCAAATAAAGACTAGAAAGTATGTAATATTCAACAGAAAAATGAAAAAACGGCCATAAATCCAAGAACAGAAGAAGAGCTGGAAGTAGTCCACAGGTTGAAAATCATCCTTGTTCACCAGCACTCCTGAAACAACATTCAGAGGAATAATTATTGATATGACTAATGAGGTGATGCAGAAAAGCAATCACACACACACACATGCATGCACGCACACACATAACAAACTTCTTACACCCCACTGGCACACACATGAAAGATAGAAAAAGGGAAGGGAACACACACACACACACACGCACACACACTTTCTTATGCCCCACTGGTACACACATGAAAGAAAGAAAAAGGGAACACACACAAACACAGACACACACACACACACACACACACACACACACACATCCCTTTCACACTGACTGTTGAAAGCAATAAAAAAAATTTTTAATGAAAACAATGCCTTTCAGTTGCCTGTTGGTCTCTAGAACCTGGGGAGCAATTCTCTCGGAGCTTATAAGTCCAGCTGGTCATATTATTCCCCCTCGAACTCATCTCTGCAGCACACCTCTGACACGTGTCAGTCAGCCATTTCCCTTTCGACCTAGATTAGTTGCAAACAGGCTGGGCGTACAGTTCATTGTCTCTAAGTTTGTGCCCTGTCAAATCACTCACTCACACAGCTTTCAGTTCAGTCACTGCTAGTTGACCCAGAGCCAGAAACACCACGCCTGCACACGCCGCTCTGCTTAGCCCCACCAGGTGGCACGCGTCCAATAGTGTCGGCCTCTCTTTGTGGTATTTCGGTCAAGCTTTCCTGGTCATAATCTGTGTGTTCTTCATTTGAATCGGGATCAACAGACCGTATGTTCAATATTTCCAGCACCTGATCTGTGGGAAATGTATGGCGAGGCTGAGTACCTGAAGTGCTTGGTTGTGACGTCATAGTGAATGGAAAAACAATCATTATAAATCAATAAGAAAAACACTTAACTGAACAGTGCTCAGATGAAGCAAATGGCTGTGAGCACAGGTCAGGGAATCCCCCAAGTATGGTGTTTATTGCTGGCTTTCTGTCTCATCAGACTGTGGTAGTGAGTATCGGGAGTTAGGTAATTCCAGTTGGTCACATTTCGGCGAAGTCGGTGGTGAGCCACATGGTTTCAGAAATGTGCTGTCGGCAGCGTAAGGGTTAAAATGCGCTGTCGACAGCGTAAGGGTTAAAATGTGCTGTCGGCAGCGTAAGGGTTAAAAGTCTCGTCTGAAGGACTAAGTGGAGAAGTAGGGCTTGTGGGTCTGCACAAATGTTGACCCCAGCCAAAAAATGTCCTCTCACTAGTCCATCTTGAGTGGGGATAGAACACGCAGGCCTTGGACCGACAGAACAATGTTCTCTTTTTTTTTTTTTTTTTTTTTTTTTTTTTTTTTTTTTTTTTTTCCCTGTCCCAACCTCTGTGCCACCTCAGAGGCAGTGCACCCATGCCGCTCATTCCGACACCCCGTCCACAGCCACAGCCCGGTCGGCCCCGCCGCAGCCCCGACACTGGCAATCCACAGGGAGCAGTCAATGTCAAGAGGCAACCCACTGGAGGAGACACTGCACTGCTGCCAAGTCACTTTGGTGGTGTTCAATGGCGCCTGTTCTGATCTAACATACGCAGGACA
The DNA here is from genome assembly GCA_018398815.1 of Conus ventricosus. Classification (NCBI taxonomy): domain Eukaryota; kingdom Metazoa; phylum Mollusca; class Gastropoda; order Neogastropoda; family Conidae; genus Conus; species Conus ventricosus. The sequence continues at coordinate 38,292,352 of CM031624.1, read as the reverse complement.
CCACCTACTAAGGCCCCTACAGACGACGATAATTGCTTAGTCATGGAGCCGGCGTGAGTGAGCTCTCCCTCCGGAGGGCGCCACCACATCCGACCAACGACAGCCCCCATGAACTTGCCGATACCAGTGACCCTGACGGAACCAAACCAAGACCACAGACATGGAGAGGACATTGAAATTGAGGTCACCTTGAGAGCAGGGCATGAAGGGCCACAGAATTTGAGACATTTTTTTTATGCTGATCGATGAGAATGAGGATGATTAACTCTTGACTTCCCATAAGAAACAGTGTGTTCTCAGTCCTCTATCCCATAAGGATTGGCGAGAAATGAGCTAAAAATGGGTATGGTCATGAAAAAAATTATATCTTTCTTGTTTGTTGATTGACTGCTTTGAAATTTGGAATTTTTATGGAAGTGATGTTATTTTTTATACTGAAGTGGTCAAATGTACCCAAAAAAAATTTTTTGAATGTCAGTATGGTAATTAATTACAGAATAATTAAAAAATGTCAGGTGTGTTCAATAAAGGTTGGAAAAATCAATGTGTGGTGAGTTTGTTAGTAAAACAATGCAGACAGACAGTCACACACATGACCATAGAAACAATACAAGTCAAAGAAAAATGTTCACTGACCTTTATGTAGTCTTGTAATGACGTAATATACAGGTAAGAATCCAAGCACAGAAAATATTTGCACAGTTCCTTGTACAGTATTTTGCACAGTTCTGTTCACAATGTCACAGTATAACCACAGAAATAAAGTCACATGTGGTCAATGTTCATGTTCTGCACACAAGGAGTAGGATGATGAGCTTCATATTGCGTAATGACGGCGTACACAGGTAAGCACAGGTGAGTTCAGGTAAGTTCAGGTATGTACACTATAAACAAGTGAGTCACTGTCACATACATATTACTGCTGGTAGTTGTGAAACTGCCCAAAGCAGCCTCTGTCCTTGCACAGAGCAACACCACATTTCCTGCATTCAAAGGAGGTCTGGATTTTGTTGCCTGCAGGAGTGCGTTCAGGACCTTTTGCACATACAACACAGTTTCGCACACCCCGCTTGCTTTCGATCTTGCTGATCTCATGGACAGCTGGCTTCTTGATGTGAGGGGTTGTGGGTTGATATCAAGTGAGGCCTTTCTTTTTCTGGAGGTGAAGCCATTGATAAGGCCCTTGGACACTTCCAGGTGGAATTCCAGGTGTGAGAAGGGCTTGCGACGGGGTCCTCCTGGGGCGTCACGATACAAGATGTAAGCATTGATGATGCTCACATCGAGTACAAACCAAAACATGTATTTCCACCACTTCTTAGCCTTGTTGGCAATGCCATAGTAGGATCTAAGTTGGTCATTTTTGTCTACACCGTTGTAGTTTTCAGTGTAGTCCTGGATGGCGATAGGCTTTGGGTATGTGCAATCTGGCGCACCCCGTTTCCCCTTCCTGGTAATATTGATGTTGCCGGTCTTGTTGGCTGTGGAAAGTGCACTGACTTGGCGTTTCTTTTCACACCAAGTCACTGCCATCAGTCTGCCCTTCTGCATCTTCTTCATCTGCCCACTCTCCTTCAGCTTGCAGGTCTTGATGGGAACAGGGAGACCTTTGCGGTTGAGGCGGACAGTGCCACAGGAGTAGGTCCTATTCGCCAGCAAAATTTCCATCAAATCAACTGATGTAAAAAAATTGTCGAAATACACATGGTGGTTTCGTCTGTAGTACGCTTGTACCAGATCCGTCACCACACGTGTGCCAAGAGGGAGGTCTGACTGTCCTTGCTCTTTGCCGGTGTAGATGTTGAAGTCTACCAGGTAGTATGTTTCTGAATCAGCAAGCCCCCATGCCTTGATGCCCCATTTGGTGGGTTTTGAGGGGATGTACTGGAGAAATGAGCACCTACCCTTGAATTTTATCATTGCTTCATCCACACTGATGTTTTTATGTGGATTGTAGTGTGCTGCAAATTTCTGTTTGGCATTGTCTAGCACTGGTCGCACCTTGTGGAGTTTGTCATGGTTGGGACTGATTCGTGGTGGATTGGTGGTAGAATCATTCAGATGAAAAAACTGAGTTAATTTTTCATAACGCCTTCTAGGCATTACTTCAGCAACTTTTGGCTGTCTCAGTTCAGGCCTCTTGCTCCAGTAGCATCGATAATTTGGAAGCTGAACAACCCCCATGAGCAACAGCATCCCAAGGTATGCGCCGATTTCGTCTGCTGTGGTGTCGACAAAATTTGTTGCCCCCTTTTGTTGCGCATACAAATTGGTCTCTTCAGCAATCTTTTCTAGCATATGGGCTGGAAATAATTGTTGAAAGTACTCAACAGGGGTAGCATCCAGTCCAATAGGCATTGTAGGACCAACAGAATGAGTGAAGTCGTTCATCTGGTGATCGATGACCGTATCCGACCACTCTGCTGGCGAATCTTCATCAGAAATTTCCGATTGTACGTCGGACAAATCACTGGTGTGAACTGAACTAACTCCAGTTCCCACACTCACATCACTCTGCTGATCATCTCCAAGCTTGCTGGTTGCACAAATCTTCGATAAATTCATCGAAAACATCGTTGTCGATATGTTGGAAAGACGCCATCTTGACCAGAAAATCTTGGGAAAAAACCTTCGTGAAAAAACTTCTTCAAAATCGCAATGTAAACAGCTAGGCTGAAAACCGCGGGCAGAAGGCGGAAGGCGAACGCTTTCCGGATGTCGTTAAACCTTCCTCTCTGCATTAGAGAGTTCTCGCTTCCATAACAACGGCTCCAAATAAGGCATGTCAGTTGTTGCGGTACGGTGCGGTTTGGGACTGTGCGGAACGGTGCGGTATGGGAAGTCAAGAGTTAAGATGATGCTACGGATTTCCATTTCGGTCTGAGACTACATGACAGGGCTGTACTCTACGCTTCCTTTCATAATATATCCCAGCGTCAACCAGGCCCGAAAGATACAGGCACCTGCAGTGTTGGTCATGAAATTTGAGCAACACTCTCAGAAACGCATCCATTAAGTGGATGAAACTCAACTGTGTGGTCCCAGTCTTCCTAACTGAGTCCGCAGCAAACTCAATTCTGGGTAGTAGCCGGTTGGGGCAGAAAAACCCACATGACTGATGGGATTCGAACGTACGACCTCCCAGCCAGGAGTCCGCGACGCTGACCACTTCGCCACCGCGGCTGGTCGAAACAATGTTCTACCCATGAGGCTTCACAGGTCCTGCTGTTGGTTCAAGTTGTAGGCCCACTGCCCAGCAAGTTCTTGTTTCAGAAATATCCCTTTGGGACTCCCCTTTTTTTTCTCTCCCTTTATTGTCATTTTACCTTCTCTGTGGTTACTCAGAAGTATTGTTTGATTCCCCTTTCAACCCTACAAACCCGATTTAGATTCAACAAATGGCGCTGGAGCTGGGTTCTGCTGAGGAGGACACCTGCTTGTCCAAACCCTGAGAAACTGCATGTCAGCTTTGCAGGGATGCTAGCGGCTCTTTGGGTTTAAACTGCTCCCGTTCCTTCTGGACGTTCTGTACTGGTACCTTCCTCTTTTTCTGTGACTGCCTCTGATTGTTGACTGTTTGTGGTGGTGTTGTCTTTCAGTGCTGTCGTTTACATATGATTGTTGTCTTTTTATGGTGGTGTTGTCTTTCAGTTCTGTCGTTTACATCTGATTGTTGTCTGTTTATGGTGGTGTTGTTATTCAGTACTGTCGTTTACATCTGATTGTTGTCTGTTTAGGGTGGTGTTGTCTTTCAGTTCTGTCGTTTACATCTGATTGTTGTCTGTTTATGGTGGTGTTGTCTTTCAGTTCTGTCGTTTACATCTGATTGTTGTCTGTTTATGGTGGTGTTGTTATTCAGTACTGTCGTTTACATCTGATTGTTGTCTGTTTAGGGTGGTGTTGTCTTTCAGTTCTGTCGTTTACATCTGATTGTTGTCTGTTTATGGTGGTGTTGTCTTTCAGTTCTGTCGTTTACATCTGATTGTTGTCTTTTTATGGTGGTGTTGTCTTTCAGTGCTGTCGTTTACATTTGTTCTGCCTTCTTGGGCCATTTGCCTGTTTTTCTTCCAGAGGACACATTTACACTTCTTTTTTTTTCCTGGTCACAGTTTGTGACAACCCAGCTTTTTATGAGTGGTGGTGGTGTTGCCACCAGGAGAGAAGATCATACACGTTGTCCAGACTGGACGCCTGCTCTCCATTCTGCAGTGTTATGTATTTTTGTTGTTTGAATGTTTTTTTCATTAATTTGTTGTTGTTGTTGTTAATCTGTGACCAGTAAATAAAAGCAGAATGTCTGATACTGTCAGCGCAGCCGTGTTGTGTCTCCCATGATGGCGACAGTAAGTACGGTTACCATGCCATTACTTTTATATCATTTTTGTTTTTGTGCAGCTTTTTTTTTTTTTTTAGGATATAACTCTTTGTAGAATGTGGCCTGTCCCCCCCCCCCCGGAGATTCGTCGGCCATGACAGGGGCCCTGAATGGTGGGCTGGACCGTAATAATGAAAGCTGTCATAACTGTCAACGTTTTAGATGCTGTAGAAAAGAGGGGTGATAGTCTTCTGATGACAACTTTCACTGATATTTGAAGTGTCCGTTCTGGTCACAACAGGAAAAATCTTTGAAAATGAAAACAGCACTGTGCGTGAGGCAGACTTGCTTGTTAATTGTGACCTTGGTGCTGATAACTACTCTCTTTTTTTTTTCCAACTGTCTGTAAAATGACCTTTGTGTATTGTGTGTGTGTGTGTGTTACAGCCATCAGGATGGACGTCAGTTTGTCGAGGCGGTTGTTACTTCACCGTCTTCATCCCCAATGGCACCGCTATTGATTTCTTTGAAAACATGGCAGGTGGCAGATACATCCAGAACAATGTTGACCGCTGGCGATATGTAAGTTGTGTGCATGTCATGAAGGGCAGGTGGAAACTTGGCCTTACTGGCTACTACACCTGTCATGCTATGGCAAAATCTGTTCAGTGTGCGTTTGCCTAGTAAATACTCAAGGGCTAGGGATATGTGAATTGTGTGTGTGTGCGTGCAATGATAGCTGAAAACATTTTCCCGTGATGAGCCTTTGTTATGTTTGTCATGCGTCAGCAACAACAATGTTTCACTCAGATTTGTTAGGGAAATATATACGCATATGTGAGAGAAAGAGAAAGGCCGAGAATGTATGTGAGTGAGGGTGAGAGAGAGGAAGTATGCATGTGTTTGTGTTTTTTGTTGTGTTCTAAAGAGTCAGGAGAATCTCTCTCTCTCTCTCTCTCTCTCTCTCTCTCCTCTCTCTCTCTCTCTCTCTCTCTCATCTCTCTCTCTCTCTCTCTCTCTCTCTCTCTCTCTCTGGCTTTCTCTCTCTCAGTCTCACTCTCTCGTTCTCTCTCTGTCTCTCTCTGTCTCTCTCTCTCCCCCTCTTTCTCTGTCTCTTTCTCTCTCTGTCTCTCTCTCTCTCTCTCTCTGTCTCTCTCTCTCTCTCTCTCTCTCTCTGTCTCTCTCTCTCTCTCTCTCTCATACGTGACTTTTTATAAGCTGAACATCACCTGGGTATGAATAACTTTTGAGTCGTACAATAGAAATTTTAGTAATAAAAATGCCTTGTCCATACTTGATGCAGAGCAGTGCTATGGTATCAGGATCCTCGTAGAAATTAAATCGGGAGAGCCAAGCAGTCCAGTTGTGGGCAGAAACTTGATTTCTGCACCTTTTCCTCTCATCTTTGGACAGGTATTTTGCAAAACTACTTGTAAAAATTAAAAACTTTTTTCAACTCGTACTTCTGTGTCCTAACAAATGTCAGAACAACAAAAAGGACATGGGGAAACATGCCCACTTTGAACAAAGAAGTCAGTGGTCCCACGTAATTCCTGTGCAAAGCGCTGAACCTGTCGGCAACAAACGGTCAAGGAGCTCTAGACTGAGGTTTGTCTCCCCATACCAGACCAGGAGCTGCATGGAAACGTCCCCAACACTTCCTCCCTCTTTCGGTTACACATGACTTTGACGACAGAGCAATCAAGCAATAAACAAGTACACATCAAAGAATGAAAATACTAACAAGTTCAAGAAAAGAGACCCCAGAAAATGTGACAAATAGGAGAGAACGTTGAAGCAGACGTACCTATTATCCTGGTACAGTTGTTTGGGTTTGTTTTTTTATTAAAGAGTGTGAAAATCTTACATGTTATGGACGTGGATTGGTTGTTACTGAGGAACCAAAAGAATAAACAAAAACAAGTGGTGCACCTTTTTTCACATGTGGACAAACCTGATGGTAGAAGGGAAGTCCATGAAAATCCTGTTCAGGGATGTCCCGACTGATGTGATCCTTGAGTTTTTGAGAGAGATTAACATTTTTCATCTGATTTAAGATTTTATGGAAGAAAGATTTTTAACGAAGTTTCAGGTGCGTTTCTAGAAGATGTCAATTAAAGAGATGTGTGAAAGTTTTGGTTTTTTTTTTTTTTTTTTTTAATGACTTGTGAGTTGATTTTAACGTGGTGACAGCCTTGATGTGGCCTTTTGCGGTCGGCTGGGCTATAAGCAACATTATCTTATCTTATCTTATCTTAGAAGGGAAGTCATTATTCAAACTCTACATGGGGGTAAGCCAGTAACCAGCCGTGGAAGCAGTTAGGTTGAGCTGAAGTTAAGAAAGCTGTAGCAAGTGAATCAGAATGTGTGACACTGATGAAGAAGATACACAGGAAGTTCTGCTGGGAACAAGAGACAAAGTCAGCACCATCAGATCTTCAGGAAATAATGTGATGGCTGGTAGCCATGTTCACAAGGACGGACACTGAAAAGGTAGAAAACTTTGGTTTGTGCACAGTCTGCTAGGGCACATTGTCTATCAGCACGGTGGATTGTGCACAATCTGCTGGGGCACATTGTCTGCCAGCATGGTGGATTGTGCACAATCTGCTAGGGCATATTGTCTATCAGCACGGTGGATTGTGCACAATCTGCTGGGGCACATTGTCTATCAGCACGGTGGATTGTGCACAATCCGCTAGGGCACATTTTTTATCAGCACGGTGGATTGTGCACAATCTGCTGGGGCACATTGTCTATCAGCACAGTGGATTGTGCACAATCTGCTAGGGTGCATTGTCTATCAGCATGGTGGCCAAGATGAAGTAAATGTGCATACGTATCATCTGCTGAACAACATACCTCATTGTGGAAGATTACCATGTTCTATGACTATGGATTCCATTTTTAACTTTTCGTTGTCTTATCTATTTATTTGTTCATTTTTGTGATTAACAGGTGCTTGCGCGTCACATCACCCGTGATGTGATCTATCTGGATCAGACTGCGATTGGACAGGAAAAAAGCTTCAGGGCTTTGAATGGAAATGAAGTTCGATATCGCCGAGCCACAGCAAGATGTGAGTGAGAATATCCTGCCTGCTCCTTTTTTTTCTTCAGACTTTTCTTTCCCAGTGCAAATCCTCTAACCTGTGCGTTTTTGGCAGCTTTTGGTTTCCTTAAAGTGCTTTTCATTCTGCTATTCCACTTACCTTAGAAAATGTTTGTAGGAGACAAATGTTAAAAAAATGATGGATTTTATTCACACTGATCTGCAGATATATATATATGTATATGTATGCTATTCATATGTCCTGTGACATATTTGACTGCCAGTCGGAAACTTGCCTTCTTCAGGATGGAAACAAAAAATGAATCGAACAAACATTTCATGGAGGAATTGAACAAACATTTCATGGAGGAATTGAAAAAACATTTCATGGAGAAGGAAGTGCGTGGGTTTTATTCAATGAAGAGAAAGTGTGTGTTAAGTCTGACCCAAGGTGTGCCTGCTTGGTATAGAAAAAAAAAAAAAAGAAAAGAAAAAAATGTCACACAAAATCTGTGCAGCACTGTGAAATCATCAAATCAGAGATCTGTGCACAAGTTTGGTGCATGTGTGCCTGTGTGTGTGTATGTGCTGTGTGTATGTGTGTGTGTGTGTGTGGAGGGGAACTGTGTGTGTGTGTGTGCTGTGTGTATGTGTGTGTATTTCACATTCTGTCAAAAGGCCATTTCAGAATGGTCATAGGTTAGAACACCAAGGCTACATCAAAATGTTGTTATGCTCAGCATAGTCGTGTGGGGATTGTCTTCAGTTGTAACAAGCTCCTAGCATAACATTATCAGTTTCCGAAATCCCCCAAAGTCGGAGTGTGGCTGCCCATGTGGTGGTGTTATCAAAAACGGTCACACACATAATGTTCTCATCCCAGCTGATGCATTTTTACTATAGTGTTCAAGTAATTAAGCTGTTTGGATGATCTCTGGAGTCTTTTAGCCAGGGTACGACAACAACACTAACAACAGAGTGGTCAGAGTGGAGACAGGTTTCTAAGTTTCTGAAGGACTTACCCTGAGTGCTGCAGTTTCTGAAGGACTTACCCTGAGTGCTGCAGTTTTTGAAGGACTTATCCTGAGTGCTGCAGTTTCTGAAGGACTCATCCTGAGTGCTGCAGTTTCTGAAGGACTTATCCCGAGTGCTGCAGTTTCTGAAGGACTTATCCCGAGTGCTGCAGTTTCTGAAGGACTTATCCCGAGTGCTGCAGTTTCTGAAGGACTTATTCCGAGTGCTGCAGTTTCTGAAGGACTTATCCCGAGTGCTGCAGTTTCTGAAGGACTTATCCTGAGTGCTGCAGTTTCTGAAGGACTTATCCCGAGTGCTGCAGTTTCTGAAGGACTCATCCCGAGTGCTGCAGTTTCTGAAGGACTTATCCTGAGTGCTGCAGTTTCTGAAGGACTTATCCCGAGTGCTACAGTTTCTGAAGGACTTATCCCGAGTGCTGCAGTTTCTGAAGGACTTATCCCGAGTGCTGCAGTTTCTGAAGGACTTATCCCGAGTGCTGCAGACTCAGAAAGTGAATTCCTCTCCTCTCATCTTAGCCGTCCTCCCACTTCATCTTTTCTGCACATGCCCACACACATCCTCCCCCCCCCCCCCCCCTCTCCTTTTTTGTGCAAATTTACTACATGACTTTTCTTTGCATGTGTGTGTCTGTGTGCCCTGACAGCGGCATTACTCCTCCTGTGCTGCTTGCCCAGGCTCCCCCCTACACAGCCACACCCAGATTCATTCTGTGGCAGTTTCAGCCCTGCTTGGAGCAGTCTGTATCGGGCTTTCAAGAGGCAGATCCTCAGAGAAGACACTGGACTGCTTCTTAGTCACTTTGGTGGTGTTCTGTGACGCCTGTTCTGTTCCAGAACTTGTGAAGGCCCGTACTGACGACTGTTATTGCGGAAATCGTGGAGGTGTCCCACAAGTCCCTTTGACGTTGTTGAGACTGACACCTTTGACACTGAGTCGTCAGGTGCATGGGTGTGGCTAAGACCAAACTGAGGTCATCAGGAGAGAAGGGCACGAAAGGCCACTGAATTCGATACTTCCATTTTTATCAATGAGGATGTGAATGATGAAGACGATGTTTTTGAATTCCATTCTGAGACTACATGACAGGGCTGTACTCTACGGTTCCTTTCATAGGAAATTGATTGTCCCAGCATCAGTCGGGTCCAAGAGGTACAGACATGGTGGTGCTGGTCAGGAAATTTGCTTATGATATCCGAGGAAACATGATAACTTCTATATCCTTGGTCTCCTGAGGAAACTACAACTGTTATATCCCTGTTTTCCTGAGGAACATAATGACTTATAGAGTCTTGTTTTCCTGAGGAACATAATGACTTATAGAGTCTTGTTTTCCTGAGGAACATAATGACTTATAGAGTCTTGTTTTCCTGAGGAACATAATGACTTATAGAGTCTTGTTTTCCTGAGGAAACGTAACAACTTCTGTATCTTTGTTTTCTTTAGGAAACATCATAACTTCTATATCCTTGTCCTTGTGAGAAAACATCATAACTTCTATATCCTTGTTTTCCTGAGCAAACATCATAACTTCTATATCCTTGTTTTCCTGAGCAAACATCATAACTTCTATATTCTTGTTTTCCTGAGCAAACATCATAACTTCTATATCCTTGTTTTCCTGAGGAAACTATAACTGTTATATCCCTGTTTTCCTGAGGAACATAATAACTGTTATAGACCCTTGTTTTCCTGAGGAAACATAATAACTTCTATATCCTTGTTTTCCTCAGGAAAAACCAACTGTTATATCCTTGTTTTCCTGAGGAAACTGTAACTGTTATATCCTTGTTTTCCTGAGGAAACAGTAACTGTTATATATCCTTGTTTTCCTGAGGAAGCATCATAACTGTTATATATCCTTGTTTTTCTGAGGAAACAATAACTGTTATATCCTTGGTTTCCTGAGGAAACAGTAACTGTTATATATCCTTTTTTTTTTAGGAAACAATAGCTGTTATATCCTTGGTTTCCTGAGGAAACAAAATAATTGTTATATATCCTTGTTTACCCGAGGAACTATAATAACTGTTATGTATCCCTTTTTTCCTGAGGAAACATAATAACTGATATATATATCCTTATTTTCCTTAGGAAAACAATCATCATCCCTGAAAAAAACTGTATTAATGGGTGATTTCACAGGAGAACGCCATGCCTTGGCTCAAGGCTGTGTCAGACCAGTTGACGTAGGCTAGAACACCAAGTCTACATCAAAATGTTATGCTATGCGCAGTTATGCAGGGATTGTCTTCAGTTGTGACAAGCTCCTAGCTTAACATTATCAGTCTCCAAAATCCCTCCAAGTCAGAGTGTGGCTGCCCATGTGGCAGGGTAATCAAAACGGTCACACATGCAATGTTCTCATCCCCAGCTGATGCATTTGTACCATAGTGTTCAAGTACTTCGGCTGCTTGGAAGATCCCTGGCGTCTTTTAGCTAGCGGTACAACAACAACAACAACAGGAGAACATGTTCTATCACTGATTTCATGAAGGATGATTGTTTTATCCAGGAAAAAACCCAGGTAAACAGTGATAATGAGTTAATGACACCAGCCTGACTAGTATGCTTCCATGGCTTTTGTATCTGTGTTCAGATGAGGAGCTTGTGGCTGTTCACGTCACATGCTTTCACCATCTGCATCATTGAAACCAGTCATGATTTTGTGAGGCTTTGCCCCCAGTTTGTTTGGATCACAAGCAGAATTAAATTTGACTGGATATAGCAGCTTGTGAAGATAGTGTGATCAGCAGGAGATTGCAGGGATATTGTCTTAATTCTTCAAATAATGACATCATCTTTGCAGTGCTAAACCTGCTTTGTTAAAGTCAAGATCAGTAAAAAAAAATTTATTGGGATGAATATTTTCTGCAAGAGAAAAAAAAGTAGACACCAGCTGCCGTGGCGAAGTGGTTAGCGTCGCGGACTCCCGGCTGGGAGGTCGTGGGTTCGAATCCCATCAGAGTCATGTGGGTTTTTCTGCCCCGACCGGCTCCTACCCAGAGTTGAGTTTGCTGCGGACTCAGTTGGGAAGACTGGGACCACACAGTCGAGTTTCATCCACTTGATGGATGCGTTTCTGAGAGTGTTGCTCAAATTTCCTGACCAACACTGCAGGTGCCTGTATCTCTCGGGCCTGGTTGACGCTGGGATATATTATGAAAGGAAGCGTAGAGTACAACCCTGTCATGTAGTCTCAGACCGAAATGGAAATCCGTAGCATCATCTTAATCATCCTCATTCTCATCGATCAGCATTAAAAAAATGTCTCAAATTCTGTGTCCCTTCATGCCCTGCTCTCATAGTGACCTCAGTTTCGATGTCCTCTCCACGTCTGTGGTCTTGGTTTGGTTCCGTCGGGGTCACCGGTATCGGCGAGTCCATGGGGGCTGTCGTTGGACAGACGTGGTGGCGCCCTCCGGAGGGAGAGCTCACTCACGCCGGCTCCGCGACTAAGCAATTATTGTCGTCAGTAGGGGGCTTAGTAGGTGGTGTCCTGCGTATGTTGGATCAGAACAGGCGACACTGAACACCACCGAAGTGACTCGGCGGCAGTGCAGTGTCTCCTCCGGTGGGTTGCCTCTTGACGACTCGACATTGACTGCTTCCTGTGGATTGCCGGTGCCTGGGCTGCGGCGGGGCTGACCGGTCTGCGGCTGTGGACGGGGTGTCGGAATGAGTGGCGTGGGTGCACTGTCTCTGAGGTGGCGCAGAGGTTGAGACAGCAAAAAAAAAAAAAAGTAGACAACTTTTCATTTTGAAATAGCTCTGGTAAAAGCATTGATAGATTCCTCAGAAAGTTCCATGTAGCTTGAGTTTTGGTTTATATGAAAAGGGGAAATTCAATATTGCGTAAGCCGCAGTTTCGCTGGTACTGTACTGTCAAGATCTAGACTATTCTGAAAATTACGCAATCGACTTTGGCTGTCCAACTCATCTGTTAGTAAAACGGAAATCACTGGGGAAGTGTAGACGTCTACCAAGGTCGAAAAGATTCTGGGTCTGTGCTTTTATTAAATCCACACCAGGGACCAGCATCGCAGTCTAGTGGGTTCCTCCGTTGACCACATTGCATCTTTCCACCATGTTTCATTAAACTCTGTTGCACTGCTTTTGCATTATCTTGCAGTCAAACAAACCAACAGATTTCATTGGGAAAAAAAAAAAGAAAAGATCTCTGGCAGAGATGATCAGTTATATGAATTGATGTTACAGAAGAAAAAGATGATGACTGTTCTGATTTCTTTTATGACCTACCAGGCTGGCATGCTGCAGACTAAAACCCCAGTCATTTGCCCAGTCTGATTTTGTCTTGTCTGATTCTGTCGCTTCCAGATGCCTACCTGTTCTACCAGGGGAGGATGGCCCAGGTGATACACTCAGACCTTGGGGGAACCAATGGCGTGGTTCACATCATCAATCAGGTTCTCTTCGTCGAAGACGATCTGTACCGTGATGACCTGGATTTGAATTTGCCAGGCTTGTCTGCCGCTGCCCGTCACTTTGTGCCGGCCTTCTGTCTCTGTGTGTCTATTATACATATCGTGTGGCGCTGGCTCTGTCTCCAATAATGTGGATGAACTGTACAGTTTGTTTGATAGATTCAACAGTGCGATCACTGTACAGTTTATTTGACAGATCCAACAGTGCGATCATGCTCTGACTACAGTATGAATAATGAAACATTTCTTCTAATGGTCTGTGATCTATGTGTAGGGAGAGGAGGGAATGGTGTTTTTGTTTGTTTGTTCTCGTCTCTTATTTTGTTTTAAAGAAATGGTAAGTGCTGTAGAACTCTGTATTGTTAAAGCATAATCTGAACTACAGGTTTGTCAGAAACAAGCTGTCAGGAAAAAAAAAAGAAGAGAATTGTTTAAATGGAATTATGGTCTGTGTGTACCTGTTGGTGCCGTTTTGTCCAGAGACAGTATGTCAGCTTTTCTCTTTCCATGTGGCTGCCTTACGTGGATGGGTATGTGCGCAAGTCCACCTCTGTTAAACTGAACAATCAGGTATTTGCTTCATCGGCAGCAGATCTAGGGCACTTTAACTTTTTGGTCGGTTTGGTTTGGGGGGAGATGGGAATGGGCGCGCATAATCAGCAAGAAGAGTTATTTGCCACTGTCAATGTTAGAAATGACTGGTGTTTTGTATGTTGGGGGTGGGATATGACATTTGTTGTTGCTGGTGGTGTTTTTTGTTTGTTTTGTTTTTAAAGGGGATAGGGGGGGGAATGGAGGGGCTTAGGGGCTTTTTAGTTACAGTATTAGTAGTTGTGTGGCTGTTGTTAATTCTGTTTCAGTGGTGAATCGTTAAATCTATGCCTGCGTTTGTGTGGATGGGCGTTGTGTTGTGAGGGTGTTGTATCATGTTTGTGTTGTATGTTTTGTATGGTATATTTATGTATGTTTTGTATGGTATATTTATGAAAGGGCGACTAAAAGGGGGTGGGAATGGGGAGTATATGTGAGAGAGAGACAGAGTGTATATTTATGTGTGTTTTTGTGTGTGAAAGTGAGCAAGCATATATCATTGCATGCTAAATGGTGGTGATTAGAGAAAGAGCATGCAAAGTGTAATTACCAAGTGTGGCATGAATCCTACCAATGGTACTGTGTCCATACTTGTTGCTGACCCAAAGCGTGCCATAGAAAACAACACAATGTAAAAACCAAAAACTGCCTGCCAGAGCTGAGAACAGAGCGTGGAATGGAATCATTGTGAAAGCTTTACAAGACAAAACTGCTGCAGCCATACAACACACGCGCACGCGCACACACACACACACACACGCACACGCACACACGCACACACACACACACACACACACACACGCACACACACACACACACACACACACGCACACACATTACAAACCAATACATGCACACACACACACACACACACACACCTAATATCACATTTAGTGAAAAGACGTTAAATTGAAGAGGAACACTCACACACACATATCACAAGCCACTACACGCACACACACACACACAGTCCCTCCCCTATCTCCTTAAAATGGAGGGATGCATTACCCTCCCCCCAAAAATTACATCGCGCTACATAAATAGGCATTTTCAACCTTTTTGTTTTGTGTGTGTCTGTGTACGTTTTTGCAATAAATGTCTGTTCCAAAATGGTCAGGCGCTAGCAGTCATTATTACCAAGATCAAAGAGCAAGATCTGACAGGAAGTCTAGTTGTCAATCCCAGTAGATTGAACTGTTAAGAGCAGAGACATTTTCAAAATGCACCCATCCTCTGGAAAACACTGGTCTCCAATAAGATGGCTAAATGTTATCAGTATCAACTACGAATTGTGGGTGCAAAGGTCAGCGAAAACATTACTGACAGAGTTCATTTTTCTATTGTTTTTATTTTATTTTTCATGATTGTTTCTCTGTTTTAATTTCAATATCCAGTGATAAGCTGCGGTGGAGGACTTGTTCACGCATATCATCGTCCAGTGGTACAATCGCTGGGAGGTGTAATGAATGTCATTTTTAGATTATGGACATGTTTGTAATGTAGACCCATGCAACAATGTCACAGTTTCTGTTAGGTTTCCTGATGTGACCTTGAACTTATGTTAGAAAGTTGACCTCTGAGCAGGACTTTCCAGTACAGTTGTAGTCTTACAGAGGATGTGAACTTCCAGTCACTAATTTTTGATGATGGTATGATAGAATACCTCACACTTCTAGTTTCTGAGGGTAGAGCATCTTTTCTTTTCTTTTTTTCCCCAAGTCTCATGTCCCATGTGGGTGGCGCTGGTCCCGTGCTGTTCAGTCTGGCCCACCACATTGCACAGCCACACCCATGCGATCTCATTGCGGCTGAAGCACAACTGTCCTCGGTGAGCAGTCAGCAGTCCTCCATGAGGCAACCCACCAGAGGAGACACTGCGTTGCTGCCGCCGCCTTGCCTCAAGGATCTTCAGTGGGTCCTGATCTGAGGGCAAAGAGTTCGGCTCCCCACGCTTGATGCCCAAGGCAAAAAGTCAGGGCTGTTGAGAGTGATAGAAGGAATGAAAACCTGTCGTCTTTGACACCGATGGGACAGTTCTCGACCAACATGGCTGCGCTAGCCTCAGGAGGAGCAGTTGATGCTCAAGATGAGGTGGGGGGGGGGGGGTACCCCCTTGCAGTGAGTAGACCTGTCCACAGAGCCAGAGATTTCGCTGTGTCCTTGAACGCACCAGGAAGAATGACACTGCAGTTTCGTGGTGAGCAGGGGCCTCGTTGTTGGTGTCCTGCAATATAGGCTACATCAGAGCAGGCGTCACTGGACGCCACCAAAGTGAGTGGGCAGCAGTGCAGTGTCTCCTCTGGCGGGTTTGCCTGAAGCGGACCTGTCATCAATTGCCGTCTGTGTGACTGCCGGTAATGAGGCTGGGAATGGAACGCCTGGGTTTGGGCTGAGCGTGGAGGAACCGACATGAGCAGCAAAGAAGACTTGACACTGAAAGGCATGGAGAATGAGACTGGTGAGAGAGGGGGGGGGGAGGGGAGAGCACTTTGTTGGCTTACCTTCTCTTTGATGTTTTGTTGTTTAATTGATTTCACAGTGCATATTTTGCACGATTGGAGAACGCCTGGTCAAACCTTGGAGGTTCAGTGCCCCTTTTTCAAGGGGCTAATTATGATCTTGATCCAGAGAATCAGAATGGAATGCACATGTGCATGACGATGTGTTTATGTCCAGAATGATTTCGGTGTTGAATATTCGTCAGCAACTAATCAGAGTTCACAATGCTCTTTGGTGAGTGAACAAGATGGCTGTGTCTGTATTACATTCAGATTGCAAACATGATCTTTGTTATGTTGAACAATGACATGTAGGTAATTTATATGTGTCTTCAGTACAAGCCTCTAACAGAGAGCAAGGCAGTGTGCTGATTTTTTTTGTTTGTAGCATTTGATTGCACTGTTTTAGGCAACTGCAATCATTCCAGCTTAATTTTTAATTAAGTTCAGAATAGTTGTAAAATCTTATTTGGGTATGTTTGATTTCAGACTTAGGAACTCTAAACTCTTTGGGGGGGGGAGGGGGGGGGGGTTGTATTAAATCTTAATGCAAAAAAAACGAAACTTTTTGTTTGAAAAATCCAATGAGATCTATGAGTCATGGATGAGAAAATAGGCTCCTCTTTTATCTCTTCTTTCTATCTGGCGATCGCGAGTAGAGATGGTAGAGGCGCCATTGACCACTCCCAGACAAAGCCCCTTCCTCTGTTGTTGTTTTCTGTGGCACACGGAGGTTCCTACCACCTTTTGTTCTGTTGTCATTGTCCCATCAGGTGCATTGCCCTGCAGGTGGTGTTTGCCGGGCTGGCTGTTTTCTAAACGTGTCTTTCCCAAACCTTTAGGATCTTGCAAAAATACAGGCATCGGCCACTGTTGGAAATATGTATGGAGTACATTCATATCGTCTCAGTCGTTCAGTAGGGAAGGTAAACACAGCTGTGATTTTTCTTTTTTTCCCCAAGTCTAGTTTTTCTGTATGTTGTACTTTAGAGTTAACATTCCTGAATGTTGTTGTGAGGTTTCTTTCTTAAAGTTAACATTCCTGAATTTTTTTGTGAGATTTCCTTTATTGCGTTTTTACGTTGTTGAAGTATGTCAGATTTTTTTTTTTTTTTACTTGGTTGTGGATGAGTATATCTCATTTATTTTGCAAAGATTATGAAATGATGTACAATGAACATATGCAATCGTAGATGATAGTGTATTACTATGACTGAATACTGACTTGATTGTAATGATATGCATTGTATTTCTTTCTTACATATGACCGATTTGTCCTCCGAAAGGATGTGCTCCTTTGGATAGTATAAACGTCTTATTTCTTTTGGTGTGTGTGTGTGGGATAATGTTGACAATTTTTCTGTCATTTTATTCTTTTGTCTACTCACAATGCACCAGAGGGTTGGCGTTTTGGGAACTTGGTTTACCCAAGCAAGACAGATGCCTTTTCTTTCCTTTTTTTTTTTTTTTTTTAAAGATTGAGAATTGCCTGCTCCACTCATTTGCTCATATTTTTCTGATTGGAAATCAATAAGTCTTTGGCCTGCACCTGTACATGGCCCACGTGGGCACATGATTATAACTACCTCTCACTTTCCCGCCTTCCACAACTTCGTCCTCGAGAAAGTAACGGGGCTCTGTCCGCTATAACCTGGCGTTTTTCATCGCTCAAGGAAATCATACAATGCCCTACACCTAGCCGTCCCCTTCTGGGAGGTCAGTGTAGGTGCAGTTCAGTTCAAGAAGTCTAGTCTTTTGGTCTCAGGAGAAGATCCTCTCACTATTTGTATGTGAGGAAATGTGAGTCCTTGCTTCCTAGTGAAGACCACATCCGCAAATTGTGTAAGGTCATCAGTAAACTGAAGAGTCCTGTCAAATGAGCCTCAAGAACGGAATTTCTATTTTGATGGAAGAATACATGCATTAAAGCATGTCTGTTGCATAAAGTATATAAACAGCTTTAAACTAGCCAGACTAGAAAGTTTGATATTTGCCAGTCTAAAAAAAGCATTGAAATTGGCTGTATGCTTTCCAGGCATCTGTCTCGTTTTGTCAGCTGAACTGCGCGTTCCGAAGCTGGGTTTTAATAAGTTCAAGGTTTAGTGAAACTGTTTTTGATTGGGATTGTTTGTACCCATCTTTTCTTCTTTTTTTTTTTTTTTAGTAGGTTTTGATTAGGGAAGGGTGGTGCTTTTCATGATCATTTCATCTTATTGTTGGGTCAGGTCATTTTTTTGTTGTTGTTTCGTTTATCCATCCTGCAAGGTAAGTGTTCAGAGGGGGGGAGGGTTCTGTGTGTGTGTGTGTGTGTGTGTATGTGCGTGCATGAGAGAGAGCATTAGTGAGTGAATTGGCACAATAGTTTGAAAACTGATGGGTGCACTCTCTTCAAATGTTATATTGTTGTTTTAATGATCAGTGTTTACAGGTGAATCAGTTTTCAGGACTCTCAGCTAAAAAGTGATTTAAGTGTTAGAAAGAGAAACCATCACCCCAGGTCACCAGGGTGAAGGATGTGTGTTTGTTTGGGGAGGGGGGGGGGGGTCAACAGGAGAGGAAAGTTTGCATAAATGTACATGATTTGTATCCTGGGGAAGGGGGTGGGGGTAGAAGGAGGGGTGAAGGGAAGGAGGGTTGTCTGTCATTTGGTTTCTGTCAGAGTTAATTCCATAACCCCCTGATTTTTAAGCTTGCATCTAAGATGATGTGAGATTGCTATATTTTCTGGTTGGTTGTCTTCAGTCAGGAGGGGGACACTGCAGTTAACTGGGATTTTGTGGTGTTTTTTTTTTTTTTTTTTTAACCTTTTTATCACGTACCGGCTTCCATGGATGGAAGTTTTTAATTTTGTATATGTATATAACATGCTTCTTTGAATTTTTTTTTTTCAGAAAATAGTAAACAGAGTGTGAATGGGCAGATACAATATCCGAGAAATCTTGTGGCATTAGATATATTGAGTCCCTTTCTTCCTCCCTCATATCACCTCCAATCTCCTCATCTTCTCCCTCAGTCTTCCTCTGCACACACTCTCTCACACTCACACACACACACACACACACACACACACACACACACTTCCATCCCCTTGGCATAATTCTGATTGCTTTAATTGATTAATATTCTTTTAATTGATTAATAATCTTGCTTTTTTTTCCCCCTAAGGCAGCTTTGTGCATGAGTTTAATATATTTCTTATTTTGGCTGATTTTTTATCAGATCACATGATGATGTAACTGGCAAAGATGCAACATTATTTTATTAAGTGATAAGGGTTAACATGGTGTGTTTATGTTGCATATGGGTCACAGTGTATAGATCAGCATGATTAATGTGCAGAAGTGCAGCCCAGAGAAGGCCATATGTGACTGGTTGGGCTATAATGCTAAAAACTATCTGCAGAAGATTTTTCATATATCAGTATGTTTTAGAGATATATTGCTAGATTCTGAAAGCAGCTCCCTTTTTTATGTATTTTCATGGGTTCTGGTGATTTCTAACAATTGAGTAAATGAATGTTATATACACCGAGTGCTGTTTTATCTTTTATATGCTGTTCTTAATTCAATGAATGTTTAAATCATGAATCTAGATTGTCTAGATCCAAGATGTCAGCGATCTTTGCAAACCTCGTCTTTGTTATCAACTGCACAGTCATTTAGTTCACTTTCCAAGGTGGTGGGGTTAAATATAACTTGATGGTCCTTGGTTCATGGAGGAAAAAAGGATCACTTACCATGCTTTGGGAGGTGTTCAGGTTTTCACAAAGAGAAGTAACCGTGTAAAAGCCCTCCAGTGATAGAAATCCTTTGTGACTAGTGGTAAAGCTCTCACACGTGATGGAAATTTGTGGTTGGTTGACCTAGGAAAACGTTTCATTCAGAATGGCTGCAGTAGTAAAGTTCACTATGATTCTGAAAGAAACCAGTTCAAAGTAATTTTGAGCTCAGCTCGATTAAAGACCTATCTCAGTCGGGCACAGTGAGCACTAGTTTGTAGGAAGCATACTCATCCATGAGAAGATAACTGTTCAATCTTGAAATGAGAATCAGTCTGTGGTCCTTCGTACCCCAGCAACCACTGCGAGCCAGACCATGAGTCAAAAAGAGAGACACTATGGTTTGCCACTGCTCTGGTTATGCAAAAGAATAGTGTGTTCTATTGAGTATGGTTTTTAATGTTAAAACGGTGATATGGAGAGAATTAAAAGAGTGTAAAAGCAAACTAAACAGAAAGCATGATGCAAGTATGCCAGGAACAGAAAATACATTTTGACGCCCAGCAAATTTCATCTGTCAAAATCAGAATCTGTCTCATCTTTGTAGGTATGAGATGTACATATCAGTCCGCTCTTTCAGATACACACTGTGTACATATAGCAAACATCTTGATGTGTACTTTGTACAGTTCATAAGTAGGTTTATTCTGATATAATTGGACATGTATTTGTAGGTGTGTGTCTGTGACCTTACCCGTATTCATGCGTATCACTATTGCATAATAATGATTTTGGATATCTCAAGAATGTTTTTACGACAAACTTTCCATTTATTTTAACATATCATTGTGTTTAATATTGTTCATTCGAGTATATGACTGTATATATAAATTGAATATTCCATTTGTATTAGCATATCATCGTGTATACGACTATATGTGAACCAAGCATTCCATTTGTTTTAACATATCATATGTGTTTAATATTGTTTATGTAAGTATATTACTGTATATATGAATGTGTTGTGTCTTGTTTGATTATGAAATAAAAGTTACAATTATTCCAATGAAGTAACTGTGTCATTCTCACATTTTTAAGATCTAGTAGAGGTGTATGTTTGTGCCGTGATTTCTGTCGATTTTTCAGCTTTTTTGTTGTTGTTGTTGTTGTTTTTATCTCACTCATCACATTACTGAAAAAAAATTAAATTCAGTTGGATGGTTTTTTTGGCATTTTCTCTCTCTCTCTCTCTCTCTCTCTCTCTCTCTCTCTCTTCTTGATTAATACCAGTCTTTCTTGCTTTTTTTTTTTTTTTTAATTTGTGTGTGTGTGTGTGTGTAAACGGGGGGTGGAAGGAGGGAATAAGTCTAGGGGCAGGGAGGGAGTCAGGAAACATCAGGCTTGTGATGCAACACCAACGTGTTTTCTCCCTGTTCGTGAACCTCTCATGGCAGATCCTACTGAATCCCTGTGTCTACCAGCAGGGACTAGAGCTTTACCACCACAGTTCCTTTCTTCATGCCGCCCCACAACAAACTTGCAGTTCTTTCCCAGCGTCCATCTGATCGAGTTCTGCCCTCCTGAAAACCATTGTTGTTATGATGTTCACCTTGTAAGCCTCACCTGTTTGTCATCATTTGTCCTCCTGTTTTATGATTATGTCCTGCTTCTCTTATGTGCTTTCAAATTAACAAAGACATCCGGCTTCTCTCAAACCCACTGTCAGGTTTTTTTTAGATTGCTGTTCAAGATAGCTGTATTTATCAGGATGTCAGTTATCCTCTTTTTAGCTGATTTTATCTGTTTTTTCAGATGATTTCCTCTCTTTTGTTGCTGGAAATCTTTGGGACACCACTTCTACTCCAAGAGTGGTTTTCCATCGATAATACAAAATCTGAATGAAATGTATATGGAATATTGAAAGCAGCAAATCTGTAATTTTGCTATGTGAAACAGATGCTCTTTCATCTTCAAGAAGGTGGCATGCTTGAATCATATTCCAAACAACCAAAGAAACAAATCAATTCCAAATCACCGGCCTTCCCTGGCACTGAAAGGATTCAATAACCAGCATCAGCGTTGCAGCACAGAAATGAAAACATTGCTGTTACATTTGCTAATAATATGCATGCCATGTTTAGGGGTGTCACCTGACCTTGGGTTGAGTCTGTGGCAGCAGAGTGGAGGGTCTCTCTATAACCAGGGTGTGACAGGTGTCGCCATAAGTGAACAAAATGATTGTTGGAATAAAACTGAACTATGTTTCTCCTTCTCTGGCTTTCCCATGGTTTCTTTTGTTGGAAAAACTACTTGGAGAGCTAGTAGTCTCTTTCCCTTGTCCCTCCCCCCCACTCCATCTCTCTCTCTCTCTCTCTCTCTCTCTCTCTCTCTCTCTCTCTCTCTCTCTCTCTCTCTCTGTCTGTCTTTGGCACTCCCACTCTTTGTTTTTGTAACTCTGTTCTATGAAAAAACAAATGTTAAATAAATGTTAGCGAACTGCCCAGAGAACGTGGACAAACGAGTCACAAGACAAAACACAACGCGTTTCGACCTCTTAGGTCTTCATCGGGTGATACATAAACGAATAAAACAACGAAAATTCACTTAGCTTTGATCGCTTCAGATCGCTTAGGGTTCAGTGCAAGGAAGAAGGCATTGAATGATCATTCAACGCCTTCTTCCTTGCGCTGAACCCTAAGCGATCTGAAGCGATCAAAGCTAAGTGAATTTTCGTTGTTTTATTCGTTTATGTATCACCCGACGAAGACCTAAGAGGTCGAAACGCGTTGTGTTTTGTCTTGTGACTCGTTTGTCCACGTTCTCTGGGCGGTTCGCTAACATTTATTTAAGATTTGTTTAGATTTCCGCCTGCAGTCGTCTCGCTTTGCAACTAGATCTGTTCTATGAATTTTGTCTCTGTTTCATCAATACCTCCTCTATACACCCATCGGTTATTTTCTTTCTCCAGAAAAAGGACACAGTGTGGATTCAGTCAGTGATCTTTAACATCCACATGCGTCGACATAGTGAATGTTTTTATCTGAACTGTCAGGTCAGTATGCGTCTGTGGAAAGCATGACATAGGAACAAGTTGTACTGCTTATTTTGTTCTCTTCAGCAAGTATGCACCTGTGATCTTGGAATGAAGACGATTGTTTCACTGTGTTGTAATCGATCATCTAATCAATGAAAAATCTTATGACTGTATTAAAAACTGATTCCTTAGCAGAGATTAGGAACTGAATGATATTCTGGGTGAACTTGGCGCAATAACTCCATTAAGATGATTCCCTTTCAGAGATTGGCAGTACATGAAATTCTAAGTTGTGCAGGCAATATAGGTCACTTTTTAATTTGCGATTTTCTGTATAGGAATACTGTACATGATCATTCTTACATCAGATGTATGAAGGTTGATGCATCAGTGTGGTGTAATACTACATATTGTCTTTTTCCATTAATTGTGTTTTTTGTTTATGTGTGCATGTACCTTTAATATCAAGTGCATATGTGCATGCAGCTGTGCCTTCATGCGCGAGAGTGTGTGTGTGTGTTGCGTGTGAACTGCGAGACACACCATGGAAAAACTACTTGTCATTAAGAATCAAGAAAATTTATGAGCTTTGACCTCTTTGGGGGCATGGAAGACAAAGCGATAAGATATGCATTTCAATTGTCATTGGTTTGAAGAATAATTTAAACAGTCAGTGTAAAGCAAACATAACATAAACAAACAGTTCACCATGTTACCATTACCATCTCCAGAACTTTGAAATGAGTAAAACTGCATGCTTCCCACCCCACCCCACATTGAGGCGGGGGGGGGGGGGGGGGGGTGTTATCTTCAAATTCCTTGAAATAAACTTGAAGATCTTTACATACAGTAGAAAATGCATACTTGTCAAAATCACAACTTTTTAAAGATCATGAGTGCATAATTCTTGCGGAGCATTATTGTAATGGTGTCGTACCTTAGTGTTGGATATATTCACCATGTGGTAACATGTCAGAGTAAATGCCCTTGCTAGATTGACCTCTCTTGTCAACTGCCAAGCAAAAAAAACAACAACAAAAAACAACGATGCCAGTGCTCTCATATTTAGGTTCCGGCTTGTTCATATAGTTCTTCAACTTCCAACACAGTAATAGTACAATTATGTCTTCCAGCACAGTAATAGTACAATTATGTCTTCCAACAAAGTAATAGTACAATTATGTCTTCCAACACAGTAATAGTACAATTATGTCTTCCAGCACAGTAATAGTACAATTATGTCTTCCTGCACAGTAATAGTACAATTATGTCTTCCAAGACAGTAATAGTACAATTATGTCTTCCAGCACAGTAATAGTACAATTATGTCTTCCAACACAGTAATAGTACAATTATGTCTTCCAACACAGTAATAGTACAATTATGTCCTCCAACACAGTAATAGTACAATTATGTCTTCCAACACAGTAATAGTACAATTATGCCTTCCAACACAGTAATAGTACAATTATGTCCTCCAACACAGTAATAGTACAATTATGTCTTCCAACACAGTAATAGTACAATTATGCCTTCCAACACAGTAATAGTACAATTATGTCTTCCAACACAGTAATAGTACAATTATGTCTTCCAACACAGTAATAGTACAGTTATGTCTTCCAACACAGTAATAGTACAATTATGTCTTCCAACACAGTAATAGTACAATTATGTCTTCCAACACAGTGATAGTACAATTATGTCTTCCAGTTTAGACTGTTAACTTGTGACCACCATATTTTTTTCTTCTAGTCGCAACGTCAGGTGACTGCAGGCGGAAATCTAAACAAATTTGAAATGTTGGCGATAATGCGCCGCCAAAAAATGTAGACAAATGAATCGCAAGACAAAACACGACGTGCCGAATTGGATGAAGATGAGTGATTGCTCGTTCATTTTCCTTGGCCTCAGTGTTTTGCATCTTGCCTGAAGAAGACCTAAGAGGTCGAAACACGTCGTGTTTCGTCTTGTGATTCGTTTGTCTACGGGTTTTGGTGGCGCATTATCACTTAACATTTCAGATTTTTCTTTCTTTTTGAAATCATTTCTGAAATGTTTATAAAATGAGCGTGTTTTGGTGTTTCCCAACGAATTATGCCAGCTACAAACATAAATATCTTGTAGTTCTTATCGGCATAATCCATTTTTGATGAGGATGCTCAGGCACAGTCAAATCATGTGTCAACCAAAAATGCTCTTTTATACAGATCATGAGCAAACTGCAGGGAGGGAGCTGTGGCAAGGAATAAAAGTTTTTAATAAAATGCTGAATGAATGTAATAAATTATAAACCAGTGACACCACATAAGCAACGCACATCAGCCTGGCACACTGTTTTGCAAGCAAGACAAACAAAAGCGGATGCCTAGTTGTAAAGTACTGAGCTCACAGTCAGGCCTTAGGAGTTTGAATTCCCCAGGCAAGAAATAGGAAAATTGGTATTTTCTTGATGTCATACTTTTTGTGTCATTCTGGTGATTAAAGTTTTGGTCCGTAACTCCCTCCCTCTTGGATTATTTGTGTTAGGACAATGAAAAATCAAACTTTTTTTTTTTTAAGACACCTCACTGGATATACACTGTCATGATTTGTTGGTAAGGAGAGGGTCTTATCTCCCTTGAAGTGATCCGAACAGAGAAAATGTTGACTCGCGAAAACAAGATCGAAGTTCTTGCCATCAGCTAAAGATACGCAACTCGATTCTCTGTGACCATCACAGTGGTCACAACAAAACCAACACGTGTCCCCCCAGATACTGACAATTTAAATCTCTTTGTATCACATCATCCTCTGGTCACCCTTCCTCATACACCGGTCAACTAACCTCCTCCCCCTCTCCCCCATCCCAAATCACTTATAGGTTATGTATTCGAATGTTCAAAAACATAGCACAGCACCGCCAATCCATGGAGAATTCTAGAATGTGTAAGAACCATGACAAACAATCAAAATGCATGTAACTTTCCAGAAATACCAGGAACCATCGTATACTATCACTAATCAAAATGCTCGGAACATTCAAGAAAGTTTCTGGAAGCATCTTGCACTTTCTGCTCTATTCTGGAACTCTAAAAGAGACCCTCTGAAACTCTACAAAGAAACCCCCGGCCCACAAATATTACGTAATTTGTGCATACGTCATGTGGGGAAAAAAAGTCTCGTGAATCTCAATACAAAGCGAAACCCTAGACATGTAGGTCTAGAACTGAATGGATCAATAACAAGTGAAGTCGATCTGTTTGTAACATTATCCCTGCCTACCTGTCACCTTTTGTGGGTAAAGGAGCAGGTCTATTCCATATGCTAATTTGCACACACATACACATGTGCGCGCGCGCGCATGCATAGGTGAAGGGAGTCGAGTTTCAGCAGATCTGCTGACATGAAAGAAAAGACAAATCCGGTCCTACCACTAATCACACCAGAAAAACGGGGGTAAAAAACCTATCGCCTTCAGACTGAGAATCCAACACTCCAACCCTTTTTGTCCCATCTCAGCAAGAATACTGAGTTTCACATGGGGGAAATTTTTGCGTTATGTGACCGTTTTTAATCTCATCATTAAAGTTAGCTGCATTCTGTTTTCAGGAATGACATCAGTGTACATGCTTGCTGTTCTTTCTTCCTTTACAATACATCCCACTTAAATACAATGGACAACTTTTCTACGAAGGATGGAATGAGATTTAAAAATCTTTGCATTTCTCTCTCTCTCTCTCTCTCTCTCTCTCTCTCTCTCTCCTCTCTCTCAGGAACCGTGGTAAATTAGTCATGTTGACATTAAAATATACAAAGCAAATCCATAGCATGTAGGCCTGTCACAGAAACAATAAGTGAAGTCGGTCTGTAACATACCTATCTGCCTTACCACCTTTGGCGGGTGTACGAACAGGTCTAATGTCATATCCCCGCGTACACGCACACACATTCACTTGAAGGAGCTCACATACTGGCAAGTCTGCACTATAGCTGCTATCCTAAAAGAATAAAAGATAGATGCAGTCCTGTTAGGGATCAGCCCTCAAAACTGGGGTGAGAACCTATCGCCTTCAGGTCGAGAATCCAACATTCTAGCCATATTTGGTCCGCTTTGGGAAGTATTGTGAAGTTAAAATCCAACATTCTAGCCATATTTGGACCGCTTTGGGAAGTATTGTGAAGTTGGAATCCAACATTCTAGCCATATTTGGACCGCTTTGGGAAGTATTGTAAAGTTAGAATCCAACATTCTAGCCATAGTTGGACCACTTTGGGAAGTATTGTGAAGTTTGAATCCAACATTCTAGCCATAGTTGGACCACTTTGGAAAGTATTGTGAAGTTAAAATCCAACATTCTAGCCATAGTTGGACCACTTTTGGAAGTGTTGTGAAGTTAGAATCCAACATTCTAGCCATAGTTGGACCACCTTGGGAAATATTGTGAAGTTAGAATCCAACATTCTAGCCATATTGGACCACTTTGGGAAGTATTGTGAAGTTAGAATCCAACATTCTAGCCATATTGGACCACTTTGGGAAGTATTGTGAAGTTAGAATCCAGCATTCTAGCCATAGTTGGACCACTTTGGGAAGTATTGTGAAGTTAGAATCCAACATTCTAGCCATATCTGGACCGCTTTGGGAAGTATTGTGAAGTTGGAATCCAACATTCTAGCCACAGTTGGACCACTTTGGGAAGTATTGTGAAGTTAGAATCCAACATTCTAGCCATATCTGGACCGCTTTGGGAAGTATTGTGAAGTTAGAATCCAACATTCTAGCCATATCTGGACCGCTTTGGGAAGTATTGTGAAGTTAGAATCCAACATTCTAGCCATATCTGGACCGCTTTGGGAAGTATTTTGAAGTTCGCTAAGGAGAGATTTTGCTTATGTGTCCAGGTTTGTTTTGTTTTTTTTAATCATTGAATTGGCCACATTCTGTCATCAGTAATAACATACAAACATGACAGCAAGTGCATGATTGTGTTTTTCTTTCTTTTTCTAATTTTTTTTTTTTAATCCATTCCATTGGTACACAATGGACTCGTTGTCTGGAATTTGTGGAATACGATTTAACGTGTACGTTTTTCTCCTTGTTTGTTTGCTTGTTGGTTTGGTTTTGTTGTTCGTTTTTTTTGTTTGTTTTTTTTGTTTTGGGGGGGGGGGGGGGGGGG
Organism: Conus ventricosus; assembly: GCA_018398815.1. Lineage (NCBI taxonomy): Eukaryota > Metazoa > Mollusca > Gastropoda > Neogastropoda > Conidae > Conus > Conus ventricosus. Next base: position 38,264,509 of record CM031624.1, on the reverse strand, counting down.
TGGGGGGGGCATATTTTCACACATATAGAAACTCGGCATGAACTGTCATTGAAAGGTCTTGGAATGGGAAGTAGTCAGTGCAGGTGTTGATTCCAAAGAGGCATTCTCTGAACCTGGTTGCTTTCAGCAGGGACTGATCCCAGAACCCTTGGATGTGAGAGACCAATGCTTTACCCACTGGACTCGGCAAAGCCATTACTGAGTCTGATAGATTTCCGCCGGACAATACAGGATAGGATCTGAATAACGTGATGAAGACTTCTGATTCGATTTGAACTGGAAAACTTTTTTGTTCGGTGAGGAGTATTCGATTTAAAATAATCAAGTGGGAAAAAAAACAAGGTGCAAAGCATATAAACGTACTCACAGATTATCTTTATATTCCATAAAGAAGAGAAACCGTTTTGAGGCCGTTATAGCCGTTAGTACAAATTTTCAGAAAGATCGGCCCAGAAATTTTTTCTGGAGCGAGTGGAACACATTTTGACCACGGACAGACACACAGACAGCATTTCTTCGTTCCCATTGTAAAGTACTCCCTGTTTAAGAACTGGGAGTACAAAAAACACGTGAATACCGCGTGTTTCGGGTCATACACTCGTCGAAGCATTTTACGTGCACAATGTACGTCACGCAGATAAATACGAGTACATCTACATCACAACAATGAAACACATTATTGTCCAGTCATGTCAGTTACAATAAATAAATCTTAACATTTGCATCTGATTGTGTCTACACTGGGCGCGTGTGCCTGCGCGCGGTTGTGTGTGTGTGTGTGTGTGTGTGTGTGTGTGTGTGTGTGTGTAAGCGTGGGTGCGCGCGCGCGCGCATAATGCAAATGTCTCTTGGTGCGTTTGGTTTATATATCTAGAAAGGAAGGGGATGGAGAGGAGAGGGAGGGGAGTATTGGCATACGTGTGTTGCCATTGAGTTTCGGAACTTGTAGCTGCTCTTAATCAAATTGTCTTCTCAATGAACAGAGGCTTATAAATAATCTCGCTTCACATGAAATAAACACACACACACACACACTTGCGCACACACAGGCGCACGCGCGTGAACACACACACACACACACACACACACACACACACACACACACACACTGAAGGAAGAAATATCATGAATGGTGTAACCTTTCCTTTTTGTACTCCCAGTTCTTAAAGAACAGGGAGTACTTTAGAATGGGAACGAAGAAATGCTGTCTGTCTGTCTGTCTGTCTGTGTGTCCGTGGTCAAAATGTGTTTCACGCGCTCCAGACAAAACTACTGGGTCGATCTTTCTGAAAATTTGTAGGTATGTTCATTATGCGTCAAGGATGATGCCCGATGTTTTAGTTTACCGTTACAGCCGTTACCAAAGGCTGTTACGGCCTGTAACGCTTTTTCTGTATGAAATATCTCCGAAAGTACTTGGCCGATCTTTGTGAAAACTGGCAGGTATGTTCATTATGGGTCTTGGATGATGCCCGATGTTTTAGTTTACCCCGTTATAGCCGTTACTAACGGCTGTAACAGCTTGTAACGGTTTTTCTTCTTTTTAGAATATATTAAAAAGTGCTGGTCCGATCTTTCTGAAAATTTGTATGTATGTTCATTATGGGTCACGGATGATGCCCGATGTTTTAGTTTACTGTTACAGCCGTTACTAACGGCTCTAACGGCCTGTAACGCTTTTTCTTCTTTATGGAATATCTCAGAAAGTACTTGGCCGATCTTTGTGAAAATCAGCAAGTATATTCATTATGGGTCTCGGATGATGCCCGATGTTTTAGTTTACCCCGTTATAGCCGTTACTAACGGCTGTAACAGCCTGTAACATTTTTCTTCTTTATAGAATATCTCAAAAAGTCCTTGGCCGATCTTTCTGAAAATTTGTAAGTATGTTCATTATGGGTCACGAATAGTGCCTGATGTTTTAGTGTACCGTTATAGCTGTTACTAACGGCTGTAACGGCCTGTAACGTTTGTTTTTCTTCATGGAATATCTCCGAAAGTACTTGGCCGATCTTTGAAAATTAGCAGGTATGTTCATTACGGGTCACGGATGATGCCCGATGTTTTAGTTTACCCCTTTATAGCCGTTACTAACGGCTGTAACAGCTTGTAACGGTTTTTCTTCTTTTTTAGAATATATTAAAAAGTACTTGCCCGATCTTTCTGAAAATTTGTATGTATGTTCATCATGGGTCACTGATGATGCCTGATGTTTTAGTTTACCGTTACAGCCGTTACTAACGGCTCTAACGGCCTGTAACGCTTTTTCTTCTTTATGGAATATCTCAGAAAGTACTTGGCCGATCTTTGTGAAAATCAGCAGGTATATTCATTATGGGTCTCGGATGATGCCCGATGTTTTAGTTTACCCCGTTATAGCCGTTACTAACGGCTGTAACAGCCTGTAACGGTTTTTCTTCTTTATAGAATATCTCAAAAAGTACTTGGCAGATCTTTCTGAACATTTGTAGGTCTGTTCATTATGGGTCACGAATAATGGCTGATGTTTTAGTGTACCGTTATCCCGTTACTAACGGCTGTAACGGCCTGCAACGCTTTTTCTTCTTCATGGAATATCTCCGAAAGTACTTGGCCGATCTTTGTGAACATTAGCAGGTATATTCATTATGGGTCACAAATAATGCCCGATGTCTTAGTTTACCGTTATAGCCGTTACTAACGGCTGTAACGGCATGTAACGGTTGTTTTTCTTCATGGAATGGCGGAGAAAGTACTTGGCCGATCTTTGTGAAAATTAGCAGGTATGTTCATCATGGATCAAGGATGATGCTGATGTTTTAGTTTACCGTTATAGCCATTATTAACGGGTGTAACGGACTGTAACTTTTTTTGTTTTGTTTTGTTTTGTTTTTTCTTTATGGAATATCTCAGAAAGTACTTGGCTGATCTTTGTGAACATTAGCAGGTATGTTCACTATGGTTTACGGATGATGCCCGATAGTTTAGTTTACCGTTATAGCCGTTACTAACGGCTGTTTGTGAAAATTAGCAGGTATCTTCATTATGGGTTGCGGATGATGCCCGATGTTTTAGTTTACTGTTATAGCTGTTACTAATGGCTGTAACGGCCTGTAACGGTTTTCCTTCTTTATAGAATATCTCAGAAAGTACGGGGCCGATATTTCTGAAAATTTGTATGTATGTTCATTATGGGTCACGGATGACGCCCGATGTTTAAGTTAACCGTTATAGCTGTTACTAACGGCCCATAATGGTTTTGTTCTTTATGGAAAATCTCAGAAAGTTCTTGGCCGACCTCTCTGAAAATTTGTAAGTATGTTCATTTTAGGTCACAGACGATGGCCGATGTTTACCAGAATAGCCATTACTAACGGTTACACCAGCCCAAGACGGTTTTTACTCTTTATGGAATATCTCACGCGTATTCAGGATAATCTGGGAGTACGTTTATATGCTTTGCGTCTTGTCTTATCTTACGTTGACTCAAACACGTCCACCACAGACAGAGGCGACAGCGACTCGGTGAGTATGCTGTATTTGAATCGAAACCAAGCCACTGGGTATAATCCTAGTTTTGCTTTTGTTTCAATCGCACTTGTCTACTCAGTTCAATCCAGGCTTCGAGGGGAATTTATCTCTTCGATGAGATGCAATCTTGTATTAATATGGCATTGTCGTTTTCCATGGCATTAAAATTCTTAGGTAACATATGTTTTCTTCGTTGAGATAACCAATGTGTTGAAAGGGTTTGTCTTGCTTGCCTACAGGGTTTCATCGTGTCTTAATAGGGATCTTCTTGTCTATACAGTTCAGTCTTTATTGAGGTGCTTTCAATCTCATTTCGATAAAGGGTTTAATTTCTTCTCAATGCATTCAGTCTGTCACAGGTTGACAGAACCGTGGCATGTTTTGACTATTTTTTTTCCTCTTCCTTCCCTCCTTTTCTTGGTGAGTGTCCCGCATTCCAAGCGGAGCACGTGCTGCAGGGTCAGTTCAGCTCACTAGAACCCAGCCCACGTGGCGGTAGGCGACCAACCACAACCCAGCGATCGGGGGGGGGGGGGGGGGGAGGGGGGTTGTTGTTGGTGAGCTGTGCCTACGTCATGAAGGTGAAGAGGTGGAACGAAAGTGTTTACGAAGTTAGAGAAGGGACAGCAGCCGAGAAAACAACAACAGGCAGCCATCCAGGAGGCTCGTCACCTCCGTGTCCTCCGCCCTCGACGTCATCGTTGAGCCGAGGGTCAAGCTTTGGTGCTGGAGGCACCTGCGACATCCTTCGACGGGTGGCGGGGACGGGGTCCCCGTTTTATGGATCGCCCTTCTTCGGTGAAGGCCGCTGCCTGAGGTACTGCATTACACGGAACATCAGGCCCACCTAGCAGTACCCGAGCTGTCCATGCCATCCTCTCCCTGGTTTGGACCGAGAAGAACTCCCCATCACCTCCAGCTCGTGCCGTCACTACCGCCGCCCTTCCCTGCAGTCTTGGTTGCACATCTGGTGGCCAGGTACCAGCGTCAGCGACGACGCTACCCGCGGCCGTCGGCGTGGGGGACAGTCCGTGAGGTCGAGGTTGCCGTGGCCACCAGAACTCTTTATTTCACCAACTGTTGAGGTAAGGGTTAAGAAGGTGTTGCAGTAGTCGATATCGACGCGACTATGGCCATGTAAATTGTGTGAAGACATTAATTCATTAGATTCCGGCTGGTTTTTGCGTGGGAATAATCATTTCCTTTGGATGATATAGTATTACGTGCACAGTGTTTTCCTTTAGGTGCGGGCGGAAAGGGTTTTTTCTGAATTCTTGAGGGGTGGCCCCGTTTTAGGAGCCCCCTCATGGTTCCCCCTTTCCACTTGTTTTTCCTGGCCGGGGGGAGTAAGTGTGAAGGCCTTTGGTGGGGGCCACGTCCCTTCCTATATTCTCCCTTTCTTTCTCCCCCGGCTTTTCCCCCCCCTCGGGCACTAAAGGGGTTCCTTGGCTATCCTCTTTTTGTAAAATCTGTGGGTAGATGCGTGTGAGTTTCTGTAAACGTTTGGCCTCTCGCCCACTGCCCCTCTACTTTGGGAAAAAAACGCGGGAGTCCAAGTGGTTTTGTTCTACAGCTGTGTTTCCAGGGGGGATTGGCCCCGAGGGGGCCCCGCCTTTTCACCCACCCCTTTTTGGCCGGGCGTTCCGAGGGAATCGTGGGCCAAATTTCCAACCGGACCCTCACCCCGGGACGTGGACTTGTAAGCTACGATGTGGGGGTTTGAGGGCGAGCGAATGTTTTTGGTCTTGTTTATTGTCTTGTCTTTTTCTCCTGTCGTCTTGTTACTCTATCTTTTGAAGCTTTAGTTTTTAAAGGTTTTGGCCCCCTCCCCTCTTACCCTTTTCCCCTCCCGCCCTTTGTTTGGGGTTGGTAGTAAGGAGGGGGGGTGTGTTGGGGTCTTTCATTTAGTTTAGTTAGCTTACCTCCCCCCTTTCCGTTGGTTTTTCTTTGTCTAGAAAAATTTAAATTTAGGAAGGGGGAATGTTAAATCTTGGTCGTTGTTGGGGGTTTTCGCGAGTGTTCGAGCGGCCTTCCTTTTGGACCCTGCCCAACGTAAACACGCCCTGTACTGATGGGTTTTTCCCCCTATGTTCATTTCCGTTTTAAACAGATCTTTCCTCTGTGCATTGAACCTGTATTAACAGAGATCTTCCCCTCTTCTTAAACCCCCTTTTTTAAAAAAAATCTCCCTTGGGGCTTTGTCCTGATTAAAAACCCCTCTGTGCATTGAATCCTGTTTAAACGATCTCCTCTGTGTTTTGAACCTTTTTTAAACGTCCCCCCTGTGCTTTGAACCCTGTTTTAAAAAGTTCCTCTGGCATTGATTCCTGTTTTTAAAGATCCCCTCTGTCTTTGAACCTGTATTAAAGTCCTTGTGCTAAAATCCTGTTTTAACAGACCCTTGTGAAATTGAATCTGTTTAACAGATCCCCTCTGTGCATTAAACCTGTTTAACAGATCCCCTCTGTGCATTGTCTGTATTAAAGACCCATCTGTGCATTAAATTCCTTTTTTAACAGATCCCCTCTTGCATTGATTTTTTTACAATTCCTTGTGTTTTAAATTTTTTTAAAGATTCCTCTGTTTTGACCCTGTTTTAAAACAGATCCCTTGTGCATGAATTTTTAAACAGTTCCTTGGCTTTAAACCCGTTTTAAAAGTCTTCCCCCTGTGATTCATTCCTGTTTAACTATCTCTCTGGTTTGAACCTGTTTTAACAGATCCCCTCTGGCATTGAATCCTGTATTAACAGATCCCCTTTGCTTGAATCCTGTTTAAGATCTCCTCGGCATTGAATCCTTATTACAGATTCCTCTGTGCATTGAATCCTGTACAAAGTCTCTCCTCTGTGCTTGAATTTTCTAAATTCTTTTTTCTTGTATGTGCATTCAATCCTGATTAACAAAGATCCCTCTGTGCTTGAATCCTGTTTAAAAATATCCCCCTGTGCATTGAATCCTGTAAGACAATCCCCTCTGTGATTCAACCCGTTTAAAAGGGGTTTTTCCCCCTTGTGCTTCATTCCTGTTTAACGAGATATTTCCTCGGCTTTCAACCTGTTTTAACAGTTCCCTGTGCTTGTTTTGATTACAGATTTCTCCCTGACATTAATCTTCGTCGACGGATCTTTTTTTTGTATGTGCTTTAAATCATGCACGTATTAACAATCTTTCCTCTGTGCATTAACTTTGCTAGTTTTTTTTTCTTGGTGTTTCAATCATGCAGTATAAACAGCTTGATTTTTTTTCGTAAGTGCCTTCATTCTGTACAGGAATTTTTTCCAGGGCTTTCGCCTGTACGTAAAATTTTTTTCCATTTTTTTAAAATGTATTAATGAGGATTTAATTTCTTTGTTTTAAATTCTTTTTTCAGATTTTTTTTTCGTGCATCACAGTTAAATCTTCTCCGTCGGACAATAAATCCTTTTTGGTGAATTTGATTTATTATCTTTGTTTAAAATACTCTAGAAAAAGGACTTGGTTTTTTTGCGCATTCGGTCTCGTTTTTAATGTAATCTGTTTGGGCATACAAAATTTTCATTCTCTATGATTTAATTTCTGTATTAAATGGGCGTTTTTGTTTTTTTTGGTTTTTGTTTTTGTTTGTTTGTTTGTTTTTTCCTATGTGCGTTCAAATACATATTAACGGGAAATTTTCTTCATGGGTTTTAAGCCTGCATTATCTGGGTGTACTCTCGCCCCACCCACCCCCACCTCTCTCTCTCTCTCTCTCTCTCTCTCTCTCTCTCTCTCTCTCTCTCTCTCTCTCTTCTCTCTCTTCTCTCTCTCTCTTCCTGTTAAATTTAAGGACGAAAAACAAGGAAGAAAAATCTGTCACCCACAGGTATTGTAGGCAATTCAGTGTAGATAACGCGCTGATCTCGATAGGGGGCCGGAATAGCGATCAGTTGGTAGAGCATCGGACTCGTAATCTTGGGGTTGCGGGTTCGCATCTCCGCCGGGCCGTTTCGGTACAGGGGGATTTTTCCCTCGGAGTTAACATTGGTTCTGACTCCATTCCCCACACTGTCCTTCGAATGAGACTATAAACCTAGGGTGTGTGAATGCACGCACAACATCTTGCACACACGTAAAATCCCATCATCAATTTTCGGAAGAGAAGGCCAGTTTGGCCGTTGGTATGGATGACACGTCACACATAGCATGCATCTTCCTGAAGTTGGAGTATGGCTGCCTTAATGGCGGAATAAAAAAAATGGCCATACACACAAAAGTGTCAGAGTAATCAACATGATGATTGTGGACACTAAAAGAAAGACGACGAAGAAGAAGACCTCTGTCCTCTCCACCTCTTCCTCCTCGCTTCTCTTTGTATTCTCTATCTACTGTATTGTTAACCGCAGGTATTATAGGCAATGCAGAGTGGTTAACGTACTGTTGTCCCCAGTCCCCACCCCTCCTCCATCTCCCTTGTCTTTGTCTTTTATGTGTACTGTACTGTATTAACAAGAATGTTACTCTCTACATTTGATCTTACATTATACGGCATTTGGGTTCAATCTTGTATCAACGGGGAATTCTCTCCCTTCCACATTCAATCCTCGATCAGACAGGTCTTTACTGACCACAGGATCGCCATGGTGGAATGGCGGCCTGTAACAACGTGGAAACCAAGGTCAACAAGACTCTGGGATTCCTTCCCCCCCTCCTCCCCCCGTCCCCCCCCCCCCCCCCCCCCTCCCCCCCGCCATCAGCTACAAACATCGTCATGGGCCGCAGGCCACCGACTGCAGCCACACCCCAACCGGCTGTCACCACCAGAAGAGTCGCCACCTGCGTAACTCCCTTGAAGGTGCGATGTCCTCTGTCACCGTATCCTCAGTACAGCGAGTCCACCTTCTTCCATCCCACGACACCCAATGGAACTGTCTCCCAGACTGTCCAGGTTGTCACCGCACCTTCACTGGTGGGTGAAAACGCACACACACGCACACACACACACGCACACACACACACACACACACACACACACACACACACACACAGACACACACACACACACACACACACACACACACACACACACACACACACACACACAGAGTAAAAGCATCGGATTTGCCCCCCACCCCCATCCCTTCCCTTCCATCCCCTTTGCCCCTCTCCAACTTTATAATATATCCGGGAGTTAGGCGTGGTCACTTTGACAGTTTGTGGTGGGCCTGGTCATCTACTGGACCGAACTGGGCGTCTCCTTGTCTCTCTACAGAGGGACAAGCATTGCCCCCAGTCACGACACCCTTCACTTCCCTCCCAGCTCCCCATCCTCAATTTCAATTTCTTATTTTCTGTCTTTCTTTTTTCGCCGGTCCAACAGTTTGCTAACCCCAAGTGCAGCAGAATCCTCAACTCGATGAAGCTGGCTGCCCAAAATCTAGAAGAAGAAGAAGAGTGCTATGGAAATGAGAAACTAAATTCCATGATTTGAGTCTTGCATAGCATGGATGTTTTCTTTTTTTTTTCTTTTCTTTTCTTTTTTTTAATAAATCTTTTCTCGTAAGTTTGACGGCTTTTATGGTGCACATGTAACATTAACTTGCACATGTGCTGTCATCTTCCATAATCACACAAACCATTTTGCACCATTAATTATGGACTTATCTGTTGAAACTTTGTTACATTTAATGTGCCATCTTAAAGGGAGGTTAGCGCTCTTTCTCTGAGAAGTTGAGAACAGCAACGGGAGACAGGTAGAGGCTTAAAACAGTATGTTGTCCAAAATACGCCCAAAGTGTGAGGCTGCACAGGTCTGTGACTGCCAGAGACATGGAAAAAAATTTGGAGAGGGCAAGTCCCGAAAACGAAAATACCAAGAGAGATAAAGCTTAGCGTGTTCCGCCCCTTCGAAGGGAAGCTACTCTTACTACAAAAACAACCACATCTGTGCTGATTCTAAAGATGTCAGAACGCCTGATCCAAAGGTAAGAGGTTTGATTTCTCATGATTGAAGGCGATCCATTCTGGGTCTGATTTGATCTATTAAAAGCCATGATTGCTAGCATGAGGAAGCTGAAACCCGTTTACCACATTGTGCGTGATCGTCGGTGAACTTCAGATCAAATTTTGGAATATGACTCAACCAAATCTTGGCAAGTTCAATTTACTCTAAGTTTCACAATCACATGGCTCTGAGACCTCGCTTTAAGTTGACCGATTTCCAACTGACTGAGAGATATTCGCTCTGCCTTTGTTAGCTTTCCAGCACTTTGTGTGTGTGTGCGTGTGTGTGTGGTCTGTTAACTTGCAGACGGGTTCTCAAAAAAATAGTTTGTGGCCAGAGTGTGCTTCCATCTGTTACTTCCTCAAGTTCCTGATACCACAGATGTGGAGTCAAATCATTTTTGTTACTTCAAGTTCCTGATACCACAGATGTGGAGTCAAATCATTTTAAGGTTGGTGTTAATGTTTAACAGCTTACCTGTGATCTGGTGATTGTATTTTACCGCACTCAAATGCTGGTGGATCTATAAGTAAACGGAAAGAACTGGGTGTATTCATTTTAACTGCACAAACTTATCTCAAATTTATTCTGATTTTGATTGTGCACATGTTGCATATATCCAGTGATCCAGTCATTCTGCATTATGATTATTGCAGTGATGGGGAGGGGTAGTGTGTGTAGCATTTATGTTTGTCCTGTGTTGGTGTCTCGCTACTACAAAGGCCGGCTCAAAAGACTGCAGTTTTTGAGGGACAGTACTGTTGTCTTGCTGATTTTAGACCATAATAGTCTGAAAGTAAGACTGTTTAAAAGTGTTAAAACTGTGAAATGTGGCATCTGGTCACTGTGTATCAGTGATCATTATTTTAGATATATAGAACTGTTATTTGATTGTTGGTTTCTAACCAGCAGTTTAGGATCTGGTGCAAATATGTCATTGTGATCAGGAGCAATTGCTGGGACCAGCCCTCATTTAGTCAACCACCCTATAAAAGGTCAGCCATAGTTGTTCACACCATTCTTGGAGTGTGAGGAGGTCATACTTGCTGAGGAGACCCATCACAGAGCCACAGCCTAAGACATAGTCTTTGGTTATGCAGTCGGTGGCTCCAGTAGATTTTAGTTTATCTGGCAACAAAATGGATGATGTTCAAAAATTTCTATCCTGGCAGATTTTTATTCAGTCTGGCCTGAAACTAGAAGTACTGTTACTGGGAAGAAGTTTAACTTTAAGCACATGAAGTTGCTTTTGTGGAAGGATCATGATGTGTTCCTTGTTTCACTACGAAGTTGCAGGCTTATTCCTGATGTATCATAAAAACCTTTCTGTGTCGGTGGAATGCAGCATAAGTCCATTTTACATCAATGATCTTTTCCAAGATCTTCATCTTTGCCTGGTGCCTGTCATTGATGTAGCCCAGCTGTCATGGACTCTATGTTCCTGACTTTGGCACGTCATCGCACCATTTGGCACCAGACCTTGCCCTTCCACTCCCCTTCCTTCCCTCCCTCCCTCTCTCTCTTTGTCTCTCTCCATCTCTGGCTCAAGCTGATGTTTGCAGTCCTGTTTTATTTTCCCTGTTTATCAGTGACCTAGCAATTGAAGTGATTATGGAAAACATGGAGAGGGAGGGGTAGCTGACTATTGATGCTTTTGAATTATTTATTTTTTATTAACCAGTAATGCAGTTCTAATATTGGTGACTGTTACTGGCTTAGAGACTCAACTGAATAGTTTACAATGCGCAGCTGCTTCTCTCCAATTTAAGGTTAATTTGTCCAGGAGTACATGTATTATTATATTTCGTAAGAGTAGTTTAGTCATTCAAGCGCAAGAGTAAGGTGGTTGTATGATAGTGTCTCCATGCCTGTTGTAAATGCATGTACTCATGTAGTATTTGGTGTATTTTACTTGTATTTTTGACTTCTGTTAGTGGGTGCAAGGATCTGCTAGTGAGGCAAAAAAATGCTTTGCTCTTAATATGAAAACAAAAATCCTCACTAATATGTCTTTTAATGTATTTCTCAAGTTGTTTGATGGTTTAGTTTAGCCTGTTACAGTACAGGTCTGAAATATAAGTTTAGAGAACCTTGCTCTATTTTGTGAATCTGTGCACCTTTTTGCCTTGCACCTTTTTGCTTTTAAAAGGTTTTTTTTGCGTAGACAGATGAATGCCTAATGATCCTATTCATATTAACTTGGGATGAAAAGATTCCATATACATATTGTTTCAGCGATTAAAAGCATCCATTATGGCTAAATTTACTTTAACGGAGGAGCACAGATTACCATGCAATCCTTATAATATTATGTTATATGATCTCAAAGCTAGAAGAAAAAAACAAGTGAATAAGTAAGATATGTCTTTGTCTCTTTGAATCCAGTTTCGGTTCTGAGTGGTTAGATTGAGGTATTGGCAATGTTTGGCAGCTTATATGAATGTTTTTGTCAATGATGATTGACTGTATTAGACAAAGATAGTCAGACCTTGTGAAACATAGTGGAAGGTTTTATTTCCATTGAAATGTTTGCAGTACATATATTCAGAATTTGAAGCTTTATTTAACTTTAGAAATTGACAGATATCATGACCACATTTAGACTTGAATATCAGAATAAGTAGTTCTTAAGTTTAGATACAGAATGATTGTTGATGACATTGTTTTGCTGTGTCCGTTCAATAAAGTCTCAAGAGAATTAGATCCATTTTGTTCTTTGCCTTCCATCCCTAAGCCCTCCAGGGGTTGCAACCTTGCCGTGGTCGGAGGGTTTGCATGGTCCTGTGATCCCTTGGGCTTTGTTGGCGGGGGCATCAATGCTTGGAGATGGGCTGGTTTTTCAAACTGCTAGACCTGAGAAGTCAGATGCTGCCTGGCCTAAGCGTAACGTGGTAAGGAGTTGATCCCCCTGGTAGGGCTTCCCATGTCAGATAGGCTAAGGGTGAGGATCCTGACTAAGAGTAACCCCGCCTTTCTCCTTTTCTTGTTTTCTGCCTTTCCTATTTGGCCCTTTTTCTATCTTCGTCTCTCCCTTCAAGTCTTCTTTTCCACACTCTTTTTCTCTCTGTGTCTCCTTAAGATCCGCCGCGTTTGCCGTGCGGTGCGACCTGTGTCGGAGGGGGATGAGATCCTGGTGATTGAGAGGGCCAGTGCTTGAGGAGGCCAGTGCTCTCAACATCACTTTGGCTCGGACCTCTCCTAGACAGGGAGTACACTTTGGCCCGGGTGTACTGATCGGCTCCCCTTCTTGGGGCTGGTCAAGACAGGCAGTTCCCCTGCTGGCCATGTGAATCCCTGCAGTGCTCGACTCTCTGTTCCCGGGAATTGGGCATGATCAGGGGGATAGGGTTGGTGGGTTTTTGTCTGTTGTATGTCTCTCCTGAAGCCTGGAAGGGGTCAAGACAGTGATTCTTGGCCCGGGCCCCTTAGTTGGACTCCAAGGTGGGTGGGTAAGGGAGAGATGAAATATAATAAAATAAATCATGGCTTTTTCTAAAAATATCCCCCCAAAAAAGAAGAGGAAGGCAGCACCCCCTATTTCAGGGGACTTTCAATCTGATAGTGACTCGGATATCGAGGTAAGACAGAGGACAGGTTTCGGGGCTTCCTGGCTCGTGATGGAAGGGACGGAGCAGGAAAAACCCATTTCAGCTCTGAGTCCTTTCGCATCCAGAAGGGCTTCCAAGGTTTAGCAGGTGACCCTCAGTCCAAAAGGCTACGGAATGGTTCATTTCTTGTTCAATGCAAATCCAAAAAACAATCGGAACAGCTGCTGAGGGCAACAAAGCTCATGGACAGAGAGATCCGAGTGACTCCCCATAAACAATTGAACTCGTCCAAAGGAGTGATTCGATGCCTAGATTTGACAGGTGTCTCGGAGGTGGAGATCAAGACGGAACTGGCGTCCCAGGGTGTGACAGAGGTGCATAGGGTGACGGTAATAAAAGGTGCAGAAAGAGTGGCCCCCAACACCCTCTTTCTGACATTCTGCAACCCTGTGCTGCCTCCGGTTACCTGAATGTTCGGGTTCAGTTGTATGTTCCGTCCCTGTTGAGGTGTTTCAGGTGCCAGAGGTTTGGCCATGTCAGAGACCGCTGTTCTGGGCAGGAGGTGTGCGGTGTTTGCTGCAAGGCAACCCATGATGGGCCGTGTAAAGACCATCTCCACACTCGGTTGAACTCCCTTGCCCGCACGGGCAAGACATTGTGCCAACTGCAGTGGCGACCATCCCTCCTCTTCACGAAACTGCCCTCTTTGGATTCAGGAGTCCACCATACAAAGACTCGAAACAGAAAAGAAAATCTCCTTTTTTGAGGCCCGAAAAACAGGTTGTTGGCAGTCAGACGCCAACAGCATCTTCATATGCTTCGGCCGTAAAGAAAGTTGCCACTCGGTCAGTCTACTGCCAGACTGATGAATTTATCTTTTCAAAGACACTGCAAGGAAGAATTGTAAACTCTGGTGGAAGCAGGTCCACCACCTCCCAACCCAAAGTGAATGCCCTGGTGGAGGCAAAAATCCGCCACCCTCTGACTGCCCAGTGTCTTCCGACAAACTCCAAATGCCAAAAACACCCTGGTTCGATTCAGACTGCCAACAGGTTTCGAAAGTTCGCAAACGGGCTCAGCGTCGGGTATACCAACGACCTTCGGGTCCCAACACTCGAGCCCATCAGAAACTCCGTGCCAAATCGAGACACACTTTTAAAATCAGTAAACGTCAGTCTGGAGAAGCTTCTGCTCCAGGCTGACATCTAAAACTTCCAAGAAAAAAGTGTGGAACATTATTAAGAAAATCAAAGGGAAGAACACCTGTCCCACTGTGAACTATCTCAAGTTTTCGGACTCTTTAATAACAGAGAAAAAAGCAGTTGCTAATCTGCTTGCTTCAACCTTTGAAAAGAATTCCTCCTCTTCTAACAAATCAGCCAGTTTTGTCAAAAACAAAGCCCTTAAAGAAAAATCACCCTGCAACTTTTCTTTCAAACAACATGGAAGACTACAATCTTCCTTTCACGTTAAACGAACTGAAATCTGCCTTACTTTCCTGCAGCGATTCCTCTCCAGGTATAGATGAAATCCATTATAAACTGTTGAAACATCTTCCGCAAAAAGGTCTGAAATAACTGCTACATGTATACAACCATGTGTGGACTACTGGTTTCTTTCCACCTTCTTGGCGAAAGCTCTCATTATTCCCATTCCCAAACCTGGAAAAGATCTTTCTAACCCATCAAACTACCGTCCCATAGCTTTGACCAGCTGTGTCTGTAAATTGATGGAGAAAATGGTCAATGCTAGGCTCATGTGGAAACTGGAAACCGATGGCCTTTTGGCGAAAGAACAGTGTGGTTTCCGCAAACATAGGACTACAGTTGACCATTTGATTCGTCTGGAATCTACACTTCGGAACGCCTTTTTGAACAAACAGCATGCAGTGGCAATTTTCTTTGACTTGGAGAAGGCCTACGATACCACCTGGAAGTCTGGGATACTTCATGATCTCCATGATCTGGGTTTTTGAGGTCATCTTCCTCTTTTCATACAAAATGTTTTTGGCAGAACGACAGTTTCAGGTCCGGGTTGGCACCACTCTCTCTGATGTTCACGAGGAGGGTTGGGTGTTCCACAGGGGCGCATACCGTCTCTGCCCTCTTTAGCATCAAGATCAACAACATTGTTAAATCAGTTCAGCAGGGTTCAGACTGCTCATTGTTTGTGGATGATTTTGCTGTCTACGCAACTGGAAGCCTGTACCCGAGTATCCAGCGCAGGCTCCAGCTTTGTGTGGATAAAATCCATCAGTGGGGCGGATGAAAACGGTTTCACCTTTTCTCCTACAAAAAACACAGTGTATTCACTTCCCTAATTTCCGTCATTTTTTTCCAGATCCTGAAATTCAAGTAGGGAAATCTCCCATTCAGCTGTCAAAGAGGCCAAATTTCTAGGAGTGATTTTTTACCAGAAACTTTACTTTCTCAGCCACATTAAAAACCTCAAAAAATGCTTTCCAGAAAGCACTGAATATTCTGCGGGTCGTAGCGCACACTGACTGGGGCGCTGATAAGAAAACATTGCTGCACCTCTACAGAGCCTTGGTCCGTTCCAAACTGGACTACGGTTGTGCTGTGTACGGCTCTGCAAGATCGTCTTACCTCAAACTCTTGGACCCTATCCACCATCAAGGGCTTCGTCTCTGTCTTAGAGCATTCCGCACCACCCTGTGTACAGCCTGTAGCAGAGGCAGGTGAACCTTCACTGTCCAACCGCAGGCTGAAATTGTCTTTGAATTATTATATCCGACTGTTCTCGGAACCAGAAAACCCTGACTGTGTCTTTGACCCTCCGTTCCAAAGTAAGTTTGAAAAAACCCTAAATGTATTCCGCCGTTTGGTCTTCGTATGCAGCCTCGCGTGCGGAATGCAGGTCTAGACCAAGGAGTTGTGTTCGATTTTCCAAGTTTCCGGATCAGCCTCCGTGGACCTTTTTCAAAACCAGAGATTCGTTTTGATCTTGCAGCTTTTCGCCCAAGAGTCTACCAGCTCTCTGGCGTACAAGGCATTGTATGCTGAGCTCTGTTCGAAATTCCCATCCTATCTAAAAGTTTTCATGACGGTTCCCAAGTCTGAAGATGGAGTGGCCTGTGCAGCCTATTGCCCTGGGGCTCCTTCTCAGATACTGTTGGAACATATACATTCAGATGCTTATGTCTATTCTGCTGAACTTACTGCTCTGTTCTGGCATTGAAGATAATCTCACTATCTACGAAGAGGGACTTTCTGGTTCTGTCGGATTCGCTGTCAGCCTGGAGGCCATAGCTGGCCGCAACCTTCAGCATCCAGAACTTTTACATTTCTTTGAACTTTTTAGCAAGTTGAAAGCGGATGGTTACAACATTATTCTGGCTTGGGTTCCTGGTCATGTTGGCATCGGCGGGAACGAAATGGTTGATCGTTTAGCCAAGAATGCCACAAGAGAGAAACTGTCCAACATTTATATCCCCTGCTCAGATGTGAAACCCAAAATTAACGATTATGTGAGAGACCTCTGGCAGGAGGATTGGAACACACAGACGAATAACAAACTCTTTCAGATCCGTCCAAACCTTAGGACTTCCTCCCATCTACGTCTGGTGGTCGTAAAGAGGAAATGGTTCTGTGCCGGCTGCACACTGGCCATTCGTTATTTTACCCATTCGTACCTTTTAAAGTGTGAAGAAGCTCCGTGGTGCATTCCATGTCATGCGCCACTCCAATGAAAACATGTTCTTTTAGAGTGTTGGGACTTGCACGATGTGAGACACAAACATTTTACCCGCGGAGTCCATGAAGATCCTGACGTGATCCTTGCGTTTTTGAGAGAGATTAACATTTTTCATCTGATTTAAGTTTTTACGGAAGAAAGATTTTTAACGAAGTTTCTGGTACGGTTCTAGACGATGTCATTTAAAGAGATGTGTGAAAGGTTTGTGTTTTTTTTTTTTTTTTATTTAATGACTGGTGAGTTGATTTTAACGTGGTGACAGCCCTGATGTGGCCCCTTTTCGGTCGGCTGGGCTATAAGCAACATTATCTTATCTTATCTCTATCCTAAGGACAAAATTCATTCAGCCAAAATTTTTTTGACAGTCTTCCGTATTTAAATTGACGATGCTGATGTCGGTATCAACAAAAGTTCTTTACAAATTGTCCTTGTTTTTGTAAAAGACATTTTACCTCAGAGAAATAGCTACCTGTCGATATTCTGAATTATTTGTGTTAGGAATGCTTGGCAGTCTTGGGTATTTGTTGCAGATGATATTTCACTCACCTGTTCGTGAGGACCAAAGCCTTTATGAATTTATTTACCATCCAGATCTGAATTCCTCTCTGGCCCTGAGGATAGAATATCCTCTGCCATCAACACAGATGGCCTTGGTGATTTTCAGTCCAGCTCATTTTTTATCAATGAAATTCAAAGAATTTTATGGGGTTTTTTTTTAAACTACTGGTAGTATACTGCTGCATGGTTAAAGTGCCCAGCTTGTCGACATTCTGCTTATAGGATGGATCCCAGATTATTTCTCCGTATTGTAGCATGGGATGAACATTGATGCCAGGAAAACATTGCGTTTGCAGGCAGTGCCAGGGTGTTGCTTAAGAATGCTGCGGAGAATAGAGCCCGTTCCAAAATGTGCCATTGTTAAAACATTATTTGCAAAGTAGATCTGAACATATTACCTTCTGATTGCTTGAGAATCATAATGTTGAAATTGGCAAAGATTGAAGAGTAAGTAGAATAACTTTCAGTATTAAATATGCACTTTGAATATGATAAGAAGAGAAAAAAATATACCACAGCACTTACAGCATAAAATGATGCCATAAAAGTTCACCAATATGATAAGAGAAAAAATATACCACAGCACTTACAGCATAAAATGATGCCCTAAAAGTTCACCAATATGATGAGAAGAGAAAAAAATATACCACAGCACTTCAGCATAAAATGATGCCTTAAAAGTTCACAGAATTCAATACATCACTCATAAAACCAAACTTAAAATGTGAACCATATAATGAAAATGTACAGTTGATTTTATTTGATCTCATTCGATTTGTAATATTTTCAAAAGTATTACTGTTACAAAACGTTGGGATCATATGTCCTGAGGACCAAACCATATTTCTCTGCTACATGAAGGAAACATTGGATTAAAACTACAGCTATGCCACAGCAAAGCTTACTGTTTCTTATTAAGTTAATTCTTTGTTATCACAAGTAATAAAATGTCTTTTCAACAAAGAGTTGGTTGTTCTTCTGAGAGCAAAAAGTATCATTCATTTCATGTATGTGAGAGTTTATATTGCAGTCTATGTGTGTGTAAGCATGAGTTGGTGTAAGATGTCGTGGGTGCGTTGTTTGTATGTGTGTTCGTTTGTGTAAGAGGTAGGTTGTCAAATCATGTTTGAGATTAATCATATGTTTGAACGATAATGCCACCACAGACAATGATTGCCATGTACGTATGCAGTTTTTGGACATTTTACATTGAAAAACATGGCTTCAAGCCTGCACATCCTGATAACACCACTGCAAATTATGATCACCTACATATACACTGTGATTTTTTAACACTTTGCGCACTGAAACACGGCCTCGGGCCCGAAAATCACAATAATAGTGCTGCAAATTATGATCATCATGCCACAGGTGCCGTCTTTGAAAAACTAAACCACACAAAAACGTGGGCTAATGCATGGAAATGATCAGAATTCCATCATTGATTATGATCGCTAGGCAATATCCTGACTTTCCATACCCTGTTGTTCTATGGGGTCGTCCAGCATGTTCTAAGATGATCGGAAAGGGGACTGCTGCATTAGTATGTATTGGGTTTGACCCAGTAGGTGGAATCGAATTGCGTCAAACTAATTCAATGCCCATGTATTCAGTTAGACCTGACATGTCTTGGGTCAGATCACATTTTGATTTACAGTTCAGACAGAAACACTTGTCAGAGGAAGGGTTTCTCCTTGGAGAGTTCCTACCATGCTGAACAAATGAGACGTGGGAATGTGCCGGATAACAATTTCTGTGTGTGTGCGTGTGTGCGTGTGTGGTGTGTGTGTGTGTGTGTGTGTGTGTGTGTGCGTGCGTGCGTGTGTGCATGCGCGCACGCATGTGTGTTTGCGCGCGCATATTAATGTGTGTGTTTGGTAGAACACGAGATTAACATCCTAATAGTGGGTAATTCTGAAGGACAACTTGTTCCCAAACTAATGTCCATGTAGTAGGTGTCTGTATTTTTATCTGTGTATGCATGTGTGCATGTATACTTGTATGTAAGACTTGTATAGCTGTAACCATGAATCTACAAATAAACATCCACCCTTGATGAAAGATCACATTGTTTGTACCCAGGCCTTGCAGCGAGGATGAATCTTTCGAACAAGTGGACATCATCCCGATGATCTCCCCCCACCCAATGTAGACCTCAACTCCTACGTCCCGGTCAGTCAGCGGACATCACCCTTGACCCGTGAGCAGTTCGAGGCCATGCTTGACAAGGATGGACGATTGGTCAGCGAACATCAGTTGAGACAGGCAGTCTTCCTAGGTGGGTGTTGGTTAGAAAAAGAATTTGAGGAGGGGGGTGGGGAGGAGGGTGTAGAACGGGGGTGGGGGGGGGAATTATCAAAGGGGTTGGGAAGAAGTGCGTATGTGACTGGCGCATGAGTAATAGCACAACCACCACTGCCTGTATGTGTGCATGTGATTGACATGTGTGACACAATGTAACTCATTTCTCCTTTTTAGTTTTCATATAGAACACTGAAGTTCAACTTTCTTATATATTTATTTTTTATACTATTTTCAGTGTCACCATTGATGTAGTGGCGATATGCCAAAGTTTCAGCTTTGATGTGCCGAAACTTAATGGCACAGATGTATTTTTACGCACCTGTGAGTTTCAGTCCAAAGAAACTAGACACACACCATTAGCTTCACCACTGAACTATATGCAGTTCTGTTTGCAGTTCCAGTGGACCAGAAAACACTGTAGTTTTCTCTTTTAATAGTCTGTGGAAACGGGTCAGCCGTCTCTTTTTCTCCAGACAAAGTGGAGAACAAAATCGATTTTAACTTCGAAAGTTGATAAAACTTGTGTTTAGTTAAAAGGTCTGGCATTGAACATGTAGGGAACATGATGATGAACATGTAGGGAACATGATGATGAACATGTAGGGAACATGATGATGAACATGTAGGGAACATGATGATGAACATGTAGGGAACATGATGATGAACATGTAGGGAACATGATGATGCAAATTCAACTTTGATGAACAAAACACTAACATCCTTCCACTGGACAATTGAAGTATTCTCTAAGATAAGCTTTTGAAAAACTTGGTGAAAATGGCACACTCGCCCACAAATAACTCATGCTAACATGAAGAAATCTGAAATGCCATGCGTCTATTATCTTTACCCTGCCTTTATTGAGCAGAGAGTGGATGGAAATTATGAGCCCCATGGGGTCGACGAGTGTTACTTTCAATAGTCTCTCTAAGTATATATGTCAACAACCGTTGTCAATGGCTGTTCACAACAATGTTAACATTTATTACCAGTGGCATTGAAAGTGTTAATGTGTCATTGACAAATAGACGTCACAGTGACTGACTTCCTGTTGTGACCAGCTGGCAAGGATGTTGGGAAGAGGAGGATGTGGTCTCTGTGTGTGTGTGTGTGTGTGTGTGTGTGTGTGTGTGTGTGTGCGTGTGTGTGTGTGTGCTAAGAATGCAGTGTGAATAATATTGGTGATGTGCATCATTTTAAGATGGAGTGCCAAAATGAAACACTATTTCCTTCTTATTTCAAATAAAAGATGTGTTTATCATTTCCCTAAAACGATGCCTGGAGGAAAAAGAAGATTCTTGAAGCTGGCAAAGTTAGAAAAAAAAGGCAAAATTATGCAGTCATTCCCTTATCTTTATTAAGAAATGATCGCTTTTTTTAATGTGTGTACACGTGTTCAAAACACCTGAGAAAAAAAACGTTAACATTGTTTCTGTCCTGATTTATTTGTTATCCTCCATAGCCCAAAAGGGAGGGACAGTTGTAATTCAAGTGTGTGTGTGCGTGTGTGTGTGTGTGTGTGTGTGTGCACATGCGTGTGTGTGTGTGTACATGATGCATTGATTGTCCAAAATGTGATGCAGTTGGATAGAAACTTCTGCCCTTTGTTCACATGAAAGCCATTACTGTTTTTGATACCTAAGTTAGTATGTTGTCGTTTGATTTTCAAGCTCCAGGCAGTGCAGTGAGTGGCTAGTTTTGTAGGGCCTTTCCTTGTCTGCCAGTCCGTGGCACAGGGCCCGCCTGTTTCCCCATCCTTGTTCCCTGGCAGTCGGGCACCTGTCGGTCATTCAGCGTGAACGGCCTTTTCTGCGGGAGTCCCCCATCAGATTTCACTCGGGGCACCTGGCCCCTCTGTGATCTTTTCCTCTTTTGGCTGCCAGTCAGAGTTACTCCACACTGCTGTTTCCTGTCCCTCGTCCCAAGCAGTCAATAGTTTGTCAGTCTTTCGGTGCAGCTGGCCTTGTTTTGGTGGGTCAGTGGTCAGATTCAGCCAGGGGACTGAGCAGCTAGCCTAGTTTTGGTGGGTCACTGGTCAGATTGAGCAGGGGACCAACAGCTAGCCTTGTTTTGGTGGGTCACTGGTCAGATTGAGCAGGGGACCAACAGCTAGCCTTGTTTTGGTGGGTCACTGGTCAGATTCAGCCAGGGGACTAACAGCTGGCCTTGTTTTGGTGGGTCACTGGTCAGATTCAGCAGGGGACTAACAGCTAGCCTTGTTTTGGTGGGTCACTGGTCAGATTCAGCAGGGGACTAACAGCTAGCCTTGTTTTGGTGGGTCACTGGTCAGATTCAGCAGGGGACTAACAGCTAGCCTTGTTTTGGTGGGTCACTGGTCAGATTCAGCCAGGGGACTAACAGCTAGCCTTGTTTTGGTGGGTCACTGGTCAGATTCAGCAGGGGACTAACAGCTAGCCTTGTTTTGGTGGGTCACTGGTCAGATTCAGCCAGGGGACTTAGCTGTTAGCCTAGTTTGGTGGGTCACTGGTCAGATTCAGCAGGGGACTAACAGCTTGCCTAGTTTGGTGGGTCACTGGTCAGATTCAGCAGGGGACTAACAGCTTGCCTAGTTTGGTGGGTCACTGGTCAGATTCAGCCAGGGGACTGAGCAGCTTGCCTAGTTTGGTGGGTCACTGGTCAGATTGAGCAGGGGACCAACAGCTAGCCTAGTTTGGTGGGTCACTGGCCAGATTCAGCAGGGGACTAACAGCTAGCCTTGTTTTGGTGGGTCACTGGTCAGATTCAGCCAGGGGACTGAGCAGCTAGCCTAGTTTGGTGGGTGACTGGTCAGATTCAGCCAGGGGACTGAGCAGCTTGCCTAGTTTGGTGGGTCACTGGTCAGATTCAGCAGGGGACTAACAGCTTGCCTAGTTTGGTGGGTCACTGGTCAGATTCAGCAGGGGACTAACAGCTTGCCTAGTTTGGTGGGTCACTGGTCAGATTCAGCAGGGGACTAACAGCTAGCCTTGTTTTGGTGGGTCACTGGTCAGATTCAGCCAGGGCACTGAGCAGCTAGCCTAGTTTGGTGGGTGACTGGTCAGTTTCAATCAGGGTACTGAGCAGCTAGCCTAGTTTGGTGGGTCAGTGGTCAGATTCAGCCAGGGCATCAGTCCCCTGCATGAGTCCTCCTCCTTTTGGCACCTGTCAGTGTTTCAAGTTCTGTCGGTCATCGCTGGAGATCTTCTTGGCAGCTAGTCAATCAGCTCCAGGCAGCTAGTCAATCAGCTCTAGGCAGCTAGTCAATCAGCTCCAGGCAGCTAGTCAATCAGCTCCAGGCAGCTAGTCAGTCAGCTCTAGGCAGCTAGTCAATCAACTCTCAGCAGCTAGTCAATCAGCTCCAGGCAGCTAGTCAATCAGCTCTCAGCAGCTAGTCAATCAGCTCCAGTCAGCTAGTCAATCAGCTCTAGGCAGCTAGTCAATCAGCTCTAGGCAGCTAGTCAGTCAGCTCTCAGCAGCTAGTCAGTCAGCTCCAGGCAGCTAGTCAATCAGCTCTCAGCAGCTAGTCAATCAGCTCCAGGCAGCTAGTCAGTCAGCTCCAGGCAACTAGTCAATCAGCTCCAGGCAGCTAGTCAATCAGCTCCAGGCAGCTAGTCAATCAGCTCCAGGCAGCTAGTCAATCAGCTCTCAGCAGCTAGTCAATCAGCTCTAGGCAGCTAGTCAGTCAGCTCTCAGCAGCTAGTCAATCAGCTCCAGGCAGCTAGTCAATCAGCTCTCAGCAGCTAGTCAATCAGCTCTAGGCAGCTAGTCAATCAGCTCCAGGCAGCTAGTCAATCAGCCCTAGGCAGCGAGTCAGTCAGCCCTAGGCAGCTAGTCAATCAGCCCTAGGCAGCTAGTCAATCAGCTCCAGGCAGCTAGTCAATCAGCTCCAGGCTGTGTGACATGTGCTTTAAATCAGCGGAAAAGGGAGGGAGTTTTATCACCATGCTGTAAAGTTGATTGCTGCAGATTTGCTACACGTTTACAAACATTTACAAACATTCGCAACAACGAGGAAGACAAATCTCTAGGACTTGGTGTTTCCCGTTTGGTTGCCAGGTCACAGTGTCCCCAACAGTACAGGAGCTTTGTTTGCATGCTGTTGTGCTGTTCTGTTGAGTTTTTCACTTTGCGCTGCTGGGTTTTTTTTGTGGCTAATCAACCGATTGTGGTTTTGAATAATTTTTTTCTTTTTTTTTCCCCTGTAGATTAGGCAGTTGCAACGTACATAGCAGTGTGCTTGATAGCTCAGAAATTACAGTATGTGTGTGTAAATGTTTGGGAGGGGAAGGGGCGTTAGTTTGTGGGTATGAGAGTGTGTGTGTGTATGTGTTTGTGTGTAGGTGTGTGCATGCACACATGTATGTAGCACATCAGCTGCGATTGACGGTGATTTGTTCTGTTTAGGAGGGGTGCAGCCATGTATCAGGAAGGAGGTGTGGCGGTTTCTCTTTGGACTGTATCCTTGTACATCCACTGCCAGGTAACAATGAGCACACTGTTGTCCGCTGCCAGGTAACAGTATGAGCACGTTGTTGTTGTCCACTGTCTTACACCTTCAGGCGATAAATTGATGTGGGGACAGCTTTCTGATCAACTGAACCGTTGCTGCTCACTATTTCTTTTCTTTAAAAAAAAAAAAAAAAAACCCAACTAAATCCACAACAGGGAAAATGTTGATGGTTTGCCGTTTTGCTTCTAAGTTACGTCTGTTGTGTTTGTCACAGCACTGGCTTGTACCTCCTGGTACAGTGCAAAACGGTGACCTGCCTCACAGCTTATCCTCGGTGCATGAGACATGTGATGTTATCTGTCATCACTGCAGATTAGGAGATGGTTGGTAAAAACAAGCAGGCCAGTAAGTTAGTGGAAAAACTAACCAGAAAAAAAAAGAAAGAAGAGAAGATTGAGGGGCATGAGTCATGGTAACAGAATGAACAGAAAGAAGCAAGTACGAGCTGACAACGGACAGTGATCATTTGATACCTGGTGCTAGGACTACAAGACGACAATGCTGAGTATCTGTGTGGGTATTCATAATGAGCAGCATGAGAGTATTGCCACTGAGGGGGCAATGAAGATGAAATGGGGGGAAGAAAAACAAAATAGAAACACATGCGTACAAGGAAAAGGCAAAAATGACAAAAGAGTCTGTGCATGCCACTGTTCATATAATACAGAAACTCTGGCGTCACAGTCACTAAACTGTATGCGTTAAACGGCTTGGCATAGCTTAACCCCTGCTGATTTTTGTAAGGGTCTGAAAACCTGTGCTCTTCATATGGGGGCAATGGTATGAAAAATCCTGTGAAATAACCAGTTTGGGTATAAAGACGCTCTGTTGAAATAACATTTTTGGGTATGAAGATGGTCTGTTGAAATAACCAGTTTGGGTATAAAGACGCTCTGTTGAAATAACATTTTTGAGTATGAAGATGGTCTGTTGAAATAACCAGTTTGGGTATAAAGACGCTCTGTTGAAATAACAGTTTTGGGTATAAAGATGCTCTGTTGAAATAACCAGTTTGGGTATAAAGACGCCCTGTTGAAATAACCGGTTTGGGTATAAAGACGCTCTGTTGCTCTGCTGAAAAAAGAAAAGTTGATCTACTACACAGTTACGAGAGGGAGTTTTTGAAGTCCAGTATTTAGAGTTAACGTCTTTTCACTGAGAGTGACACCATGAAACTGTTTAACAATGCCTTTCCATGGTCGTGAAAATCAGGGCTTTCTGTACAGGGCTCTGTACAGTGAGGTAGACAGACTGATATGAATACATACATGCAAACCAGTTGGCATGCTTACATACACATACAGAGCGAAAAAAAGATAACTGTGTCCCATTCAGAACAACATGCTTATGCTCGGTCATACATGCTGATGTCGGCTCACAAAGTATGAATAGGCTTAACACTCATACAGATGTATTCATACACAGAACAACATGATACTTATTCAGACTGCTCATCACAAGCGTCGAGTGTCTTGTTGCGCACAATGAAAGGAAAGTTATACATGCAACAGGAAAACAAGTTGGTCTACTGACTGTTAGAGTTAGTTAGAGAACAGTGGTTTTCAAGTAAGTGACTAATTGGATTGATGTTTAAGCTCTTTATTTTTTTTTCAGTTTTGCAGAACAGAAGCGTTGACAGTAGGAAGGTGGGCTGCTAGTTGGAACAAGGAGGGGTCTGAAATAACACGACCGTGTTAGAAAAATGAGAGAAGTCATTCCACAGAGGGGCCAGTCATCAAGGGAGGCCCACCTGTTTAAAATAAGAAACCTGGGAAGTGTGTGTGTGCGTGCGCGATATGTGTCAGGAGATTTGACTCGTGTGTGTGTGTGTGTGTGTGTGTGTGTGTGTGTGCCATGTGTCTCGGAAGATTTGACTCGGTGTGTGCATGTGTATGTGTACACGCACAATTTTTTTTCGTAACACAGGGAGCGGGAGGCATTGCTGTTGGACTACATTGTGAAGTACAACGAACTGAAGTCGCGGTGGAAGACGTTGCTGGTGTTGGCGTCTGTGCCTGGACGTAAGTGTGCCTGGTTCCTTCATGTGTGTGCATGCGTGCGTGGGTGCGTGTGTGTGCGTGTTCATGTAGGGTTTTTTTATTTTTTTGGTATAGTGTCATTCTGCAGTCCCATCCATAGTATGTGAAGGTTTAAAGGTTTGGATGATTTTGGGTTGAAAGTTTCAGTTCTCTCTGTGCAGTCTGGCCCATGAGGCATCGCCAAGGGATCTGCCCCTCTCTCTATCTGCTGCCGCTCTGTGGGCCATCTCAGGTGTCTGACTCCTGCCTTTCACCTCTCTCATGGCTGGTCTCTGCCAGATTCCTTGGGTTCACCCTGGCCTCGTTTGTCCAACACACAGCAGTCCTGGGCAGAGTTGGGTTGCATGCTGTGGATGTGTCCCCACCATCTCCAGTAGTGCGTCCGGATTGCCTCTTCCACTGTTTCTGTGCTACTTTGGATATCTGCATTGGAGACAGTACTGTCCAGGAAATCCGGATGACATGCAACAGGCACTTGCTGTGGACACCTTCAACTTCTGCCAGTAGTGACTGTGCTCTCCCAACACTCTGAGGGAGAGCACTGAGTGAGGGCATAGCTTCACACGATCCTGATCGTTGTGTGGACACTAGAGCCAGTGGGATCTCTGAATGGGCTTGAGCATGGTGAATGCTTGGTTTGTTTTGCTGATCCTGTTGTTCAGCTTCAGGTCACAGTCATTACTGTCTGTTGTCACTGTACTACCTAAGTGGAAAAAATTGTTGTACGTAGTTCAGTGGCCTGCTACTCACAGTGACTGGGTTGTGGTTTTGATGGGGTTTTTTTTTTCCTCTGGGCTTTTGTCTTGTCATTTACTCTTCAGGAGGAACATATATATTATATACGTAGGTTGATGTACGTATGTGTGTGTGTGGGTGTCTGCAAGTTGTGAAAGTGTGTGCGTGTGTGTGTAAGGATAATGGGACATTTTTAGGGTGTTTTCAGACACCTCCAAGTTCTGTGTAGTATCAAACGAACACACACTCACACATCTGCGCAAACACTGACCAGCTTGAATGCTCCCTGCTCTCCTCACCTTCTTCCTGTCTCATCGACACTCCGTGCCCCCACCTCCTCCCTCTGCCTCCCCTCACCTATGACTCCCCGGCCTCTCTTCACCCGTGTCTACCCCCCCCCCCCCCCCAATCCCCCCTACATACACAGCACACAGACCCACTGTCGTCTTCTGCGTACGCATGCTGATACTCCTGTGGACACTCCCTGTTTAGACAGGCAAGTATTAATCCCATCTGCCCAACAAAGGGAGTGGAGTTTTGTGTGCGTGACCGTTTTTATTTTATCCCGCCATTAAGGCAGCCATACTCCATCTTCGGGAAGCACAGACCCACCAACAAGTATACCCTGCTCTCTCAGGTCCCTCCTTACATACTGCACAGACTTGCACACAATCAAGAAGTCAAGAAAATTTCAATCCTTTTACCCCTTTTAGGATATAGAGGTTAAACAACAGCAGACTCTGCGTTGGAAAACGAGAATCAAACATCAACAACGACGAGTCATTTTCAGTGGGTGATTTGACAGATAGTAGGATATACTAAAATTGATGATGATATGATTATATAATACAGGCATTTGGTAACTGCATGAAAAAAAGATAAAATCACCACATACCCTTTTCCTTCTTTATAAATCTGCCTAAGTTACAACATGCACCTCGCCTTCATTTGAGCGCTGCAAAAATAAATTTGATTTTCTTTGACTAAACTCTTTTGGAAGGCCTTTGAATTTTGGACATTTGATTATAAAATGAAAATAATCTCAAATTACATCTGTTTCACAATTTAAAGAAATGCGTAACTCTTGGAACATTACAGTGCCTTCCACCTGAGATAATTTGTGACTGCTGCAATCTGAACGTGAATACAGATATTACATAAGTATGTGGTAAGTTGGTAACATATTTTTCTCTTCTAAACTCATTTTGAAAACTATGTTGACACACCAGAAAGTACAAACACATGCACACACAAATAGTCTGATGGAGCCATGTATGCAGACAAGTAAGGTAATGTTGCTTATAGCCCAGCCGACCGCAAAGGGCCACATCAGGGCGTGCAGACAAGTCGCATAACATGTGGACAATGTTTCGCACGCACACACACACACACACACACACACGCACGCACGCACGCACGCACGCACGCACGCACGCACGCACGCACGCACTCACTCACTCACTCACTCACTCATGCTCACATATGCCATACATATAAACACATGCTCAAGTACACACACACTCATGCATTCACACTCGTGCATATACATTTGCCTTCTGATAAAATGTCATTTCAAATGAAACCACACCACAGCAGTCTCCCTATGCATTTGTCACATTTTATTAATAATAATAATAATAAGGAACATTTAGTGCGCTTAATCTTAAACAAAAGCCCTAAGCGCTTACAGCAATAAGCCCTAACACACACACACACACACACACACACCCACACACACACACAAACACACACACACACGCACACGCCCACACACCAGCGAAGGAGCAGAAAAATTATGTTTTGAAGAGAGTTGTTTTGAGGGAGGACTTGAAAGAAGAAAGACTGTTTGAGTTTCGGAGTGCAGAAGGGAGATTGTTCCAGCAGGAAGGAGCCTGAAAAGTAAAAGAACGTTCACCAAGTGTTCTGGCCCGAAAACGAGGGATCTGCATAATGCGAGTGTCAGAGGAAGAGCGAAGCTGTCTGGAAGGAGTATAGGTCGACAGAAGTTTAGAGAGGTAAGATGGAGCGAGGCCATCCAATGCCTTGTAACAGAGCAAAGAAAGTTTGTACTTGATGCGTTTTTCAACAGGAAGCCAGTGCAAAGATTTAAGCAAGGGAGAAACATGAGAGGTTTTCGGAGATTTCGAGACAAGGCGAGCAGCATTATTTTGGACTTTCTGCAATTTTGCAAGAAGATTCTGTGGACAGCCAGCAAGAAGAGAATTACAGTAGTCAAGTCTTGAAAGAATGAAAGCAAAACCAGAGTCTTGGTGGCTTCTTCAGACAGAAGGTGGCGCACAGAACTGATTCACCGAAGCTCCAAGTAGCAAGCCCGGCAGATAGAAGAAATCTGATTTTGAAAAGAGAGTGTCTGATCAAGTACAACGCCTAGATTTCGCACAGTGGTAGAGGTCTGAATGAGAGAGGTACCAAGTTGGACAGAAGAAGGAACAGAGATTGTAGACATGAGCCGTTTTGGAAGAATGAAGATCAGTTCAGTTTTGTCATTGTTTAACTGAAGTTTGTTGCAAGTCATCCATGCCTTTATGTCAGAGATGCAGAGCTGTGAGCGATCAATGATGGAGGAGAGGAGAGAGATGTCACCAGAAATGTAGATTTGATTGTCATCAGAGAAGCAGTGGTGTGAAATGTCATGATGGGCTACAATGTCAGATGGGTTGGGTATATAGAACAAACAGAATGGGACCAAGGACAGAGCCTTGGGGAACACCATAATTCAAGTCAGCAGAGCTTGAAGAAAAACCATTGACAGAGACAATTTGGGTTCGACCAGAAAGGTAAGAATAAAACCATGCCAAAGCGTGAGAAGAGATGCCAAAAGTATGTTGAAGTCTAGTGAGGAGGGTGGAGTGATCAATGGTATCAAAGGCAGCGGACAAGTCAAGAAGAGAAAGCAGTGAAACCTGACCATTATCCAGAGCAGAGAGAAGATCGTTTATTATTTTCAGCAGAGCAGTTTCTGTACTGTGTCCAGTGCGATAGGCGGACTGCAACGAATAGAGCAAGTTGTTTTGGTCAAGGTGGTTTTGGAGTTGGAGAAGTGCTATCTTTTCAATTATCTTTGAAAGAAAAGACAAGTTGGAGACAGGTCGATAATTTTTTAGGTTTTCAGGGTCAAGAGAGGTCGGACAACAGCAGCTTTCAGTGCAGGTGGGAAACAACCAGAAGTGAGAGATTCATTTACCACACTAGTGATATATGGCAACAAAACATCCATGCATGCAGATAATAAAGTAGATGGAAGAGGATCCAGTACACATGTTTTGATAACAGTCTTGTCGATGACTTCTTTGACAACAGCAACTGTCACAGGTTCAAAGTCAGTCAATGAAATGCCGGAAAAAGAGTTGTATGGAATATCAGGTTCAGATACTGACTGAGCATCTAGACTTTCACGGATAAGTCTAATTTTGCTAGTGAAAAAGTCACAAAATTTCTGTGGAATGTCAGAGGGACAGACAGATGAAGGAAGGGGAGATGATTTTGTTCTCCCCATGAGTGTATCGGTGACCTTAAACAATTGCTTGGTTGTTGTGCATGCTAATATTTTAGCATTGTAGAAGGCTGATTTTGCTTTTTGAACAATTTCATTCACAGCATTACTAGCAATTCGCAAAATTTGTTTGTGAATCTCGAGGTTTGTCTTTAGCCACTGCCTTTCGGCCCTACGTCTAACACGTTTAGCATCAAGAACTTCAGGGCCAACTGCTGGGAACCAGGGTGAGGGTGGACGGCTGGAAATCTTGCGTCTAAGTACTGGGGCATGGTGATCAAGGACATCTTGAAGTAGGCCATGGAATTGCTCCGCAGACAGTGAAGGTACAGATTGAAGGGAGGACGGCAGATCAGCTCGGAAGATGTCAAGGTCGATGGAAGCAAGGTCCCTGGACTCGACGTACCTGGGAGGCTTAATAGGAGCAGATGTTTCAGATTAGCCAGGACCGCATGGTGGTCAGAAGTCAGGGTCAGACTGGTGGTGGGTGGCTCGACCAGGTCATCATCAGAATGGACAACCCAGTCAAGGATGTGACCTGAACGGTGAGTTGGGGAGGTGACGGACTGGTTCAGACCAAAGGACTGAAACAGATCCATCAGTTTTGCTGTATTGCAATTAGTTGGATTGTCCCAGTGGAAGTTGAAGTCGCCGACCAGTACAGAACGGCCTTTTAGACAGTTCATGTACTCCAGCAGATCTGGAAACTCTTCCAGAAAGATGGAGTCTTTCAGTTGGTTTTTCTTGCTGGGAGGGGGGCGGTAAAGGCAGAAGACGTGAAGAGAGGATTTGGGGGAAGATACAGTTAGTTGTACTAGCCAAGTACAGTGGTGTTCTGGTGGAATCCAGGGCATGGTTGGCTCCAGGAGTAAAGTGTCAGGTGCTTGTTCCAAGGTCAGGAGTTCAGTTCCCACTTGACTCTGCCAGAGTGCTGTGACAGTGTGCTGTCATATCTGCTAGGCGATTCGGTGTCATAAGCAGCATTCGTTTGGACTTATGGGCGCATATTTATTTCATCACGTGATGAAGAGTTGCCATACTTGTTTGCTATTTACTGCCAGAGTTGATATGTGAACAGATTCTTGTCTCCTTCGGTTACCTTCGGATGAGGTAAAAACCCAAGGTTCTATATATAAATGCTTGCATAGAAAAGATTCTGCTTTGGCTCTTCTTTCCGTTCTGCCTGTTGGAGAAGATAGAGCTTCATGTGCTGATGGGATGGACGACACAAACCTGAAACACACATGTTGTGTTAGATATCATCCCTAGAGACAAAATGCAGTTACCTGAATGCAGGGGAGTGAGAATGGTCATGTACGCAAAACTCTGAAAAGTGCTGAACCTCAGAATTCTACCTGAGAAACGAAGGACAAAGAGAGGAACGTTTTAGCCGTTGTCATATTTCATTGCAAAGTCATATTTCCTGTTGCTGTCGTTATTTTCAGCCTGAATCAGTTCTGCTGTGGCTTGCTTTTAGTGCCATTGTTACTTTTAGTGTCACTGTTCAGCATTGAGCCTGTGCATAGATTGTGTGAGTGTTCTGTGTGACAGCAATGTTCATCATCAGTGTCGTTGTGGAATGTGGACGTGCACTTTCCCAGAGACCCCCTTGGAGCAAGGCCTGGTGGCGCGCTACCAGCTGCCCCAGGACAGCGTGGTGAAGAGCCCGGACACCTCGCAGCAGGAGCCCGTCATGGAGCGCGCCATGGACGACCTCAACTCCCAGGCGGCGACGGTCCAGGCCGGCTCCGTCGACTTTGCTGCTCTGGGTCATGCGGATCTGGCGGCGGAGTACAGTGCCCCTGAGATGCAGCAGAGGCTGGAGTGTCTGCAGCTGCAAGCCAGGGTGTGTAGGGATCATGAGGGCAGGAAGGAGGGGGTGGATTTTTTTTTGAGGGGTGGGTGGGTGGGTGGGGGGGGTTGTTAAAGATGTTGTTCCTCCAATATTGGGGAATATCGACTGACCATCAGGCATGAAGTGTTATCCCCTCCCTTGGCAATGCAGGTAGAACTGTGTGTGTTACACACAGAATTTGAAAATGATGTACAGATTTACCATCAGAGGGTCCTGAGACATGTTTTTCTGTCCTCAGGCTCCCTTCCATTTTTCTTTCTTTCTTTTTTTTTTTTTTTTTTGCTGTCCCATCATCTGTGCTACCAACTCGGTGGCATTGTACCCACGCTGCTCATTCTGACCTCCTCCCCCCCCCCCCCCCCCCCTCCACACCCAGCCGGCCCGCCGCAGCCCTGGCATCGGCAATCGACAGGGAGCTGTCGGTGTCAAGTCGTCAGGAGGTAACCCACTGGAGGAGACACTGCACTGCTGTGGAGCCATTTCCATGGTGTTCAGGGGCGCCTGTTCTGATCCAACGTACATAGGACACCACCTACTAAGCCTCCTACTGATGAAAATAATTGCTAAGTTGCGGAGCTGGCGTGAGTGAGCTCTCTCTCCGGCTCCGGAGGGTGCCACCACATCCATCCCCCATGAATTTGCCAACACCGGTGACCCCAGCAGAATCAGACCAAG
This sequence comes from Conus ventricosus, assembly GCA_018398815.1. Taxonomy (NCBI): domain Eukaryota; kingdom Metazoa; phylum Mollusca; class Gastropoda; order Neogastropoda; family Conidae; genus Conus; species Conus ventricosus. Next base: position 38,231,607 of record CM031624.1, on the reverse strand, counting down.
GCCAGGATGTGGAGAGGACATCAAAACGGAGGTCAGCATGAGAGCAGGCATATTGGCCACAGAATTTTATACTTTTTAAAAAATGCTGATCAGTGAGAATGATGAAGATGATGCTACGGCTTTCCAATCTGGTCCGAAACTGCATGACAGGGCTGTACTCTACACTTGTTATTTTCATAATATATCCCAGCATCAACCAAGCCCGAGAGATACAGACACATGCAGTGTTGGTGAGGGAATTTGAGCAACACCCTCAGCGTCGCTTCCATTTAGTCGGCAAAACTCGACTGTATGGTCCCAGTCTTCTAAACTGAGCCCGTAGCAACCTCAACTCTGGGTAGGCATGTGCGCACATACACACACACGCACACACACACACATACACACGCACATGCTCACACATGCTTTTGTCTTTTTTTCTCTCAACATTTATCTACTCTTTTGTTTTCAGGTGTTTACTAACACAAATGTGCATGAGTTACGAGTCCCTGAGTGTGTGTTCATGCGTGTGTGTGTGTGTATGAGTACGAGTGTGTGTGTGTGTGTGTGTGTGTGTTTTCAGGTGTTTACTAACACAAATGTGCATGATTTACGAGTCCCAGAGTGTGTGTGCATGCGCGTGTATGTGTGAGTGTGTGTGTATGCGTGTGTGTGTGCATGCAGCCTCTTCTTACTGGTGTGTGTGTGTTGTTTTATACTACCTTTGACTTTCTGATCCAAGAGACATGATCACAGATTTTTTGGCCATGAATTATTCTAGGGGTTGGTCACCTTTGTGCTGGCTCATTTTGTTTTATGGTTTGGTCATGGAGACATGGGGTAAGACTTCACAGCCCTGAATTGTGTGGGCTGATGGAGGGTTGGTAGTCGCTCACATCATGCTCTCAGTTGGTGTTACATTTATATTGTCTGAGACTGTTTGGGGCAGGTCTGACTTTGGAGACAGGTCAGTAGTTCTGCAGTGGCATTGCACCCACACTGCTCATCCCGACCCCCTGTCCAGACAGCGGCAGCCCAGCCCGGCCTGACGCAGCCCCCGGCACCGGCAATCCACAGGGAGCAGTCAGTATCAAGTCATCAAGAGGCAACCCGCCGGAGGAGACACTGCACTGCCGCTGAGTCACTTTGGTGGTGTTCAGTGGCGCCTGTTCTGATCCAACATACGCAGGACACCACGTACTAAGCCACCTACTGACAACATTAATTGCCTAATCACCGAGCCACGGCGTGAGTGAGCTCTCCCACCAGAGAGCACCACCCCACCCCATCAGTCCAATGACAGCCCCCATGAACTTGCTGTTACTGATGACCCTGACAGAACCAAACCAAGGTCATAGACATGGAGAGGACATCGAAACTGAGGTCATCTCAACCATAGAAAATTTTGGGTTCCTGATTTGGTTGATGTGTGATTCGCTCGCCAAGTAGGACTAAGGCATTTGTTTGGACAGGTGAGTATATCTAAAAACTACTTCTAGTAGGAAGGTGGTGGCAGTCATAGTATGAAGAGTGCATAGTGGATAAAAAGTGAAGATCCAGGTGGGAAGAAGAGGGGATGTATGGCATGGCCTACACATTACCTGTGCCACTTGACAGGAGCTGTTGGGGAAAAACGCAGGTTAACTAGAGAAATGAGTGCACTGGATTGCTTAACTCTAACTCCTTGATGATTTGCATTCTGTTCACAGGTGTATGTAAACCCGATGATTTTCACCCTGTTCATAGGTGTATGTAAACCTGATGGTTTTCATCCTGTTCACAGGTGTATGTAACCCTGATGATTTTCATCCTGTTCACAGGTGTATGTAAACCTGATGATTTTCACCCTGTTCACAGGTGTATGTAACCCTGATGATTTTCACCCTGTTCACAAGTGTATGTAAACCTGATGATTTTCACCCTGTTTACAGGTGTATGTAAACCTGGTGATTTTCACCCTGTTCATAGTTGTATGTAAACCTGATGATTTTCACCCTATTCACAGGTGTATGTACCCTGTTCACAGGTGTATGTAAACCCAGTGATTTTCACCCTATTCACAGGTGTGTGTAAACCTGGTGATTTTCACCCTGTTCACAGGTGTATGTAAACCTGATGATTTTCACCCTGTTCACAGGTGTGTGTAAACCAGATGATTTTCACCCTGTTCACAAGTGTATGTAAACCTGATGATTCACCCTGTTTACAGATGTATGTAAACCTGGCGATTTTCACCCTATTCACAGGTGTATGTAAACCTGATGATTTTCACCCTGTTCACAGGTGTATGTAAACCTGATGATTTGCATTCTGTTCACAGGTGTATGTAAACCTGATGATTTTCACCCTGTTCACAGGTGTATGTAAACCCGGTGATTTTCACCCTATTCACAGGTGTGTGTAAACCTACAGGTGTATGTAAACCTGATGATTTTCACCCTGTTCACAGTTGTGTGTAAACCTGGTGATTTTCACCCTGTTCACAGGTGTATGTAAACCTGATGATTTTCACCCTGTTCACAGGTGTGTGTAAACCTGATGATTTTCACCCTATTCACAGGTGTATGTAAACCGAAAGCGCATCGACATCAACCAGCTGCGGTCATATCTTCGCATCATTGACAAAGACGTCCCTCGCACAGACAGAGATGTGGAGTTTTACAAGTGAGTTGTCATGTTGTGTTTGTTGGAGAGGTTGCTGCTGTCTTTTTCTTTCATTTTGTTTGATGTTCTGTATTTGCTTCATTTCATTGTTTTTGTGGGTGGTGATAGTGTTTGTTTTTTTGTGTGTTTTTTACTACCTTGTCTTCCATGACATTTCTTTCTTTCTTTCTGCATACGCAGGCTGATACTCCTGCGGACACTGCCTGTATAGACAGGCAGTGGAGTTTTTTTTTTTAATGACAGTTTTTCATCCTGCCATTAAGGCAGCCATACTCCATCTTCGGGGAAGGTGCATGCTATGTGTAACATGTCATCCATACCAACGGCCAAACTGGCCTTCTCTTCCGAAAGTTGGTGATGGGATTTTATGTGTGTGCAAGATGTTGGTGCGTGCGTTCACACACGGAACCTCGGTTTATAGTCTCATTCGAAGGACTGTATGGGAAATGGAGTCGGAACCAATCTTAACTCCGAGGGAAAAATCCCCCTGTACTGAATTCCATGACATTTTTCTCAAGCAATGCATTACTAGAACTCTACAATGCTCTTCCATGCTGACTTTTCCAGAGCCAGCAATCGAGAGAGAGCTGTCAGTGATAGGTAGCAGCCAGGCCACTCATTAAAGGAGATAACTGCTGCAGAACTGGTTTAATTCCATGACATCACTTTCATGTTTCTCATCACATCTCCTCTTGCACATCTTGTGCATAATGTTCCAGTGTTGATTCCAGTACCAGCAGTCCACATAGAGCTGGGAATGTGGGGTGGCAGTCAGGCCACTCATTAGAGGAGACATGGCCCACATTCCATCTTTCTACCAGGTTCCATCAAAATTGGTTCAGGAGGTTTTGAGTGATCTTGCTGACAGTTCCTCCGTCTGCCCTTTAATCCAAATCTGTCATCGATTCTGCACCAAACTTTATTGCATTCATCCTTGAGCCATATTCCATCTTACCATTAACTTTCGTTAAAATCAAATGAGTAAGGTATACATAGGCACGCAAACACACAAATCGGCAAACCAAGGATGAAGACATGATCTCCTTGGTGGAGGTTGTAAAAACTACACTGACCAGGAGGACGCTCGGGACAGCGCTGACCTCTGCCAGTGCTGAGCAGTTCTCGTTGAACAGACTCCTCCTACGTCTGCCTCTTGACCCCCAGACCTGGACCAACATTTGTTGGTTTTGTCCCTGGAATACAACCCTCTTTCTCCACCAATTGTTTTTGAAAATGGTTCTGCAGATTTGGCGCACTCTTGCTGACAGATAAACGATTTAGGTGGGTTAATGACAAACAGATGGAGGTGGGTTAATGACAAACAGATGGAGGTGGGTTAATGACAAACAGATTGAGGTGGGTTAAAGACAGATTGAGGTGGGTTAACTCAGTTGAGTCTTGTCGGAAGCAGGTTTCCGGCACTGTTCACATCGCTTGAAGACGTGTCGGACGCATACTTCCGACAGAGTTTGACAATGTCTAAATCATACCGCCTTTTATTAAAGGGCAATAAATCTTGTTTCAGGGACAGCTTAGGGCTGTTTCTTGCAGTTGCTTCCCTTAGACCGTTCCTTGTGTATTCTGCAGCAGTTTTATAAGGATTTGAATTGTCCTACTCTCGGTTCCGGCGATCACACGATTTTGAGTGGATGAAGCATTTTGTGGTAAAATTCTTGTGCTTTATGCAGTTGTCATAAATATACTATTATCTGTAGGTCATACCAAGTGCTCAGAAGTGTAATTGAACTTGTGTGGGAGGATAGAGAGCATGAAGAAGTGGATTACAGTGTGCACAAAAAGTTTTTGTTTTTCTGCAGTTGTGTATCATTTTGGATTACTTACATCATGTGAACTGTGTGGATTCCTCACTCAAGGCAAGCAATTTTGATGTATATATTGTTTTTATCCAGTGGTGTAGATTTTATGCTCCTAAGTGAGGTGGTTGACTTTTTATTTTATGATTTTTTTAAAAATTGCCGAAAATTGTGTGATCTGAGGGACAAACCAGCCCATTTTGGCTGCGACTTGATTGAGTTAAAGACAAAAACAGAAAGGAAATGGAGAAAAATGAGATGGTCACGACAATGCTGCTGACTGTATCCATGTGCAGGGGCCATGCTAACCCCCACCTTACCCAGCTGCGGGACATACTGGCCACGTTCGCGTGCTACAACCATAAGCTGGGCTATGCCCAGGGCATGAACGACATCCTGGCTCGCTTCCTGTACATCCTGGGCTCTGAGGTGAGGCCTGCATGCTCGTTTCATTGCTGAGTTGACTGAGTGAGTGAGTGAGGAGCGGAGACGACTGACAAGGTGTGGAGAGAGAAGGGAGTTGAGGTTATAGAGAGGAAGAGAAATGACGCAGCTGCTGACCCTCCCAAATCTGTAAAGAAATGTCTGGCTGAAAGATATGTGGGGGGAAAAAAGTCCTACATTCCAAAAGTTTGTGTCAACCTTGCAACTACCAAGTATTTTTATTTCAACATTTCCTACAACTACCAAATTAATTTTTACAACAACATCAAACAAACTTGCATTGAATTTTTAAAACTATGAGACTCTTCTTTTTCAGTTCACCAGGAAAATCTAAACAATTCCAAATTTGGTATGAAAATTTCGTAGTGGATCTAGTTTCCTCTGCATGAATGTGTCCATGAGTGGTTCGTGTTTACAACTGACCATCATGGTCACTAAGCTGGTGACAGAAAAAGCCAGAATCCATCCACAAGTGTGACATTGACTTGCCACTTCTAGGCTGCCTCGCACTCTGCCACTGATGTTTCAAGGGTGTGCGGACGCACCTGTAACATCTGTGCGTCTTTCTGAATCATCATGATGGATTCAACAAGGCTTTGGGTGCTGAACTGTCCTGTCAGGTTGAATGGGCAGTCACCTGTCGCTGTCAATGATAGTCACGTAGGACACATGCTGTTTATCTTTTTTTTTTTCACAATATTTTTTTTAAAGAAATATATCAAAGCCCTTTGTTTGCAACATCCACAAGAGGCAAATCTCAATGCTTAAAGCTTCACAGATAAGTGCATGGGAAAGGAAAGGGGGGTCGTCCTAGACGGAAGGCATACAGCAGAACGTCGGTCACCTGGTAATGGCAAGACAGGTGCTGTCGGATGGAACAGCAGTCAAAAAGGAAAATGAAACAACAGGTAAAATTTGTTTTTCAAGTTGGGAAAGGGTTGACGAACTGCTGCAGAATGGTGTTTTGTGGATGGCGTCTGTCCATGTTATGAAGGATGGGGTGGAAGGGAGGGGGTGGGGACCTTCCACGGATCACTTCAAACAGTTGGCAGTCGTGAGATTTTGAGATCAAGACCAAACTTCACTCTTATTGCCCTGACTGCTGACTTGGGAGTCCAGAAGGTTGGCTGACACAGGCATCCAGACAGTAGACAGAGGTATGAACAGACGGCAGATAACAACAATATTGGTAAGACAGTTGACAGACGGCAGATAACAACAACAGTGGTAAGACAGTTGACAGACAACAGATAACAACATTGGTAAGACAGTTGACAGACAACAGATGATAATGACAACATTGCAAAAGACAGTTGACAGAAAGACAACAGGTAGCAACAACGGTGGTAAGACAGTTGACAGACAACAGATAACCACAATGTTGGTAAGACAGTTGACAGACAACAGATAGTGACAACATTGGTAAGACAGTTGACAGACAACAGCTAGTGACAACATTGGTAAGACAGTTGACAGACAACAGGTAGTGACAACGGTGGTAAGACAGTTGACAGACAATAGATAGTGACAACATTGGTAAGACAGTTGACAGACAACAGATAGTAACAACATTGGTAAGACAGTTGACAGATAACAGATAGTGACAACATTGGTTAGACAGTTGACAGACAACAGATAGTGACAACATTGGTAAAACAGTTGACAGACAACATAGTGACAACATTGGTAAGACAGTTGACAAACAGATAATGACAACATTGGTAAGACAGTTGACAGACAGACAGTGGATAATGACAACAGTGGTAAGACAGTTGACAGACAGACAGCAGATAATGACAACAATGGTAAGACAGTTGACAGACAGACAGCGGATAATGACAACATTGGTAAGACAGTTGACAGACAGACAGCGGATAATGACAACAGTGGTGAGAAATTGACAGACAGACAGCAGATAATGACAACATTGGTAAGACAGTTGACAGACAGACAGCAGATAATGACAACATTGGTAAGACAGTTGACAGACAGACAGCAGATAATGACAACATTGGTAAGACAGTTGACAGACAGACAACAGATAATGACAACAGTGGTAAGACAGTTGACAGACAGACAACAGATAATGACAACATTGGTAAGACAGTTGACAGACAGACAGCAGATAATGACAACATTGGTAAGACAGTTGACAGACAGACAACAGATAATGACAACAGTGATAAGACAGTTGACAGACAGACAACAGATAATGACAACATTGGTAAGACAGTTGACAGACAACAGATAATGACAATGGTAAGACAGTTGACAGACAGACAACAGATAATGACAACATTGGTAAGACAGTTGACAGACAACAGATAATGCCAACATTGGTAAGACAGTTGACAGACAGACAGCGGATAATGACAACATTGGTAAGACAGTTGACAGACAACAGATAATGACAACATTGCTAAGACAGTTGACAGACAGCAGATAATGACAACAATGGTAAGACAGTTGACAGACAGACAGCGGATAATGACAACATTGGTAAGACAGTTGACAGACAGACAGCGGATAATGACAACATTGGTAAGACAGTTGACAGACAGACAACAGATAATGACAACATTGGTAAGACAGTTGACAGACAGTGGATAATGACAACATTGGTAAGACAGTTGACAGACAACAGATAATTACAACATTGGTAAGACAGTTGACAGACAGACAGCAGATAATGACAACATTGGTAAGACAGTTGACAGACAGTGGATAATGCCAACATTGGTAAGACAGTTAACAGACAGTGGATAATGCCAACATTGTTAAGACAGTTGACAGACAACAGATAATGACAACAGTGGTAAGACAGTTGACAGACAGCAGATAATGACAACATTGGTAAGACAGTTGACAGACAGACAGCGGATAATGACAACAGTGGTAAGACAGTTGACAGACAACAGATAATGACAACATTGGTAAGACAGTTGACAGACAGACAGTGGATAATGACAACACTGGTAAGACAGTTGACAGACAGACAGTGGATAATGACAACATTGGTAAGACAGTTGACAGACAACAGATAATGACAACATTGGTAAGACAGTTGACAGACAGACAGTGGATAATGACAACACTGGTAAGACAGTTGACAGACAACAGATAATGACAACAGTAAGACAGTTGATAGACAGACAACAGATAATGACAACATTGGTAAGACAGTTGACAGACAGACAGCAGATAATGACAACATTGGTAAGATAGTTGACAGACGGCAGATAATGACAACAGTGGTAAGACAGTTGACAGACAGACAACAGATAATGACAACACTGGTAAGATAGTTGACAGACAGACAGCAGATAATGACAACATTGGTAAGATAGTTGACAGACAGACAACAGATAATGACAACACTGGTAAGATAGTTGACGGACAGACAGCAGATAATGACATTGGTAAGTGGTAAGATAGTTGACAGACAGACAACAGATAATGACAACAGTGGTAAGACAATTGACAGACAGACAACAGATAATGACAACAGTGGTAAGATAGTTGACAGACAGAACAGATAATGACAACATTGGTAAGATAGTTGACAGACAGACAACAGATAATGACAACACTGGTAAGATAGTTGACGGACAGACAGCAGATAATGACATTGGTAAGATAGTTGACAGACAGACAGCAGATAATGACAACAGTGGTAAGACAGTTGACAGACAGACAACAGATAATGACAACAGTGGTAAGACAATTGACAGACAGACAACAGATAATGACAACAGTGGTAAGACAGTTGACAGACAGAACAGATAATGACATTGGTAAGATAGTTGACAGACAGCAGATAATGACAACAGTGGTAAGACAGTTGACAGACAGACAGCAGATAATGACAACATTGGTAAGACAGTTGACAGACAGCAGATAATGACAACATTGGTAAGACGACCAGCCGCTGTGGCAAAGTGGTTAGCGTCGCTGACTCCCGGCTGGGAGGTCGTGGGTTTGAATCCCATCAGAGTCACGTGGGTTTTTTCTGCCCCGACCGGCTCCTACGCAGAGTTGAGTTTGCTGCGGACTCAGTTGGAAAGACTGGGACCACACAGTCGAGTTTCATCCACTTAATGGATGCGTTTCTGAGAGTGTTGCTCAAATTTCCTGACCAACACTGCAGGTGCCTGTATCTCTCGGGCCTGGTTGACGCCAGGATATATTATGAAAGGAAGCGTAGAGTACAGCCCTGTCATGTAGTCACAGACCGAAATGGAAATTCGTAGCATCATCTTAATCATCCTCATTCCCATTGATCAGCATTAAAAAAAAATGTCTCAAATTCTGTGGCCCTTCATGCCCTGCTCTCATGGTGACCTCAATTTCGATGTCCTCTCCACGTCTGTGGCCTTGGTTTGCTTCCGTCGGGGTCGCCTGTATCGGCGGGTCCATTGGGGCTGTCGTTGGACGGACGTGGTGGCGCCCTCCGGAGGGAGAGCTCACTCACGCCGGCTCCACGACTAAGCAATTATTGTCGTCAGTAGGGGGCTTAGTAGGTGGTGTCCTGCGTATGTTAGATCATAACAGGCGCCACTGAACACCACTGAAGTGACTAGGCAGCAGTGCAGTGTCTCCTCCGGTGGGTTGCCTCTTGACGACTTGACATTGACTGCTCCCTGTGGATTGCCGGTGCTGCGGCGGGGCCGACCGGGTTGTGGCTGTGGACGGGGTGTCGGAATGAGCGGTGTTGGGTGCACTGCCTCTGAGGTGGCGCAGAGGTTGGGACAGCAAAAAAAAAAAAAAAAAGACATTGGTAAGACAGTTGACAGACAGACAACAGATAATGACAACAGTGGTAAGACAGTTGACAGACAGACAGCAGATAATGACAACTGTGGTAAGACAGTTGACAGACAGACAACAGATAATGACATTGGTAAGATAGTTGACAGACAGACAGCAGATAATGACAACAGTGGTAAGACAGTTGACAGACAGCAGATAATGACATTCGAAAGACAGATGACAACATTTATTTAGTGTCGTGCCTCTAGCCTGCAAAATCTGTACGTTAGTTGATGGTTAAGGTTCCAAATGAATTTTGAATCTGCCAAAAATGTTTGTACAGCTACAACATCTCTTGTAACTCAGTGGAGACATGACACCATGGTTCCATGATATCTGGCTGTATACCTACATACCTTTGATTGATCTGTAATTGTCACAGTGCAACAAAAAATGTTCATCTTTATAATATTGCAGTTTGGTTATTGCATATCTTAAGATTTAGTCCTAATGAAGTTTGTTTAGTTCAAAATAAATGAAGTGTTGACTGCTGTACCTTGTAAAACAAAAAAAAACAAAAAGAAAATTTATTTTCAATATCACTGGAGAAAGGTTTGTGTAAGTTTGAAAAATTCCTTTAACCCTCTTGCATTCGTTTCGCCCGTATCCGGCCGCTGTGTTTGTCTCCCCTACTATTCGTTCCGGACGTACGTGCCGTGTTACTTTCCCTCACACACTGCGACCTTGTTTTAAGTCAGGGCTGGCCAAAAATAAATGTGCATCCCGAGAGGGTCCAATGAAATCTTAGCAGTAGTATGGGGTGTGGGAAACAATTCATTCACAAAGACTAGGGTCATGAACTGACCGCATTCCATTGCTGCAGACGGCATCACCTTGTTTCTGAAAATGGTGTCTGCTAGCGCTTCTACTGACGGCGATTTTTTGGATTATACGAAAGAGGAGTTGGATGATATATTACAAGAAGTAGAAAGATATGAAAGAGAGGAGTTAAGTGAAACTGATATTGATGTTTGAGAGGTAGAATAGGGAGAAGAAGGCGAAGAAAGTGATGAAGATGATGATGCGCCTTTGTTTGCGTTTGCGACCACGTGGCGACCGGCGACTTCCGCACCCGTGGTTCAGCCTTTTGAGGAGGAGACTGGGCCAAATCATGATTTGCCAGACACAGCTACACCTTTGGATTATTTTTTTTTCTTCCTGCCGCAGTTGATTTTTGCTACAGCTACTGACCAGACGAATCTGTACGCCAGGCAGCAGATGGCAAAGCGGGGACAACCTGACCCACTTTGGCAGGATATGACACCTGCGGAGATGCGTGCATACGTAACTGTGCTCGTCATGGTGGGGATCAAACATCTTCCAAGACATGTGACAGTGGTGACACTTAACTTCCTGCTGTGTGTGACCAGACACCACATTAGAGTATAAATAATGGAGTTTACTTCTTTCTGTGACTGTATATTCCGGAGTTAAAAGTCGTTAAGTTGTGACAAACATACCTTTTAGGATAAAAAAAACGCCGTAAAGTTACCTGGCCGCATGTTTGAGTATGTGACAATCATGTGACACTTAGTGACACCCCAAACTGGATTTACTGAACCAGCACTGCTCTTTTCAAGTTGAGGTAGGCCACCCTTTGATGATTTATACTAACAAATGCATGCCGACAATGTTATTGTCTGTCTGGTGTATCATAGTAACATTGTCAACGTTTGATGTCCCAATGTTTTGTGACAAACAGGGTGACGATGACACCAACATGCATCCCAAACATGTGACATCTCTGCATTATGAAATATGATGTATTAGAATTTCGCATACTAAATTTGACAGCGCTGCAGTGGAAACTTTGTCCACTACAGCCCTTCGAAGGCAGTAGGTGAGTTTTCGGTTAAAATTCTCAAAACAATACGAATACTAGCAGCAGTTCTAGGCTGGAAAATGCGAATGCAAGAGGGTTAATGTGATGTCTGTTGATAGCACTGTTACCAGGTTCAGTGGAAAGGGAGCGGGGGTGTCTGTTGATAGCACTGTTACCAGGTTCAATGGAAAGGGACGGGGGTGTCTGTTGATACCACTGTTACCAGGTTCAATGGAAAGGGGGCAGGGGTGGGGGATAGGGGTGGGCTGGACGGGAATTCTGGTCAGTAAGAAAGAAAGAGGCAAGAGAAGTATGACCGGTGTTCAAATTTTGAAAAATACAAGATCAAATGTGTGTGTGTGAACAGGATACCATTATTTTGATCAGATGAGTTGTGTCACTAGCAAAGATTTGTGTAATAATGGCATTTCAAACATTCACATTAAAACATTTGTCCTGAAAGCATCCTTGACAACCCCATTTTCATCTATATGTACATTATTCATGGTGTGTGTGTGTGTGTGTGTGTGTGTGTGTGTGTGTGTGTGTGTGTGTGTGTGTGTCAGTATTCACCCTTGTTTTTAGGTGCATGGTACTTATTGCAATTTCATCTTCTTATTGGTTTCATTTATGTTTTCTTTAACCTTTTCTGTATTTGTAAGCGCTTAGGGCTTATGATGTACGATTAAGTGCCATAAATAATCATATCATCATTATTGTTATTATATTGCTGTTCAAATGGTGTTATGTTTAATGTTACATTATTCATGGGGTTTTGCTGTTCAGGTGGTGTTATGTCTAATATTACACTATTCGACCAGCCGCCGTGGCGAAGTGGTTAGCGTCGCGGACTCCCGGCTGGGAGGTTGTGGGTTCGAATCCCGTCAGAAGTCATGTGGGTTTTTCTGCCCCGACCGGCTCCTACCCAGAGTTGAGTTGCTGCGGACTCAGTTGGGAAGACTGGGACCACACAGTCGAGTTTCATCCACTTAATGGATGCGTTTCTGAGAGTGTTGCTCAAATTTCCTGACCAACACTGCAGGTGCCTGTATCTCTCGGGCCTGCTTGACACCAGGATATATTATGAAAGAAAGCATAGAGTACAGCTCTGTCATGTAGTCTCGGACCGAAATGGAAATCCGTAGCATCATCTTAATCATCCTCATTCTCATCGATCAGCATTAAAAAAAAAAGTCTCAAATTCTGTGGCCCTTCATGCCCTGCTCTCATGGTGACCTCAATTTCGATGTCCTCTCCACGTCTGTGGCCTTGGTTTGGTTCCGTCGGGGTCAGCGGTATCGGCGAGTTCATGGGGGCTGTCATTGGACGGACGTGGTGGCACCCTCTGGAGGGAGAGCTCACACACACCGGCTCCACGACTAAGCAATTATTGTCGTCAGTAGGGGGCTTAGTAGGTGGTGTCCTGCGTATGTTAGATCAGAACAGGCGCCACTGAACACCACCGAAGTGACTCGGCAGCAGTGCAGTGTCTCCTCCGGTGGGTTGCCTCTTGACGGCTTGACATTGACTGCTCCCTGTGGATTGCCGGTGCCGGGCCTGAGACGGGGCTGACCGGGCTGTGGCTGTGGACGGAGTGTCGGAATGAGCGGCGTGGGTGCACTTGTCTCTGAGGTGGCGCAGAGGTTGGGACAGCAAAAAAAAAAAAAAAAAAAAAAAAAAAAAATTACACTATTCATGGGGTATTGCTGGTCATGTAGTGTTATGTTAATGTTACATTATTCATGGTGTATTGTTGTTCATGTGGCATTGGTCTAATATTTAACTATTCATGGGGTTTTGCTGTTCATGTAGTGTTATGCCTAGTATTTGATACAAAACCAAAACGGATTCCTCTGACAATGTGTTCGCTAATAAAGACTCTGACAGTGCTCAGACATATCGCCAACAGAAAACATAGTTTTATTTATCTGCGATAACCATTACAGAGCTGACAAGGTTTTTGACCTAATTCTGCTGTTAGCTAAATATTTTATCTACAAATGCAAATGTGAAGGTAAACAACCTCAATTAATTCAGTATATTTCATAGTCCTTCGAATGAGACTATAAACCGAGGTTCCGTGTGTGAACGCATGCATAAAATCTTGCACACATGTAAAATCCCATCACCAACTTTCGGAAGAGTAGGCCAGTTTGGCCGTTGGTATGGATGACACGTTACACATAGCATGCACCCTGCGTGAGAAATGGAAAGAATGAAGGAAGTAAGGAAAATGAGTGATCGATATTGAACGATATTGACTGGATGACACGGGAAACGACTGAATGAAGCGCCAGCTGGCAGCTCTTCAGTCGGCACTACCCAGGTAGGCAGCCGTTGTGTAAACGGGTGTTGATTGTAAAGCGCTTAGAGCTTGGCCTCTAGCCGAGAATAGGCGCTATATAAGTATTCATTATTATTATTATAAATTGAAAAATATGTCTGTCGTATTTATACATCTCAGAAAAACTGTCTGGCTCAATGGGCAATGTATCTACCCCTTTTTGAATAACCTGTTGATCCTCATTTTCTTAGAATTACTGTCACGGATCAACACCATCTGTATTTGTATATAATGTATCCTGTCAAATTTACTGGTGCGTGAATGTTTGTGTACTGTCTGTCTCTATGTTAAAAAAAGAAACGGTCAAAAAAATGTTTAAAAAAAAAAGGAAAAGAAAAAAAAAGGCTCTGACAGTGAGCTGCAGGGTCAGTAGCTCTTTCAGATCATCTGTTGTTAATTTTTGCTGTCTCATTCTCTGTGCTTCTTGCTGACATTACCGGCGCACTGCTGCTCTTTGAGCTTCCTTCATACAGCCCTCAGCCATTCCATTGGCTGTTGCTATGTGCTGCATACAGCCCTCAGCCATTCCATTGGCTGTTGCTATGTGCTGCATACAGCCCTCAGCCATTCCATTGGCTGTTGCTGTGTGCTGCATACAGCCCTCAGACTTTCCATTGGCTGTTGCTGTGTGCTGCATACAGCCCTCGGCCATTCCATTGGCTGTTGCTGTGTGCTGCATACAGCCCTCGGCCATTCCATTGGCTGTTGCTGTGTGCTGCATACAGCCCTCGGCCATTCCATTGGCTGTTGCTGTGTGCTGCATACAGCCCTCAGACTTTCCATTGGCTGTTGCTGTGTGCTGCATACAGCCCTCGGCCATTCCATTGGCTGTTGCTGTGTGCTGCATACAGCCCTCAGACTTTCCATTGGCTGTTGCTGTGTTGTGATCCGTTATGACTGCTGCCACCTGTGGGACAGGTGGAGACGTTCTGGTGCTTCCAGCGCTACATGGACACGGTGCAGATGGACTTCATGGAAGAAGGGATGCTGCATAAAATAGGTCAGCTTTCTTCCTGGTTTTCTTCCATCTGTGTGTCTGTCTGTGCTTGTTTGTGCTGCGTGACAGAGGTCGGCCGTATGCCTTGATTCTTTGCTGTCTGTTTTGTCTGATATGTCAGTGTATGTGTTGTATAACTTAATGTCTCTGTGTCTGTCTGTGCCTGTTTGTGCTGGGTGACATAGGTCAGCCGCATGCCTTGATTCTTTGCTGTCTGTTTTGTCTGATATGTCTGTGTATGTGTTGTATAACTTAATGTCTGTGTGTCTGTCTGTGCTTGTTTGTGCTGGGTGACATAGGTCAGCCGTATGCCTTGATTCTTTGCTGTCTGTTTTGTCTGATATGTCAGTGTATGTGTTGTATAACTTAATGTCTGTGTGTCTGTCTGTGCTTGTTTGTGCTGGGTGACATAGGTCAGCCGTATGCCTTGATTCTTTGCTGTCTGTTTTGTCTGATATGTCAGTGTATGTGTTGTATAACTTAATGTCTGTGTCTGTCTGTGCCTGTTTGTGCTGCGTGACATAGGTCAGCGGCATTCCTTGATTCTTTGCTGTCTGATATGTCTGTCTATGTGTTGTATTTATAACTTAATGTCTGTGTGTCTGTCTGTGCTTGTTTTGTGCTGCGTGACATAGGTCGGCCGTATTCCTTGATTCTTTGCTGTCTGTTTTGTCTGATATGTCTCTGTATGTGTTGTATAACTTAATGTCTGTGTGTCTGTCTGTGCTTGTTTTGTGCTGCGTGACATAGGTCAGCCGTATTCCTTGATTCTTTGCTGTCTGTTTTGTCTGATATGTCTCTGTATGTGTTGTATAACTTAATGTCTGTGTCTGTCTGTGCCTGTTTGTGCTGCGTGACATAGGTCAGCCGTATTCCTTGATTCTTTGCTGTCTTGTTTTGTCTAATATGTCTCTGTATGTGTTGTATAACTTGACGTCACCATAGTTTTTTTTCTGTGTGAAATTCAGGATGCTCTCATTTGAGATGCTGTCTCCCAAGGGAGAGCATCCATAGTATGATGTCACCCATTTTGTACTCCCAGTTCTTATATGTCTGTCTGTCTGTGTGTATCCATATGTGGTCAAAATGTGTTCCACTCGCTCCAGACACAACTACTGGACCGATCTTTCTGAAAATTAGTAGGTATGTTTGTTATGGGTCACGGATGACGCCCAGTGTTTTATTTTACCAGAATAGCGGTTACTAACGGCTTTAATGGCTCATAACAGTTTTTCTTCTTTATGGCATATCTCAGAAAGTACTTGGCCGACCTTTCTGAAAATTTGTAGGTATGTTCATTCTGGATCACGGATGATGCCCGATGTTTCGTTTTACCAGAATAGCCATTACTAATGGCTATAACAGCCCCAAACAGTTTTTCTTCCATTACTAACGGCTATAACGGCCCAAATCGGTTTTCCTTCTCTAGGAATATCTCAGAAAGTACTTGGTCGATCTTTCTTAAAATTTGTGGTTATGTTCATTATGGGTGACGGATGATGCCCGATGTTTTATTTTACCAGAATAGCCGTAACAAACGGCTATAATGGCCCCAAACAGTTTTTCTTCTTTATGGAATATCTCACATGTATCCATGATAAACTGGGAGTACATTTATATGGTTTGCATCTTGTTTGTTTTGTTTTTTTTCACAAGGGTTCAAAATACCCACCTGACAGATTGTCTATGACAACTAATTTTTCACTCTCCACTTATTGGTGGGGTGACCAATTTTTGGTTTTCAGTGAAAGGGTGCCTGAGAAGTAAGCTAGGTCTAGGTCAGACTGATAGCACTTCACTCTTTCCCATTTCACTCGCACACCTTCACTACCACCTCTGGTAACCCCCCACCCCTTCCTCCTTGGATCCCCTCCGGTTTTTCTCATTTCGGAATCCTAGCAGAGTGCTGTCGCACTGGGGAAAAGTATGGTCTGTGAAGCGGGTCAGAAGCATGCCAGAATTGTTCTTCGTTACCATGGAAATGATGGATCTTCTCCCTTTATTTTTCTTTTGAATTATATGTACACAGGAAGTGGATTCATTTTGAAATGAATGTGTGGTGAAGAGGGGGAGATAGAGAAAGGAGGCTGAGAGCAAGACAGAATTTTTTACAATTTGAGATCGGTCCAGAAATGTGTAAATTGTGGAAGCAAGACAGTTCTATGCAGTTTTCATTTTCTTACACACTCTCAAAGACAAGGGAAAATACCCTTGTAAACAAATAAATTGTTTTACATCTTATTTCTGTCTCTCTTAGGCCTTAATCAATCATCAGTAAAATATACCATTATTGAATTATGTTTGCGAACTTTGTCATTGCACTGCCCAAAGTTACTATAGCTGTCTCTTTACTTAGAGGGCTAGAAATTAGGGGGGAGGGGGGGGGGGAGGACAAGTACATTTTTTAATAAACTTGTTCGCAGGACAACTGAAAATTACTTGGGAATTTCCATCCCAGTTTCTGGGAATGTTTTTGCACTTGTCAAGGTGGTCATTGAGAATGTTGTCAGGGATGGTTTCCATGTGGATGTGGGTTCTTTCGTTCTTTCTTTGGTGTATCCTCTCAGGGGAAAGCCTGGCAACTTCACCATCACTGAAGGTCTAGTGAAGAATTCAGGGAAGGAAAGGCTTGTAGTTGACATACTGCTTGCTTGTAATGATGATGATGCTCACTTTTGTAATTTTAGGTTCCATGTTTTAAAGAGAGTGGATGTGTACTGTGGCTGCGCACGCACATGTGTTTGTACGTGAGTGAGTGTGTGTGTGTAGGGGGGGGGGGGGGGGGTGAGGGATGGGGGGTGGGGGTGGGAAGAGTGTTTGTGCTTGCATGATGATATTTTACTGATGGGATTGATTTACTGTAGATTCTAACACAGGCAGTTTACGCCTTTTGTGTGTGTGTGTGTGAGTTGTCCTGGTATATGGTTGCTGTGCTGTTGAAAATGAATTTTCCATCTTTTGGACAAATAAAATTGTTAAATTGTTATTCTGGTTTTCTTTACAATCCACTCAGACAGGGCACATGCATGGGTTGGAGTGAGAGTGGAGACTCTGATGTGGCCAGTACACCTCCGCACCGTAATCATCATCCAGATCCACCCCACCCCCCCACCCTCCTTCAAACAGGGCGAAGGTCATGTGGGATAAAGATGCTGTTTCTCACTGTCTTTCAAAGAAGAAAAAGAAATAGATGAGTGACTGGAACCAGTGCTTCTGCTTGTCCAGCGATGTTGGTCATCAGTTTCAGATTTCCTATTTTCTCATGTTTGTTTGTTTGTTGCAGAGCTGGTGCGCCATTTGCTGACAGAGACCGACTCGTGTCTCCTTAAACGATTGGAAGAACAGGAACTGGGCAATCTGTTCTTCTGCCACAGGTATACTATTATTATTATTATATTGGGTATCAATATAGCGCCTATCCTCGGTCACAGACCAAGCTCTAAGCACTTTACAATAAACACACTACCTCACTGACTCGGCGGCCGAAGAGCAGCCTACTGGCGCTCATTCAGTCGTTTCCCGTACCATTCAAATATCACTCATTTTCATTTATCTAATTTCCTCCAGTTTCTCACATAGGATGCATGCGATGTTGATACGTGTCCTCCATCTCCACCGGTACACGATGGCACACGATGACAGTAAGTGACAATTTTTGTGGCTTGGTAAGAAATACCGGGTGGCTATCTTCAATCTACATCAATTTTGCCAGTATACAATACAAAACAAATTCAGTACGATACAATTCAAAACAAAACGATTCAATTCAGTGTAATAGAGTACAGTATAATGCAATACTGTATAGTGCACTGCAATGCAATAGAGTGTGGTGCAATGTAATGCATTGCAAGTCAGTACAATACAATACATTACAACACAGTTCGTTACACTATAACATAATGCAATGGAGGACTGTACAATGCAATATTATGCAGTACTGTACATTGCAATTCACTGTAACACACCGTACAGGGCAGAACAACACAATGTCATACAATACAGGCCAGTGCAACACGTTACAGAGCAGTACAATGAAATACAACACGGTGCAGTACATTACATTGCATTACGATTCAATTCAACAATTCAGTACGACGCAGTTCAACAGTGTAATGCAATTTTGTACAATGCAGTCAAACACTGTACAACACGGTGTAGTGCAGTACAGTATAGCCCAAAGCAGCACAGAGCAATACAATGCAGTACTTGACCATACACTGCTGTGCAAGACAGTACAAGAAATCTGAATCTGGGGTGTTTCCAGGGAAAAGGATACTTGGGTTTCAAAATGGCCAGTCTCTCCTTTCATACTGTTGATGATGAATTCACTGATTTTATTGAACATTTCGTTTTAATTCATCTCTTTTTCTCTTCATAACTGGTACTAGTTACACATGTGATTTAGGTGGACAATTCCATGCTGGAATAGTGTGATGGACAGGTGCGAGTGCTCCATGTTGGAATAGTGTGATGGACAGAGACCATCACCAGGTGGGCAATGCTCTATGGTGGAATAGTGTGGTGGACAGAGATCATCACCAGGTGGGCAATGCTCCATGTTGGAATAGTGTGATGGACAGACATCATCAACAGGTGGGCAATGCTCCATGGTGGAATAGTGTGATGGACAGACATCAACAGGTGGGCAATGCTCCATGGTGGAATAGTGTGGTGGACAGACATCATCAACAGGTGGGCAATGCTCCATGGTGGAATAGTGTGAAGAACAGAGATCATCAACAGGTGGGCAATGCTCCATGGTGGAATAGTGTGAAGAACAGAGATCATCAACAGGTGGGCAATGCTCCATGGTGGAATAGTGTGAAGAACAGAGTTCATCAACAGGTGGGCAATGCTCCATGGTGGAATAGTGTGGTGGACAGAGATCATCACCAGGTGGGCAATGCTCCATGGTGGAATAGTGTGATGGACAGACATCATCAACAGGTGGGCAATGCTCCATGTTGGAATAGTGTGGACAGACATCATCAACAGGTAGGCAATGCTCCATGGTGGAATAGTGTGATGGACAGACATCATCAACAGGTGGGCAATGCTCCATGGTGGAATTGTGTGATGGACAGACATCATCAACAGGAGGGCAATGCTCCATGGTGGAATAGTGTGAAGAACAGAGATCATCAACAGGTGGGCAATGCTCCATGGTGGAATAGTGTGGTGGACAGACATCATCAACAGGTGGGCAATGCTCCATGGTGGAATAGTGTGAAGAACAGAGATCATCAACAGGTGGGCAATGCTCCATGGTGGAATAGTGTGGTGGACAGACATCATCAACAGGTGGGCAATGCTCGATGGTGGAATAGTGTGGTGGACAGACATCATCAACAGGTGGGCAATGCTCGATGGTGGAATAGTGTGATGGACAGAGACCATCACCAGGAGGGCAATGCTCCATGGTGGAATAGTGTGATGGACACAGATCATCAACAGGTGGGCAATGCTCCATGGTGGAATAGTGTGATGGACAGACATCATCAACAGGAGGGCAATGCTCCATGGTGGAATAGTGTGATGGACAAAGATCATCAACAGGTGGGCAATGCTCCATGGTGGAATAGTGTGATGGACAGAGACCATCACCAGGTGGGCAATGCTCCATGGTGGAATAGTGTGATGGACAGAGATCATCAACAGGTGGGCAATGCTCCATGGTGGAATAGTGTGGTGGACAGACATCGTCAACAGGTGGGCAATGCTCCATGGTGGAATAGTGTGATGGACAGACATCAACAGGTGGGCAATGCTCCATGGTGGAATAGTGTGGTGGACAGACATCAACAGGTGGGCAATGCTCCATGGTGGAATAGTGTGGTGGACAGACATCATCACCAGGTGGGCAATGCTCCATGGTGGAATAGTGTGATGGACAGAGATCATCACCAGGTGGGCAATGCTCCATGGTGGAATAGTGTGATGGACAGATCATCAACAGGTGGGCAATGCTCCATGGTGGAATAGTGTGATGGACAGACGTCATCACCAGGTGGGCAATGCTCCATGGTGGAATAGTGTGATGGACAGAGATCATCAACAGGTGGGCAATGCTCCATGGTGGAATAGTGTGATGGACAGGTGTGAGTGCCATCTGTCAGAGGTCATGCACGTCGGGCTAGAGATGGTGTTGTAGATGCAGCAAAACAAACAACACCAGGATGGTGTGCTAATTGTTATGTCATAGTTCCAAGCAAGTGAACGTCACAAATGTGCATGGCTACCTTTTTTAATGTCGTTCTTTTTGTTTGTTTCATTAATTTTTCTCATTGTCCAGACGTTAGGTCTGACAAAAACAATGAAACAATTCAGGAGCTTCTGTAATTAAGACTGTCCGTGTGAAGGTTTGGGTCTTTTTCTTTTCTGGAGTGCTTCCATCTTTGAATGAACTCAATTCACATGGTGGTTAACTCTTTCATTCCTACTTTTCTATGAACCATTACTTCCTCTTGTTCCTAGATTCTTATAATACGAGTATTCCCTTCATTCTTGAATTTAGAGAAGAAAAAGAAGTGTAAAGTGAGAGCTGCCGTGTATGCAGTAGCAAACAGTCAGATTAGAGCGGCAACGACTTTCCCACGCTGCAGGGGCCGTCTGGCATCTATTCCGTTCATAAACACTGCCCCGCAAGCGACCCGGTCATGACGTGTACCGATGACGCGACTCGCACAAAGTTCAAAGCGCTTACCGCGAGAACTGAATTTTCCGGGCTGCAGGAAGGAAAGGAGGGATTTTGTACTGCCCGGTTTTCCGGGCTGCAGGAAGGAAGGGTAGGATTTCTGCAAACTGGAAAACCGGGTTGTAGAGATGAAAGAGTTAAGGCTTCTTCCTTTTACTTCTCATCCACCCTCTTCTGCCCCTCAAGAGTGACCCATACATGTGCTTTCGTATGGAGTATCTGGTAAGCTTTGGGTGTGAGGACTGTGGCGTGACAGGAGTGGCCACCATCATGAAAATGCTTGGACTTGCCACTGAAAAAGTAAGAAGATTGTGGCAGTGCGTCAGACGATCAGTCGGCTTTGCCGAGACAGACAGACTTCACGGCTAGCAGAAAGAGATAGATGATCACAATGCTCAGATTTAAAACAGACCGGCTGAAAAATGCACACATTTGCAACAAACTTCTTCTGCTTGTTTTAAACAAGAATTGGTGTGGTTTAGATATAAACTTTTTGCTTGGGTAATGTGAGAAGAAAAAAAAAAAGCAGCAACTGATTTGTCACAATTTTTGATTTAATGCTTTTAAAGACAAAGTCTGTAGTTGTGGAAATGTTACACACACAAAATGGGGGTTTAAAAGTTAAGAACCTCTTTTTTCCCTTTTTTAAATTTTCTATTATTTTTTTTTTTAGCGTAAGGAATTTTGGAGGTTTTAATTGATAGGTTCTGCTGTGAAGTTTAAGAACCTCTTTTTTTTCCCTTTTTTTAATTTTTTTTAATTTTTTTTTTTTTTGGATAAGGAATTCTGGAGGGTTTTTTTCATTGACAGGTTCTGCTGTGAAGGGTGACAGTGGGTGTGCAGGTGGATGTTGCTGGGGTTCAAGCGGGAGTTCAGCTTTGAGGATTCCCTGCGTTGCTTTGAGATCCTCAGCAGCCACCACCTGGAGCTGCACAGCGTCACGGCCGAACGAGCGCTCATGAAGGAGGAGATGAACGAGTTCGCCAACACCCGTGAGTCTGGAGCACACTGCTGTTTGTCGTTCACACCATGTCCTGTGCTTGTCACCGGTAGGGGGCTGAATAAAGGGTGTCGCGCATGTGTTGAATTGAAACGGACACCTAATAGAGGGTGTCGCGCATGTGTTGAATTGAAAGGGACACCTGATAGAGGGTGTTGCGCATGTGTTGAATTGAAACGGACACCTGATAGAGGGTGTCGTGCATGTGTTGAATTGAAACGGACACCTAATAGAGGGTGTCGCGCATGTGTTGAATTGAAACGGACACCTGATAGAGGGCGTCGTGCATGTGTAGAATTGAAACGGACACCTGATAGAGGGTGGTGTGCATGTGTTGAATTGAAATGGACACCTAATAGAGGGTGTCGTGCCTGTGTAGAATTGAAACGGACACCTCTGAACATCACTGAAGTAGTTCAGCAGCGCTGCAGTGTCTCCTCAGGTGGGTTGCCTGACGATCACCTGATGTTGATAGCTACCTGTACACAGCTGGGGGTGGAGCTGTATCAGAAAAAGCCTGGATGAGGCTCTGTGTGTGTGTGTATGGGAGTGAGAGAGAGTGGAGGGGGGGGGGGGGGGGTAGTGGTTCAGGTGTGCAATGGGGTGAAACAGGATGATTGACATGTCAGTAATGTCAAGGTGAGGTTAAAAAAAAAAATTCACATTATCCCATAATCAGTAGGTCAAAGGTTTTTTTTTAATTTTTTAAAATCTCATCTTTCATGCCCTGTTGACATTACTCGCATGGCTCTCGTTCTGTTCACCCTCGACACAGCCACACCCAGGCTCACCCAGTGCTGTAGTCAGTAACAGCAACCCTCAGGAAGCAGTCGATGTCAGGTCGTCTGGAGGCAACCCATCAAAGGAGACGCTGCGTTGCTTGCTAATTTAATACGCTGGTATCCAGTGGTGCCCGTCTGGTTCAGTACAGGTGTGACGCCACCTAAGTCGCCTCCGGACAATACTTGATACCGGGATGGTTTGGGCAAGGCTCATCGGTTCGTGTTCTTTTTTTTAGCTTTGCTGATATTCAGGTCCAAGACAGTTGTTCAGGTTTTAGGACTGCAAACGTTTTCCAAGTCATAGACAGTTGTTGAGTTTTCAGCATTGCGGATGTTTGAGGTTTCTGAGTTTTCAGCATTGCGGATGTTTGAGGTTCCTGAGTTTTCAGCATTGCGGATGTTTGAGGTTCCTCAGTTTTCAGCATTGCGGATGTTTGAGGTTCCTGAGTTTTCAGCATTGCGGATGTTTGAGGTTCCTGAGTTTTCAGCATTGCGGATGTTTGAGGTTCCTGAGTTTTCAGCATTGCGGATGTTTGAGGTTCCTGAGTTTTCAGCATTGCGGATGTTTGAGGTTCCTGAGTTTTCAGCATTGCGGATGTTTGAGGTTCCTCAGTTTTCAGCATTGCGGATGTTTGAGGTTCCTGAGTTTTCAGCATTGCGGATGTTTGAGGTTCCTGAGTTTTCAGCATTGCGGATGTTTGAGGTTCCTGAGTTTTCAGCATTGCGGATGTTTGAGCTTCCTGAGTTTTCAGCATTGCGGATGTTTGAGGTTCCTGAGTTTTCAGCATTGCGGATATTTGAGGTTCCTGAGTTTTCAGCATTGCGGATGTTTGAGGTTCCTGACAAAAGCTGCTAATATTTCAGGTTCTAGACATTTTAATTTTTGTCATTGCCAAAAGTTTCAGATATGGTAGTATCATGGGTTTTTTGTTCTTGTTGTTTTTTCCCCCCCATAATTTGCTAATGCTTTGGGCCTCACACCATGGCATGTTTTTAGCACCAGCGCTTCTGTTTAAGTTAATATCAGTTGATAATGAGTTTTTAGCATTGCTAATGTTTCATGTTCTGGACACTTAGGTTTCAGCGTTAGTACTGTTTTAGGTCCGTCACAGGTGTTGGGTTTTTAGCATTGCTTATATTTCATGTGGTATATGGTTGTCGGGTTTTTAGCATTGCTTATATTTCATGTGGTATATGGTTGTTGGGTTTTTAGCATTGCTTATATTTCATGTGGTATATGGTTGTCAGGTTTTTAGCATTGCTTATGTTTCATGTGGTATATGGTTGTCAGGTTTTTAGCATTGCTTATATTTCATGTGGTATATGGTTGTCAGGTTTTTAGCATTGCTTATATTTCATGTGGTATATGGTTGTTGGGTTTTTAGCATTGCTTATATTTCATGTGGTATATGGTTGTCAGGTTTTTAGCATTGCTTATATTTCATGTGATATATGGTTGTCGGGTTTTTAGCATTGCTTTTATTTCATGTGGTATATGGTTGTCAGGTTTTTACCATTGCTTATATTTCATGTGGTATATGGTTGTCAGGTTTTTAGCATTGCTTATATTTCATGTGGTATATGGTTGTCGGGTTTTTAGCATTGCTTATATTTCATGTGGTATATGGTTGTCAGGTTTTTAGCATTGCTTATATATCATGTGGTATATGGTTGTCAGGTTTTTAGCATTGCTTATATTTCATGTGATATATGGTTGTCAGGTTTTTAGCGCTTATATTTCATGTGGTATATGGTTGTCAGGTTTTTAGCATTGCTTATATTTTATGGTTGTTGGGTTTTTAGCATTGCTTATATTTCATATCCTACATGGTAGTTTTTTTTTTTTCAGTCATGCATTTGTTTCATGTCCAAGACAGGTATTGGATGTGCAGCCTTGCTGATGTTTCAGGTCCCAGACAATTGTTGGCTTTTAAGGCTTGGTCATTTTGAGGGCAGTTGTTAGATGTTTAGCATTGATAATGATTCAGTCCTGGGCAGTTGGAATTTGAGCATTGCTAATGTTTCAGATAGTAAACAGGCATTAGCCTTTTGGCATTGTTAATGTTTCAAGGACCGGACTGTCATTAGGTTTCTAGCATGGATAATGTTTCAAGGACCGGAATGTCATTAGGTTTCTAGCATGGATAATGTTTCAAGGCCTGGACTGTCGTTAGGTTTCTAGCATGGATAATGTTTCAAGGAGGGGACTGTCATTAGGTTTCTAGCATGGATAATGTTTCAAGGACCGGACTGTCGTTAGGTTTCTAGCATGGATAATGTTTCAAGGCCTGGACTGTCATTAGGTTTCTAGCGTGGATAATGTTTCAAGGACTGGACTGTCATTAGGCTTCTAGCATGGATAATGTTTCAAGGACCGGATTATCGTTAGGTTTCTAGCATGGATAATGTTTCAAGGACCGGACTCATTAGGTTTCTAGAATGGATAATGTTTCAAGGACTGGACTGTCATTAGGTTTCTAGCATGGATAATGTTTCAAGGACCGGACTGTCATTAGGTTTCTAGCATGGATAATGTTTCAGGTCCCAAACAGTTGTTTGCAGATCTAATGTGGTTTAATTTTAGAACATCTGTATTGAGAGGTTTTGTTTGCTTGTTTTTAAGCATGGTTCCCACTATTTTAAATTTTCTTGTTCTGTTGCCAATTTCTAATTTTCATTTTTCACATTTTTTTTTAGGGGTGGGGAAGGGAAGGAGCAGCAAAGAGATCCTAACGGTTTCCAGTGAGCTGTCCTACGTCTGTAAGCTTCTCACATTTTTGGTGTTTACGGAAGAAACTGAGAAAGAAATGAATCTTCCAAAAGACCTCTCAAACTCGGTGAAAACTGGGTCTTTTAATTGAAGGAAGGAAGTCTTTGGAGAGCTAAATCTAGTGTAGATAAAGACAGGCATATTTTAGAAAAACGAATAAGCTTTTTTTTTAACTAAGCGGGGAATCATTATTCAAAGGGGCTTTATTGAAAGGTTTTTGCTGTGTTTGCTGCTTTGAGTGTGGAGATCCACCATGTTGTTGTGGGCCCAGGGGGAGACGTGAGGTCCACCAACATGGCCTACGCCAAAGAGTACACGTTTGAGGTGTTCATGTGTGCGGCCATCCTGATGGAGTGCCGAGGGGAGCTGGCCAAGTGCTCGGACACCGGCATGATCTTCTCCTTCATCAACAAGTCAGTGTCTTTCCCACCCTCTTCAGCACAGCTGTCATTTTCTGTGTTGTGTGTTTGCCTGTCTGTCCGTCAGTCAGTCGGCAGGGTAACTGGGGTACAGTTGGGTGAAATCTTGAAAGTTTTACAGGATTGTTTACACAGAGGTGCCAGTTCTCTTCATCATTTCAGAACACAGTTGTGGGAAATCTAGCCGGAGAGGTTTGACCCTATTTGTGAGTGCAACTCTTCACTGCAGGCGGCCTGATGGCTCATCACCAAGTCTGACAGGAGGTACTTTCAAACTTACCTCATGGGCAGTGCACCTTGCCTATGATGCTCTGAGTTCAGATGGCTGAACTCACTCGTAGTGTTAAGCGTAAACTGACAGAAACTTCTGTCCATGTGTTCTGTTGGAGTTTGCTGAAATGCACCTTGCGTGGGACACTTTCAAACTTATCTCATGGGCAGTGCACCTTGCCTATGATGCTCCGAGTTCAGATGGCTGAACTCGCTCCTAGTGTTAAGGGTAAACTGACAAAAACTTCTGTCCATGTGTTCTGTTGGAGTTTGCTGAAAACTGGGTATGAGCACATTTCTTTGGGGATGGTCACCCTCTGGCAACAACAGTTTCGAATAAGCAGAAGTGAAGAAAGGGGTATCCACAGCCAGCCTCAGGACATCAGGCCTTCTCACGGATTCTGACAACTCAGATAACTGGCTGGTAGTTGTCCTAAACCTATGGTGAATGGAATTGGTAAATCATGTAAGTGTTAGGTGTTTCTTCATCAGAAATAAAATTCGGTGTCTGTAAATCTCTACTTGATGATACAGCAAAAGCATAGTGGTTGGCATCTATGTGTACTGGGTCAGAGTCTGTAAAGTATGGAATGTTGAAGTCGTTGCACTCGAAACCGATGAAATGGTGAAAGAAAACGCATTCTCAGCTGAATAGAAACAGAGGGGACCCAGTTTCGATCTGTATGAACAATGGTTTTCAGAAATTCTCTGGATTTGTTCCCTTCATCCAACTCCATAACAGATTTTGGAGTATGATGAGGAGTGGGAGTATGATGAGGAGTGGGAGGAAGCAGGAGAGGAAAAGGTGCTGTCAAACAATTCCTCCATCATCATGACATTGACCTGGCAAAGATTTGTGAGGTTGGGGAAGGTTAAGGTGGGGGGAGGGGAAGGCAGGAGCAAAAAAGGGATGAGGTGGGATGATGATGCAGGGTACGTCACGGTGCTGATGTTAAACCTTCTACTGATGGTCGGTGGGACCTTTGAATTCTGCCTTGTGAAGAGAACCTTTTTTTAGACCTGTCCAGAGGCCGCTCTCCTTCTCAACGTCTGGGGAGAACTCGCTGGCTGGGGTCTCAGGCCAGGGGGGATGTTCTTGTCACCATCCACAGCACACCTCCGGAGGGAGAGCTCACTCACGCCGGCTCCGCAACTAAGCAATTATTGTCGTCAGTAGGGGCTTAGTAGGTGGTGTCCTGCATATGTTAGATCAGAACAGGCGCCACTGAACACCACCAAAGTGACCCGCAGCAGTGCAGTGTCTCCTCCGGTGGGTTGCCTCTTGACATTGACTGCTCCCTGTGGATTGCCGGTGCCGGGGCTGCGGCAGGGCCGACCGGACTGTGGACGGGGTGTCGGAATGAGCGGCGTGGGTGCGCTGCCTCTGAGGTGGCGCAGAGGTTGGGACAGCAACAAAAAACAACAACAAATAAACAAAAAAAATTTCAGTGAAACTGGTGTAAAGATGGAATGTGGTCCTGGAACAAAGTTTGGGATGGATCTTTGGTGTGGATCGGAGTTGGAACCTAAAGCTCAGGCTTGATATGTCAGATCTCTAGCAAGAGAAATGGAACTCACAGACAGATAACAAACTCTTTCAGATCCTTTGAATTAAAGAGTTTTTACCATTTCTTACTGGCGGCTGTAAAGAAGAAACAGTTTTGTGCCATTTGCACACTGGCCACTTCTTTTACACCTATTTTTATCTTTTAAAAGGTGAAGAAGTTCTGTGATGTATTCCATGTCATGTACCACTCACAGTGAATAATGTTCTTGTGGAGTGTTGAGGACTTACACGATGTCAGACATAAACATTTTATAGCAGACTCCATGAAAACCTTGTTCAGAGATGTCCCGCCTGACGTAATTTTTACATTTTTGAAAGAGATCAACATTTTCCATCAGATCTAAGATTTTACAGAAGTAATATTTTAACGAAATTCTGCTGTTTTTAGTAGATGTATTTTAGCGAGTTGTGTGTATGTATGGTGGATTTCTTTTTTTTTTTTTTTTATCTGACTTGAGAGTTAACTTTGATGGGATGACAGCTCTGATATGGCCCTTTGCGGTCGGCTGCATTATAAACAACATAATCTCTCTCTCTCCCTTTAGTGTGGATCAGGATCAAACAGCAGATAATAGCTCATTCAGCAAGATCAATATCCACAGAAAACAATACCCACAGGCAGAGCAACTCTTGTCCATACCAACTAATATCCACAATTAGTTCCCCTGGCGGATGGCTTTTGTGTAGCAGGGGTCCGAGTTCTCCTGAAAGTCCAAATTTTGTTGGCTTTCATTGAATGCTGCTGCTATTAATTAATAGATAAGTAAAGGAGGCTGTGAGTGAGTGAGTGTGTGTGTGTGTGTGTGTAGGTTTAAACTGGATCACTTTGATTTTCATTTAGATTGTGAACTTTCAATATTGAATGCATCCGTAACAAAGATGGTTTTGATTGTGAACTTGTAGTATTGAATTTATCCATCACGAAGAAATGTGGGATGCCATGAGCAGTGTGAGACAGACTCATAAAGGTGTCAGATACTTTCAGTTAGGCCCTAACATAGTCTTGGTGGGTCAGCATGACTTGACATTGTACAAAGAAGCACAAATGTTTCTGCGCATTTATTGACTTTAAATAGATTTTTCATTCATTGTGGAGACCCGAGTATAGGACAAAAATTTAGCAACGTTCCTAATGGAATTATGATTATGGAAGGATGATAGGTCATGCATATTGCAGGTACATATTTATGGATATACATTTCTCTTAGGTGGCAACTGCACCGTTGCCAACAAAATTGTAAAATAGTTGCATCATATAAACTGTAAAGCAGTTTTCTTTTTCTTTACTTATTTTCATTATCAGATTCTCAAGAACAGTTTTCTTGAATGCAAACTTGAACTATGACCTTTGCAGTTTAACCTTTGACCTTGACGACACACTGTCAAAAGCGGAGAAGCTCTTCTTCACGTATTGCAAGAAAACGGTCAGTGAAAGTTTCCAGCTGTTGGACACCAACGATGACCCCACGAAACGGAGCTGGTCTCCCTTTAATGCACTCTTCAGCTAATCTTTCCAGCCAGACCAAGACTCGAGTGAAGGAGAGGATGCATGGTGTGATCTCATTTCGGAAGTCTACAGATGTATGGATAATACAGTGGTGGCAGATGTATGGATAATAAATACAGTGGTGGCCAGTTGCTGGTGTGGGAATTCAAAGCAATGTTTTCATCACATGTAAAGGATGGATGGAAAATGACCAGGATTTCCGCCAGCTGAAAAGTTGTCGGGATTGCAGGGCTAGAGTTGAAAGAGAATAGAAATTGGGTAACAATGAATGAAACGAACAAACAACAAATAAAGATGCAACATGTTTTGACATGTTGGTCTTCTACGGGCAAGATATTGCCCAAGAGAAGATAACTTCCAGCACAATTCCTGCGGAACTCGGATGTTTCTCAGCAAAGGTAAATCGTTCTTTGTTTGTTTGCTTGTTGTTGTTGTTGTTTTTTTTTTTTGGGGGGGAGAGGGGTTGTCACTTTTTCAGGACTCCTACCAAGAATAAGCAAAAATGACTGAAGTTGCCAACAGGCAATCTTTCAAAATGGTGCAGTCTTGATGCAAATCTGAGCATCGAGTCATAATCACAGCGTAGTCGATTTTCCACAATCAGGACCCTTTGTTCATACAGCTTTTGTTAATCTCTTTCCTCCCGTCTGCAGCATCATGGAAATGTGCTAATGTCCTAACATTTCTGTCTTCAGCCAGTTGGTCCAAAGGACTGCTACCACTCATGAAAAAGCTTACATAAGATTATGTGACATTAGCTTGGTAACATAGAAAAAAAATGTGACCAGCATTCTGTAGCTTCTACCAGCCCCCTTTTCTTTTTTTTTTACTCTGTGGATATGAAATTGGTTAAATTTGTGGAAGTGGAGCCCTGGGTTTTGTCTCGACTACCACAACCTTAACTGTCAAAACCTATTACATGTGTATCATCTTTGGTCATTCCATTGGATTTGCTATCCAGTAACAGCTTTTTTTGTTTGTTTCCAGTATGGTAGTAACGGCTTTTTTAACCAGTATTTTATCAGCCAGTAAAATCTTACCATATACCTAGGTGGGAAGAGATCCACATCTTACCCATTCTTTGAAACTGAACAGACCTCTGCCCTTTCCCATGGTGTTTCCACTGGGAAATAAGCGAAGTTTCATGGGATATATGGTTGGCATGATCGGTAACTTCTCTAGACAATGGAGGCCGAGGTGAACGACATTCCTTTGATACGAGTTAATATTTGAGTGGAGTTGATCTTTGGGTTTTTACCCGTCCAACTATTTGTGGTAGCAACGTGGGTAAGAAAGGAATGGTGTTGCACAAGGGATTTGAAGGGGGGAGACAGTTGGGCGTCAACTGTAGGGTCCTCAAGCTCACTTTCTGCCACACATGAAGGCTTGAACAGAAACGGTCCATCAGATATGGAAGAAGGCAGACGAAATAGAGTCCTTACGTGCCAAGGAGACAGTGCAATTTTTCACACACTTCTGATTGTTGTTGTTATGGGGTGGGCGGGGGGGGGGGGGGAGTTATCATCATTGTGCGAGAGATTGCTTTAATGCTGCTTGTCCCGATTTCCCAGGAACCCGTCACACCCATGCTCGTTCTATTACAGTGCAGTCGTTAGCAGTTCACAGGTTGCCGTCGGGCCACTCAACAGACACCCTGCATTGCTCCCCGAGTCACGCAAGTGTCAGGTGTGATTCACAAATGGCAAGACATCAGCAGAGTATTATGCCGCGTTCTGTTCTGCCAGCCGCGAGGGTACTTTGGTAGCCTGGTTTCTGTGAGCAGTGTAAAGAACAAACGTTTTGAACAGGGCGGATGGTAGAGTAAGGGAGAGGGAGGGGTATGGAGAGGGTTAGAAATGGTAATAATGGAGATGTTTTGCATGAAAGTTTGTCCATTTGGGGAAAGCAATGATGTGATGTTGGCAGGATGAGTGAGGGGAGAGAGGGGGGGGGAGATGATTTTCCTGAGATGTTAATACTCAGAGCGTATGGTTCAATGATGAATTTGAAATTGTTTTGAACATTGAAGTATTTATACATTGTATTTTCATGCTTTATGAAAGATGGAGACATAATTTGTATCTTTATTGATGTCAGTATTTTTTTTATGTGCCTTTTTTTTTCTTTTTCCATATCCATGTTCATGGTATGGACTTTGTTTTCAAAGCTGCTGTTATATTTTATCCTTTTACTAATTTAATCAGTGTGGGATTTCATGACAAATATTTTAATCAAAATGAATATTCAATTTGTTTGATCACGTGTAAGAAATGTATTGATCAGAATGATCTGACTTTTTGATTCAATGTTTACAATGACGTTTGTCTGATGTAGGATTACCAGGGTCGAATTATTACTGTCAATTGCATGATTCAAAACAGGATTTGTCATGAATGCATGTTTCAGTTTGTTCATATAAGAAATTGAGATGATTGAGTGTGGAGTTTTTACTTGTTTTGTCACACAAAAGTATTTTATACAGCGACCTCATATTTTCAAGTAGAATGTCCTTGCACAGTTCAGTTGCCACGATTCCAGTGTATTACAGACAAATACGTGAGGAAAAGTTGGGCTTTGAGGTTTTTGACAAAAGAGAAATGATTCTTTAATTACATATTTATACCCATGTCCACAAGGTCTATAAGAGGTACAAATGAATCCATATTTTATACATATTATCGATTGTGATATATGTCACAAAAACATTTTTTGATGTATGGCAGGGGTGATATGTTTATAACTTCAAGAAAAAGAACAAAAGTAACTGACAGATCTTTTTAACTTCTGTTATTAAATGATGATTATAAACTTAGCAAAAAAAACCTGTTTGAATGTATAGTCATGTTTGAAATATGTTTCAAAGCTGTGAAAAAAAGAAATATCAACAGGGTTTTAGTCCAGCTCGACTCATTTTCATCAAAATATCTGCCCTGCTTGGGGACACATGATATTAGACATACCAACCATGGACTGTTGTAATCATTCAAGACTTCTGACAGTGCTAGCCATTTCGATGCGGAACATTATGGCAAAGTTCTGACAGTGCTAGCCATTTCGATGCGGAACATTATGGCAAAGTTTGTATGTTGGGTCAGTTTATCTGACAGTGCTAGCCATTTCGATGCGGAACATTATGGCAAAGTTTGTATGTTGGGTCAGTTTATTTGACAGTGCTAGCCATTTCGATGCGGAACATCATGGCAAAGTTTGTATGTTGGGTCAGTTTATCTGACAGTGCTAGCCATTTCGATGCGGAACATTATGGCAAAGTTTGTATGTTGGGTCAGTTTATTTGCGTTAGTAAATATTATTTGGACAGTTCCATAATGGAATGGGGAACCATGTGTTGGATGAAGTGGGCTGCTCCGATGCCTGCATGTTCACACATTCAGTTACAGGGATGAAGAAGAAAAAAATGCAAGAGGGATGGGGGGGGGGGGGGGGGGGGGGGAACAAAATACAAAAGTGACTTTTTTGGGACTCTATTGTCAAGAAGAAAAGTTCGAATTAAGTGTTTTCACATGATCCTGTTAAGAATGCTAACGGTTCCCAGGGGAAACTACTCATGAACTGGTAGCCAGAAGCATGTTTGGAAAAGGGATTGGTTGTGGAAAAGCCAGTTGTATATTCTCTGTTGGATGCAGGCCAGCAGGGCTTTAACCAGATGCTATACGGTTCATCACTCCCCTAGGCTCAGTGGATCAACATGTCATGTTAGTGTCGGAGGTACGGAACCCCACGACGACACCGATATGTTGTCTTGATTTCACATCCTGTATCGAGTGTGCCATAATGTAATTTATGCATGTGTATGCTAGCTTTTGCATCATACCGTCGGACATTGACAGGTCAGGTAACTGTGGTTGCACAGTCCACAGACGAATCTGTGTCAAGCCTCGGAGTGTGTTGGGACCAGTGTCACGGTTTTCCCCGTTCAGTGCAATGGGCCTTGATCTTGGCTGTCTCCACTGTGAGCTATGACCCATGTTAATGGCTCTGTTTGCGTCAAGTCTATTGTCCAGCCATCGTTGGCAGCCTTAGGAAATCCGTCTCATTTTCATTTGAGTGTTTATGTCACAGGTTTGGTTTACTGTTGTTCTTTTTCTTTTTTTTTCCCCAGAAAAAAATGAGCGAATCAGGTGATGACTATGAAGAAGAGTGCGTGAGATGTGTCAAATGCTAAAAGTGACAGAGGACATTGTGAAGTATCACTGGTAGTCCAAACAGAAGGTGATCCAAGTGTAGTGATCCAAAGTACATGTTTTCTTGCTTTTTTATTCCCGTGGTGTTTGTCTTCAACCATTAAAGAAGGGGGTGAGGATGGGAATGAATCCATTGGTGATTCTTGCTAAAATGAGCAGGCAGGCTGGTTTTAGAACGTTTCTGTCACTTTTAAAAGCAACACAAACAAAAAGAGGACTGTCAGTTTAGTTGGTTTTTTTAAAATATTCATTGCTGTTTTATCTTTGATTGCTTCATTTTTTTAAGAAGACATGAGTGGGCTTTGCATAAGTGCGATTATCACACAGTATTCAATACTTATTACAATAACAGCTAAAATTAGAGGCCCAGAAACTAGACTGTGATACAAGAACTGAAGATTTTGTCTACAATTATGTGCTATTTTTGAGTAATAATAACATTGTGACAAAGCTTTCTAATTATGTTTGCTCACTTTTTGGAAGATAACATTTGGACACATTTTTGTTGGATTTATTTCGAAAAATATTTTCAAATACATACCAGATTGGGGTTTCATATTTTACAGGGTCTCTTTTCCAAAAATGCACGGGATTATCTGTCTATTCATAAGCTTAAAAGAGGCCTAAAAAAGCACATAGGTAGTGGTGGCCATCTTTTCTTCATAAGCATGAGCATTCTTTGATAAAACAGCATTGTAAAGGTTAAGTTTTAAATTTGGAATCGCTGGAGACCATGTGGGAATTAACCATTTGTGACCTTTCTTTTGTGTATTTTTGTTATATTGTATAATTACTCTTTCCACTGTTAAAATGAGGGTAACAAATAAATGAGAACGGCTAGCATCCTCATCATGACATAGGTGTGTATGAGTGGCATGGACATTCTTCCTTTTTTTTTTCGTCTTTAAAGATGCCAACAGTGCAGCCATTATTTTACACATTGAAATTGGTTCAGTTATGTATCCGTTTTGTTGCTTATGGTTTTTTTTTGTGGTGTGTGTGTGTATGTGTGTGTCGGGAGTTATGACTGGACTTTCCTTTCTGCGGAGTTGCAACCTTGAAAGGGCCCCATGGGTAATCAGCTAAGCTAGAATGAAAAGATCAGGTTTTGGAGTTTTGCTAATGTACAACATTGCAAGCGCTTGTATGTCTTCATTTGAGAGCTCTTTGAGAATGATTCCCGGTCCTCCCTGATCCATTCTTTTTCTTTCGATGTTCCTAGCCGTTTCATGCAATCAACAACACGAAAGTTGTTCAGTCATTGAGGATTTCAGTTGATAGCCAACTTTTTTTTTCAGACATCCATTCAAGGGTTCTTAATTTTGCACAGGTATGTTAGGGTGGATTGAAAGAATGCTCCATGCTTCTGCAAAAGCAAGATATGAATGTTCCAAAATTGGGGAGAATGGCAAATTAGTTTGTGGGCAGGCTGTTATGTCACGATCCTAGGTTTTCGTTTGTGGAAGACGGAGGAAACTTCAGGTTCTCAACTTGAAGCTCCTCGTGTCCATTTGTCCTCTATGCACCAACATTACAGATCAGTGACCAGTATATGGTTATGATGTGCCCCTGACTTTGTTTCGTCATATGTCTCTGATCCGTTTCGGCCTTCAACTATGAATAAAAACGGTTTGTCACACACTACATTTTCTATGGTTATGATTGGATTGGATGCATGCCACTGTATGTATGTATGCCTCTTAATGCATGACCTTGTTTTTTGCTCGTCATTTCCTTTTTTTCTTTACAATCGTCTGTTTTCGTTCTGTTGAGGCCCATTCTCCAGTCAGTTCATAACATCTTTGTTTCTCTGGCCACACTTGATAACGGGCCAGGCTGCTGCTTGTGATCTTGTGACCAGGCAGCCAGACTGTCCACAGTGGACAACAACTGTCCTCTCTGCAGTGTCTGTTTGCTCATGTCGGTTTTTTTTTTTCCTTCAATAAATATTTCTCTACATTTTCATCTAACTGCATAAACTAGACAACACTCGGCTGTCA
This sequence comes from Conus ventricosus, assembly GCA_018398815.1. Lineage (NCBI taxonomy): Eukaryota > Metazoa > Mollusca > Gastropoda > Neogastropoda > Conidae > Conus > Conus ventricosus. Next base: position 38,195,523 of record CM031624.1, on the reverse strand, counting down.
AAAGTTTGGTCCACATGTTAAGACCTTTTCTTTTCTTACATGCCGACAGCTCCTAAAATGTTATATGTTTATACGGTTAATAACAAAATCGTAATTCTCATCAGCTTCTGACCTCTTCCATAATTTGAGGAGGGGTTTCTGCAACATATTAAGATGGTTTCAGACTTTTATACACTTCGATTAGGCGACAATCTAGAGCTGCTTCATGTGTGTGATGGGAGTTTTCTCTCTGCAGCTGGCATGAGTAAACCCAAACAATCCAGCAAAGTTGAAATGGCCGGTGCTTACATTGGTAAATCTGTCGCTGTGCCTCGTATCACTTCTTCACTTTGTGGTGGCTGAAAGACTGAGATGGAGCAAGAATGTTTTTGTTCAATGCACAGAATTAATGAGTGCGATCTTCATGTTAACACAAGTGACACGCACAACGCACACACAGAACCTGTCATGCTGTCACACAAATGAACAAGCCACTCCCGACATAGGTAATGCAAATGAACATGTATCATCTCACCTTTACTCATTCTATTTACAAAATACATCCCACAGAGACTTGACGACACTGGCTCCCACTTGATACCAACACGTTAAAATACACGATGTAGGTGTTGAATGTATCCATGCTATTATTTCAGCAATGAAGGAAAACTTTTGTATAGAGTGCATCATAAACTGATAGGGGAGGTCGATAGAATCGGAGGGAGAGAGTGCTGGCAGTTGTAAGTATTACTTGCTTGTTTGTGGAGGTTGGAGGAAGGGTGGCGCCAATCTTATGTCCTCATATTTTTTGTTTTGAGGTCATACACATCCTCCCAGATGACCCATAAGCTGAAGACACGACTCTATCCATGTGATGTGAACTTTTTCTGGTATGCACGGATAACAATGAGCATGCTACCCACATCTACCCCATCCCTTCATCCCGCTCTCTTCCCTCCCATCACCCTCAAATGACAAAGACTTCATTTGTTGTGTAGGTGACAACCTTTCCTTTGTGACAAAATGTTTGTCGTTTTCATCTACGAAACGCATTCAAACACAGAGCAGCAGCAGCTGTTGATGAATACTGGAAGCCACGAGAGTTCAGACAATCCCCCCCACCCCTACCTCAACCCTTGCCATTTACATGGCACAGTCATAGATGTGTATACCACGGTCATCCGATGCAGAAACGATGCGTGCGCCAGAGGGACTGTAGCGAGCGTCCATGCCTGGAAAGATTGCAGAGAAAATCAATAGGATGTGTGCGTAGGTGTTGCTGCCAATCGGCTTTTTTCAATGCTAACAATAAGTCGGCCAAACCATTTCATACGCACATAAACACATGCATGTGCACAGAACACACAAAACTAGGATCTGGGACTGAGAGCGATTTAGTGTGCGAAGTGAAGCATTTAAAAAATGTAGCATTCCAAACCTAAGTGTAGCACTTGTATATGATGCAACAAGTCGTCACTCTCTGCTTAGCTCACAATATGACGGTGGACTGAGAAGACAGAAATCTCACTAGCTGTCACGTGGTTTGTTGACTTGACCTAAACAAAAATTGAAATGGTCAACAACGAAGCCAGTTGATAGGGTGACAAAATCATGATCATCTTTCACGATTTTTTTTATTCTGCCTTTCCTAACTGAACTTGGCCATTTCTCGACAAAATAATTCAACAGTCTAAAGACTTGCACTGTCTCAGTTTTTTTGTAAAAGAGGCTGTGAAGTCCCTGAAGCATTTTTTCCATTTTTACCAAATATTTTTGGACATAGCATTTCATGTCAAGTTTAGCAGCAGCCTAGCTGAAAGCTTAGCACTTGGCAGTTCTGATGTCACAACAACAAATTTCATAGCTCCCCCGCTCCCCCGCTCCTCCCATATGATGTACTGATTAGCACCATGATCTGAGAGATAGGAATTTTACTATTAAAAGTAGATTTATGATCTACTTACCTGTCCAAACAAATGCCCTATCCCTACTCATCATGGAACATCACCTAACATCAGGTCCCCCCCCAAAAAAAAAAAAAAAAAAAAAACTGGGAGAACAGGAAGGTATCTTCACCTGAATTAAGGATAGGTGCCAGACTGATCTCCCTTTGTTCATAGGTTGCACACCAAAAAGTAATGCACAAAGGCCTTAAGGGGTCGAGTATTTATAGACTGGCACAGTTAGATAGTTTTGAGAATTTTTACTGTGTCTGACAATTGATTCTCCTTATTTTCTTTCCTATGGCCACCAAGCTACAAGCCAGGTGGTTCCAAGCAGACAGATTAAAATCAAAAGAACAGGACTATTTTTGTGAAACCACCTGGCGCAAAGAGAGGGTCACGGGTAAGTGCAAAGGCCTGAAATGTGTGTCAACTGTGGGGAAGGTCATGTATTTGAAAACCGTATCAGTGAAAATCCACAAAAGGAGGGAAATAATTGGTGGGGAGTTGTTCTTTTGAACAATTATCAGTTTAACATTAAATGCTGGCTCAAAACACTTTCATGGATTATATAGTGTTTTAGTGCAAAATCCTAATTGCATCGTGAGGCCACATTATTCAGATCTTTCCAAGTCAGATCAGTTTCTGCACCTTTTCCCAGCTCTGCAGGGAGGTTGGGGGGCATCTTAGCGTTTGGGTAGGTAAGTATATCGTAACACTACTAGTAAAATTCCTTTCCCCATACTTGTCGAAGCAAATGTCTGAATTCAGAAAAGGATAATGGGACGAATCCTCACCTGAGACATGACCTGTTTAAAATTTATATGAGAACGTCTCTGTACAGTTTTCCAGCCCAACTCAATGTTCAAATGCTCAAACCATTTCAGTGGTCTCCTTAAAGAAGGCATGAACCTCACTAACCCTACCAGGGTGACCAAAAAGCATGTCTTTAGCATGATGTTCCCAACAGAGCATTTGGAGAGTGGCTCAAAGTCACTGGAGGCCAGATACTGTAGAATTTGTGGCAAGCTCCATTTAGGGCACCGCCTTGGTCTAGTAGACCCCAAGCTCACTTAAAACAAGGGTCATGGCTAATATCACTGTCCCTCCCCACAGGCCTGAAGGTCCGAATCCTCTAAGGGTACTCATCTTTCTACCCTTACCAAGCAAGTTCTCCAGAGGTTGGGCTGTATCTTCACTCTCCGCCTTCTCCAGGGAGATGCCAACCTGTAAACGCCATCTGGAAAGGGACTTCCACGTGCTGACACACACCTTCAAGTTCTGCCTCTGTCCAGCCTTGTTCCACTTCCCACAAGAAGGCCGGAAACGCCTCTCACCTGAGGCAGAGAGGAACCACCTGATATGAGATCAGTGTGGAGAGAGAGAGACAGAAACTGGGTCTGCATACTGTTTCCTAGTTTGGGGCTGAATTCATATGGCTGGTGTCTCTGGCAGAGGCACGGCGACGTTGACGAGGAGAGCGAACAAGATACCGATTCTTCAACTCTTCACCTATTCAGAGGGAATGTCGGGCCCACCTGACACTTTTCTCTGCGGGCCACCATTGCTATGAAGGACCGGATGAGGGGAGATTGGACATGCGTAAGCACACATCCCTTCCCCGACATCACCGCTGCATCACTGCACAGGCTGCGGGGTCAGGAACTGGGAACACAGAGACTGTGAACCGTTTTGCTCCATCCCGTTGTGACCAGGTCTACAGCCGGGGTCCCACAGGCCTGACAATAACCCTGTGGACCGATTTGTACATCATCTGTTCCAATGGAGGACGTGGACCTTCCTTGAGAGGGAATCTGCATAGGCATTCAATTTGCCCGGGATGTGTCTCACAAGCAGAATTATCTGCTTATTCAATAGACAAAAGAGAAATGGGAGAGCGCTATATTGTTCTATGGTCAGGAGTGAGTGCGTCCCAAACTCTACAGATATATCATGATTGTGGGGTTAATCATCAGAATTTTGTCCTTAAAGGACTTGAGACCAATGTTGAACAACAAGAGAAACTGCCTTCAACTCTGGCACATGATGTGGTCCGTTGATTCCTGAGAATCCCAGTTTCCGCTGGTCATCAGAAATTGAGGGAAGACATGAATACCCAAAACTAACTCGCTCATAAAGCCCAAACTGTGTGCGGCGAAGGAAACAGAATCAGAAGAACCCCTGACTTTAGGCAGGAAAAGGTTCAGCCAGGACTGTAGGGGCTGAAACAAAGGACTGGAACACGGGAAGCTGAAAATCCCAACAGCAGTCATCTGAGCTCAATCATCACTCAGCGCCCACAAGACAGGGCGTGAAGGTGATGACCAGGGAATTAACTTGCTGAGAATCAGCTGAGAAGGCTACGTTCCCCATGATTTGAAAGCTGCAAGGAAAAGCTGTAGATGCCAGACGAAGGGCCATGTTGTAAGAATGAATTTTCTCGGCCCCTGCGATGCAGAGCATTATTAGATCATTAAATCCACCAAACATGCATGCCCAGGAGGCAGACATAAATCCTGAAACTGAAGGGATTCTGTCCGACTTCTCCAGGATCACCAGAAGCCCCGGGGAAGAAACAGTCTGCTGAGGGAGATAATCGGACTCCATGTTCTGTCTCCTTTGGAACCAGGAAAAACAACGCAGACAAAAATGGAGAGGGGAGAGGTCTCTCCATCATAGCACCTCTGAAGAGGAATTTACCTCCGCATGAGAACTGCAGCCATGGAGGACCAAAGTGGAGATGACGGCAAGGGGGTGGTAGGAAGTCGATCAGACTCGACACAAATGAAAACATAACTGCAGTAAGAACAAGCCCTCCACCATATATACTGACCTGATCCAAGTGTTCGTAAAAGGTGTGGACACACTGTCTGGAGCCCGCGTCCCAGATCTTCACTGACTTGTCCGATGACCTATCACACCACACACACACAGGTATTCAAGAGTCAAGACTTGTTAATCTGCTTCTCAATCTACTGTTATTGCCATAGGGCCTTTTCAGGGCTGTCACTCACTTGGGGGGGGGGTGGGTGGGGGGGGGGGGGGGGGGGGGGGGGCTACCCCAAAAACAAAGATAAAGAGAAAACGACTTCTGGACTGTAAACAAACTGAAATCCTCAAAAACACTGATGAATAAACAGGCCATGCTGGGAGCACCAACCATTCCACTTAATTTGATTCTCCCCCCCCTCCCCCCAGCCCTCACCACCCCAACTAAAGCATTCGTGAAAAACACTTACACACACACACATACACAATTTAAGTCACATTAGAAAGCTCTGGGCAAACAGACATGCAGAACGGACAGTGTCCACTCTGGACAGTGTGTATAGTTTCACCGATTATATTACCAGGTAACTGGTGTGATATAAAGTCTGACCAGAGACGTAAGTGTAAAAAGAGTTCTAGGGAGAAGACAAGAGAGTTGGCCATAAAGCAGAAAAACAATCGACGACAAAAGGGAAAGACAAACATTACTTAAAGGCGGGTCAAAGAGCACGACAGAAACGAGGAATATTTGCACAAAACTTCCGAAAGGCAAGGACACCATTTGCACTGAAAGAGCCCCCATCATTTCCACAGTGCCAGACTTCTCAATCACGCAGACTGATCTGGCAACTGTGGGGCCAGACTGTTCATTCTGTCCACAGTGGACATGAAATGCCACAATGCCGCCTTTTCACATTTACTTTGTGGCAGCATGATGCTTTTCATCCATTTTTTTTATCTTTCAATCAGGGGTGTATAAATCAAATGGAATGGCTGACATCCCTGTAAACAGCCTAGATAAACTGACTTCTACACACACTTAAGAACAAGACAGGTGGAAAGATGAGGTGTGGGGGGGTCGGGGGTTCCTAAGACAGAAAGTCAGAAGCACAATACTAGAAGGATAGGTCTCATCCAAGATGTAGGTTTCAATGGGAGAGCCATCAATCTACTTCTACAGCTGCAATCATGCAATGAAATATTCGGTTCCACCAACAATCAGCTATGTACACAGACACACAATCAGTGCAAAGAAATATTCGGTTCCACCAACAGTCAGCTACTTACGCAGACACAAAGTGTGTGTTGTCAGGACAGAAGTCCACGCTCAGAACCCATGACCCATGGCCTGACAGCGTTCCTGCCAAGTTGGCGTGTTGCCTGCGACAGTCCATTCAACAGGAAATGATGCTCACACTTCCTTAAAGCACACATCCTAAACAAAAATCGTGCAGACCTGGGGGTTACATGCACATTAAATATTGCTCCCAACTGAAATGACAAGGCGTATACACAAAACGTTCACAAAAATGGGTTTGACTGATTACAGAACAATTCATTGTTTACTTCTTTTTCTTCTATCAAATTTCTGAGTAACTCATTTGCTGAAAAGAATGTGGTTACTTACTCCATACTCATCCCCTTCCCCTCATTCATTACCCCCCCCCCCCCCCCCCCAAAAAAAAATCCACCATCACAAGGCAAAGACACACCAAAGTTTATGTGCAGAAACTATGCATACAGAGACATTGAAAACACTAACATCTATTATTCTTAGAACAGTACACCGATTTTTTTCTTCATACTTACCTGCCCAAAACAACTTCCTTTTCTCCTACAACATGGAACATCACGAACCCCCCCCCCCCCCCCCCCCCCCCCCCCCCCCCCCCCCCCAAAAAAAAAAATTATGTGGAGAGCAGGAGCTCATGCATTGAACCTACAGAAATACAAGAGTGATCTCCCTTGAGTGACACAAACTCGCTTCACTAATACAAATCAATTTTCTCCCCTCATCGGGGGACACCTCTTTCTCCCAGTTCAAGCGCTTTCACATGGATCAGCAGAAACGCCCTCCTGAGTTGGCCTTTATTTCTCTCAACCAGTCTACACTTTCCCGGTCAAAAATGGCAGGTAATAGGAATCCACCTTTGGCAGGTTTCTTTCTCACAGAGATATGACTAAAGACATGGAGGCTCCAACTGTTTGGGTAAAGTTGTGGCAGGCAAGGCCCCTCCCCCAAGTAACTATTTTTTTAGCAGTACGAGTGTGAGTTTTACCATAAAAAAAAAGGAAAAACTGTCAAAAGGAACTTACATGAATAGCAAGTTTTCATTTGTATAAAGTCTGATAGCCATACTTTTGGAACCTGCCAAAAGTTCACCGAGAGTTTAAACCATGGGCCCTGGGGGCTGTGATGTAGAAGAGATGTTCACAGTTACTGTTCAAAGCCATGATCCAAGCGTCTTGGCTCACTCAGGACTTCTTTCAGTGTGGCACCACCACTCGGCAAGATGGCCATCAAGAGTGAAACTTGTGTGTGCAGCCTTAGGAGTGCCTGGTTAGTCTTTAATTCTTGTTGTCTTTAAAAAAAAAAAAAGCTGAGCTAAAACAAATGAGAAAGGGCAATTCCAGGGGGTTTGGAGAGAGAATAGCAGCCACGGGTTATTGGTTTTACGTTACCTGTTTAAACCATTTGTGAAGCACGTCCATCAGGAAATGGCTCTGTGCTTTTGGACATGAATTCATCACAGCCATCGGAGAACTGCTTCAGTTTTTTTCTCTGTCCGCACAATTTGGAAAGTCACTGTGCTTTTTGTTAGGAAAAAAAGGGAGAAAACTGATTTGTATTGGAGTGGAGTCAGTCAGTTTGTGTCACTCAAGGGAGACCACTCTTGTGTTTCCTGCAGGTTGAGTAGCATGAGCTCCCTGCTCTCCACATAAGTTTTGGGGGGATTCCTGATGTTCCACGTAGCAGGGGAAAAGGCATTTGTTGGGATAGGTAGGTATATCATAAAACTAATTTTGGTTGGAAAATTCCTATCACAAATGAATGGAAAACCAAAGAATGTTCACACAATCAGAGATAACCCCTTTTCCCTCCCCTCCCCTCCCTCCTTTAAAGATACAATACTGACACGTCATAGATCTTGATGTGGCAATCGTCGGAGGCCGTGGGCCAGCAGCTGGGAATCCGGAGAGAAACAGAGAGAACGGATCGGCATAGCATGACCTGCCAACAGAGTCACCCATCAGTAAATGGCTGAATGACGACACATCACAATCATGCTGTGTGGATGACTAATAATCAGTTAACATGATCACAGAATAACAATGACAGTCACTGTATTGTTTTCAATCACACATGTTATCTAGCCTCTCCAGGTGCAGATCCTCTGACTAATTCAGTCTTTCTGTGTTGCGTGAGTGACAAAACCAAACCCTGGAATCTTCTGGGGTTTTTTGAGGCAGAAGCACCATCAATCGACATGCACTATAAGAAACATGTTTTCTTCTCCCCTCTTTTGTTCATAGTGGCCAATACAAGCAAATTTGAAGGCAATGTCGAGCTGTTGTTGGAGTCAGAGGGAGAGCTCAGTTGGAGGAAACTTCTCATCAGAGCCAACATCTATTGCAGCTGTCATGTGACGTAGCCTCACATCAAGGGATGTGACCTCCATCACATGTATTAGTGATATGAATCATTTCCCCATCACAATTAAAGGAGAATCCACTATGGCGAAAAAATTT